>JBBGZY010000909.1:1922500-2522500 GCA_037952925.1 Lithobates clamitans
GCAAGCAGACTCTGTCTAGTGCTGGTCGTGGAGACGGTGCATCCTCATTAGCACGTGGCCATGGGACGCGCTTGGCCTTTTTTTCGGCAGCTGGACGTATTAAGCCGCACCATGCGGAAGACTTGGTCCAGTGTATGACCAAGCCGTCCTCATCCTCCTCATCCTCTCTCACCCATGCTCAGGGTACTTTGTCTGGCAAAGCAGCGGCCTCTGCCCTCGGCTCAATGTCATCAGTGACTCCTTCCCTAGCCCCACCATGTCCTCCTGAGGAGTCCCTCGAACTGTTTGACCACAGTGTTGGGTACATGCTCCAGGAGGATGCCCAGCGTTTGGAAGGCTCTGATGATGATACTGAGCTCGATGAAGGCAGTAACATGAGCACGGACACGGTGCCCAAGAAGGACAGCAATCTGGCAGTCATGCTCCCCCTGCTGCAGCATACTGCCAGGTTTGCTCCAGTGATGAGGAGGGAGGGGATGATGAGGTCACTGACTAATAGGAGAGAGGAGGAGGAGGAGGAGGTGGCGGCACATCACCAACGAGGCAGGATGCCCTCCAGGGGCCAGCCTAAGGGCAGCACACTGACTGCATCACACCCCAAAGCTCCACATGTGCAGGGCGCTGCTGTCTCTGCGCGTTATTCAAAAAGTTCTTTGGTGTGGGCCTTTTTTGAGACGAGTGCATCAGATCGCACCGCTGCTATTTGCAACATATGTCTCAAGCGTATCTCGCGTGGCCAAAACATCTCCCGCTTGGGTACCACATTCTTGACCAGACATATGTTGACCTGCCATGCAGTTCGTTGGCAAGTGTATCTAAAAGACCCACACCAAAGAACAAAGAGGACCTCTCCTTGCTCCTCATCAGCTGAGATCTCCAACCCCACTATACCTTCAGTCCTCTCTGAGACCTGCACTGAGAGGAATGAAGGTGTAGAATTAGGTGTGTCACAGCCAAGTACTTATGGGCAATCTGCTTTCGGTACACCAACGTCAGATTGTACCAGACGAATTTCCCTTCCCCAGCTGCTGCACCGCCGAAAGAAGTTTGCTCCCAGCCATCCACATGCCCAGCGGTTGAATGCTAGCTTGGCAAAACTGCTAGCACTTCAACTGCTGCCTTTTCAGTTGGTAGACTCTGCCCCCTTCCGTGAGTTTGTGGAATGTGCGGTTCCTCAGTGGCAGGTACCCAAACGCCACTTTTTCTGAGGAAAGGCGATTCCGGCTCTCTACCAGCATGTGGAAGGCAATGTCCATGCCTCGCTGGACAGGGCGGTCAGCGGTAAGGTGCATATTACCGCTGACTCATGGTCCAGCAGGCATGGACAGGGACATTATCTAAGTTTCACCACGCATTGGGTGACTCTGCTGGCAGCTGGGAAGGATGCAGGACAAGGTGCAGTAGTGTTGGAGGTTGTTCCACCACCACGCCTCCAAAATGCCACTACTAATGATTGTGACACACCTCTCTCCTCCACCCCCCCTCTTCTTCTTCCTCCATGGCCTCTTCCTGTGCTTTGTCCTCGGAACCAGCGGTGCTCCGTAGCCATTCAAGGGGCTACGCAAGTACGCAGGCCAAAAGATGCCATGCGGTGCTTGAGCTGGTGTGCTTGGGGGAAGGGAGCCACACTGGGGCAGAGGTTCTGTTAGCTCTGCAGTGGCAGGTTCAGAGGTGGTTGACGCCACACCAACTTAAGGCAGGAATGGTGGTTTGCGACAATGGCACCAACCTCCTCTCTGCCCTCCGACAGGGACAAATGACCCATGTGCCCTGTTTGGCTCACGTCCTTAACTTGGTGGTGCAGCGGTTCTTGGGCAGGTACCCAGGCTTACAGGATGTCCTGAGGCAGGCCAAGAAAGTCTGTGTGCATTTCTGCCGGTCATATAATGCCAGTGCTCGGCTGGCGGACCTCCAAAAGGAGTTTGACCTGCCCTAGAACCGCCTAATATCTGACATGCCCACCAGGTGGAACTCAACGTTGGCCATGCTGCAGCGGCTGCACATGCAGCAGAGGGCCATCAATGAGTACCTGTGCGACTATGGCACCAGGATAGGGTCAGGGGAGCTTGTTTTTTTTTTCCCACGCCAGTGGGCCATGATCAGGGATGCATGCACTGTCCTGTCACCATTTGAGGAGGCCACGAAGATGGTGAGCAGTGACAGTGCATGCATCAGTGACACTGTCCCCCTTGTCCACCTGTTGGAGCACACGCTGCGTGGAATAATGGACAGGGCACTTGAGGCAGAACAGAGGCAGGAAGAGGAGGACTTCCTTAGCTCTCAAGACCCCTTTATCCAGACAGTGTTCCTGCATGCCCGCCGATCACACAGTAAGAGGAGGGGGAGGAGGAGGAGGAGGAAGATTGTGTCAGTATGGAGGTGGAGCCCGGCACTCAGGATCAGCAGCAGTCTTTAAGGGATCAGTCCCAAGAAACACATGGACTTGTACGTGGCTGGGAGGAGGTGGCTGCGGACCATGTAGTCCTTAGTGACCCAGAGAACTCCGGACCGAATGCCTCAGCAAACCTATGCTGCATGGCCTCCCTGATCCTGCAAAGCCTGCGTAAGGATCCTCGTATTCGTGGTATCAAGGAGAAGGACCAATACTGGCTGGCAACCCTCCTTGATCCACGTTACAAGGGTAAGGTTGCGGACCTTATCTTGCCATCGCAGAGGGAGCAGAGGATGAAACATCTTCGGGAGGCATTGCAGAAAGGTCTGTGCAACGCGTTCCCAGAGACTGGGAGGTTACAAACTCCTGTTTCTGGACAACGTGTTGCTGAGGCTTCGGTCAGTCAAAGAAGGAGCGGTGGAGAAGGTGGCCATCTGACCGATGCGTTCAGACAATTTTTTGGTCCACAGCCCCAAGGTATGATCGGTTCCAGCAACCATCGCCAGCGTCTGTTTTACATGGTGCAGGAATACCTAGGGGCAAGATCTGACTTGGACACCTTTCCCACCGAAAATCCTCTGGGTTACTGGGTCTTGAGGATGGATCACTGGCCAGAGCTCGCACAGTATGCAATTGAGCTATTGGCCTGTCCTGCATCCAGCGTTCTTTCGGAATGCACATTCAGTGCTGCTGGAGGCTTTGTAACCGATCACAGGGTGCGTCTGTCCACCGACTCGGTCGATCGATTTACCTTCATAAAAATGAATCAGTCTTGGATCACCACCAGCTACCAAGCACCTGATGCTGATGTAACCGAATAATTTTTTTTGAGATCTCAGATCCCTTCAAAGACTGCCTATGCTGATGCTGAGTGACTATCCCTGAGTAATTATCCTCTTCCTCCTCAATGATCACGCTGATAGCTTGTAAGAACATTTTTGGTTCTGGGCGCCACCACCAGTGCCTAAGGCCCAATTTTTCAGCCCCTGTTTAACAGGGGCGTGTAATTACAATTTTTGATGCAATAATTTGCAGCAGGGCTCGTTTCTGCGTTCCAAGTAGAGTATCTGTGAGGGGTTGCAGTGTTGTGGCACCAGCACCAGTGCCTAAGGTCTAATTTTTCAGCCCCTGTTCAACAGGGGCATGTAATTACAATTCTTGATCTAATATTTCACAGCAGGGCCCATTTCTGCACCCACCAAGAGCGAGTGAGGACTTACAGTGTTGTGGCACCAGCACCACCACCAAAGGCCCAATTTTTCTGCCCTTGTTCAACAGGGGCATGTAATTACAATTCTTGATCTAATATTTCACAGCAGGGCCCATTTCTGCACCCACCAAAAGTGAATGAGGACTTACAGTGTTGTGGCACCACCACCACCACCACCAAAGGCCCAATTTTTCAGCCCTTGTTCAACAGGGGCATGTAATTACAATTCTTGATCTAATATTTCACAGCAGGGCCCATTTCTGCACCCACCAAGAGTGAGTGAGGACTTACAGTGTTGTGGCACCAGCACCACCACCACCAAAGGCCCAATTTTTCTGCCTTTGTTCAACAGGGGCATGTAATTACAATTCTTGATCTAATATTTCACAGCAGGGCCCTGTGAGGGCTTACAGTGTTGTGGCCACAACAACACCTAAGGCCCAAATTTCTGCTAAGTATATAGGGCAGGCCCCTACTTTCAAAAATCTAACTTACAAATGACTCCTACTTGCAAATGGAAGGAGACAACAGGAAGTGAGATAAAATCTACCCCTAGGAAGGGAAATTCTCTCCTGTAAGAGTTAATATGGGAAAAACATTTCTCCTTTCCACTGATGCTTTCCAATCCTTGTTCCACAAAAAACCCCAAATTTTCAAAAAACATTTGTCATTGGGACAAAAAGTGAGGTGAAATCTTCTGAAGAGGAGGACAGACAGCAAAACAAATGTAACAGGGGTGATAACCCTTCCCTATGTTTTCCAAAAAGCTTAAAAAAGATTTTTTGGCTGGAGCTAAACACGTTAAAAATGTACCCGTTCAAAATTACAAACAGATTCTACTTAACAACAAACCTACAGTCCCTGTCTTGTTTGCACTGCCTTTATAATGCTGTTCAGAGTATATAGGGCCTGGTGACCCCACACCTTTCCTTATTTTAATTTGGGTGCGGGGTTCCCCTTTATATCCATCCAAGACCCAAAGGGCCTGGTAATGGACTGGGGGGTACCCATGCCGTTTGTCTCACTGATTTTCATCCATATTGCCAGGACCCAACATTACATTAAACCCTCAAGCAGTTTTAAATGAGATTTTTTCCTTTAAAAATGACATTTTGTGCAGGGACTGTTCTAAGCACGAAACACACGCCACTTTACAGGCATACTATAGACAACCCCCAGGTACGATATTTAAAGGAATATTTCACTTTTTTTTTTTTTACTTTAAGCATCATTAAAATCACTGCTCCCGAAAAAACGGACGTTTTTAAAAGTTTTTTTTGCATTGATACATGTCCCCTGGGGCAGGACCCGGGTCCCCAAACCCTTTTTAGGACAATACCATGCAAATTAGCCTTTAAAATGAGCACTTTTGATTTCGAACGTTCGAGTCCCATAGACGTCAATGGGGTTCTAATGTTTGTGTGAATTTTTGGTCCGTTCGCAGGTTCTGGTGCGAACCGAACCGGGGGGTTTTCGGCTCATCCCTAGCCTCCACACCAACCCTGATGTTATGTTGAGGTTGTACCGATCTCGTGTTCAAGTTAGCCAAGTCATTCAACACTAGATCTTGAAAGATGGAAATATTCGGTGCTGAATTACCAGGGGGGATGAAGAGCGAGGCATTAGACAGTCCCGAATGCACCACCACAGAAGCTTCCCTACTCAGTTGCCTAGAAGGGTTGCTTAAAATGTACCTTTTAATGTTAAGCTTACGCGTCTATTTCTGCACATCTATAAATGTTTGGAATTTGTTAAGATTTCAAGGTGGAACAAACTTCAATCCCTTATTAAGAGTGAAGAGTTCTTCTTTTGATAGTTCTTTGGTGCTCAGGTTTATAATGCCATTTGCGTTTATAGTCTCCTCCTTTTTGGGGTGAAGCTTCCTCCCCCCTCTGCACCCTCTCTTGCGTCTCCATTTCGCTTGTTTCTTCCTCTTCTGGCCAGCTGAAAATCCCAACTATGGTGGTTTTCTCCTGTGTATGATTATGAGGGGGACCAGAGGTATTAGGGTTTCCACTCAAGCTTGATGCATTTTCATTAATGCCATCTCGCAAGGGGGAAAATCTATTTCTGGTGTTAACATTGACCTCATAATGGCTAAATCCACCGCCGTTATTGCGATGATCTCGCCCCGTCCTGTGGTCATGTGGGTCACTGTAATGATAATCAATGTTTCGACCCTGGTAGGTCCCTCGGCCTTCCTGTTGTCTCCAAAGTGGAGGTGAGTGATGGTATGGTCGAGAGATGGAGTTCCTACTGCCTGCTCTACCTCTTGATTGGTTAGGGCGTCATTGAGACCCCGTACCTCTAGAGGGATGGGGAGAGGTGTGGTGCATATAAAATGCCTCAGAGCGATTACCACCCTGTATCTCTTGGGTTATAGGTATGGGCGGAGCGCTTGGGGTAGTGGTAGTGGAGGGAGGATCAGTAGGGGTGGGGACCTGCCACTTGAATACCAGATTATCCCTATAATCTTTGGCATCCCTGTTATATTTCCTCCTTTTCTTTTGTTTTTGTTCCAATTCTTCCTTAATCAGTATGGTTTTTAAGGTCTCTGATATACGAATATAGTCCTGATCATCTTTGTAGAGGGTAAGTTTAGTCCTAATACTGTTGATTTTTAGGTCCAACATAGTCAATCTACGCATCTTCTTAGCTACCAAGAACTATAAAAAGCTAACCCCTGCCTCTTTTAAATATTTAAACCACTTAGCTAATTCGCTGTCTTCTTTCTGGGGATTAAACTCCCATCTCAAGCTCCTAGGGACCATATTTTCCTTTACATATTCTTCCAAATATGCAATATCCCATCTCAAATGTACCTCAGTGATAGTGAGATTTTTTAATCTGAGGAAACATCCTGCTAAGTCATCCCTGGGATCGTCTTTACCATTAAAAACTCCTGTGGTACCCGTGACTACCTGGGATCTATATTTAAAAATGTCCATTATAGACACACCAGCTGCAAAACTAAGTATCACAAATAAACAAAAGGAAAAAGAAAAAAGAATTGCCCTAGGTGCTAAAAAAAAATTATATATATGAAAAATTAATTATAATAAAGTGACCGTGAAGGAGGTCCTGCTGCTGGACACTATAACCCCAATACAAGGGCACAAGAAATGGATTAAAAAAAAAAAACAGTGCAGCGCTGGACAAGTATGGCAAGTGAAAAAGAATTGTGAAAAAGTTGGTTCAAAAAATTAAATATAAACTAAACAACAATAATAAATGTCAATAAATAATCGTGACTAATAGATAAGCATCCAATTAAAGTCCATAGGTGATAAGAAACAAATGCAATAAAAGCAAAAAGTTCTAAATATGGTGTTGGTGAAATCCAGAGATTATTCCATATGGAAATCTTGATCCATAATCCACCGTCATTGCTGCCCACCACCTGGTGATAAAGTAGTAAAGGCTTACCAGAGAGCCTGCGACCGCCCTTATTCAGGGGGGTCAAAACAGGCTTAGTAGAGAGAGATGTGAGATGGACTTCAAGGGGTATCCCATAAGAGACTCTGTAGGGAATCTCACCAGCTTCCTTCCTGGGCAGCTCCACAGCAACAACAGGGCGCCAATCCAGAAGATGTAGTCCCAAGGACGCTTCTTGTATGGCGATCTGTGTTTATTCCCAGAGAGACCAGGCAGAATTGAGCCACGTATCCCAAAAAAGAAAAAGAGGGAGGACTCCAGTAGTGCAGATAAACCACAACTGCGTTTATTATGTAAAATGCAAATAGATAAAAAAAAATATATGTATAGCATAAAAACCCAGCAGGGACAGTGAACAAACTCCTCTGCTGTTTTAAAATAGAATTGCGCATGCGCTATGCGCGCTAGCGTTGTGACCCTATGGCCGTTTCGTCACAACTGACGTCATCAGGGGTAGGCAACCATGCACGCGCATGCGCCTTATAAACCCAAACGATGCGCTGTGAAGCGCCACCATTGGCTGACTAAAAATGGAACTAACGCTTAATTAGTTCATAGCACAAACACATAGTGATTGGTTAATAGAGCCTGAAGGTGGGGCTCCCATTCTGTTGGCTTACAAAGAATTACTCTTTAACCTATTAAGGAAATAACCAATCAATATACATAAATGGATTGCAATCCAACCTATGCCGTCTAGTGGGGGAATTAAATACTGCCCAAAATATACAGGTTATTAGATAAGTGATACACTTAGAATACAAAAGAAAATTTCACAACAGGTGTTATAACAAAAAGGCTTGTAGGTTAATAACACCCTAGCCATAGACGAGGAAGGGGAGGGAGGGATACCAAAAAACAAAAAATTATTCTAATAAGTGTTAATAGAAAAATTAGAACAAAAATTCTTTATGTAATAAAGTGCAAAAAAAAAATGGCAATATAAGGTAAAGAGTTATCTCAAGTGAGTAGCAATCAAAAAATAGCGATATATGGTGAAAAGGTTACCACACCAAATATGGCATACCTCAGCCCCAAAAAACAGTCAATGAAAAACAGCAAATGGTGAATCATGTTAGCTAGAGGGGGACATCAACTGTTATTAATAAAACAGTTGATGTCCCACTCTATATTCAAGCCATTGGGGGCATGGGAGCCAAGCCTATAGATCCAGTTTGTTTCAGATCTAGAGATGGTTCTCCTACCATTACTGCCACACCAATGAGGAACGTACTTCTCTATGCCAATAAAGACGGTGCCCTTAGGGTCCCTATTATGCACAAGCTCATAGTGTCTGGAGACACTATGCTTGTCAAAACCCTGTGTATAAATGTATAAAGTGCAGCACTGGACAAGATCAATAAGTTATTATCAAAATAAAGTGATACAGTGTAAGTGAAATAGTGGTAAAAAAATCAACACTACATACAATAAATGTACTTAAGATACCAAACCAAAAATAGTGAAATGGTTCAAAAATAGTGAAAAGTCCAAAAAAAAGTCCAGAATTGATTGCATATACGAAGAGCGTGTTAAAGGATCCCAGTATAATGCTCCAACTTAGTAGTGCTGCCCATCACCAAGTGTAAGAAGAATGGAGGCTTACCAGAAAGCCTGCGACTGCCCTTACTCAGGGGGGTCAATACAGGCTTAGTAGATCACCAGAGAATTCATGATAGGACATAGGTTGATGGTCCTCGACTCTCCTTCCTCCTTCCCAGGAATGTCCTTAGTGACAGCAGGGAACGCTCCGGACAGTGAAGTAACAGGATACCTTGAAAGCTCTAGCACTCCTGCAGGTAAAATTGAATTCAATTTTAAACGGCGAACTAGCTTTTTTTTTTATCTCTGATTGGATTTCTGTGGATTTTTACTCTGCATTTGAGCTGTATACAGCACTTATTTGATATACATTTTTTAAAATAAACATATTTGACAATCTACACTATGGGAATCTCCCTTTTTTCTTTAACACGGTTCACCTGCTGGAGTGCTTGAGCTTTCAAGGTATCCTGTTACTTCACTGTCCGGAGCGTTCCCTGCTGTCACTAAGGACATTCCTGGGAAGGAGGAAGGAGAGTCGAGGACCATCAACCTATGTCCTATCGTGAATTCTCTGGTGATCTACTAAGCCTGTATTGACCCCCCTGAGTAAGGGCAGTCGCAGGCTTTCTGGTAAGCCTCCATTCTTCCTTCACTTGGTGATGGGCAGCACTACTAAGTTGGAGCATTATACTGGGATCCTTTAACATGCTCTTCGTATATGCAATCAATTCTGAACTTTTTTTTGGACTTTTCACTATTTTTGAACCATTTCACTATTTTTGGTTTGGTATCTTAAAGTTTGGTTTTGGCGCGCCGCGTCATCGGATGTGATTGACAGCAGCGCGAGCCAATGACTGCGCTGCTTTCAATCCATCCACTGCAGCCAATCAGCGACCAGGCTGAGCTGCAATGAAGATGACGAGAACGAGCAGCGAAGATTTGAGGCGTCAGGTAAGTAAAACGAGGGGGGCTGGGGGCGGCGGTATTGTCAAAAGTTTTTTCACCTTAATGCATAGAATGCATTAAGGTGAAAAAATTTTTACCTTTACAACCCCTTTAAGTACATTTATTGTATGTAGTGTTGATTTTTTTTACCACTAATTCACTTACACTGTATCACTTTATTTTGATAATAACTTATTGATCTTGTCCAGCGCTGCACTTTATACATTTATACACATTGTTTTTTGCCCTCATATCGGGGTTATAGTGTTCAGCAGCAGGACCTCCATCACGGTAGAATATTTATAACATTTATCGAGTTTTCATAGCACATGCACCTAGCGCAATTCTTTTTTGTTTATTTTTTTTGTCAAAACCCTGCTTTATGTTGGTGATATGCTCACCCAACCTGACTTGCAATTTCCTGACAGTTCGTCCCACATATTCCAACCCACATGGACACCTAAGGAGATATACAACACATTTTGTGGTACATGTGATGAGTGATTTGATGGGATATGTGACACCTGTACCGCTGGATGTAATCTCAGTCAATTTCCTGTCTTGTAACGCATTCACCCTACAAACCTTACATCTCCTGCAGGGGGAAAAACCTTTTAAATCACCAAAAAAGGTTGGGCGTGTGGGTGGAACTGGAATGTTAGGTGCCAATATATGTCTGAAATTAGTAGCACCCCTAAATAGAACACGGGGCTTATCAGACAGTAGGGGTCCAAAGACCCAATCATTCTTTATGACTGGCCAATGTTTTTTAATGATTCTTTTGATGGCCCAATGCTGACTGGAGTAAGTTGTGAGGAAGGCTAATCCAAAATCCTCTCTGTTGACAGCCTGAGGGGATTCTGCACATAATAGGTCCTTACGGTCCTTATTTCCTACCTCTGTGATTAGGAAATCCAAGATTGCTGCATCATAATCTTCAAAAATCTGGATTTTAGGGTTGAGGCCTCCTTATAAAATTCGTTTAGATCAGAGCAATTCCATCTTAGACGCAAGAATTGACCCTTGGGGACAGCGGACAGCCAAGAGCGATGGTGGCAGGAATCAATGAAATTATTCCTGTCTGTTGGCTTAAAGTAGGTGGAGGTGGTGATAGTATCATTAACAATTGTGAAAACCAAATCCAGAAAGTGGATCTGGGTGGGGCTAGCTTCGTGAGTGAGCACTATGCCCCTGTCATTGTTGTTAAGAAAAGATAGGTAAGTAGTCACAGAATCAGTATCTCCGTCCCATATAAACAGGACGTCATCTATGAATCTTCTCCACATGACCAATTGGGGTGGTCTATCACGTAAGACCACATCTTCCTCCCACTTGGCCATGAAGAGGTTGGCCATACTGGGAGCGAATTTAGCTCCCATGGCCACTCCCTTTGTTTGTAGATAAGCAGTACCTCCATACCAAAAATGATTGTTTTCCATCGAGAAGTCCAGTAGCTCCATCACAAAATTATATTGCGTGGTGGGGATACTGGAGTCTCGATAGAGAAAATGTCGCACAGCATCATGTCCTAAAGTGTGAGATATTGACGTGTAAAGTGATGCGACATCAGCTGTCACCAACATGTATGTGGCCTTCCATTTTATTTCACTTAATAAGTTGAGGACATGTTTAGTGTCCTTAAGAAAAGAAGGGGGTGCCCATCACCAGTGGTTGTAGAAAAAAATCAATGTATTTTCCCACACGTGAGGTAATGGAATCTATACCACTGATGACCTTCCCGGTGGGTTAATCAAAGTCTTATGGACTTTTGGCAATATATACATCACCGGCAGATGGGGGACTAGAAGGACCAGATGTTCCTTCTCTTTTTTATTTAAAATTCCCAAATTATATCCCTTATCAATTAGGGCATTCAATTCCCTTTTAAAACTAGGTGTGGGATCTGACAATAAAGGGGAATACATATCTGTGTCAGAAAGAATCCTTAGCATTTCATTGGTATAGGAGTCTTTATCCAAAAAACAATATCCCCGTGACGTGTATCATAGGAGCTAGTCTAGGAGGCAGGACTTTGTTACAGCAGCTGCCCAGGCAATTCAAATCCAAGCTCCAGGAAACAGTGGGACATTGCCGCTCTGTGTGATCCAGGTACTGGCAGGCTGCATATGATGAGGTCTGGTAGGCTGCATTTGATGGGCACTGATGAGGGAGGTTGCATTTTATGGGCACTGATGGGGCTGAATTTGATTTGATAGGCACTGATGCGGCTGCATTTGATAGGCACTGTTGAGGCTGAATTTGATAGGCACTGTTGAGGCTGCATTTGTTGAGCACTGATAAGATGACCACGCCCATGTGGGGGCACCAGAAATATTTCTGCACCCAGGCGTCTGTGACCCTAGGATCATCCATACCCCTATATATTGTTTCTGAAGTAGCCACTGGCACAATCTATTTGCCTTTAGTAGAGCAAACCCAGTGTGTAGGTTGCATTAAAATATTTGGTTGTTTTTGTGATTAAAAGCTGGTTTAATTTGTCTGAAAACTGACATATGTATGCCATTGAAACAAATTGCATAATCAGCAGTGGAATGAGGCTGCTAATGGTGTTTTCTAGAGAAGTGTTGTGTTAGAGAATTGTTCCACATTTGCTAATTTTGTTGCTTTCAATTAGCATTCAACCAAACACTATTCTAGGTTTAAATTAATCAAAAGATAAAAACAAGGAGGAGGAGAGTTCAATTGAATATGCCTTTTTGACTGACATTAAGGTGGTTTTGATAAATTTTCCCCCTATGTTCCATTATTCAGTGCCTAGAAACTAGTGAACAATTGACATTAGTGTTTTTTAAAGGCAACAAATAAGTTCAGTGTATGACCAGCATGAATATTGAAATCCATCTGGGCACATTCCACGCTACACCAAAACAAAAATGACTGCAAATTAGCGATACAATACATTAGTATAGTAACTCATAGCAAGTAATCAGAAATGTTTTTTTTTTTTTTAAACAAATCTGTTTCTGGTGAACTAAAATATGACTGATTTGTGTTAATTTCACACTTTACATTTCACTGTTGTATTTTGCACTGTCTTACTAAAAAAAACACAACTGTTCTGAAGCATGATGTATTTCTTCTCAGTGCTGCAGTCTGGCACTGGAAGGTTTTGAAGAGAAACACATGGCCCCTGAGAACAAATGAAAATCCTAACAGCACTTAAAATATAATTCCTACAGTAAAGCAGCCGTAACATATAACTCTTTCCTATGTGAATGTCTAACACATAATCTAACCCTTAATACTGTATAAGCCCCTAACACTCCCCTTCAGCATTAGATCCTTAAACCTCCCTATCAATTAACTTTACCCCTAAAACGAACCCTTTAATATTGACCTTTGTGCCATAACCCATTCCTTAACCCCAGATTGATGTTTAGATGTCCAGACCAAATTTAGCCACCTTAGCTTGTGTCAGTGGACATCAAAGCTCATTTGCCCACCATAAAAATGCTTATTATTTATAAGGCTTTAACTTGGTAAACTGTCTTAACACAAATCCTGCTTTGTTATTATAGGCTACCAAATGCATGCAAGTTTTTTCCTATGTTGTAATTCAGTTAGTATTATTATTTTTATTATTTATACTGTAATCCAATGCCGCATACACACGATCAAACATTTCGACAACAAAATTCATGTTTTTTTTCCGACGGATGTTGGCTCAAACTTTGTCTTGCATACACACGGTCACGCAAATCTTGTTGGAAATTCCAAACGTCAAGAAAGCGTTGACGTGCAAAACGTATGATGGCACTATAAAAGGGAGGTTCAATAGCCAGTGTGCTACCCTTTGGGCTCCTTCTGCTAATCTCGTGTTAGTAGAAGTTTGGTGAGAGACGACTCGCGCTTTTCAGCCCCGTGCTTTTCAGATCGTTACTGCTCTTCAGTTTGTGCTTGTGGGTTTGTATCTGGTTTTCAGTGCGTGTAGTCAGTTTGCATTTTGTTTTTCAGTGTGTATTATTATAGTACATATTTGATTCACAGTGCATCCTTGTCCGCTCGTTTCTGATTTTCAGGTCGCTCTTCTCAGGCCTTTCTAATTTTCAGTGCGTTCTGTTAGTTCGTTCTGACCAGCCGACCGTTTTGAAGCCATGTTGCGGGTACGTACTCATCGTAGAGTTTGTGCTGTGCAGGGGCTTGGTGTTGGGGTTCTTACTTTGACCCAAGCCCAGTCTATGAACAGGGCAAGGAGGAGTTAATTGACGAAGAATTGGTTACTCCAGCGTGACCAATTCTCTCATATGCCTTTGTTGCGGGAGATCCGTGAGAATAATCCTGATGATTTCAGGAATAATCTCTAGATGACGGACCCCATTTTTCACTATTTGTTGACTTTGCTGTCCCCTTATATTAGCAAGCAGGACACCTGCATGTGGCAAGCCATCACTCCCGAGCAGAGGCTAGTCACCACGTTGCGGTACTTGGTGACAGGGAGAAGTCTGCAGGACATAAAGTTATATACAGGCATCTCCCCCCAGGCTCTAGGGATCATTATTCCAGAGACCTGTTCTGCCGTCATTCAGGTCCTGTAGAAGGACTATATTAGGGTAAGTTTTCTCCTTTAACATCACATTCTATGTATTTAATGTTTGCTAATGTATTGTATTTCTTTAATCATTCCCTAATTACCATGATTGTAATATGCTGTGAATGTCCCCTTTGTTCTCATGCATGCTTGAAGTTTTTAAACTTCCTTTTTTGTCCTAAATGCATATTTGCCTTCACTAACCTCCCCAGAATGCTATCCTGGGCCCATACACACCTAGCCTAGTCACTTAACAATGTATTTTGTCAGCTCCATAGTAGTGCTTTACCCTAAACACCCCCTAAAATGTGTCCAAATGTTATTTGTGTCCTTAAATTCATGCAGAGTGTCAGAGGATTTTTTGGGGGGTCCCAAAATCATTTGGAACCCTCCCCCCAAAGTCTAAGTCAACCGATACCAATCCTCTATCTGCTGACTTTGTCAAACCCATACACACTATACTTACCTCTTTTGTTGTCAGATTTCTGTATGAATTCCCCAAAGCATGTAGTGAAAGGGCCTGCCAGAATATTTTCAAATGGTACTGTTTAAACTTTTGTTCTCCTATTATCTTGATAGGTAATTGCAGAATGTAAAAAAGTGCTTCAATGTGTACCGTGTGTATTTATATTTTTGTATCATGATACTTCTTACCTGTCCAGTGGGCTTCCAATAGTGTAAGTAAGGAGAGGCTGGCCAAAGTAAAACACATTATTTATGCATTCAGCTCTCAATGAAGTGGAGAGGGTTACCTGTCCAAAACATACCCCCCCCTCAATTTTTTACAATGGGACATCAGAGAAGGTGAGGAATCTGATAAGGGGACCTTATATTTTTGTCTTTAAATACTCCTTAACCACTTCAATACCAGGCACTTATGCACCTTCCCGCCCAGACCAATTTTCAGCTTTCAGCGCTCTCACACTTTGAATGACAATTACTCAGTCATGCTACACTGTATCCAAACAAAATGTTTATCATTTTCTTCTCACAAATAGAGCTTTCTTTTGGTGGTATTTAATCACCACTGGGTTTTTCATTTTTTGCGATATAAGCAAAAAAACTGCGAAAATTTTGAAAAAAACGTACTTTTTTTTTAGTTTCTATTGTAAAATTTTGCAAACAAGTCATTTTTCTTCATAAATTTGTGCCAAAATGTATACTGCTACATATCTTTGGTAAAAATAACCCAAATTAATGTATATTATTTGGTCTTTGTGAAAGTTATAGAGTCTACAAACTATGGTGCCAATCACTGAAAATTGATCACAACTGATGTACTATCTCACCTGAAGGCCTATCTCATTTCTTGAGACACTAACAAGCCAGATAAGTACAAATACCCCTCAAATGACCCCTTTTTGGAAAGTAGACAGTCCAATGTATTTACTAAGAGGCATGGTGAGTTTTTTGAAGCTGTAATTTTTTCCCACAATTCTTGGGAAAATTAAGATTTTTTTTTTTTTTTTACACAAACTGGTCATATTAACAGGTTATTTCTCTCACACAGCATATGCATAATTGCAACTACACCCCAAAATACATTCTGCTACTCCTCCTGAGTATAGCGATACCACATGTGTGAGACTTTTACACAGCCTGGCCACATACAAAGGACCAACGCTGAAGTAGCACTTTCATGCATTTTACAAGCATAAATTGCACATATCCTTTCTCAACCACCTATTACACTTTTGAAGGCGCTGGAGCGCCAGGACAATTGAATTGTCCACAAAATGACCCCATTTTGGAAAGCAGACACCCCAACGTATAATCTATGAGGCATAATGAGTCTTTTGAACAGTTCATTTTTTTCCAGAAGTTTTTGGAAAATGTGGAAAAAAAATGAAAAATGCATTTTTTTTACACAAAGTTGTCCGTTTATAAGATATTTCTAACACATAGCATGTATATAGCAAAAATGACACCCCAAAATGCATTCCTCTACTCCTCCTGAGTATGGCGATACCACATGTGTGAGGCTTTTACACAGCCTGGCCACATACAAAGGCCCAACATTGAAGTAGCACTTTCATGCGTTTTACAAGCATAAATTGCACATATCCTTTCTCAACCACCTATTACAGTTTTGAAGGCCCTGGAGCACCAGAACAATTGAATTGTCCACAAAATGACCCCATTTTGGAAAGCACACACGCCAACGTATAATCTATGAGGCATAATGAGTCTTTTGAACGGTTCATTTTTTTGCAGAAGTTTTTGGAAAATGTGGAAAAAAATGAAAATGCATTTTTTTTACACAAAGTTGTCCATTTATAAGATATTTATAATGCATAGCATGTACATAGCAAAAATGACACCCCAAAATACATTCTGCTACTCCTCCTGAGTATGGCGATACCACATGTTTGAGACTTTTACACAGCCTGGCCACATACAGAGGCCCAAAATCCAAGTAGCACCTCCAGGCATTCTAGCAGCATTAATTACACATATCATTTTCTGACTACCGATCACATTTTTGCAGGCCCTTCATATTTCTAACACATAGCAGGTACATACCAAATAACAAAAGATTACCTGTGGTTTTAGAAGTGCAGTGGTCCACAGAGGAGAGCATCGGTCCAGGCAGCAGGCAGGAATGAGGTCAGCGACAGCAAAAGCAATCATCCAGGCAGCAGGCAGGAATACTGTCCATAGTTCATACAGGCAGAGATACTGTCAGCACAGCCAGAGCACAGCCAGAGCTCAGCCAAAGCACAGCCAGAGCACAGCCAGAGCACAGGTCCAGGTAGCAGGCAGAGGTGTCCCAGCAGAAATACTGTCCAAAGTCAGTAGAGGCAGCAGGCAGATATATGGTCAACACAGCCAAAGTATTGGTCCAAACAGCAGGAAGAAACATGGTCCATAATGTCATGGGTCTTTACAGGCAGCAATATGGTCAGCACAGCCAAAGTATTGGTCCGGGCAGCAGAAAGGACCATCAAGCTTAGGGCCAGGGGGACAGGGGTAGAGGCTTCTCCCACCCAAATCGCTTTGAAGCCTCCGGGCAACCAGACCCTGTTCTGGGAGCACAGAAAACGAAAAACTGGTTTTCTCTACTCAGAACGCTATTCTGAAGCCCCTCACATATGTGAGACCCCTGTGTACTAAAGTAGATGGCCAAAAGATCAGTCCAAGTGGCAGGCAAAAACATGGTCGATTAACAGGCCAAGGTCGGTACACGTGGAAGTCAGAAACGTGGTTTAAATCGGCAGGCAGAGGCATCGTCGGTAAACAGGCTGAGGTTGGTACACGTGCAAGTCAGAAACGTGGTTTAAATCGGCAGGCAGAGGCATCGTCGGTAAACAGGCTGAGGTTGGTACACATGCAAGTCAGAAACGTGCAGAAACGGCAAGCAAAGACATCGTCGGTAAACAGGCCAGGGTCAGTTAATTAACATGGTAGCAGGAAAATGGGGAAATGGCAGTCTGGTAATATTACAGGGAACTAATATTGGATGAATGCATGATAATTTCTGAAGCAATCTCCGATGCACAGGCCAGGTTGGGAGGGACATTGGGGACAATAATAGCTGGAATCTCTTCTTACTCCTCCTCTGCTGCATACACGGCATTTTTTTTGGCGTCTTCTTCCAGATTCTGTGGGGGGAATGCTATAGGGAAGGTGTTGCTCGTGAAGTCTACTCACAGCATCCGAGCGAATGCTTCCTGGGGCGGGACCTTGTGGGTAAATGAGGGCAGTGACGATCGATTCAAAATACTTGAGGTAGGTGACTTGGTTTTGAGTTGCTTTTTGGTAGCAGACAAACAAATTAAAAAGGGCCATGTGAAAAAGGTGAAAAAGGTGAAAGGCAACTTTCTTGTACCAGTAACGGGACTTTCTGTTTGATAAGTAGGGCTGTAGCATCTGATCGTTTAAATCCACCCCCCCATATACATATTGTAGTCGTGGCTTTACAATGGGGCCGCGTCTTCTTTGGATCTCCACCACGGTGTCATTGTGGATGGTAGAGAGCATGTGGACATCTTTCTTGTCCCTCCACTTCATGGCCAACACCTCCTCGTTCCTCATGAATGCCGATTCTCCCTTTCTTAATTTTTTTGCTAGCAGATTTTTTGGGAATCCCTTACGTTTTTTTTTTAAGGTACCACAGGCCGGGGTTTTTTTATTATAAAGGTGACGAAAAAGGGGCAGGCTGGTATAGTAGTTGTCGACATATAAATGGTATCCTTTGTCGAATAGGGGGTATGCCAGCTCCCAGACAATTTTTCCACTGGTTCCAATATATGTGGGGCAATCATGGGGCTGGAGCTGGGAATCTTTGCCTTCGTAGATCCGGAATGTGAAGACATATCCAGTGGCTTGATCGCATAATTTATTTAACTTCACCCCATACCTGGATCTCTTGCTTGGTATATACTGCTTGAAGTGCAGTCGGCCAGTGAAATGTATGAGGGACTCGTCCACACAAATTTTTTGGTCTGGGATGAAAACTTCTCTGAATCCCTGGGAAAAGGACTTGATTAGGGGGCGTATCTTGAACAATTTGTCATGGTTGGGATGATCTCGGGGAGGGCACTGGGAATTGTCACCGAAGTGGAGAAAACGCATAATCATGTCGTATCTTGTCCTGGACATGACAGCAGAATATATGGGCATGTGTTGGATGGGGTGGGTGGACCAATATGCATGGGCTTCATTCTTTTTTGTAAGCCCCATATTGAATGTTAGGCCCAAAAACTTTTTAAATTCATCCAGTGTGACACATCGCCACTGGAACATGCGGGCGTAGGAAGAATTGGGGTTGGCAGCAATAAATTGGGATGCATATAAATTAGTTTGATCCACCATATCCTGTAGAAAATCTTGGGGGAAAAATAAAGAAAAATAATCGAATTCAGAAAAATTCGTAGTGTCGGGCTGCACACCTGGCTGTGCGGTGAAAGGGGGGATGATAGCAGGTCTTGAGTTGGCAGGCAACCATAAGGGGTTTGCCAGGGCATCGGGAAGGTAGGACTGGGGCGGGGTTCTTCGGGTTGGGCGGGTAATTCCAGTGCTTGTACTGGGTTCCTCTTCCTCTTCCTGGGGTCTGGCGCTGCTGGTGGTAATTCCAGTGCTTGTACTGGGCTCCTCTTCCTCTTCCTGGGGTCTGGCGCTGCTGGTGGTGGGCAGATCTCCTGATCTTGGTCCTGATCTCAATCTTTTGGGAGGGACGGTTTCCTCCGCGGACTCGGACTCTGATCCACTATCCTCCACTGGCGTATTCTGAACCAGATGATGTGAGCTCCCCGCTGCTCCCATCATCCGACATGGCAAGAATCTCATATGCCTCCTCAGGTGTGTAAACCCTTTGTGACATTATGGCAATTCTTATTGGCGGGCCTGTGTGGTGGTACAGATGGCGGTATGGGTGGTGGTACCGATGGAGGTACGGGTGGTGGTGGTGGTGGTACCGATGACGGTACAGGTGCTGATTGTGGTACCGGTACAGGTGGTGGTGGCAGTACCGGTGGCGGTACTGGTGGTGGTGGCGGTACAGGTGGTGGTGGCGGTACAGGTGGTGGTGGCGGTACCGGTGGCGGTACAGGTGGTGGTGGTACCAATGGCGGTACGGGTGGTAGTGGCGGTACAGGTGGTGATGGTGGTACAGGTGGCGGTATGGGTGGTGGTGGCACCGATGGCGGTACTGACGGTGGTACGGGTGGTGGTGGTACCGATGGCGGCACTAGTGGCGATACTGGTAGCGGCCTGTGTGGCAGTATAGATGGTGGGCCTGATGGAGGTACTAGTGACGTTACTGGTGGTGGTACCGATGGCGGTACTGGTAGCCTGTGTGGCGGTACCGATGGCGGTACTGGTAGCCTGTGTGGCGGTACCGATGGCGGTGGGCCTGTGACAGATGGGCTGGTTGACAGATGGGCTGGTTGACAGATGGGCTGAATGACAGATAGGCTGATTGACAGATGGGCTGATTGACAGATGGGCTGATTGGCTGGGCTGTGTGACAGGTCCTCTTTATTGGGGGGGGCCGTGTTGTGCACAGTACAGTAATAACAGTAATGTCAGACAGACACTGATTCACTCACTGATCTCTGCTCTCTCCTCTCACGATCGGTGTGTGAGGAGAGAGCAAGGATCAGATAGTAACAGCAACTTTTTTGTTTACATTTGTGACAGGCTGTGATTGGACACAGCCGGTCACCTGGTAAACAGCCAATTTCATTGGCTGTTTACCGATCGGGGAAGCGCTGTGTCCAAGGGACACTCGCCTTCCTCGATCACTACACTGGATGCTTTCGGCGGCGCGCAGGGAGCGCGCCACCGAGTTTATTGTGACAGGTGATCGGCTGTGACTTTGACACAGCCGATCACGGGGTAAACAGCCAATAGAATTGGCTGTTTACCTAGATCGGGGAAGCGCTGTGTCCGAGGGACACGCGCCGCCGCAGA
This sequence comes from Lithobates clamitans, assembly GCA_037952925.1. NCBI lineage: Eukaryota > Metazoa > Chordata > Amphibia > Anura > Ranidae > Lithobates > Lithobates clamitans. The sequence goes on from JBBGZY010000909.1 coordinate 1,942,991, forward strand.
TCGCCGCGCTGCGCGCTCCCGCGGGCACGCGCCGGCATGTTATCCTGCTGGATGTCATATGACGCCCAGTCAGGATAACGCAACCACTTCCCGGACGTCAATATGCTATTGACCGGGCGGGAAGTGGTTAAAATAATTGTTATACTGTGGCAAACTATTATGTTATGTGTCTGCTAGACACACACCTTGTTTTTATTGTTAATGTATGTAATGCAGTAATGATAAAAATATTCATCATTTTCACCACCATGAATTAATTTTTGTGAGTCACGGAAATGATCTGATTGTGGCAAATTTTAAAGCACTGTGGGAATTATTTACTAAAGGCAAAGAGCGATTTGTTACCAGACCCCAACTTCTGTCCTCAAATTCTCCCACAGACCCCTTTGCATTAATGGATCCATCCATGGGAGTGGAGAATGATGCAAACATTCCATCCACTAACCCTCAAAGTCCAGGTCCTGTTTTATCCTCTCCTCACAAGTAGGGATGAGCTGAACACCCCCCTGTTCGGTTCGCACCAGAACATGCGAACAGGAAAAAAGTTTGTTTGAACATGCGAACACCGCTAAAGTCTATGGGACACGAACATGAATAATCAAAAGTGCTAATTTTAAAGGCTTATATGCAAGTTATTGTCATAAAAAGTGTTTGGGGACCTGGGTCCTGCCCCAGGGGACATGGATCAATGCAAAAAAAAAGTTTCAAAAACGGCCGTTTTTTCAGGAGCAGTGATTTTAATAATGCTTAAAGTCAAACAATAAAAGTGTAATATCTCTTTAAATTTCATAGCTGGGTGTCTATAGTATGCCTGTAAAGGGGCGCATGTTTCCAGTGTTTAGAACAGTCTGACAGCAAAATGACATTTGAAAGGAAAAAAGCCATTCAAAACTACTCGCGGCTATTGCATTGCCGGTCCGACAATACACATAGAAGTTCATTGATAAAAACGGCATAGGAATTCCCCACAGGGGAACCCCGAACAAAAATTTAAAAAAAAAATGACGTGGGGGTCCCCCTAAATTCCATACCAGGCCCTTCAGGTCTGGTATGGATATTAAGGGGAACACCGGCCAAAATGAAAAAAAAAAACTGATGTGGGGGTCTCCTTAAATTCCATACCAGGCCCTCCAAAAAAAAAACGGCGTGGGGTCCCCCCAAAAATCCATACCAGACACTTATGCGAGCACGCAACCTGGCAGGCCACAGGAAAAGAGAAAATAATATAAAATTACTGCGCTTCCCTCTAACTCCAAGCTGCAGTTCTAATTCTTAGGTATAGAATAAAATAGATAAAATGTATAAAAGAACCGCGCTAAACACAGATCATATTTGAATAATTGAAAAATATAATGTGATCAAAATATTAAACTCAAATAGCAACACAATGTGGAAAATCAGAAAAATGTGCTATGACCCACATAAGGATAATAAATAATTGTGACAATTTGAAAAATTATTAAAATAAAATAAGGAAACCAAAAAACACAGTCCGTGAAAAAAAAAAAAGTGACTTCTGTTATCAACAGTCCTTATTGTATTATATTCCACCCATAGTGACTGAAGACTTTAAAGACATCTTGTGAAAAAATCCACCACCTATGAAGGTATATGATTACCAGAGGTAAGCTGTAATGAAGCTTTATGCCAGAAATCCGCTCAATAGGGACATCACCATCTGTCTCAGCTTTCAAATCTGGACTGAAGTAGTTACCTAAGAATCCTTCCAGGGTGTACAAAGAACAGGCAAAGCACATCACGCTCTTCCCAAAGACCATTTCCAAACCATGGCCAGGACCCAGCACTCACCACCTGCAACAGAGCAAGCGTGTGTGATTGTTCCCCTTTTCAGAAATATGCGTCTTCCTCTTTTTAATGGCTGTAATAGAGATCTGTCTGAGAACACAGGTGGGTGGGGGCCAAGTGTCACAAGAGGAAGCAATGTGTGAGATGTGCTTTATCTCTCCATCACCCCCCACGAACGAATAGGCCGCAACCTCGGCCTTTCCTGAGGATCTAGGGCCGCCGGATTGCCTGGGGGAGTGAATAACCCCGGATACCTGGAGGAGGGGGCCCTGGGACGGCTGGAGGCCTTTACTTGGTCAGCAGAACAGGCCCTAAACCATCCCCATCCCTGACATCCTGGGTGAGGCACTCTGTGGACGAGCTGCATGTGCCGGTAGGCCTGTGGAGGCCTGAAGAGGATCGCTCCTGTTCTACCTAACTTGCAGGTGAGGGGGGAGACTCTATGGGGGGCACGTATAGCTTTGCACCCACTGCCTGAACACCCCTGGACCCACTGACAGGCTCCCACAGCCAGCCACTGCATATTGCCCAGATCAGGGCTTTGGAACTCTGAATGAGGTGCAGGTCGTCTAACGCGAAACACAGTAAAGGGGGAAAAAGGCTGACCTTTCCGCCACAGTCGGACTTCCCTCAAACACCCACCTGTCTCGTACCGGAGGCTCACAACATGCGTAGTGCCCATAGAGCCTCACAGACAAGCATCATGGAGTCGGACGACTCTCGTCCCCCCTGGCTGGCGGACATCTTGGCAGCCATCGCAACTTGCCAATCCACGTTAACAACAAAAATTGAAGCTGTCCAACTGGATATGGGTTTAATCCACCAAGATATAGACAAAATCAGGTCGTGAGTTACTGAGACAGAACAAAGACTGAGTACCACTGAAGACACCACGGCAGAACATGGAGTACAAATCCGTACACTTCAAACTAAAGGCCCTAGAATACAGAGCCGAAGACGCGGAGAACAGAAATTGGCGCAATAATCTTCGTATTATCGGTTTACCGGAGGGAGTGGAGGGGAACAATCCTACCTCCTTTATAGAAGGCTTGCTGCGTGACCTTCTACCAGATGCCCGATGGTCACCCTACTATACAGTTGAGAGGGAACACCGTATGCCGCCTAAGTCAGGACCTCCTGGATCCCCTCCTCGCACCTTCATACTCCGTCTCCTTAATTTTAGAGACAGAGATGAGGTTCTCCGCACCTCCAGAAATGTGGGGGACCTCAGATTCCAGAACACTAAATTGATGATCTTCCCTGACTACTCGGTGGAGACCTAAAAACTCAGGAAATCGTTTGACCAGGTTAAAGCGGCATTGAGATCACGCAACATTCGCTACAGTTTTCTCTTCCCGGCTCGTCTGAGGGTCCAAGATGGAGAGACAACTCGATTTTTCACTACATCTAGAGAGGCCTCTGCCTGGCTGGAATCACTACCACAGATCCGCTGACCGACTAACCGCTTTGTACCGATTGCCCTCTTCAATTGTCTATTTACAACAACCTGGGCCCAGGTTTGAGTTAATATACAAACTATTCCATGGATGACTTAGTTTCATTGCACAGGTTGTGCCCAGTTCAACCCCATGGTGTGTTAGAAATGGTGGGGGGTAACTAACTATCCCCTACCAGAAAATTTTAAGTTAATGCCCCTGCCAAAGAAATTGGTCAGGAGACTGTTGAGATATGAAGCTTCTTGGCACTTGCATGTCCCCTTGGGGAGCACTGAAGTCCTTGCTCTAGATACCCTCTTAATGATGGATCGACTTTACTGTGGGGTCACAATATGGTCTACTTTTCCTTTGTCTGACTTTTAACACCTCACAGTCTGTTACAGTCCATTAGCGGAGATCTCACATTTGGAAAGCCGCTTGAACTGCTGCTTGCCCCCCGTGTGAATCCTTGGGGGGGTTGGGCTCGCCTCTTCCACGGACCCTCTGTTGCAGCCGGCGAGCTGAATTGGTTTGGGATTGAAGCCTGCCTCAGTTTGAGGGGGTCGGGTGGGGAGGGGAGAGGGGAGAGTTCCCCTAATGGGGCCATTTTAATTTACTTTAGATGTTGGGCTGTTCTTAGTTTGGTTTTGTTTTTGTTTTTGTGTTATAATTGCAATATCAAAATTGACTCATCAGCATTGCAATGTTTCCAGGTGCGTCCGTTGTGGGTCCGGGGGTCCGCTCCAGGAGACGTGATCTACATTAATCCTAATGTTATTATCATTCTGAGTGACCATGTCCTCCCTTAATATCATTTCATGGAACACTAGGGGACTGAACTCCCCGATCAAGTGTTTCCTGGTGTTCCAATTTATTAAAGCATACAACCCACATATATGTGTGTTCCAGGAAACGCACCTTATAGGAAGTAGGGTTCTGGCCCTTAAAAAAACGTGGGTGGGATACCACTACCACTCTACACACTCCAGTTTCTCCAGGGGTGTTACTATCCTGATACTGAAATCTGTCTGTTGAAGGAAATCAGGAAATGAGTTAAATGGGCGCGGGTGTAATTTATTGACTAGCATTCTTTGTGGTTTATTCAAATAATCGTAAAACTTTTTTGTCCATAGTAAAAACCTATCTGCCCTGCCCAGTTGTATTAGTTTGATTTGCTCTCTAAGAGAGATGACTCTGTGTAGTTTCGATACTGTGGGGCCACTCAACAGCCTCCGCTCTGCATGTAACCAAAGCGGAAGTAAGAGACTGTGTAACACTATTTCTATCTTTCTTTAGCCTGGAGCTTTCAGCTATGCAGGCGCCATGAAAAACAGTCTTATGTGCCTCCCAAAGTGTGAAGAAATCTGAGACAGACCCTATGTTATGCTGAAAGTATTCTTCTAGATTTTTTGCCAATATGGTACGTGAGACCTCAGATTGTAGCAGGTGATCGTTTAGGCGCCAATGACATGACTTAGTGTAGGCCTGGGAAAGCATAAGGTTTAACGTGATGAAAAACATAAGGAAAAAAGTAGAGTATATAAACAATAATTTATTCATTTCGAAAACATCATAAAAACATCAATAGCAGTATAAAATGCAATGAAAGGAATGCGATTCATGAATTTGTACATATATGGGTAATTGATACCAATGTACTTGCACCCGACACGTTTCAGAGTTGTTTAGCCTTCTTCTTCAGGGGTGGATGTAAGTTTAGCAAAAGTTTCTAGATTGAAAATAATGTGTTTAACAGAGAGATAGTGAGTATATGTACATATCAGACCATGAGGACATAAGTACATGCTATATTTTTCATTCCATTTACACTTACATTGGCATTATGTAAGCTAGCTTCGCATTCCAAAACAGTTTAAAAGCAAAGGCGCTGACACTGTCTGCCCATCCAGCGTATTCCCAATTGTGATAGGTAAGGGTTGATTAGCGTATCCAAGATGTTGGCACTTCATGCATAGCAAATGAAGATAACTAGGTATGGATGTATATAGATAGTTTGATTCCTGAAAAAATTAGAGGAAAAGCCCACAGATGTGGGGTATAAAGAAATTTTGGACCTGAAATTCCACGGAGGCCGAATGCGGGTCCTGTAATATGTGAGAATATAAAAGTATGTAATGGCCAATCATGGATTGAAACTTCAAATAAATAATAAGATGCAAGAAAAATCTTATAGTAGTGGAGGTACAACATACCTGATGAAACTACTGTAGCATAGAGATTGATGAGGGTAAACGATGTAGTCAAATATTCACAATCCAGGATGAGGTATCTACCAAGAGGGTCAGCATGGGAGCTTTTTACCTTAATAGGACATGACTTCCTAATCAAAATCGCCACTCCTGCCCTGCCCGAGGAATCCGAGGCAAGGAAGAAAGTGGGGAAATACCTTGAGGCAAATTTAAGCGAACCATCTGACTTAAAATGGGTCTCTTGGACCATCACCACATCTGCGTCTGAGGCCCTGAAATCCTTCAGGGCCATCCAGCACTTGTGGACGGAACCCAGACCTTTCACATTATACAACATAATTTTCAAAGCCATGTGTATGGACCCATTAGATAAGCTTTTGTAAGTGTATAGACATCAAAGAGCACAGAAACATACCCACATATCAGCAGACATATCCTGTAATAAAACTGCATTTGGTTAGAGAGGTAGGAAAAAGACATTTTCATCCTTAGCATCTGATTAATATCCATGGACATAGAAAAAAACAAAAACCAACTGTAGAAAAAAATAAAAACAAAAAAGAACTGAAATTCTATAAGGCCTGAGAGGCAACTGCCTCTCAGGAGGCCTTGAACAAATGCCAAGGCCAGGTAGGGGCGTATACGGACTTCCATCAGGAGACTCCAGGTAGAGAACTGGGAAGTACCCGCCGCTCGCCTTATGAGCTTGTTAGCAATAGGGATAGATTCTGCCAATAGAAGAGTGGTTAACCGAACAGAGAAAAAGTCAGCAAATGTTCAAAAGGGTCTGTCAACTGAGGCACTTATGGCCAGGGGGGAAAGAGCAGACCATTAGCTATGAGATCTCACAGGATGAGGAAAAAATAGTTCTACCCTTGAATGAAACAGAAAAAAAATCAAAACCAAAGGAACAGGGTAGTTGTAAAAAAATATAGTAGGCAAGAGCATTAACTTCTACTACTCTTAGAATATGTAAAGTTAAAAACGTTCTGAGTAGTACTATGTGGATGAATCCAGGGAGATAGATGTTGGGCAATCAAGGAGGTTGCTTGGAGGTACGTAGATGCTGGGGTGTGGAGAAACGTTTCCTGGATTTGTCTCTCACGGGGTCCAGATGCGGCTGGGTGTGTTAGGAGGTGGACGAGCCTGATTATTAGGAGGGATTAAATCCTCTTCCGGGAGTGGAGCCAAGAAATTTCAAAAATGCCTCACCTTCCAATAAATCATACAGGTTGTGTTGCATGCCATCCTTGGAAACGGTGAGGCGGAATGGAAAGCCCCAGTAATATGGAATCTTGTGGTGTTGTAGGTGCAGTGTGATTGGGCGCAAATTCCTATGTTTAGCAAGGGTAATGGGAGAAAGGTCGCTGAAGATCTGGAGTTTTGCCCCCTTATAGGTAAGTTGAGATTTGTTAGGTGTGGCAAGGGTGAGTGCCTCCTTGCTTTCAGAGTAATGGAATTTCACTATGACATTTCTGGGTCTAGCTCCAACTGAAGGCTTGGGGGCCAGAGACCGGTGGGCCCTATCAAGGCGCCAATCAATGTCCACCACCATGGGGGCCATAGTGTTAAAGAAACCCAGAAGATAGGCACGTAGGTCAGGGTCTCCCACTGTTCAAGGGATACCTCTGAAGCATTAGTTTTGTCTTCTTTCGCTATTTTCCAAGTCCTCCTGCTGTAGCTGTAATTGAGAGACTGACAAACATAAGTTATGGTTTTCCTCTTCAATAGCCTGTACATAGTTTATAATCTCATCAAATTTGTTTTCAAGAGTGTTAGTACGCTCACCAATTTGGTCGATCTCCCCTCTCAGTTCGGCAGCTAGTTTGTTCACCTCCGTTTTATTTGTGATTTGTTGTAACAAGAGCTGCAGCTTGGCATCTAGTTTGGCATCTAATATATCTGGAGTGAGAATCTCGTGAGTAGGGATGAGCTTCGAGTTTGAGTCGAACACATGTTCGACTCGAACATTGGCTGTTCGCAAGTTCCCCGAACAGCGAACAATTTGGGGTGTTCGCGGCAAATTCGAATGCCGCAGAACACTCTTTAAAAGTCTATGGGAGAAATCAAAAGTGCTAATTTTAAAGGCTTATATGCAAGTTATTGTCATAAAAAGTGAAGCACATCTCACACATTGCTTCCTCTTGTGACACTTGGCCCCCACCCACCTGTGTTCTCAGACAGATCTCTATTACAGCCATTAAAAAGAGGAAGACGCATATTTCTGAAAAGGGGAACAATCACACACGCTTGCTCTGTTGCAGGTGGTGAGTGCTGGGTCCTGGCCATGGTTTGGAAATGGTCTTTGGGAAGAGCCTGATATGCTTTGCCTGTTCTTAGTACACCCTGGAAGGATTCTTAGGTAACTACTTCAGTCCAGATTTGAAAGCTGAGACAGATGGTGATGTCCCTATTGAGCGGATTTCTGGCATAAAGCTTCATTACAGCTTACCTCTGGTAATCATATACCTTCATAGGTGGTGGATTTTTTCACAAGATGTCTTTAAAGTCTTCAGTCACTATGGGTGGAATATAATACAATAAGGACTGTTGATAACAGAAGTCACTTTTTTTTTTTTTTTTTCACGGACTGTGTTTTTTGGTTTCTTTATTTTATTTTAATAATTTTTCAAATTGTCACAATTATTTATTATCCTTATGTGGGTCATAGCACATTTTTCAGATTTTCCACATTGTGTTGCTATTTGAGTTTAATATTTTGATCACCTTATATTTTTCAATTATTCAAATATGATCTGTGTGATCTGTGTACCCCTACCATTTCACTAAAAAACTGTCAAAAATGTTAAAAATGACAAAAGATAGTTTTTGACAATTCCTTTATTTAAATGCATCTTCTTTCTTCTATCTTCCTTCATCTTCTTCTTCTGGTTCTTCTGGCTCTTCTGGTTCTTCCTCCGGCGTTCTCATCCAGCATCTCCTCCGTGGCATCTTCTATCTTCCTCTCCTCGGGCCGCATGCCATGGGTGCAGAGCGGCCCGAGGAGAAGAAGATAGAAGACACCACGGAGGAGATGCTGGACGAGAACGCCAGAGAAAGAACCAGAAGAGCCAGAAGAACCAGAAGAAGAAGAAGATGAAGGAAGATAGAGGAAAGAAGATGCATTTAAATAAAGAAATTGTCAAAAACTGTCTCTTGTCATTTTTAACATTTTTGACAGTTTTTTAGTGAAATGGTAGGGGTACAAGTACCCCCTTACCATTTCACACAGGGGGGGCGGGATCTGGGGGTCCCCTTGTAAAAGGGGGCTTCCAGATTCCGATAAGCCCCCCCCCACAGACCCCCACCACCACTGGCCAGGTTTGCGAGGATGAGGCCCTTGTCTTCATCAACATGGGGACAAGGTGTTTTAGGGGGCTACCCCAAAGCACCCTCCCAATGTTGAGAGCATGTGGCCTGGTACGGTTCAGGAGGGGGGGGCACTCTCTCATCCCCCCTCTTTTCCTGTGGCCTGCCAGGTTGCGTGCTCGGATAAGGGTCTGGTATGGATTTTTGGGGGACCCCGCGCCGTTTTTTTTTTGGGCGCGGGGTTCCCCTTAAAATCCATACCAGACCTGAAGGGCCTGGTATGGAATTTAGGGGGACCCCCACGTCATTTTTTTTAAAATTATGGTTCGGGGTTCCCCTGTGGGGAATTCCCATGCCATTTTTATCAATGAACTTCTATGTGTATTGTCGGACCGGCAATGCAATCGCCGCGAGTAGTTTTAAATGGCTTTTTTCCTTTCAAATGTCATTTTGCTGTCAGACTGTTCTAAACATGGGAAACATGCGCCCCTTTACAGGCATACTATAGACACCCCCCAGCTACGAAATTTAAAGGGATATTACACTTTTATTGTTTGACTTTAAGCATTATTAAAATCACTGCTCCTGAAAAAACGGCCGTTTTTAAAAAACTTTTTTTTGCATTGATCCATGTCCCCTGGGGCAGGACCCAGGTCCCCAAACACTTTTTATGACAATAACTTGCATATAAGCCTTTAAAATTAGCACTTTTGATTTCTCCCATAGACTTTTAAAGAGTGTTCCGCGGCATTCGAATTTGCCGCGAACACCCCAAATTGTTCGCTGTTCGGGGAACTTGCGAACAGCCAATGTTCGAGTCGAACATGTGTTCGACTCGAACTCGAAGCTCATCCCTACTCACGAGATTCTCACTCCAGATATATTAGATGCCAAACTAGATGCCAAGCTGCAGCTCTTGTTACAACAAATCACAAATAAAACGGAGGTGAACAAACTAGCTGCCGAACTGAGAGGGGAGATCGACCAAGTTGGTGAGCGTATTAACACTCTTGAAAACAAATTCCATGAGATTATAAACTATGTACAGGCTATTGAAGAGGAAAACCATAACTTATGTTTGTCAGTCTCTCAATTACAGCTACAGCAGGAGGACTTGGAAAATAGAGAAAGAAGACAAAACTAATGCTTCAGAGGTATCCCTGAAACAGTGGGAGACCCTGACCTACGTGCCTATCTTCTGGGTTTCTTTAACACTATGGCCCCCATGGTGGTGGACATTGATTGGCGCCTTGATAGGGCCCACCGGTCTCTGGCCCCCAAGCCTTCAGTTGGAGCTAGACCCAGAAATGTCATAGTGAAATTCCATTACTCTGAAAGCAAGGAGGCACTCACCCTTGCCACACCTAACAAATCTCAACTTACCTATAAGGGGGCAAAACTCCAGATCTTCAGCGACCTTTCTCCCATTACCTTTGCTAAACATAGGAATTTGCGCCCAATCACACTGCACCTACAACACCACAAGATTCCATATTACTGGGGCTTTCCATTCCGCCTCACCGTTTCCAAGGATGGCATGCAACACACCCTGTATGGTTTATTGGAAGGTGAGGCATTTTTGAAATTTCTTGGCTCCACTCCCGGAAGAGGATTTAATCCCTCCTAATAATCAGGCTCGTCCACCTCCTAACACACCCAGCTGCATCTGGACCCCGTGAGAGACAAATCCAGGAAACGTTTCTCCACACCCCAGCATCTTCGTACCTCCAAGCAACCTCCTTGATTGCCCAACATCTATCTCCCTGGATTCATCCACATAGTACTACTCAGAACGTTTTTAACTTTACATATTCTAAGAGTAGTAGAAGTTAATGCTCTTGCCTACTATATTTTTTTACAACTACCCTGTTCCTTTGGTTTTGTTTTTTTTTCTGTTTCATTCAAGGGTAGAACTATTTTTTCCTCATCCTGTGAGATCTCATAGCTAATGGTCTGCTCTTTCCCCCCTGGCCATAAGTGCCTCAGTTGACAGACCCTTTTGTACATTTGCTGACTTTTTCTCTGTTCGGTTAACCACTCTTCTATTGGCAGAATCTATCCCTATTGCTAACAAGCTCATAAGGCGAGCGGCGGGTACTTCCCAGTTCTCTACCTGGAGTCTCCTGATGGAAGTCCGTATACACCCCTACCTGGCCTTGGCATTTGTTCAAGGCCTCCTGAGAGGCAGTTGCCTCTCAGGCCTTATAGAATTTCAGTTCTTTTTTGTTTTTATTTTTTCTACAGTTGGTTTTTGTTTTTTTCTATGTCCATGGATATTATTCAGATGCTAAGGATGAAAATGTCTTTTTCCTACCTCTCTAACCAAATGCAGTTTTATTACAGGATATGTCTGCTGATATGTGGGTATGTTTCTGTGCTCTTTGATGTCTATACACTTACAAAAGCTTATCTAATGGGTCCATACACATGGCTTTGAAAATTATGTTGTATAATGTGAAAGGTCTGGGTTCCGTCCACAAGCGCTGGATGGCCCTGAAGGATTTCAGGGCCTCAGACGCAGATGTGGTGATGGTCCAAGAGACCCATTTTAAGTCAGATGGTTCGCTTAAATTTGCCTCAAGGAATTTCCCCACTTTCTTCCTTGCCTCGGATTCCTCGGGCAGGGCAGGAGTGGCGATTTTGATTAGGAAGTCATGTCCTATTAAGGTAAAAAGCTCCCATGCTGACCCTCTTGGTAGATACCTCATCCTGGATTGTGAATATTTGACTACATCGTTTACCCTCATCAATCTCTATGCTACAGTAGTTTCATCAGGTATGTTGTACCTCCACTACTATAAGATTTTTCTTGCATCTTATTATTTATTTGAAGTTTCAATCCATGATTGGCCATTACATACTTTTATATTCTCACATATTACAGGACCCGCATTCGGCCTCCATGGAATTTCAGGTCCAAAATTTCTTTATACCCCACATCTGTGGGCTTTTCCTCTAATTTTTTGAGGAATCAAACTATCTATATACATCCATACCTAGTTATCTTCATTTGCTATGCATGAAGTACCAACATCTTGGATACGCTAATCAACCCTTACCAATCACAATTGGGAATACACTGGATGGGCAGACAGTGTCAGCGCCTTTGCTTTTAAACTGTTTTGGAATGCGAAGCTAGCTTACATAATGCCAATGTAAGTGTAAATGGAATGAAAAATATAGCATGTACTTATGTCCTCATGGTCTGATATGTACATATACTCACTATCTCTCTGTTAAACACATTATTTTCAATCTAGAAACTTTTGCTAAACTTACATCCACCCCTGAAGAAGGAGGCTAAACATCTCTGAAACGTGTCGGGTGCAAGTACATTGGTATCAATTACCCATATATGTACAAATTCATGAATCGCATTCCTTTCATTGCATGTTATACTGCTATTGATGTTTTTATGATGTTTTCGAAATGAATAAATTATTGTTTATATACTCTACTTTTTTCCTTATGTTTTTCGTCACGTTAAACCTTATGCTTTCCCAGGCCTACACTAAGTCATGTCATTGGCGCCTAAACGATCACCTGCTACAATCTGAGGTCTCACGTACCATATTGGCAAAAAATCTAGAAGAATACTTTCAGCATAACATAGGGTCTGTCTCAGATTTCTTCACACTTTGGGAGGCACATAAGACTGTTTTTCGCGGCGCCTGCATAGCTGAAAGCTCCAGGCTAAAGAAAGATAGAAATAGTGTTACACAGTCTCTTACTTCCGCTTTGGTTACATGCAGAGCGGAGGCTGTTGAGTGGCCCCACAGTATCGAAACTACACAGAGTCATCTCTCTTAGAGAGCAAATCAAACTAATACAACTGGGCAGGGCAGATAGGTTTTTACTATGGACAAAAAAGTTTTACGATTATTTGAATAAACCACAAAGAATGCTAGTCAATAAATTACACCCGCGCCCATTTAACTCATTTCCTGATTTCCTTCAACAGACAGATTTCAGTATCAGGATAGTAACACCCCTGGAGAAACTGGAGTGTGTAGAGTGGTAGTGGTATCCCACCCACGGTTTTTTAAGGGCCAGAACCCTACTTCCTATAAGGTGCGTTTCCTGGAACACACATATATGTGGGTTGTATGCTTTAATAAATTGGAACACCAGGGAACACTTGATCGGGGAGTTCAGTCCCCTAGTGTTCCATGAAATGATATTAAGGGAGGACATGGTTACTCAGAATGATAATAACATTAGGATTAATGTAGATCACGTCTCCCGGAGCGGACCCCCGGACCCACAACGGACGCACCTGGAAACATTGCAATGCTGATGAGTCAATTTTGATATTGCAATTATAACACAAAAACAAAAACAAAACCAAACTAAGAACAGCCCAACATCTAACGTAAATTTCTTTGGCAGGGGCATTAACTTAAAATTTCCTGGTAGGGGATAGTTAGTTACCCCCCACCATTTCTAACACACCATGGGGTTGAACTGGGCACAACCTGTGCAATGAAACTAAGTCATCCATGGAGTAGTTTGTATATTAACTCAAACCTGGGCCCAGGTTGTTGTAAATAGACAATTGAAGAGGGCAATCGGTACAAAGCGGTTAGTCGGTCAGCGGATCTGTGGTAGTGATTCCAGCCAGGCAGAGGCCTCTCTAGATGTAGTGAAAAATCGAGTTGTCTCTCCATCTTGGACCCTCAGACGAGCCGGGAAGAGAAAACTGTAGCGAATGTTGCGTGATCTCAATGCCGCTTTAACCTGGTCAAACGATTTCCTGAGTTTTTGGGTCTCCACCGAGTAGTCAGGGAAGATCATCAATTTAGTGTTCTGGAATCTGAGGTCCCCCACATTTCTGGAGGTGCGGAGAACCTCATCTCTGTCTCTAAAATTAAGGAGACGGAGTATGAAGGTGCGAGGAGGGGATCCAGGAGGTCCTGACTTAGGCGGCATACGGTGTTCCCTCTCAACTGTATAGTAGGGTGACCATCGGGCATCTGGTAGAAGGTCACGCAGCAAGCCTTCTATAAAGGAGGTAGGATTGTTCCCCTCCACTCCCTCCGGTAAACCGATAATACGAAGATTATTGCGCCGATTTCTGTTCTCCGCGTCTTCGGCTCTGTATTCTAGGGCCTTTAGTTTGAAGTGTACGGATTTGTACTCCATGTTCCCGCCGTGGTGTCTTCAGTGGTACTCAGTCTTTGTTCTGTCTCAGTAACTCACGACCTGATTTTGTCTATATCTTGGCGGATTAAACCCATATCCAGTTGGACAGCTTCAATTTTTGTTGTTAACGTGGATTGGCAAGTTGCGATGGCCGCCATGATGTCCGCCAGCCAGGGGGGACGAGAGTCGTCCGACTCCATGATGCTTGTCTGTGAGGCTCTATGGGCACTACGCATGTTGTGAGCCTCCGGTACGAGACAGGTGGGTGTTTGAGGGAAGTCCGACTGTGGCGGAAAGGTCAGCCTTTTTCCCCCTTTACTGTGTTTCGCGTTAGACGACCTGCGCCTCATTCAGAGTTCCAAAGCCCTGATCTGGGCAATATGCAGTGGCTGGCTGTGGGAGCCTGTCAGTGGGTCCAGGGGTGTTCAGGCAGTGGGTGCAAAGCTATACGTGCCCCCCATAGAGTCTTCCCCCTCACCTGCAAGTTAGGTAGAACAGGAGCGATCCTCTTCAGGCCTCCACAGGCCTACAGGCACATGCAGCTCGTCCACAGAGTGCCTCACCCAGGATGTCAGGGATGGGGATGGTTTAGGGCCTGTTCTGCTGACCAAGTAGAGGGCTCCAGCCGTCCCAGGGCCCCCTCCTCCAGGTATCCGGGGTTATTCACTCCCCCAGGCAATCCGGTGGCCCTAGATCCTCAGGAAAGGCCGAGGTTGCGGCCTATTCGTTCGTGGGGGGTGATGGAGAGATCAAGCCCCGTTCAGCAACTATGGCCCGCCGTTTAATGTCCTCCCGCGGGCTGTAGCAGGCTATAATGTTCGATGGCGCGGTCCGCTGGGAAAGGCCGCGGCTGCGGCCTAGTGTCGCGAGGTAGGCCAGGGGCCTCTGGCGAGCCCCGATCTCTGCCCAGGACCGCAAACTCTCCTCTCCCCCCAGCAGTCAAGAGTTCCACGGGTCCCTCACAGTCAGCAGGGACGTGTCCGGAGAAGACTGGAGGCTGATGGATCCGGATTATTGCAGTAGTGTGCGGAGCTCTCTAAAAACGCTGTCGCTCACCTCGCCATCTTGGCCACGCCCCCTGGCCTTACATGTTTAATGTCTTAAAGAAGTACGGCTTCAGGGGTCCTTATCTGAAAGCTTTAGAGGCTCTATATTCAACAGTTATGGGGCGTACACACGGTCGGACTTTTCGTCTACAAAAGTCCAACGGACGCCGACGGACTAAAGCTGGCTGGTAATCCGATCGTGTGTGGTCTTCTTCGGACTTTCAGCTGACTTTTTCAGCCTCAAATCCAACGGACTTTAGATTTGAAACATGCATCAAATCTTTACGTCGTAACTACGATGGACCCCGAAGTCCGCTCGTCTGTATGCTAGTCCGACGGACAAAAAAACGACGCATGCTCATAAGCAAAAACTAAACGGAAGCACTCGGTCTAGTAAAACTAGTGTTCGTATTGTAGGTAGCACATTCCTCACGCTGCAAAATCTGTGATCGTTGAATGCAGCGCATTTAATGTCTTCTTTACGAATGCACAAAGATGTTTTGCTGTTCATATTCAAACAGAGTTCTCCCAAACAGATTTCTGGATTCTTTTTCTGTTTGATCTCATGAATGACATGGTATGCTTTTTCAAAACAATGTTTCCATAGTAATAATACTTTTAATTTTTTTTTTTTTTTGGTGGAGTCATCTTTTCTTGTAATTTTTATCCAGATATTTATTTTATGATTGTTGTGGAACTTTTTTTCTGTTTATCTCTAATTTTTTTTGTAAAGTTACCACAGGGAACCCATTTTTATATATATTTGTTAAATTTTTTTTAATGTTTGTAAAGTTACCACAAAGAACCCTTTATGATTTTTGTTTTTATAGTGATTTTTTTTTTGTTTTTATATAAAGTTAACCCAAAGCACCGTTTTTGGTTATGTATCTTTTTTTTTTACAATACTTACCACTCGAACATTATTAACATTATTTTAATCTATTTTTGGTGTGTTTTTGCAAAATCAATGAGATTGTTGTCCCTTGTTAATTTAAAACATTGTGTCTAAAATCTATGATTTAAAATAAAAAACCTAAACTCAAAAAAGATCCATTTATTTATGGTCTAAATAAAATAAAGAGGAAGTCAACGCTGGAAAAAGTATGTGTACAAGAAAATGGGGATCTTGAGGAGTCCATATAAGAGGGAGCACAATCTGGTCCAAGAATCCCAGAGATCAACAGCACCAGCAGATGATATAGATGTCCCCAGACTGTGATACTACAACAGCCTGCGTCTTCTGTCAGACCAGACTGAACCCAAGTCATCACTTTCTTCTCTTCCCTGCAGCCTTTCCTCCACGCTGCCCTGCAGCCTTCCCTGCAACCTTCCCTGTAGCCTTCTTTGGAGGCTGTGGCTCTGGTGTTTCAGTTGTGGCAGGAGGAGGAGGAGGAGGAGGAGGAGGAGGGGGGCTGCCTCATGTAGTTGGGTGTTTCGTGTTAGCGTGCCCTGCAGCCCCTTCTGGATTGTTTCCCCAAATAGTCGCTCACAAATGAGGCGCTGCTCCCAATCCATTTGAAGAAGCCTGCTGGCTAAGTAGCAGCCATAGGACTCTTCCACTTCGGGGGGGCTCCTTAAAAAACAGGTGGCCTCTTGCATGAGGCGCAGGGATGCCTCCTGTGTGACCGTCCCCTTCCTGGCCCTTTTTTTGGGAAGGTGGAGGGGAGGCACTTGGGATTCGGTCAGGCTCCTACTGGGCCCAGCCACCTCACTTGGCCCAGCCACCTCACTGGGAGCAGCCACCTCCTGCCTGACACTGGGCCCAGCCTCCTCCAGGATGATGGTGAATCCGGCCTCCTCCAGGCTGTCCATGGGCCCGGTCTCCTCCTGCCTGCCACTTTCCCCACATTCCTCCTGGATGGACTCATCCTGTGTATAAAAAAAGGACAATAGTTTTAGTATTTTTTTTGAGTTCATCAATGACACACAGTTTGCTTCTCATGACTAGCAAATTCAATGTGAATACATCTCTTTAATAAAAGAGTCTAATCAGACACCCTAATTATTTCAAGCAGGTGCCAAACATATTTAGCCACTACTGTCAATTGATATGTATACACAATTTTGAGTGCAAAATTATTTTAGACAATTATAACATCCAGTTAACATCATTAATATTAGTACAGTAAATATTGGTTAAAATAATTTACCTGACTCCAGATGGTCATATCCGGTTCATCCAGGATGGAAGACCCAGCTTGCTCCTCATGAGCCTCTGCTGGGGTGGAGGGAAGGGTGGAGGGAAGGGTTGAAAGTGATGCCCTGGCTTCAGTCTGGTCATCAAGAAAACGGAGTTGATTGTAGTACCACAGCCTGGGTACATAAACATCATCTGCTGATGCTCCTGATCTCTGGATCTTCTTATGTTCCCTCTTATACATGTTCCTCAAGACCCCAATTTTCTTGAGCAATGTCTCCATTGTTGCTTCCGGGATGGTCGCCTGGATAAAGGACAGAAGTCTCTCCAGCGTTGACTTCCTCACATGCTTTGCATAATACTGTGGGTGTTTCACCTCCCACAAATTCCTCATCTCTCTATATTTAGAAATAAAAGCAGTAAGGAACTCTGGATCCTTAAATAGGGGATTCATAATGTCTGTATAAAAGATAAAGTCACAAGACAAAAAACACTTATTAGGTTTCTGCTAAACCCTCATCATCTTATCCCTATGTAGGCCTCATCAATCTGTCAAGCCATATAGGCAGCTTGCCACAAAGTCTTGACCAAAAGTATAAATTTTAAATTACCTTCGTTTAGTAGCGTCCCGGTCCACTATCACCTACGCACAGAACGTACTTACGACACAATACGTAATAGCGCTTTATACACTGCACATGCGTAATACTACGCCTATTTGGCCCGCCCCTGACATTCTTTTTGTTTACGCATATAACCCGCCCTTGACTCTACGCACAGAACGCACGTACGACACGTGCACAAGGCCCCTCTTTATACACTACGCATGTGTGAAACTCCGCCTGCGTCGCCCGCCCCCTGACGTTCAATTTTAACTTATGTTCTCCGCCCCTTAATTCTATGCACAGAACGTACGTACGACACGTGCGCAAGGCCCCTCTTTATACACTACGCATGTGTGAAACTCCGCCTGCGTCGCCCGCCCCTGACGTTCAATTTTAACTCATGTTCTCCGCCCCTTAATTCTACGCACAGAACGTACGTACGACACGTGCGCAAGGCCCCTCTTTATACACTACGCATGTGTGAAAACTCCGCCTGCGTCGCCCGCCCCTGACGTTCAATTTTAACTCATGTTCTCCGCCCATTAATTCTACGCACAGAACGTACGTACGACACGTGCGCAAGGCCCCTCTTTATACACTACGCATGTGTGAAACTCCGCCTGCATCGCCCGCCCCTGACGTTCGATTTTAACTCATGTTCTCCGCCCATTTTTAGTTATGGCGCGTAGTGGGGTGAATAATGGCGGAGACACATGACATGTTAACTACCTCAGGTAGCGAAAAAAGCCCGGAGGCTGGAACGTCAACAAGATCTGTGAGGCCTAGATTTAAGGCCTCCAATATGAGTTTTGAAGAGATGGTGGAGATGGTGGCCATTCTTCAAAAAAAGGACTATGATGGGAAGTATGGGCCATACGCCCGGCCAAATTTGCGCAAGGCCCAAATAATGGCGAAGGTGGTGGACACTTTACAGGCTTCTTTTGGGGTACAGCGCTCCAAGGATCAACTTAGAAAAAGATGGTCTGACCTATAACTCAGGGAGCCGGATCAGTTCAGACGGATCCGTAAAGTGTTGCAAAAAGTAAGTACCTGTGTTTTCATCTTGTGTTGATTACCTCGTATACCGCTCCATGTGCTTTTCATTCCTATACGATTGTTTGCATCGTTTGAAACGATTTTTTAATAAACATCGTTACATATCTATATATAATATATACATATATCTCTCTCTCTATATATATATACACATAGACATATATATATATACACACATATATATACATATATATATATACACACATATATATACATGTATGTATATATATATATATATATATATATATATATATATATATATATATATATATATATATATATATATATATATATATATATATATATATATGTATATATATATATATGTATATATATATATATGTATATATATATATATATATATATATATATATATATATATATATATATATATATATATGTATATATATATATATGTATATATATATATATATATATATATATATATATATATATATATATATACATATGTATGTATGTATATATGTATGTATATAGATATATAGGTAGATATATAGATAGATCTATAATTTTTTTCTTTTTTTATTAAATTAATATCTATTTGTAGATTTCTAGTTTTTGTTTGAGATTGAAGATTTATATTTAGTTATAGATATATAGAGAGAGAGAGAGATCCAAAGATTTTTTGATATATTTTGATATTGATATTTAGATATCGAGATATCTATCCATCTTGATATGTCTTTAGAAATTAAAATCTTGAAGTCTACTAGGAACTCTACACAAACAGACAATTTGTACACCACTTCACTACAAATGTTTGAAGATTAGTATGTACTAAAATATCTGTGTGCTAAGTATCTTAATTTTTTGCTTCACATAGGGGAAAAATCACTCAGCCAACAAGAGGAACCCAGTCCCCCCCCAGCAAAAGAACATACTTGGGAAATCAGCCCAAGCCCCACTGAGGATGTGGAGGAAGGAGAGGTGGGCGACATGGGCACCCCACCAGGTGAGTGTCTGACACACCAGCTTACGGTAATCTATGCATGGCTGCCTTTTATTTTATGTAATTTTTCTACTCTATTTTAGGTGATCTGGTTGTGCTTGAGTCAAGCAACAGCACCACCCCCGAGGATGTTGAGGAAGTATGTGACATGGGCACCCCACCAGGTCAGTGTCTGAGACACCAGCTTTATGGTAAGGTAAACTATGTGTGCATATTTCTAAACAAATTTTTTTTTTTCATTCCACTTTAGGTCCAAGTGACTATTTCACCACAGACAGTGCCCAACGGCTAATTGCTCAAATAATGGCCTGGAATGGGGAGATCGATCAAATGCGGAATCGGCTGGATCATATGCAGCAGGAAATGAAGGACATGATTGATGTTTTGGGTCGAATCTAAATGCCCTTTTTTAAACCCCAAAGCATCGATCATGTCCTTCATTTCCTGGTTTGATGACCCCATTCTGGGCCTTCTCTTTATTATTTTTTGTTAAATTATATGCCTGTTTAACAACATTTAAAAAAGGAGGCCTATTTTTCAAAAAAAAAAAAAAAAGGATTTGAAAAAAGACAAAAAAAAAAAAAAAAGGATTTTAAAAAAGACCCAAAAAAAAAAAAAAGGATTTGAAAAAAGACAAAAAAAAAAAAAGGATTTTAAAAAAGACCAAAAAAAAAAGGATTTTGAAAAAGACCAAAAAAAAATAAAAAAGGATTTGAAAAAAGACCAAAAAAAAAAAGGATTTTAAAAAAGACCAAAAAAAAAAAAAGTATTTGAAAAAAGACAAAAAAAAAAAAAAAAAAAGTATTTTAAAAAACACCAAAAAAAAGGCCTGTTTGCTAAAATCAAAATGCCCAACAAATTTTATTTTTGATTATCTAAAAATATTTAACTCTAATTATATTATTCTAAATTTATTTTATATATCTTTATATTTTTGGCTAGGAACATTTTATACTAAATGCATAACTGAATGGATACCAAAGATTAAAAACATCTGCTTTGAATTAAATAAATGTGTGGTTTGTTATTTCAATGCTCAGTATCAGTTTGTTTATAAATTTCAAAAAAGTGGTTTACAGTGGCAATGGAGCTTATTTAGAAATTTACAAGGAAAATACAGTTGGCACTACAACTGCTCGACCATAACCTAGGAGAAAGCCCAAAAGAAAGGCAAGCAATAAATATAATTCAAGATTTAATCTTTAGATATCCTGGCCCATTGCAATGGCCCCCCTACCCATAAAATAATTAACATATTGCTGTCTAACTTAATGGGCACTTTGGGGGGCCAAGCCAGTATGGACAGTATCCAGGCCCGTAAGATTATCAACGATAAGTCCGGCCTCAGGCCCAACTGGCACCATATAATTTTGAGAATGTTTGTTTAAAAAGTTGTGCAGGATGCAGCACGATAAAATGATAAAATTAAGTTTGTATTCCGCCAAATTAATGGAGGTTTGAAATAGGTGGAACCGGCTGGCCAGAATCCCAAACGCATTCTCAACCACTCTTCTAGCTCTGGCCAGCCGGAAATTAAAAACCCTCCTCTCCGGGGTGAGGGTTCTTTGGGGGAATGGCCTCATGAGGTGCTTGCTCAGAGCGAAGGCTTCATCGGCAATGAAGACAAAGAGGAGTCCTTCCACGTTATCCGCATCAGGTGGCAATCCCAGGCCACCACTCTGGAGACGCTGGCAGAACTCCGTCTGGGCAAATACTCCTCCATCCGACATCCGGCCATTCTTCCCCACGTCCACATATAGAAATTCATAGTGTGCCGACACCACCGCCATTAAAACTATACTGTGGAACCCCTTATAATTAAAATAGTATGACCCCGAATGGGGTGGTGGCACAATGTGGACATGTTTCCCATCTATAGCCCCTCCACAATTGGGAAAGTCCCAACGGGTGGCAAAATGGGATGCCACAGTCTGCCATTCCTGTGGCGTTGAAGGAAACTGGGGAATCAAACAAGAAAACAAAAATCAGTAATTTAGAATCGAACATGGCAAGAAAATTATACAATTAAAAACATTATTCCACAGCATCAGTATAACATTAAATAATGTATATCTTCTGGAAGAAATAATATTGAAAGGCACACTTATCAGATTGCTCACCCCCTCTGATGGAACATTGATTACATTTTAGGGGGTGGTGAAATTACCAAAAAATATTAATTTTAGGACACACAGGGATTTAGGGACAAAAAAGTCTACAAGACTGCAGTTGTTCCACTCTGCAAGTGCAGTTGCTCCCCAGCTTTAAGTAAATGAGGTAAGGTAAAAAGGCTTTCATGTTGCAAGGAGTACACAACCACATGCAAGGGCAATTAATGAAAACACTTTGTGGCTTGTATATGATTTGATGATGGAAATCAGCAGAGCTTCTGCTCATTTACTAAAGCACTGGAGCAAATGCACTTGTAGAGTGCACATGCATTTTGCAAAGTGCAACATATATTTGCTTTTTAAAAATCAACACCAGAGAAGATTCTAGCAAATTATTAGGGGGGGGGTTGAAATCAAGCTAATTATAAGCACACTATTTGGATAGAGTTTAGGTGAATCAAAATACAATGCAGCTGACTAAATACATTCAAACTGAGAAGACAAGGTGAATATGTGACCAGCATTGTATGCTGGAGAGGTTATTGAAGGCAAATATACATGCATGACAAAAAAGAACATGAAACAAATCAAGCATGCGTGAGAAGAAAAAGGGGACATTCACACTATATTACAATGATGGTAAGTAGTGTTTGAACTAAGAAATACATTACATTATCAAAGAATAAATAAAAGAACATGTGATGCTAATAAAAGAAAACATTCTTACCTTAATATAGTCCTTCTGCAGGACCTGGATGATGGCAGAACAGGTCTCTGGGATAATGATCCCCAGAGCCTGGGGGGAGATGCCTGTCGAGAACTTGAGGTCCTGCAGGCTTCTCCCCGTCGCCAAGTACCGCAACGTGGCAACTAGCCTCTGCTCCGGAGTGATGGCTTGCCTCATGCAGGTATCCTGCCTGCTGATATAGGGGGTCAGCAAAGCCACCAAACGATCAAAAACGGGGTCCGTCATCCAGGGAAAGTTCCTGAAATCCTCAGGATTATTCTCACAGATCTCACGGAGCAATGGCATGTGACAGAACTGGTCACGCTGGAGCAACCAATTCTTGGTCCATGAACTCCTCCTCGCCCTGTTCATGGACTGGTCTTGGTCTGAAGAATAAACTACAGCACCAAGCACATACAATGCACGAGCTCGACGACGAGTACGTACAGGTAACATGGCTTCAAAACGGTCGGCTGGTCAGAACGCACTTAACAGAACGCACTGAAGAACAGCAAGGCCTGTGAAGAACGACCTGAAAATCAGGAACGAGCGGCCAATAAAACAAAGATTTCTCAATGCCAACTGACCAAACACACTGAAAAGCAGATACAAACCTCACAAGCACAGACTGAACAACAGTTAAAACGAACTGAAAAATACGAGTCTCACAAGCGCGAATCGTCTCTCACCAAACTTCTACTAACACGAGATAAACACGAGATTAGCAGAAGGAGCCCAAAGGGTGTCGTACGGGCTATTGAACTTCCGTTTTATAGTCTCGCCGGACTTGATGTACGTCACCGCGTACTAGGCTGTCAAACTTTTGTGTGGTCGTGTGTAGGCAAATACGTTCGTTAGAAAGTCTGCCGCAAGTCCGCCGAAAGTCCGCAGGAAGTCTGTCGGACCGGCTGTCGGACTTTTGTAGATGAATGACTTTTGTAGATGAAAGTCATCCCCATGACTAATGGTACTCGGCAGGGTTGCCCTTTATCACCACTGCTTTTTATTCTCTGTTTAGAACCCCTGGCCGAGTCCATCCGCACTCATCCAGATATTAGTGGGGTGGTAATGCGACAGGGGGAATATAAATTATCACTTTTCGTGGATGACATCTTGCTCACGATCACTAATCCACTGATTTCTCTTCCCTCTCTGCATAAACTGTTGTCTTCCTTTGGGGCCATTTCGGGTTATAAGGTCAACACTTCCAAAACTGATGAAATAATAGTGAGCAATTCCGCGCCAAAAAAATTGCGTAAATAAATTAGGATAAATCAAAGCAGCTACACCCTAACAAGATGAATAAGATCATCAGTGCATAAGTGAAAAAAGGGGGATAAGGGTAGCGCTAAATATATGTGAAAGAATTGTGTATAAAGGATAAATATTTTGAATAAAAATATGTATACACCCAGTGCTGACCACAAATGGTAGATTCCAGTCTATAATAACCAGCCTACCTATGTGGATCAAACATAAATAAATAAATTGCTGGGGCTAAAACCAATAGAAAATAATGGTGTACAATGATAATCACATAACACAGATAAATGATACCAATAATGATAACTCAAATATACATAATGAAAAAAGTTTGATCAAGTATATAACGAATAATAAAAAGTCCATCGAAGGTGAAAAAATAATTGAGGTGAAATCCTGGTCTGAATCTTGGTATCAAAGCGTGAACAGCAAAATCCCTTCACCATCACTGAAAAAACACCAATGTGCTCATGGAAACGGGTGTCAGCTTACCAGATGGAGTTGACCAATTTAATGAAAAAAAGGTCAATATAGGCTTTAGCAAGATAATGCTTGCTGCAATGGAGAGAGGTGGACTCTTATCCTCACATCACAGCGTCTCACGCATGGGATATAAAATAGATGGAGAGGAACCGAACATAGTGTAACACCATTTATTTAAAAATTAATAAAAACAAACATAGCCAAAAGGCTACTCACATACAAGGTGCCATTACCCGGCACTGAGGCTGGAAAGCGTATCTTTACGCTTTCCACCCACAACAGACAGATGAACCACGGAGGCCGGATGTGACGTAATTACGTGACCAAGTACCGCCTTGACGTACGTTTCGTTAAACACGTCTTCAGGAAGCGTACTTGGTCACTATAGGGATGGTTTAAAGAGTGCTGAGATTAGCATAAAGGGAGGGGTTGAATGCTTCACAGCCTCAGTGCCTTTTACAAAACACCATACAACCGTCTCTTGCAACTTTTAAAGCAATAGCAAAGATAGACTTCTGTATTGAATTTGTACAAAAAATGAATCAGAAATGTTCATATATAATGGTACTAATAAAAAATATATTTTAAATAGCACATTCCATCAGCGCCAGGCTGCCTGAAAGGTGGTAGATATAAATAAATAAAAAAAAAAAAAAAAAAAAATTCTTAATGATATTGTAAAAAATGTAAACAATGTCCAACAGTTGCATTATGGTGTATACCCACGAACAACATCTAAAATAGATAGGAATTGTAATTGAACTAGATCAATACTCCAGAGAGAGGGAAGGGGGATGTGTAACCGAAAATCTAATCATTGGTCAGAAAACAGTTGAGATCCAGTTTGATAATTAGACCCTGCGGCTGCATCGTTTGTAAACGGTACAGCCACTGGGTCTCATTTTGGGAGACAGCCCTCTTAAGATCAGTACCTCTCCAGTTGGAGGCAATCTTGTCTATACCGTAAAAGGTTAGAAGACGGGGGTCCCTATTGTGCACCATTAGAAAAAGGCGTGATACGCTGTGATTTAGAAAGCCTTTGGAAATATTAGCTACATGCTCGTTAATACGAACCCTCAATTTACTAGTGGTACACCCCACATATTGGATTGAGCACGGGCACTCCAACACATAGGTGACATAACTAGAGTTGCATGTAATCAGGGGTTTAATGGAAAATTCTTGTTGGGTGACCTTGGAATGGAATTTGGAAATCTTTTTTCCCACTCTATTTGTAGTGCGACAGGCTTTGCACCTGGTACAGTAATGAAACCCTGATCCGTCTAGAAACATAGAGGGTTACCTAGGGGGATCAAGTACGTTGGGAGCTATCATATTACTTAATCCTGGTGCTCGTCTGTAGATGAATTTAGGTTTGGGGGGGAGTAATTTCTATAAATCTCTATCCTTACAAAGTATGGGCCAATATCTTTTGAATATTTTTTCTACACTCTTATATTAGCGATGGAAGCCTGATATAAAAGGAATATCCCCTAGAGAGGGAACTTTTGCTTTAGGGGCTAAAAGAGAGTCCCTATTCATGGCCAGAACTTGGTTTTTAGTTTTAGTAAGATTTTTAAGAGAATAGCCTTTCTCATGAAACCTATGGGTAAGTATCTCAGATTGTGTGTGGTAATCAGTTATATTATCACAATTTCTCCTAATGCGCATGTACTGCCCTTTAGGGACTGCTCCTAACCACTGTGGATGGTGACAGCTATTAATTGGCACAAACCCATTGCGGTCTGTTGCCTTGAAAAATGTTTTTGAGACTAACCTATTCCCTTGTTTAGTTAAGGTGAGGTCCAAATAATTAATGGTATCACAACTCCACTCAGCAGTGAACCTGAGTCCATAGGCATTGTTGTTCAAACCTGAAAGGAATTTTTGGAAATCGGACAGAGTGCCCTCCCACAAAAGGATGACATCATCAATGTACCTCTTGTAATATCTTAACGACTTACTGGATTGATAATAAATGGTTTCTTGTTCCCATTTATTGAGCACTATGTTTACTACACTAGGGGCATACCTTGCCCCCATGGCAACTCCTTTTATTTGATTGTAAAACTGGTGGTGTGCCCAAAAATAGTTATTCCCCATAGCTAATTCTAGTCCTTCAACCAAAAATTCAATTTGGGGTAATTTAAGTTTAGATTGTTCAATAAAAGCTAATTTTACTGCTACCAGGGCATCTTGTTGCTTAATATTAGTATAGAGAGACTCTATATCGATTGTCACCAATAAAGTGTTTGGAGATACTGTAGTACCCTGCAAGGATTGAATGAGAGCTCGGCTATCTTTCAGATATGATCGCCCGTGGATAACCAATGGCTGTAAGTAGATATCCAGATACTCTCCTACACGAGAGTAGAGAGACCCAATTCCACTCATTATGGGTCGACCTGGAGGTTTTTCTTTGCATTTGTGTATTTTTGGCAGTATATATAGACCTGGAATGCGTGGGGCCTGAGGAATGAGATAATGGGCTTCTTTTTTATTTAGAATATGTGATTGTAGACCCTTATTTACCCAACAAGAGAGCTGCGCCAAAAATTGTGGTGTGAGGTCTGATAACAAGGGTTTATACGTAGTGGTATCCTGTAATAATCTTTGAATCTCCAGATTGTAGTTCTCCTTACTAAGGATTACTACACCTCCCCCTTTGTCCGCTGGTTGGACTACTATTTGTTTATTCTGTTCAAGTTTTTTTATACCCTCCCGGATAAGCTGATTGGCACTATATTTTGGGACTTTAAGTGATTTGACTTCTTCTTGGACCATATTTTTAAACACTTCAATATGGTTATGGGTACCTTTTTTGGGGTTAAATACTGAATTATTCTTGAGTCCACAGTGTAAATAAGTAGTCTCACTCACATTGGGAGGGGAAGAGATATTAGGTTGAGAAGAAAAGTGTTTTTTGATATTAAGTTTCCTAATGAATTTTTCGATATCAGCAAATAATCCAAACTTGTCAATATTTTTACTAGGTGCAAATTTTAACCTCTGCGACAATACTAACAGCTCTTCCTCTGAAAGTTCTACTCCCGATATATTAAAAATACCTGCATTTAGTTGTCCCGTTTTCTTTTTCTTTCTCCTTCTCCCTCTACTGCCTCTTTTTCTGTGGGTTCTTTGGAATGTTGTGGTGTAGTGGGTGGGATTCTGTAAGGTCCCTTCCATTCCCTCAATCCCCCCCCCGGTTGGTGATAATTTTGGTGATTGTAATATGGTCGACCTCGAAAAATCTCTCCCCAACTTTTCCACTTTTACCTGCAGATTAGACATTTTTTTCACTCAACTTTAACTCTTGACAGTCCAACTACCTTTGAGTATATATGTGCTCAAGGCCCCCATCAATTACATTTAATATCCTCCATTCATCGTATCCTTCATGAGTGTCAGTACTAGGATCCCTTTAGGACCCAGCACAACTCACCTGACACAGCCTTTACCTGGGAAACAACAATGATTGGCCAGCTGACCTTTAAATAACTTGCAACAGCATTCAATCATTGCTCGTGTTAGAGTTTACCTTGTGTTTGATTCAGTTGATATCTGCTCTGTGTATTTCGTGTATGACCCGGCTCGTTTGACCCTGTTTGCTTGCTTCTGATTCGGTACCGTTTGGACTCTGATCTTCCTGTGTATGACCCAGCTTGCCTAGACTACGTTTGCCTGATTCCACTAGTAACTTCATCTGCAGCGGTGAACTACAAGGACCAGACATCTATCCTCACCTGCAGCAGTGAACTACAACACCAGACACCATCTATCCTCATCTGCAGTGGTGAACTACAAGGTCCAGCAAACATCAACCTACATCTACAGCGGTGAACTACAAGTCCCAGCTGACCTGCTCTGCTCATGGTATGTGCTCTTGTTCCTTGAACTCTTTGCATAATCAGAACACCTGAACTGTTACCTGTTATATGCTCTAGCCTGACATTAACACGAGCCATACATAATAAAGGAAACCTATCATGGATCCTGAGCAGGCTCAGTTGTTTGCACAGGAACTTTGCCGCTTATCCCATCAAGTTCAGGAAATGGCCACAGAGCTCACCAAGGCGCAATCTCCTTCTATTACCACTGCTACAAAAACTCCATCTGAACCAAAAATTCCTTTGCCTGACCGGTTTTCTGGTGACCGTAAAGGGTTTTGCAACTTTAAAAACAGTTGCAAATTATATTTCAAGTTAAGACCATCCTCGCCTGGCCCTGAAACTCAGAGGGTGCAAATCATTATTTCTCTACTACAGGGTGACCCCCAGGCTTGGGCCTTTAACCTGGAACCAAACCACCCAGCCTTGCTAACAGTAGATGCCTTCTTTGAAGCCCTAGGGTTGCTTTATGATGATCCAGATCGTGCTGCTACTGCAGAATCAACCCTGCGTAACTTAAAGCAAGGAACTACCACAGCTGAAATGTATTGCTCAGAGTTTCGCAGGTGGGCCCCGGAATCTGGCTGGAATGATGCAGCACTCCGCAGCCAGTTTAGAATGGGCCTTTCAGATGCAATTAAGGATGCTCTGGTCAACTTCTCCTACCCAGCCTCACTGGAGGAGGCTATGAGTCTAGCCATTAGAATTGACTGCCGCCAGCGAGAGAGGAGACGAGAACAAACTACAGCTGTGGCAAACTATATACCTCCCTTGCCGACTGACTATTCCACCTCCAGTGCCAAATCTGAGGAAGAACCTATGCAGTTAGGCTCCACCCGGTTATCTGCCCAGGAACACACGCGACGGCGTAACATGGGACTCTGCTTGTATTGTGGCCTCAAGGGTCATATGCTCCGTTCGTGCCCTACACGTCCGGGAAACTCCAGGACCTAGGTAATTGCGGGGAGGTTACCTTAGGTCTGCTCTCATCTCCCCAGGGGGACAAGCGTATTCTTTTACCCGCTGTCATTCACTTTGGGACAGGGGCTCATGAACTGCTGGCCTTGGTAGATTCTGGAGCCGCTGAGAATTTTATTGATAAGACTCTGATTACCTCTTTGTCCTTGGAAACTCATGCTCTAGATTGCCCAGTCCGACTGATTTCCGTGGATAATCGGCCTCTCTCACAAGATCTAGTGCTCCAAGCCACCAATCCTTTCCAGTTACAATTGGGGGCTTTGCATTGGGAGAAGATTTCATGTCTTGTCATTGACTCTCCATCCACTCCTTTGATCCTAGGCCTTCCTTGGCTTCAGAAGCACAATCCAGTAATTGACTGGCGAACAGGAAATATTCTGACTTGGTCCGATCAGTGTAAGCAGAACTGCATCCAGCACCCTGTTCGACTGGCTACCTGTCAAGTGGGAATGGAACAGATTCCACTTTGTTATAAGGACTTTTGGGATGTGTTTTCTAAAGGGATTGCTGACACTTTACCACCTCATCGCAGTTATGATTGTCCCATTGACCTCTTGCCTGACACTACACCTCCTCGAGGGAGAGTCTTTCCACTGTCTGAGCCAGAGAATCTTGCCTTGCAAGAATACATCCAGGAAAACCTGGCTAAGGGTTTCATCCGTCCCTCCACTTCTCCCGCAGAAGCAGGATGCTTCTTTGTCCCAAAGAAGGATGGGGGACTGAGACTTTGTGTTGATTACAGAGGTCTAAATAAAATAACTGTTCCCAATCGGTATCCTCTTCCTCTCATCACAGAATTGTTCTCTCAAATCCAGGGAGCCAAAATCTTCTCCAAACTGGACTTAAGGGGAGCCTATAATCTGGTGCGCATACGTGCAGGCGACGAGTGGAAGACAGCCTTTAACACCAAGGATGGTCATTACGAATGTCTTGTCATGCCTTTCGGTCTCAGAAATGCACCAGCTGTCTTTCAGAACTTTATGAATGACATTTTCCGTGACATGTTGGGTCGCTTCATGCTTGTATATTTAGACGACATTTTGATATATTCTCCCAATCTTGAAACACATCAGAAACATGTCTGCTCAGTATTGGCCCGATTAAAGACTCACTCCCTTTTTGTAAAGCCTGAGAAATGTTCATTCCATGTTAAACAAGTACTTTTCCTAGGCTACCTAATTTCTGACACAGGCCTCACCATGGATCCAGCCAAGATTCAAGCCATTTTAGACTGGGCACCACCTTCAGACCTAAAGGCAGTTCAGCGCTTCCTGGGCTTTGCAAATTTCTATCGAAAATTCATTAAGAACTTTGCCACCATTGCACATCCTATCACCTCTCTCACCAGGAAGACTCCGACTACCTTTAAATGGACTACTGAAGCCCAGGCAGCCTTCACTCAGTTAAAGAAAGCCTTTACCTCTGCACCAATCCTACGCCATCCTGTTCCTGAGCTACCTTTTATTGTGGAGGTAGATGCATCTGAAGTAGGGGTGGGGGCGCTTTTGTCACAAAAGGATCCTGTAAATGCTGCCATCCACCCCTGTGCCTTCTTGTCTCGGAAATATTCCCCAGCAGAGCGCAATTATGATATAGGCAACAGAGAACTTCTAGCCATAAAGCTCGCTTTGGAGGAATGGAGACATTGGCTGGAGGGAGCTCGCTATCCATTCATAGTTCTGACTGACCACAAAAACCTTGAATACATCCGTTCTGCTAAAAGACTGAACTCACGTCAAGCCAGGTGGTCATTGTTCTTCTCCAGATTTGACTTCACAATTTCATATTTACCAGGACCAAGAAACATTAAGGCTGACGCCTTGTCTCGCAGCTTTCTTTCAGAGTCTCCTCCTCCGCTTCCTCCACAACCCATTATCTCTGAGGATAGGATTTTGGCTTTCACCCAGACGGACATCTCTGAGGCCTTGTTACCTGCACAGGCTGAAGCCCCTCCCTCCACTCCCTCCGGTATGCTTTTTGTGCCCCTGGCTCTTCGTTTACAGGTATTGCAACAGGTACATGCATCAAAACCTGCAGCACATCCGGGGTTTAGACAAACTTTTGAAATTATCTCTCGCAACCTCTGGTGGCCATCGATCAGGCAGGATGTGTTAGCCTTCGTCCAGGCCTGTGAAGTTTGTGCCAGAAGCAAGAGCAGTACCTCTAAGCCGCCCGGTCTCCTACGTCCTCTACCAATACCTACCTGTCCCTGGACCCATTTATCTATGGACTTTATTACTGACTTGCCTCCGTCCCAGGGATGTTCCACGATCTGGGTGGTGGTAGACAGGTTCAGTAAAATGGCCCACTTTGTTCCACTTCCGAAACTTCCATCTGCTAAAGAACTGGCATCTTTATTCATTAAACATGTTTTCAGGCTCCATGGGGCACCAATCAACATAGTCTCAGACCGTGGCTCTCAGTTTATAGCCCAGTTTTGGAAGGCCCTTTGCTCTCAGCTGGGGATTAAGTTATCATATTCTTCAGCATATCATCCTGAGACAAACGGCCAAACAGAAAGGACTAATCAGACTCTAGAGAAGATGGTACGTTGTCTGATGGCCAATGATGAGGTGGAGTGGGTCAACGTCCTGCCATGGGCAGAGTTTGCCTTTAATAATTGTGCCAGCACATCTACAGGGACCTCTCCCTTCTTCTGTGTTTACGGGTTGCATCCTCGTGTGTGCTCCTTTGATCTTCCACCCTCTGATGTGCCAGATGCCAACACCACAATTGAAAATTTCTCCAAAATCTGGTCCGATGTCAATCATGCTATTTCTCGCTCTGTGCAGGCTTTTAAGAAAATGGCGGACAAGAGGCGCTCAAAGGCACCAGGATATAAAGTTGGTGACAAAGTGTGGCTATCATCTAGGAATCTGTCCCTGCATGTTCCATCTAAAAAACTTGGCCCAAAATTCATCGGGCCCTATGAAATTTCAGAGATTGTTAATCCTGTATCCTATAGATTAAAACTCCCCCCATCCATGCGCATTCCAAATGTCTTTCATGTTTCATTGTTGAAACCTGTTCATTCCAGCCTCCAAGTAAATGAACCAGAACCTGTGGATGTGTTGGACAGTCAGGAATATGAAGTGGCATTTATTCTTGATTCCAGACGAGTGCGCAATTCCTTACAACATCTCGTTCATTGGAAAGGTTTCGGCCCAGAGGATCGATCTTGGGTCCCAGCTCGTGATCTTCATGCTGACCGACTTAAGAAGAAGTTCCATCTTCGTTATCCAAGTAAGCCTGGGGGTGCAGGAGCAACCCCTCGAGAAAGGGGGGGTACTGTCAGTACTAGGATCCCTTTAGGACCCAGCACAACTCACCTGACACAGCCTTTACCTGGGAAACAACAATGATTGGCCAGCTGACCTTTAAATAACTTGCAACAGCATTCAATCATTGCTCGTGTTAGAGTTTACCTTGTGTTTGATTCAGTTGATATCTGCTCTGTGTATTTCGTGTATGACCCGGCTCGTTTGACCCTGTTTGCTTGCTTCTGATTCGGTACCGTTTGGACTCTGATGTTCCTGTGTATGACCCAGCTTGCCTAGACTACGTTTGCCTGATTCCACTAGTAACTTCATCTGCAGCGGTGAACTACAAGGACCAGACATCTATCCTCACCTGCAGCAGTGAACTACAACACCAGACACCATCTATCCTCATCTGCAGTGGTGAACTACAAGGTCCAGCAAACATCGACCTACATCTACAGCGGTGAACTACAAGTCCCAGCTGACCTGCTCTGCTCATGGTATGTGCTCTTGTTCCTTGAACTCTTTGCATAATCAGAACACCTGAACTGTTACCTGTTATATGCTCTAGCCTGACAATGAGTCGACACCTCTTACTGAGACCACGCATCATTATATGGGTAAATGGTCCCATTTAATAGGCAGACCTATTTCAATCCAGGTGTGGAATAAGATTTGGTCCTGTTTCCAAGTCTTCCAAGTGTGTGACCCAACGGGAGACTTCTATGAAAATTCTTATATTTTGGTATAGAACCCCTTATGTTATTCATAAATATGATCCTTCAGTCTCGCCACACTGTTGGCGTTGCGGGACTGACATGGGTTCCTTATTCCATATATTTTGGCAATGTTCGATGATCCAACCTTTTTGGGGTGAGGTAAGGCTCCTGATACAGAAAGTGTTGGATAAATCTCCCCCACTCGACCCCCTACATTATCTGTTGGGCCTTCCTATCCCTGGCTTAACCAAAAGAGCCGACAGGCTTCTTTCTTACATACTACTGGCTGCCAAAAGACTCATTCCCTATGTTGGCTGTCCAACGCTCCTCCTCCTTGGCTCAAATTTTTACAACTAGTGGCTGATATCCGGAGGATGGAATATCTAATGGCCTCGGTACATGACACTATCCCACAATTTGAAAAACTGTGGGAATTCTGGGATAGGTCGGAATTTGGGACCCCTATGCCAAATATCGATTCTTAAACTTTTACTGGCATAGGTTTTCCATGTGATCATGACGCCTCCCACCCCATTTGCTCCACTGTCACATCTGTTATTTAGAGCTTATTATCCCGTACCACATATCCTCCATGGAATCTGTGTTCTTAATTTTATGTGATTAACTTATGGTTTTGATCCTGTAACTCCTATTTTTGGACTGCTTACTTTGTATATCCTGGACATATTGTGCAGAGCACTCCTGTGCTCTGTAATAGTGAATTCTGTCCATATGTACTTATTCTGTTTTGATATCAAGTTGTCTTTAATAACTTTATATTCTATATTGTACAACAATGCTGTACTTGTTCACTTTAAAATACAAAATTTAATAAAAATACAATTATAAAAAAAAGAAAATGTTTCACTCTGTGCACATTCACATGTGCGTTAGAAAAGGATTTTTGAACAAACCAACATATTTTTAAAATAACATTTTGGTATTTGACATTACAACATAGCCTTTTTTGTGGTAAACAGGCAGTTTAAAACGATAGAACAATACACAATTCAGGAACTTACAAAGTTCAACTTTGATAAATTGAAGGCAATATCAGACATTAGTATGTCCAAACTGTGTTGATCTTGCCTTCATCAGATGGGGTGATGTCACCCCTGTGAAAGCCAAATTTTGAAGATGCACACAAATTGGGAGGCAAAATTGGGATTTCCCTCCAAATCCAATGCCTAATGTCAACATTAGGGATGAGCTTCGAGTTCGAGTCGAACATAAGTTCGACTCGAACATCGGCCGTTCAACCGTTTGTCAAATTGCTAACATTATGGGCCGTTCACGCCAAATTCGAGTGGCGCGTCACGGCCCATAATTCATTGTGCCATTGCAGTGCATTGCTGGCTGATGATTGGCCAAGCATGCACTATGACCCGCATGTTTTGGCCAATCACAGCACAGTAAGAACAGAGAGCCATAATTGGCCAAGTATATATATATATATATATATATATATATATATATATATATATATATATATATATATATACACTGTATTCAGTTTAGCTAGATCCGTTACTGTTATTCTCTTCCTAATATACTTACAGGCAGGCAGCTGCAGTAATTTCAGTCAGTGTACTGTATCCTGCGCACAGTGTGCAACTAAAGCTAACTGCAGCCAATTGCTGGTGTTCTCTTTCTAATAATACCTCAGGCAGGCAGCTGCAGTATTTTCAGTCAGTGTACTGTATCCTGTGCAGTGTGCAACTAAAGCTAACTGCAGACAATTGCTGGTGTTCGCTTCCTAATAATACCTCCGGCAGGTAGTTGATTCAGCTAGCTGCAGTATATTAGTGTACTGTATACTGGGCACAGTGTGCAACTAAAGCTAACTGCAGCCAATTGCTGGTGTTCTCTTCCAAATATACTTACAGACAGGCAGCTGCAGTATTTTTAGTCAGTGTACTGTATCCTGTGCACAGTGTGCAACTAAAGCTAACTGCAGACAATTTCTGGTGTTCTCTTCCTAATAAAACCACAGGCAGGCAGCTGCAGTATTTCCAGTCAGTGTATTGTATCCTGTGCACAGTGGGCAACTAAAGCTAACTGAAGACAATTGCTGGTGTTCTCTTCCTAATAATACCACAGGCAGGCAGCTGAAGTATTTTCAGTCAGTGTACTGTATCCTGTGCACAGTGTGCAACTAAAGCTAACTGCAGCCAATTGCTGGTGTTCTCTTTCTAATAATACTACAGGCAGGCAGGCGATTCAGCTAGCTGCAGTTTAATCAGTATATATACATCCCAGCTTTGTGCAGCTACATCTCACTGCAGGCCATTTCTTGTATACCTATTCCAATACATCAAAGACAGTATGTCTGGAAGGCCAACAAGGAGAGGCAGACAGTCACAGGCCAATAAAAGAGGGCAAGCAGGCTCTGTGTCTAGAGGCAACAGTGCTGGTAGTGGACACGGTGCATCCTCATCAGAACGTGGCCGTGGGGCATGCTTGTCCTTTTTCTCAGCAGCTGGCCATGTTGAGCCACAACATGCCGAAGAGTTGGTAGAGTGGATTACCAAGCCGTCCTCATCCTCCTCATCCTCTGTCACCCAGGCTACCTTGGCTGCCAATGCAGGTGCCAAAGCGGCCTATTCCTTGGACTTGAGGTCATCATCAGTTACTCCTTCCCTAGCCCCACCTGAGAAGTCCCCCGAAAGTGTCGGGTACATGCTGCAGGAGAATACGCAGCGGTTTGAAGGCTCCGATGATGGTACCCAAAGGAAGGCAGTAACGTGAGCCCAGAAAGATGGGTTGCCCAAGAGGGACCACAAACTGGCAGTCATGTTCCCCCAGCTGCAGCATACTGCCAGGTTTGCTCCAGTGATGAGGAGGGAGGGGATGATGAGCTCACTGACTCTACGCGGGTGCCTGATAGGAGAGAGGAGGAGGAGGCACATCTCCAAAGAGGCAGGATGCCTTCCAGGGGCCAGCTTAAGGGCAGCCAACTGACTGCATCACACTGCAGAGCTCCACAAGTGCAGGGCGCTGGTGACTCTGCACGTTATTCCAAAAGTTCTTCGGTGTGGGCC
The DNA here is from genome assembly GCA_037952925.1 of Lithobates clamitans. Taxonomy (NCBI): domain Eukaryota; kingdom Metazoa; phylum Chordata; class Amphibia; order Anura; family Ranidae; genus Lithobates; species Lithobates clamitans. Next base: position 1,979,177 of record JBBGZY010000909.1, read on the forward strand.
TTTTTTGAGACATGTGCAGCAGATCGCACCGTTGCTATTTGCAACATATGTCTTAAGCATATCAAGTGTGGGCACCACATGCTTAATCAGACATATGTCGAGCTCCCATGCAGCCCATTGGCAACACTACCTAAAAGATCCACACCAAAGAACAAGGCAATCCGCTCCTTGCTCCTCCTCATCAGCTGGGATCTCTAACCCCACTATACCTTAAGTCCTCTCAGAAACCTGCACTGAGAGGAATGAAGGTGTAGAATTAGGTGTGCCACTGCCAAGCACTTGCGGGAAATCTGCTATCGGTACACCAACGTCCGATTCTAGCAGGCAGATTTCCCTACCCCAGTTGCTCCACCGACGAAAGAAGTTCACTCCCAGCCATCCACATGCCCAGCGGTTGAATGCTAGCTTGGCTAAATTGCTAGCACTTCAACTGCTGCCTTTTCAGTTGGTAGACTCTGCCCCCTTCTGTGAGTTTGTGGAACGTGCGGTACCTCAGTGGCAGGTTCCCAAATGCCACTTTTTTCACGGAAGGCGATTCCAGCTCTCTACCGGAATGTGGAAGGCACTGTCCATGCCTCGCTGGACAGGGCGGTCAGCGGTAAGGTGCATATTACCACTGACTCATGGTCCAGCAGGCATGGACAGGTATGTTACCTATATTTCACCGCGCACTGGGTGACTCTTCTGGCAGCTGGGAAGGATGCAGGACAGGGTGCAGTAGTGTTGGAGGTTGTTCCACCACCACGCCTCCAAAATTCTACCAGTGGTGATTCTGCCACACCTCTCTCCTCCACCCCCTCCTCTTCTTCTTCCTCCATGGCCTCTTCCTGTGCTGATTTTTCCTCAGAACCAGCGGTGCTCCGTAGGCGTTCAAGCATGCAGGCAAAAAGATGCCATGCGGTGCTTGAGTTGGTGTGCTTGGGGGACAGGAGCCACACTGGGGCAGAGATTCTGTCAGCTCCGCAGGGGCAGGTTCAGAGGTAGTTGACACCATGCCAGCTTAAGCCAGGAATGGTGGTTTGCGACAATGGCACCAACCTCCTCTCCGCCCTCCGACAGGGACAACTGACCCATGTGCCCTGTTTGGCTCACGTACTTAACTTGGTGGTGCAGAAGTTCTTGGGCAGGTACCCAGGCTTACAGGATGTCCTGAGGCAGGTCAGGAAAGTCTGTGTTCATTTCTGCTGGTCATATAATGCCAGTGCTCGGCTGGCTGACCTCCAAAAGGAATTTAACCTGCCAAGAACCGCCTAATCTGTGACATGCCCACCAGGTGGAACTCAATGTTGGCCATGCTGCAGCAGCTGCACATGCAGCAGAGGGCCATCAATGAGTACCTATGCGACTATGGCACCAGGACAGGGTCAGAGGAGCTTGTTTTTTTTCCCCACGCCAGTGGGCCATGATCAGGGATGCATGCACTGTCCTGTCACTATTTGAGGAGGCCACGAGGATGGTGAGCAGTGACAGTGCATGCATCAGTGACACTGTCCCTCTTGTCCACCTGTTGAAGCACACGCTGCATGCAATAATGGACAGGGCACTTGAGGCAGAACAGAGGCAGGAAGAGGAGGACTTCCTTAGCTCTCAAGGCCCCCTTTATCCAGTGTTCCTGCGTACCCATCGATCACACAGGAAGAAGATGATGAGGAGGAGGATTGTGTCAGCATGGAGGTGGGGCCTAGCACTCAGCATCAGCAACAGTCTTCAAGGGATCATTTACAGTCCGAAAAAACCCATGGACATGTACATGGCTGGGAGGAGGTGGCTGCGGATCATGTCGTCCTTAGTGACCCAGAGGACTCTGGACCGTATGCCTCAGCAAACCTATGCTGCATGGCCTCCCTGATCCTGCAAAGCCTGCGGAAGGATCCTCGTATTCGTGGTATCAAGGAGAGGGATCATTACTAGCTGGCAACCCTCCTTGATCCACGTTACAAGGGTAAGGTTGCTGACCTTATCTTGCCGTCGAAGAGAGAGCAGAGGATGAATCATCTTCGGGAGGCCTTGCAGAAAGGTTTGTGCAATGCGTTTCCAGAGCCTGGGAGGTTACAATTTCCTGGTCCTCCTGGACACGTGTTGCTGAGGCTTCAATCAGTCACAGAAGGAGCGGTGGAGAATGTGGCCGTCTGACCGATGTTTTTATATAATTTTTTAGTCCGCAGCCCCAAGGTCTGATCGGTTCCAGCAACCCTCGCCAGCGTCTGATTCACATGGTGCAGGAATACCTAGGGGCGAGATCAGACTTGGACACCTTTCCCACCGAAAATCCTCTGGGTTACGGGGTCTTGAGGATGGATCACTGGCCAGAGCTTGCACAGTATGCAATTGAGCTACTGGCCTGTCCTGCATCCAGTGTTCTTTCGGAATGCACGTTCAGTGCTGCTGGAGGCTTTGTAACCGATCACAGGGTGTGCCTGTCCACCGAATCAGTCAATCGGCTGACCTTCATAAAAATGAATCAGTCTTGGATCACCAGCTACCAAGCACCTGATGCTGATGTAACTGAATAATTTTTTTTTAATGTGAGATCCCTTCAAGACTGCCTATGCTGATGCTGAGTGACTATCCTGTTATGCTGAGTGACAATCCTCTTCCTCCTCAATGTTCATGCTGATAGCTTGTAAGAACATTTTTGTATCTGGGCACCGCCACCAGTGGCTAAGGCCTAATTTTTCTGCCCCTGTTTAACGGGCGTGTAATTACATTTTTTGATGCAATACTTTGCAGCAGGGTTCATTCCTGCGCTCCAACTAGAGTATCTGTGAGGGGTTGCAGTGTTGTGGTACCAGCACCATTGCCCAAGGCCCAATTTTTCTGCCCCTGTTTAACAGGGGCGTGTAATTACAATTTTTGATGCAAAACTTTGCAGCAGGGCTCATTCCTGCGCTCCAATTAGAGTATCTGTGAGGGGTTGCAGTGTTGTGGCACCAGCCCCAGTGCCTTAGGCCCAATTTTTTAGCCCCTGCCCTGTAGGGGCATATAATTACAATTCTTGATCTAATATTTCACAGCAGGGCCCGTTCCTGCGCCCACCAAGAGTAACTGTGAGGCCTTACAGTGTTGTGGCAACACCACCACACCGTCCACCAAAGGCCCAATTTTTCTGACCCTGTTCAACAGGGGCATGTAATTACGATTCTTGATCTAATATTTCACAGCAGGGCCCGTTCCTGTGCCCACCAAGAGTAACTGTGAAGCCTTACAGTTTTGTGGCAACACCACCACACCGTCCACCACCAAAGGCCCAATTTTTCTGACCCTGTTCAACAGGGGCATGTAATTACAATTCTTGATCTAATATTTCACGACAGGGCCTGTTCCTGTGCCCACCAAGAGTAACTGTGAGGCCTTACAGTGCTGTGGCAACACCACCACACCGTCCACCACCAAAGGCCCAATTTTTCTGACCCTGTTCAACAGGGGCATGTAATTACAATTCTTGAGTTAATATTTCACAGCAGGGCCCTTTCCGGCACCCACCAAGACTAACTATGAGGCCTTACAGTGTTGTGGCAACACCACCACACCGTCCACCACCAAAGGCCCAATTTTTCTGACCCTGTTCAACAGGGGCATGTAATTACTATTCTTGATCTAATTTTTAACAGCAGGGCCCATTCCTGCACCTACCAAGAGTAACTGTGAGGCCTTACAGTGTTGTGGCAACACCCCCACACCGTCCACCACCAAAGGCCCAATTTTTCTGACCCTGTTCAACAGGGGCATGTAATTACAAATCTTGATCTAATATTTAACAGAAGAGTATATTTCTAATATTTCTGCAGAGTATATAGGGCAGGACCCTACTTTCAAACATCCAACTTACAAACGATTCCTACTTGCAAGCGGAAGGAGACAACAGGAAGTGAGAGAAAATCTACCCCTAGGAGGGGAAATTCTCTTCTGTAAGAGTTAATATGGGAAAAAGGTGTCTCCCAACTGATGCTTTATCACCAGTCCTTGTTTCCCTAATAACCCAAAATTTGAGGTTAAAAAAATACAAGATAATAATGGTGTTGTGGTAACTTGACACACAAAACAAAAAACAATATTATGGAGAGCACTAGAAAAAAAAATGAAAAAAAGCAGATCTTGATAAAAAAAAAAATCACTATAAACAAAAAGTAAAAACATTATTATGGAGATCTGACCAAAAAAAAAATATTCAGGAGATCACAAGAAATAATAAAGAAATCATTTTTTCAGAACTCTGTGTGAATATCAGCAGCAAAACCACTTCATCATTATAGCATTATAAAGAAGAAGAGAATGCGCTGTATTAAAAGATTAAAAAAATTGTGCTATCTTCATTACGAACGCTAGTTTTACCAGACTGAGCGCTTCTGTCTCGTAATTGATTCAGAGCATTTTGTTTGTCGAAAATTCCGACGAAAAATGTCCGATGGTTACAACATTAAACATTTTGCACTGCAAATAAACACTGCAATCTGAAGGTAGTAGTTTTCACCTCCAGCTTGTATGTGATCACTGTTAGCTGAGATAGTGATTACATCACTGTCAGCCATGCAGACTGCTTCCCAATCATCTGTAGGAGGGGCTCAAGTTACCCATGCCATTTTTTTTCTATACAATCTAACAAGAAAAAATTGAAGAGAGCACACCACTCCCTCATAAGATGGTGGATGTTTATAGAGCAGTCACCGAAGTAAGCACAACAACGCAATAGTAAAAATAGTTAAATTTATTACAAAAATTCATCAGTTTAAAAGTTTACAATAATGACATTTGGTCACAGAATTAGACCAATAATCAAGACAGCAATAACATTTGGTCATAACTTAATAGACCATAATTGACGCTCAATACACAGGAAACAACAGATTCTTGTATATGCAGAAACGGGCGCGTTTCGCAGACTTCTTATCTACACAATGTCAAAGATGCATGCCAAGCTTCCTTGAATAAGCAGATAATAGGAAAAAATATTAATACCAACAACAATTTAATATGTATTTACATTTGTAGAAAATTATATAGATATGCATGCTCACCAAACTTATGGTATTGATACCTCAATGAACGTGGCACCAAAAGAGAGCGGAGATGACACACCCTACAATAAACCTGGTCTGATGGACGTTGGACCATATAGAAAGCTCGATATGAGAGAGAAGCCAACAGTCACCTGGGCATGCCAAATAATATTATTTAGGGAATATATATATATATATATATATATATATATATATATATATATATATATATATATATGTATACAGTATATATATATATATATATACATATATATATATATATAGATAGATATATAACCCCTTAAGTGTATATGACTATGCTGATAGGTGAGTCCAAATAAAGGGATAGTTTTGGGTATAGGGAATGGACAAGAACGTCCAATTAGCCCATATTGCAAACCACCCCCACCAATATATATTTACAGTCTAACAGGAGTTTGTTTTGCAGACTGACTTCCGCTGTCAGCTGACGTCACAGGGCCAGTCCAGGCTGAAGAAAAATTGCGACAATATGGTTGGAATCCACCCAGATCCCTGGACCAGTGAGCCGCTGAGAGCCTGAGCCAGCTGCTCCTGCCCCTCCACAGCTCAGCACTCCAGTGAGTAATTTTTTTCCTTCACTGATGTGCACTGATGAGGCTGCACTAAGGGACATAGATGAGGTAGCACCGATGAGGCAGCACGGATGGGCACTGATGGGGTGGCACTGATGAGGAGGCACTAATATGCAGCCCTGATGGTCACTGGTAGGTGGCACTGATGGGCAGTGATAGGCGGCACTGATGGGCACTGATAGGCAGCACTGATGGGTGGCACTGATGGGCACTGATGAGCGGCACTGATGGGCAGCACTGATGGACAGGCACTGATGGGCACTGATTGGCATAACTGATGGGCACAGACTGGTGTCACGATGGGCACAGAGTGGCATCACTAATAGGTACTACTGGGGCTGCATTGTGATCAGGGCACTGATGATCAGTGCCCTGATTACCTTTACAAATCTTCCCTGTGAAGAGATGCCACTGATTGGCTCTCCACACCTCACACTCTGTCAGTGTGAGGCGAGGAGAGCCAATAAATGGAACTTCCTTGTTTACATGTGATCGGCTGTGATTGACGCAGCCGATCACATAGGCAAAGAGATCGGGGTAGCACCATGTCACAGGAACATGGCTAAATTGGGCACCGTCTTATGACGTCGTCCCAGAACGAGAGCCGCACAACTCCACTGTCATTTGACGGTGGGCAGGCAGCAAGTGGTTAAACAAAAGTGTGTTTTTTTCTTTAGTGAAATATCCATTATTATCATTATTATTGTTTTTCTGTGTAACAAAATTTTAGACTTGAAGATTATAAAAAAAAAGAATAACACTAATAATACTAATAATAACAAAAAGCATTTACTGTTAGTTTAAGGTTCTAACAATGGGTAAATCAAATAATCAGCACAGCAAAGACCAATCACTAAAGCCAAAATAAAAAAAAAAAAACATATACTTGGTGAGTTCATATACAAAGAAACCATGAGTGCAAAATGCTTTAGAAAGTTCAGCTTTAATTTTGGAAGGACCTGTTTCTTTAATATGTTTCTCTTTACTGGTGCCAGGCTTGGAAATTATCTCTGTCATATAAAGCCTTGTTCTTTATTCAAAACATGTGGATTAACCAATAACTGATACTTTCTCTATTGTTTTTGGAACCTTTCCCCTTTCCCTCTCTCTTTTCTATAAAACACTTTGACTAATCATGTGGAGAACAAAAGCCCGCAGAATTTAACAAAGAACAAACAATGCAACTGTGAACCCGCAGTGTGTTCAAACAATTGACATTTCTGGTGCCAGTACAGACAGCATATGTTTTGAGTACTGAAGAAAAAAACTGTGAATTCTCATAGCTTTAGCATTGGCAGATTCACAGTGAACATCGAGTATGCACAGATCTAAAGTCAAAAAAAAGTCTGCACTAGAAGAGTTTACTTCAAAAAGGATAGTTATACAAACCAAATCTACAAGTCAGTGAAAATTGAAGACTTTCTTTCTGGTGGCTGGTAGTAGTTGCTACTATTAAAAGAGTTGACACAAAACAATAGGGAATTTTTAGTAAAAAAAAATTTGAAATAAAAGGGTGATTTACTATCAAAGCAACTTTTGTTCTTGGAAAGGGAACCTATATTTGATTTAGTCATCCAATATTGTACATTTTTTCACCTTACATATGACTGGTTGTTCAATGATAAAAAAAAGTATAGCTAATAGTAGTTAGTCACATTCAGCTGAACTTGTTCTGTAATATTACCACTCATCTAGATTCCTTAGTTGAAATGAGCATCAGAAATATACTCAAGCATTTATAGCCACATTGGCTACTCAGACACCTTAGTGTAATCACCATTGTGTCATGCAATGTGTCAAGACAGATTCTGGTTTAAGACTACACTGTTTTTGGTGTTAATGATTCGGATTACATGTACTAAAGATGTGAATTATTGTCTAGTTTAGAGGTAAAGATGCTAAAACAGCACAACATGTATGTGACAGATTGTGTCAAAGGTCCCCACACCTGCTGAGAGATGATAACTTTAATTTGTCTACTTGTAAACCAGCTAGCTAGTCTTCTTGCACACAAGTTGTCCTCTTTATCCAAAATGTACACCTCACTGTCCTCAAAATAATAGTCCTTCTCCTTAAAGACAAAGTTCACTTTTTTTTTTTTTAATTCCAGCTCCCCTGTGTACCAATATAGCATTAATGTACTTTTTTTGCATAAATAAAACAGCTTTCTAATTTATCTACACATGATTACCTCACTGTCTTCATAGCTGTTTAAAAAACACTGCTTGATTACTTATGCCTTACTTCCTGGACAGACTTTAGGCAGCTGATCTCATTAGCACACAACCTGCATCATCTACACTCAGCTGGTCTAAAACAATGATGTTGTTAATAGTAGTGGCTCAATGGATCTGGAGGCAAGGTGGGTGGATGGGGTGAGGAAGCCATGTGCCGTCCCGGAGATGGTTTATGGTCAGCCAGGGGCTGTTCAAAATCTTGTCACAGTGACACTGTGCAGGGGCGGCAACTCGTGATGACGTCACTTGCTGCGCCAGAGGACAGAGCAATTGCCAGCTGTCACGTACCTGGTAGGAGTCTGAAATGACGAGGTCAGCCTCTCTTGTATCTCCAATCCAAGCCCCACTGGAGGTGGAACAGATGGTGGCAAGGATCAGGAGGAACACGAGTGCCTGTGAATGCTGCGTGCAGAACTTGCCGGAAGTGTTGCAGACTGGGAAGTGCAGGCAGGGTTTCTGGTAAAGAGCTGGAACCAGCACAGCTGAGAGGATGGATGGCCAGCACAGGTACTCGGAAACAGCGTGGAGCCAAACAGGAGACAGGAGCAAGGTCATCAGGTAAGCCGGGTTCAGTAACGGGCGGGCAGCGAGGTACCAAGGTATAAACAGGAGCAAGGTCAAACAGGAAGCCAGGATCATGAACCAGTAATCAGAGTAACCAGAGTCCAGAAACAGGGTCAGGAAGGCCAGGGTTTCAGCAACAGGAAGTCAAGTCAAACAAACAGGGTTTCAGAATCTCAGGACACAGCTGAAGATCAAGCAGCACCTGTCAGAAATCAGAGCAACCCTTAAATAGGCTGTCAGGTGCCAATTGTGGTCAGATGTGTGTTCCTGCGCAAGGAAATCTGCTGATGCCCGTGAATGCGTGCATGCGCACGTGTGCGTGCCGGGCGCATCCTGACAGTTCTCTTACATTGCCCCCCCCTTAAGGGCAGCCTCCGGATGCCCTTCAAGTGTCTTTTCTCTGGGTGGCGTTGAAAAAAGGCTTGCACTAGTTTGGGAGCATGCACATCTGAAGCTGGTTCCCAGGAATTTTCTTCCGACCCATAGCCTTTCCATTTAATGAGGAACTGCGTTTGGTTATGCCTTCTTCTACAGTCCAACACGGCTTCCACCTCAAATTCCTCATTCCCTTCGATGAGCAGCGGAGGAGGAATTTCAGAAACCCGATCTGGAAATGTATTTGGTACAGCTGGTTTCAACAAAGAGACATGGAATACAGGGTGGATCTTTAGATTCTTGAGTAACACCAACTCGAATGCCACTGCATTAATTTTCCTCTTGACTGGGAAGGGTCCCAAAAATTTTGGCCCAAGTTTTCTTGAAGGACAGCTCAGTTTCAAGTTTGTTGTGGAAAGCCAGACCTTGTCTCCAGGTTTAAGGTTCAGATTACCTCTCTTCTTCTTGTCGAAGAACTTTTTATTGCTTGCTTGAGTCTTGGAGATTGTATCTTGCAGTAATTGGTTATTAGTACTGAGGAAGTTTAATCTGTTTTGTACAGCAGGTACAGATGATTCAATGGCCAGCTCAGGTAAGAAAGAGGGGTGGTACCCATAATTGGCAAAAAAGGGTGATTGCTTGGTTGCAGAGTGGATGGAATTATTGTATGAAAATTCTGCCAGTGGGAGAAGTGATAGCCAGTCATCTTGTGCAAAAGAGGAAAAACACTGTAAGTACTGCTCAAGGGTTTGATTGGTTCTTTCAGTTTGTCCATTAGTTTGTGGATGGTAGGCTGTGGAGAGGCGGAGTTCAATGTTCAGTGCTTGGCATAATGCCCTCCAAAATCTAGATGTAAACTGCACCCCACGATCAGAGATGATGCTATCAGGGACACCATGTAATCTTACAATCTCCTTGATGAAAGCTGAGGCGGTCTCTGTGGCCGAAGGAGTTCCTTGTAAGGGTACAAAATGGGCCACCTTGGTCAGGCGATCAACCACAACAAACACGGTGGTGAAGTTTTCAGATGGGGGGAGTTCCACGATGAAATCCATGGAGATCATGCTCCATGGTTTCTCAGGTACAGGGAGTGGCTCAAGTAGGCCCCAAGTTTTGGCTCTGTCCGTCTTATTCCGAAGGCATGTCACACAAGAATTAACATATCTTTTGCAGTCTTGCATCAAGTCTGGCCACCAGAATGTATGAGAAATCAGATCGGCCGTTTTGCGAATTCCAAAGTGGCCCGCTAATGGGTGGTCATGACATCGCCTCAGGACAGCAACTCTGAATTGCTCAGGGCTAAAGATTTGCTTCTTATAAAAGTACAGACCATCCCTCAATTGAAGAGCCAGATCTTTGGAAGGTGGTTGGTTTATCACATCTGCTTTTATCTGAGACAAATCCGCCTGAAGAAGCAAAACATTTTTGGCTGGTAGAATAGTATCAGGTTCTGAGGATACCACTGGGTCGCTGAACATGCGGGACAAGGCATCCGGTTTACCATTCTTTGAGCCAGGACGATAAGTTATATGGAACATAAAACGAGAGAAAAGTGCCCACCTTGCCTGCCGGGGTCTTAGTCGTCTAGCCGTCCTCAAATATTCGAGATTTTTATGGTCCGTGAAGATGAGGAGTCTTATGCAGTTCCCTCCTTATGGGGGATGCAATGGATGAGGATGCTGGAATGTCAGACCTTGAAGCCACAGAAAGGGTTCCTTTGGACCTTTCGGATTGCCTTTCACGTAATCGCCGATCGATCTGAATGGTTCGATCGATCAGGTCTTCCAGGGATGCTGGAACTCCCACTCTGGCAAGCTCATCCTTTAAGGTGTCAGACAGTCCTAGTCGAAACTGGTGGCGAAGTGCGGAATGATTCCATTGGGTATCTGCACTCCATACACGGAAATCAGTTACATATTCCTCAGCAGGCCTTGGACCTTGCTGTAATTTGCCAAGCATGAATTCGGCAGTCTGCTGTTAGAAGGGGTCTGGATAAAGCTGAGCCATGGCTGAGAAGAAAGAATCCGTGGTTGTCAGGACAGGGTCATGTTGTTCCCGGAGATGATGAGCCCAGGAAAGTGGTTCATCCAATAGTAATGTAATGATAAACCCCACCTTGATGTTTTCAGACGTGAAGGTCCGGGTTAACAGGGAGAAATATAGTTCACAGGAATTACGGAATGTGCGAAACTTCTTGCGATTTCAGGAGAATCGCTCAGGCATAGGCACCCTGGGTTCAGGAGCAGAAGCAACCTCATGGAACAAGCTGGGCTCTGTTTGGGTATATGAATCAGAGACCAAAAGCGGAGCACAGGCCAATGCGACATTCTCATTGTGGGGAAATTGCTCTTCCATGCGACTCAGATTTTCTTGTAACTTCTGCACAATATTGGATAGCACAGAAATAGATCTGTAAATGTTCTCTGGTGGAGGCCTCCCTTTCAGACTCCATTTGTGGCTGCTTGATACTGTCACGTACCTGGTAGGAGTCTGAAATGACGAGGTCAGCCTCTCTTGTATCTCCAATCCAAGCCCCACTGGAGATGGAACAGATGGTGGCAAGGATCAGGAGGAACACGAGTGCCTGTGAATGCTGCGTGCAGAACTTGCCGGAAGTGTTGCAGACTGGGAAGTGCAGGCAGGGTTTCTGGTGAAGAGCTGGAACCAGCACAGCTGAGAGGATGGACGGCCAGCACAGGTACTCGGAAACAGTGTGGAGCCGAACAGGAGACAGGAGCGAGGTCATCAGGTAAGCCGGGTTCAGTAACGGGCGGGCAGCGAGGTACCAAGGTATAAACAGGAGCAAGGTCAAACAGGAAGCCAGGATCATGAACCAGTAATCAAAGTAACCAGAGTCCAGAAACAGGGTCAGGAAGGCCAGGGTTTCAGCAACAGGAAGTCAAGTCAAACAAACAGGGTTTCAGAATCTCAGGACACAGCTGAAGATCAAGCAGCACCTGTCAGAAATCAGAGCAACCCTTAAATAGGCTGTCAGGTGCCAATTGTGGTCAGATGTGTGTTCCTGCGCAAGGAAATCTGCTGATGCCCGTGAATGCGTGCATGCGCACGTGTGCGTGCCGGGCGCATCCTGACAGTTCTCTTACACCAGCGGAGGAGATGGAGGGAATGACATGAGGAGGCAGGTCATTAACTTGGTCCTGTGATCATAGCGACATGTTTTGTGCTCCTGCGCCTTGTCAAGACTTGACAAGGCACAGGAGGGGGAAACATGCCGTCATGATAACAGGACCACATTAATAACCTGCCTCCTCGTGTCATTCTCTCCTTCATTGGCAATTGCTCTGTCCTCCGGTGCAGTGAGTAACATCATCGCGAGTCGGGAGGACGTCATTCGGCTATAGCTCTCCTATTAGCATATTATTAACCACTCTCAACCAGTCTGCATGGGTGGGTGGCAAAGGAGACATCCATTTCTGAGCAATTTGTTTTCTTAAATAGTTACATTATTATTCAGATTGAAAAAAGACACAAGTCCATCTAGTTCAAACAATAACAGAGAAAAAAAATGATCATACAATCCCGTATACCCAATCCCATACCCACAGTTGATCCAGAGGAAGGCGAAAAACCTCAGCAAAACATGATCCAATTTGCTACAGCAGGGGAAAAAAATCCTTCCTGATCCCCCGAGAGGCAATCGGAAATTTCCTGGATCAACTTTACCTATAAATGTTAGTACCCAGTTATATTATGTACATTTAGGAAATAATCCAGCCATTTTTTTTAAGCAATTTACTGAGCTGGCCAGAACCACCTCTGGAGGGAGTCTATTCCACATTTTCACATAACTTACTGTGAAGAAACCTTTCTGTATTTGGAAATGATTTTTTTTTCCTCTAGATGTAAACAGTGCCCCCTTGTCCTCTGTGATGACCTTAAAGTGAATAACTTTAACACCAAGTTCACTATATGGACCCCTTATGTATTTGCACATGTTGATCATATCCCCCTTAATCTCCTCTTCTCAAGAGAGAATAAATTCAGTTCCTCTCATCTATCCTCATAGCTGAGCTCCTCCATGCCTATTGTCAGTTTGATTGCCCTTCTCTGCACTTTCTTTGGTTCCCCAATATCCTTTTTGAGAACTGGTGCCCAAAACTGAACTGCATATTTCAGATGAGGTCTTACTAATGATTTGTACAGGGGCAAAATGATATCTTTCTCTCTGGAGTCCATACCTCTCTTAATACAAGAAATTACTTTGCTCGCTTTGGAAATGGCAGCTTGGCATTGCATGCTGTTATTAAGATCTACCAAAACCCCCAGATCATTCATTCTCTACCATTGATTCCCCTAGCTTCACTCCTCCTAGTATGAATGATACATGCATATTCTTCACTCCCAACTGCACAACTTTCCATTTATCAATATTAAACCTAATTTACCACATAGTTGCAGAGTGCATTGAGCTTGGCTCGTAAGTTTGAGAAATCCTGTAAGGACATTATTCCACTGTATAGCTTGGTGTCATCTGCAAAGATTGAAATGGTACTTTTAATCCCAGACCCTATATCATTTATAAAGATATTAAAAGGTAAGAGTCCAAACCTTGAACCTTGGGGTACATCACTGATAACCTTAGACCATTCAGAGTAACAATCATTAACCACTACTCTCTGAATATGGTCTTTTAGGCAGTTTTTTATTCATTTACAAACAGATCTTTCCAAGCCTGTAGACTTTACCTTACACATTCGCCTTATGTGGGGAACTGTGTCAAACGCTTTAGCAAAATCCAAGTATACCACGTCCACAGCCACCCCCCTGTCCAAGGTTTTACTCACCTCCTCCTAAAAAGAAATCAGGTTTGTTTGACAACTTCTGTCTTTCATGAATCCATGCTGTCTTTTGCTTAAGATATTTTTTTTCCGGGATATGCCTCTAAAACAAAAATGGTAGTTTCAGGTACCAGATAGGGCAGTCATTTTCGTTGGTTAATTTTATTAATGCAATTTCTATTCTATTTTGTATGATATATGTTTATCACCAGATTATTCTATTATTGAGTACAAGCATTGTGTACATGTCCATAACTGGCAATTTGTTTGACTCTTTTTATTTCTTTTGTCAATATAATAAAAAACTTTGGTAAACAAAAAAATATTTTTTTTCCAGCATACTCATCTGTGTGGTCTTTTATTAAACTTCCCGACTATAGCAGTTAAACTGAAAAGGTCTATATTTACTTGGTAAAGACTTTGATCCCTTTTAAAATATAGCACCACATTGGCCCTATGCCAATCCAGTGGCACTATTCCAGACAATAAAGTGTCCCTAAAAATTAGAAACAATGGATTTCAAATTACAGAGCTCAATTTTTTTAGGATCCATGGGTGGATGCCATCTGGTCCAGGTGCTTTATCCACCTTTATTTCATCTATTATGATATATTTAGATGAAGTAAAGGTGGATAAAGCACCTGGACCAGATGGCATCCACTCATGGATCCTAAAAAAAATGAGCTCTGTAGTTTGAAATCCATTGTTTCTCATTTTTAGGGACTCTTTAATGTCTGAAATAGTGCCACTGAATTGGCATAGGGCCAATGTGGTGCTATATTTTAAAAGGGATCAAAGTCTTTACCAAGTAAATATAGACCTTTTAGTTTAACTGCTATAGTCAGGAAGTTTAATAAAAGACCACACAGATGAGTGTGCTGGAAAAAAATATTTTAAGCAAAAGACAGCATGGATTCATGAAAGACAGACGTTGTCAAACAAACCTGATTTCTTTTTAGGAGGAGGTGAGTAAAACCTTGGACAGAGGGGTGGCTGTGGACGTGGTATACTTGGATTTTGCTAAAGCGTTTGACACAGTTTCCAGCGATGTTGCACGAGAGGTTAAGCTGTCCAGTAACTCCCCTCTTCATTTGCTGAGACAGCAGCCCGGGGCCATTGGCTCCCACTGCTGTCAATCAAAGTCAATGAGCCAATGAAGAGAGAAAGGGAGCTGGTGGGGCTGTGGCTCCTTGTCTGAACGGACACAGGGAGCTGCAGCTCAGCTCGGGTGCCCCCATAGCAAGATGCTTGCTGTAGGGGCACTCAACAGGAGAGAGGGGCCAGGAACACCAAAGAGGGACCCGTGAAGAGGAGGATCTGGGCTGCTCTGTGTAAAACTATTACACAGAGCAGGTAAGTATAACATGTTTGCTATTTTTAATTTAAAAAAATGCAAGACTAGTATCACTTTAAGTGTTTTTATAGTTCCCGTATGTGTTTGTTGCTTACAGCTAACAATAAATTACATCACGTTATGGTCCCTGCTACCTAGATGTTCTTTTATATGAACATTGGTAATACGATCTGCATGGTTTGAAATTACCAGGTCTACCAGAGTGTCATTCTAGTCAGGGACTAGGGATGAGTGCCCGCGGGATGCCCCGTAATGCACTGCAAGATCATCAATGCACTGTGAGATCACAGTGCATTCACGGCTGCTGATTGGCCAAAGCATGCAACAACGCCAACGAGAATTCTCCGGGGGATATAGCTTTTATCACAGGTTTCAATAACCAATACCGCACTATAGAGCATATAGTGAGAACATACTGGCCCATTTTAAAATCTGACAGGACTTTGGGGAAAATTCTTACCAAAAAGCCCCGCTTTATTTATAGGAGAGCACCAACTCTTAGAAACCACATGGTCCATAATGTGATTGACCCCCCAAGAAATGTTAAACTGTTTTCTGGTATGAAGGGTTTTTATAGATGTCAAAAGTGTTTGGCCTGCCGGGTTAGTAAAAAACAACCGAAAAAGAGATCCTCATTCAAATCAAGGAAAGGCATAGAGTAGGACATCAGAGAATTGATCACTTGCAATACTACCCATGTGACCTATGTCATCGAATGTCCGTGCCGACTGCAATATGTGGGTAGGACCACAAGACCCCTATATGTGCGTATGAGAGAGCACATTAAAAACATCAGGAAGGGGTTTCCTAAGCATAACCTTTCAAGACATTTCGACAAATTTCATCATAGAGATCCTTCAGGCCTGTTTTTTTATGATATTGACACTAGGGATGAGCCGAACACCCCCCGGTTAGGTTCGCACCAGAACCTGCGAACGGACCGAAAGTTCGCACGAACGTTAGAACCCCATTGACGTCTATGGGACTCGAACGTTCGAAATCAATAGTGCTCATTTTAAAGGCTAATTTGCACAGTATTGTCCTAAAAAGGGTTTGGGGACCCGGGTCCTACCCCAGGGGACATGTATCAATGCAAAAAAAACTTTTAAAAACGGCCGTTTTTTCGGGAGCAGTGATTTTAATGATGCTTAAAGTAAAAAAAAAAAGTGAAATATTCCTTTAAATATCGTACCTGGGGGGTGTCTATAGTATGCCTGTAAAGTGACGCGTGTTTCCCGTGTTTAGAACAGTCCCTGCACCAAATGTCATTTTTAAAGGAAAAAATCTCATTTAAAACTGCTTGCGGGTTTAATGTAATGTCGGGTCATGGCAATATGGATGAAAATCAGTGAGACAAACGGCATGGGTACCCCCCAGTCCATTACCAGGCCCTTTGGGTCTTGTATGGATATTAAGGGGAACCCCGCACCCAAATTAAAATAAGGAAAGGTGTGGGGCCACCAGGCCCTATATACTCTGAATAGCAGTATACAGGCGGTGCAAACAAGACAGGGACTGTAGGTTTGTTGTTAAGTAGAATCTCTTTGTAATTTTGAACGGGTACATTTTTAACGTGTTTAGCTCCAGCCAAAAAATCTTTTTTAAGCTTTTTGGAAAACATAGGGAAGGATTATCACCCCTGTGACATTTGTTTTGCTGTCTTTCCTCCTCTTCAGAAGATTTCACCTCACTTTTTGTCCCAATGACAAATGTTTTTTGAAAATTTGGGTTTTTTTGTGGAACAAGGATTGGAAAGCATCAGTGGAAAGGAGAATTTTTTTTCCCATATTAACTCTAATGCCCCGTACACACGGTCGGATTTTCCGATGGAAAATGTCCGATCGGAGCGTGTTGTCGGAAAATCCGACCGTGTGTGGGCTCCATCGGACATTTTCCATCGGATTTTCCGACACACAAAGTTGGACAGCAGGAGATAACATTTTCCGACAACAAAATCCGATCGCGTCAATTCCGACCGTGTGTGGCCTGTTCCGACGCACAAAGTGCCACGCATGCTCAGAAGAAATTCCGACGCAGGACAGCTCGTTCTGGTAAACTTAGCGTTCGCAATGGATACAGCACTTTCGTCACGCTGCAATGTTAAAAATGGTTTAATACAGCGCACTCTCTTCTTCTTTATAATGTGACAAGAATTAAGTAGTTTTGCTGCTCATATTCACACACACTTCTCACAAACTTTTATTTGTGTTTTTTTAGTGGGATTCCCTCAATATATTGTTATTAGTTGTCACATCTGACAGTTTTATATTTTTTATGGTTTTTTTTTTGGTTTTTAAGCCTTTTTTTTTCTTTAATGTTTGTATTTTTTCCAAGGCTGATCTTTGTTCAATGTTATTTTTATTTTTACTCCAGAATATTTTTGTGTGTGTTTTGTGTGGCAAGTTACCCCAACACCATTGATATCTTTTATTATTTATTCTCCATGAGATTTTTTGTTGTTGGTGTCCCTTGTTCATTTCACATTGTATATTAGAAATGTACCTGAATCCTCACAAACAAACCATCATTTTTGAAGTAAAACACATAGGAGAGTATAATTCAAAACAAAAATCCTTTATTAAGGGCTTAGAACCAAACAAAGAGGAAGGCAACACTGGATCAACAGGAGAAATTAGTGAAGCCTGGGACCCCCACGGCAGACATCAATTCTTAAACCTCAAAATTGGTGGCCTGAGGAGTCCATATATAAGGGAGGGCAGTCTGGTCCGGGATTCACAGAGACTTAGATAGCAGCAGATGACATCAGTGTCCCCAGGCTGTGGTACCACAAGAGGCTGCATCTTTTGGCCGACCAGACTGGATCCAGGGTCCTCACTCTCTGGTCTTCCTTTCACACTTCCTTCTGGGCTGTGGCTGTGCAGTTGGAGATGTGGCAGGAGGAGGAGTAGGACCTGGAGGAGGAGTAGGACCTGCAGGAGGAGGAGGAGGACCATCCCAAAGCTGTGTGTGAGGTGTAAGTTGGCCCCTCACACCTTTCGCCAGAGCCTCTGATATGAGGGCCTCACACATGGCTTTTTGGCCCTCCTCCATCCTCTGCATTTTATAGGCAATTAATGCCGCAAGGTTCTCCTGCCTGGTGTGTGGTGCTCCCAGGACCTCTGTAGCCCTACAAAAAAATCTGATAGCCGCCTCCTCTAGGGTACTCCTCCTCCTGCCACTTTCTGTTTCCAGGGGGGGTGGAGGGACCTGCAGATCAGCCACCTCCTGGCTGAGACTTCCCTGTGTATGAAAAAGGGACATGGTTTTAGTTTTTGCATCATCAATCACAATCATAAATTAGTACTCCCAACTAACATCTAGTTAACATCATTGATTGGACAAGCAGAAATATTTAGAGGAATGCTATACCTGGCTCAATCTGGGCTCCTCCACATGTGGCCTGGAAGGCCCAGGTTGGGCTTCAGAAGCCTCAGCCGGGGGGAAGGAAGCGTGGAAGGAAGACTTGAGAGGGATGGCCTGGGTTCAGTCTGGCCTGCCAGAAAGTGCAGCCTGTCGTAGTACAACATCCTGGGGACATAGATGTCACCTGCTGCTCTGGATCTCTGTGAATCCAGGACTTTAGTGCGCTCCCTCAGATATGTGCTCCTCAGGCCACCAATGAAGATCTTTAAATAAGTGATGTCTGCCGTGGGGATCACCTGCTTCACAATTTCAC
The DNA here is from genome assembly GCA_037952925.1 of Lithobates clamitans. Classification (NCBI taxonomy): domain Eukaryota; kingdom Metazoa; phylum Chordata; class Amphibia; order Anura; family Ranidae; genus Lithobates; species Lithobates clamitans. The sequence continues at coordinate 1,997,793 of JBBGZY010000909.1, forward strand.
ACAATTGCTCCAGTGCTGCCTTCCTCTTTATTTGGTTCTTGTAATGGGGGTGTTTAATCTCCCACAGACAGGGCAGCTCCCTTAGCATCTCTATGAAGACTGAAATGAAGTCCTGATCTTCCAGTACCATATCCATGTTCACTGCAAGACACAACACAAGACAAAGCCTAATGTCACACCAAACTCTCCTAATCTTGTTACAATATAGGCCTCAATCTATAGAAGCAGTATAGGCCCAAGTTTGTCTCTTACCTTCGTTCTTACGATCGCCGTGTTCAATGATCCTTCCTCCGCTCACAGATCAAACGTAATACGCACGCGTGTTACGCTTTATATACACTGCGCATGCGTGTAACTCCGCCCGCCCCTGACGTTCTTTCTAGTGTATTCCCCGCCCCTTTTCGTTCGGCGCAGTCGGGGAAGAGCATGATGGCGGACATACAGCAGGTGCGGGCTAATTGTAGCAACGAGGAGGAGGAGGAAAGGGCGGATCCAGGCACGTCCCGATCCAGAAGGAGACGTTTTAAGGCCACAAATATGTAGTTTGGGGAGATGTTGGAGATGGTCGACATCATGAGGAAGTCTGACTATGACGGAAAATATGGGCCTTACCCCCACCCCAACATCCGAAAGGCCAAAATCATGGCGAAAGTGGTCAGGAGTCTCGAGCGGAATTTCGGGGTACGAAGGTCTAAAGATCAGCTCAGGAAGCAGTGGTCGGACCTGAAGTTGAGAGAGCCAGAGCAGTACCGAAAGATCCGGAGAGTGCTGCAAAAAAGTAAGTAGTTGTGCTGTGTTCCTATTCTTTCTGTCTTTATTCCGTTCGTTCTGCTCCATATGATTTTAGTAATTGTAACGTTTAAAAAGGTCAACTTTAATGTTCATGGGCCCATCATTCGTTCGTATCAAACATTTTTCGTTCGGCCTCTAGAACACCATTGTTTAGGCCATATGCATTTTCCCACATTTATTTTGGGCCTACTTGGATGCCAAATATTTGTTTATGTAGATGGGTTTGTTACTAGAATGAAATGCAAACTAGATTGTGTGTAAGGAGAGGACACTGAGCAGCTGTTTTCACATCTGGACACTGGAGCACTAGTGTGGGACACAAGAACACCATTTTTATTAGGGGGCCACACAGGTGCTCCAGTGTATACTATAGGGGGGGTCTCCATCTGTGAAGCTTGTACCAAACAGGTAAAGTATTGCAGCTTGACAAAGGGCAATAAAAAATATACATCTTGGAACTCGGCTAAAATAGACAATTGTACCCCACTTCCAAGCAATGTTTCCTATTTCTAGTTCTGCCATCAAATATCTGTGTGCTAAGTATACCATTTTTGTTTTACATAGGGGAGAAAAGACTCGGGGAACACCTCTCATCCCAGGAGACCAGAGACCCCCCCCTCTGGAAGAAGGGGAAATACCTACCCAAGAAGAAGAGCAGGAGGAAGAAGAAGACGTGGTGGAGATTGGCACCACAACAGGTGAGTGTCTGCAACCACAGGCTCAGGTAAAAGAGATGGATGTTGGCAGATTTTTGAGACCTTTTTTTTTGTTCTTTTATCTCTTTTTAGGTGATCGTGATGTGAGGGAGAGAGAACGCTTTACATCTGAAAGTGCCCAGATACTGATAGGGGAGATCATGGGGTGTAATCTCCAATTGCAAAACATCCAGCAACAAATCACTGATGTTATTAAAAAAATAATAACATCATTGATGTTTTGGGGCGAATTTAAACCCCATAAAATCACCTGTTTTATGGTACCAAACTTTTTTCAATGTTTAGAAAAGCCAAATTTGGAGGATGCACACAGTGTGCCAACATGTGCTATCTGCCATCACGGGAGATCAATGGACGCGTTTTGGGGGGGCAACCCCTTCCTCAATTATAAAGTAGCGTTGAGGAAGGGCTTGCTCCCCCAAAACACATCCCTTGATCCCCCCTGATGGCAGATAGCACATGTTGACATTCGTAAATTGGTGTGCATCTTCCAAATTTGGCTTTTCCAGGGGTGATTTCCCCCCATCTGAACGCTATATCAAACCCAGTTCCTAAATACTGATGTCTGATATAGCCTTCAGGTTTTACCTAATGTGAACTTTGTAAGTTCTAGTTTTTTGGCTTTCTTGTTGGTTTTACACAGGCCTGTTTTATCTGAAATGGATATTTTGATTTTTCATAATGCTACTGCAAACATTTTATACAACAAACATGTTGGTTTGTTTTAAAAACCTTTGGTAAATGCACATGTGATTGTGCAGGTATAAAAAAGTGCCTTACTCAAGAATGTGTGGATTATTGTCTCAACACTACAACACTTTTGGGGTGATGTAATTGTTGTTTTATGCACAAATGGGGGATATTTCCTAAGGGCAAATCCTCTTTGCACTACAAGTGCAGGTTCAGTGCAGTTGCAAGTGCACTTGTAGTGAAATGTGTTTTTGCATTTAGGAAGTACCAGCCAACACTGTTTTTTCTAAGGTTACCCAATCACGACATTTTCTGCACTCAACACATTTCTGTCAGGGTCAGCTAAAACAAACACAAGCAGTAAATGTCCACCAAGAATTTCTTTTGGTTGTTTTTTATTTGAAAAAGGTGTCACAGATTGTCTGGCATATTGATAGCCCCCCTACCCGCAAAGAACTCCAGGTATCGTAACCGGACATCACGGGCATTCAGGGAGGGCAAGCCAGGACGGCCGCTTTCAAGTGCCGTCATTGTTGAAGTATTTGGGATTCCGGCCTCAGGCCCAACTGAGCCAGCATAGTTGGCTGAATGTTTTCGTAGAAAATTATGGAGAACACAGCAGGCAAGTATTATATGGTTCAGTTTATACTCCGCCATATGGATGGGTGTCATAAATAATCGGAACCGGCTGGCCAGGATTCCAAATGTGTTCTCCACCACTCTTCGGGCTCTGGCCAGCCGGTAATTAAAAACCCTCTGTTCCGGGGTGAGGGTCCTCATTGGGAATGGCCGCATCAGGTGGTCCCCCAGCGCAAATGCTTCATCAGCAACAAACACAAATGGGAGACCTTCAACATTGTCCTCTGGAGGTGGCAAGTCCAAGCTGCCATTCTGGAGACGCCTGTAGAACTCCGTCTGGGCGATCACTCCACCATCAGACATCCGGCCATTCTTCCCCACGTCCACATACAAGAAGTCGTAATTAGCCGACACCACCGCCAACATCACTATACTATTAAACCCCTTGTAATTATAATAGTACGACCCCGAGTTGGGTGGTGGGACGATGTGGACGTGTTTCCCATCAATTGCCCCTCCGCAGTTAGGAAAGTCCCACCGCTGGGCAAAGTGGGAGGCCACAGTCTGCCATTCCTGTGGCGTGGAAGGAAACTGTTGAGGAAAAAACAATAAACATTACTATTTTTTCACAGAAACCTGGCAAGCAGATTAGACACAAACATTATGGGGCAACCTCCAGATAGCATTTATTAAGGGGAATTTAACTACAACAAAGTATAAGGTACACCTATCATATTCCCCCCCCTCTCATGGGCCATTTCTAACATTATAGGGGGGGGAACTCTTGGACAGGTAACCCTCTTCACTTCATTGAGAGATGAATGCCTAAATACAGGGTATTACTTGGAACAGCCCCTCCTTAGTTACACTATTGGCAGCCCACTGGACAGGTAAGAAGTGTCATAATACAAAGATATAAATACACACTGTACACATTTGAGCACATTTGGACATTCTGCTATTACCTATCAAGATCATAATAGGATACAATAACTTTAAACAGTACCATTGGAAAGTATACAGGCAGGCCCTTGCACTACATGCTTTGGGGAATTCATCCATAAATCTGACCAGTAAAGAGGTGGGTATAGTGTGTATGGGTTTGGCAAAGTCAGCAGATAGATGATTGAGGATAGAGAATTGGGATCAGCTGACTTAGCAGTTGGGGGAGGGAGGGTTACAAAAAATTTGGGGACACCACAAAAAAAAGCCTCTGGCCCTCTGCCTGAATTTAAATCAAAAATAACATTTCAAAACATTTTAGGGGGTGTTTAGGGTAAAGCACTACTATGGAGCTGATAAAATACATTGTTAAGTGACTACATGAGGTGAATATAGGGCAGGAGACACCATGCTGGGGAGGTTATTGAAGGGCAAATATGTATGAAGGACATAAAATAATAATTACATAAAAATCCAGCATGCATGAGGACAAAGGGGACATTCACAGCATATTACAATCATGGTAATTAGGGAATGAGGAAAGAAATACAATATATTATCAAACATTAAATACAATAAAATGTGATATAAAAGGATAAAAATCTTACCTTCATATACTCCTTCTGCAGGACCTGGATGATGGAAGAACAGGTCTCTGGAATAATGATCCCCAGAGCCTGGGGGGAGATGCCTGTCGAGAACTTGAGGTCCTGCAGGCTTCTCCCTGTGGCCAAATACCGCAGGGTAGCGACCAACCTCTGCTCCGGAGTGATGGCTTGCCTCATGCAGGTATCCTGCCTGCTAATATAGGGGGTCAGCGAAGCCAACAAACGGTGAAACACGGGGTCCGTCATCCTGAGAAAGTTCCTGAAATCATCAGGATTATTCTCACGGATCTCACGGAGCAAAGGCATATGACAGAACTGGTCACGCTGAAGCAACCAATTCTTGGTCCATGAACTCCTCCCCACCCTGTTCATGGACTGGACTTGTGTCAAGGTCAGGACCCCAACACCAAGCCCCCGCACAGCACGAACTCTACGAGGAGTACGCATACGAAACATGGCTAGAAAACGGTCGGCTGCTCAGAACGAAGTAACAGAACGCATTGAAGAACAGCAAGGCCTGTGAAGAGCGACCTGAAAAACAGCAACGAGCGGACAAGATCGCACAGAGAACTCCAATACGAACTGACTGCACGCACTGAAGAGCAGATACAAACCCACAAGCACAAACTGAACGGCAGAAAACGATCTGAAAGCCACGAGTCTGAAAAAGCGCGAATCGTCTCTCACCAAACTTTTACTAAGACGAGATTAGCAAAAGAAGCCCAAAGGGTGCTGCGCTTGGTTCTGAACCGGCCTTTTCTAGTCTCGTCGTACGTGCTTGACGTCACCGCGTTCTTGGCGATCGGAAATTCCGACAACTTTGTGTGACCGTGTGTAAGCAAAACAAGTTTGAGCCAACATCCGTAGGAAAAAATCCGAGGATTTTGTTGTCGGAATGTCCGAACAAAGTCCGACCGTGTGCACGGGGCATAACAGGAGAGAATTTCCCTTCCTAGGGCTAGATTTCATCTCACTTCCTGTTGTCTCCTTCCGTTTGCAAGTAGGAGTCGTTTGTAAGTTAGATGTTTGAAAGTAGGGTCCTTCCCTATATACTCAGCAGAAATTTGGGCCTTAGGTGTTGCTGTGGCCACAACACTGTAAGCCCTCGCAGGGCCCTGCTGTGAAATATTAGATCAAGAATCGTAATTACATGCCCCTGTTGAACAGGAGCTGAAAAATTAGGCCTTAGGCACTGGTGCTGGTGCCACAACACTGCAACCCCTTACAGACACTCTAGTTGGAACGCAGGAACGAGCCCTGCTGCAAAGTATTGCATCAAAAATTGTAATTACACGCCCCTGTTAGACAGGAGCAGAAAAATTGGGCCTTGGGCACTGGTGCTGGTGCCACAACACTGCAACCCCTCACAGACACTCTAGTTGGAATGCAGGAACGAGCCCTGCTGCAAAGTATTGCATCAAAAATTGTAATTACACGCCCCTGTTAGACAGGGGCAGAAAAATTGGGCCTTAGGCACTGGTGCTGGTGCCACAACACTGCAACCCCTCACAGATACTCTAGTTGTAACGCAGAAACGAGCCTTGCTGCAAAGTATTGCATCAAAAATTGTAATTACATGCCCCTGTTAAACAGGGGCTGAAAAATTGTGCCTTAGGCACTGGTGGTGGCGCCCAGAACCAAAAATGTTCTTACAAGCTATCAGCGTGATGATTGAGGAGGAAGAGGATAATTTCTCAGGGATAGTCACTCAGCATCAGCATAGGCAGTCTTTGAAGGTATCTGAGATTTCAAAAAAAATTATTCGGTTACATCAGCATCAGGTGCTTGGTAGCTGGTGGTGATCCAAGACTGATTCATTTTTATGAAGGTCAGTCGATCGACCGAGTCGGTGGACAGACGCACCCTGTGATCGGTTACCACGCCTCCAGCAGCACTGAATGTGCGTTCCGAAAGAACGCTGGATGCAGGACAGGCCAGTAGCTCAATTGCATACTGTGAAAGCTCTGGCCAGTGATCCATCCTCAAGACCCAGTAACCCAGAGGATTTTCGGTGGGAAAGGTGTCCAAGTCTGATCTTGCCCCTAGGTATTCCTGCACCATGTAAAACAGACGCTGGCGATGGTTGCTGGAACCGATCATACCTTGGGGCTGCGGACCAAAAAATTGTCTGAACGCATCGGTCAGACGGCCACCTTCTCCACTGCTCCTTCTTTGACTGACCGAAGCCTCAGCAACACGTTGTCCAGAAACAGGAGTTTGTAACCTCCCAGTCTCTGGGAACGCGTTCCACAGACCTTTCTGCAAGGCCTCCCGAAGATGTTTCATCCTCTGCTCCCTCTGCGATGGCAAGATAAGGTCCGCAACCTTACCCTTGTAACGTGGATCAAGGAGGGTTGCCAGCCAGTATTGGTCCTTCTCCTTGATACCACGAATACGAGGATCCTTACGCAGGCTTTGCAGGATCAGGGAGGCCATGCAGCGTAGGTTTGCTGAGGCATTCGGTCCGGAGTCCTCTGGGTCACTAAGGACGACATGGTCCGCAGCCACCTCCTCCCAGCCACGTACAAGTCCATGTGTTTCTTGGGACTGATCCCTTAAAGACTGCTGCTGATGCTGAGTGCCAGGCTCCACCTCCATACTGACACAATCTTCCTCCTCCTCCTCCTCCTCCTCCTCCTCGTCCTCTTCCTGTGTGATCGGCGGGCACGCAGGAACACTGTCTGGATAAAGGGGGCCTTGAGAGCTAAGGAAGTCCATCTCTTCCTGCCTCTGTTCTGCCTCAAGTGCCCTGTCCATTATTCCACGCAGCGTGTGCTCCAACAGGTGGACAAGCGGGACAGTGTCACTGATGCATGCACTGTCACTGGTCACCATCCTCGTGGCCTCCTCAAATGGTGACAGGACAGTGCATGCATCCCTGATCATGGCCCACTGGCGTGGGGAAAAAAAAACAAGCTCCCCTGATCCTGTCCTGGTGCCATAGTCGCACAGGTACTCATTGATGGCCCTCTGCTGCGTGTGCAGCCGCTGCAGCATGGCCAACGTTGAGTTCCACCTGGTGGGCATGTCACAGATTAGGCGGTTCTTGGGCAGGGTAAACTCCTTTTGGAGGTCCGTCAGCCGAGCACTGGCATTATATGACCGGCGGAAATGCACACAGACTTTCCTGGCCTGCCTCAGGACATCCTGTAAGCCCGGGTACCTGCCCAAGAACTGCTGCACCACCAAGTTAAGGACGTGAGCCAAACAGGGCACATGGGTCATTTGTCCCTGTCGGAGGGCAGAGAGGAGGTTGGTGCCATTGTCGCAAACCACCATTCCTGCCTTAAGTTGGCGTGGCGTCAACCACCTCTGAACCTGCCCCTGCAGAGCTGACAGAACCTCTGCCCCAGTGTGGCTCCTGTCCCCCAAGCACACCAGCTCAAGCACCGCATGGCATCTTTTGGCCTGCGTACTTGTGTAGCTCCTTGAACGACTACGGAGCACCGCTGGTTCCGAGGAAGAGGCCATGGAGGAAGAAGAAGAGGAGGGGGTGGAGGAGAGAGGTGTGTCACAATCATTAGCATTTTGGAGGCGTGGTGGCGGAACAACCTCCAACACTACTGCACCTTGTCCTGCATCCTTCCCAGCTGCCAGCAGAGTCACCCAATGCGCCGTTAAACTTAGGTAACGTCCCTGTTCATGCCTGCTGGACCATGAGTCAGCGGTAATATGCACCTTACCGCTGACCGCCCTGTCCAGCGAGGCATGGACATTGCCTTCCACATGCCGGTAGAGAGCCGGAATCGCCTTCCGTGAGAAAAAGTGGCGTTTGGGTACCTGCCACTGAGGAACCGCACATTCCACAAACTCACGGAAGGGGGCAGAGTCTACCAACTGAAAAGGCAGCAGTTGAAGTGCCAGCAATTTTGCCAAGCTAGCATTCAACCGCTGGGCATGTGGATGGCTGGGAGCAAACTTCTTTCGGCGGTGCAGCAGCTGGGGCAGGGAAATTTGCCTGGTACAATCTGACGTTGGTGTACCAAAAGCAGATTGCCCACAAGTACTTGGCTGTGACACACCTAATTCTACACCTTCATTCCTCTCAGTGCAGGTCTCAGAGAGGACTGAAGGTCTAGTGGGGTTGGAAATCTCAGCTAATGAGGAGCAAGGAGAGGTCCTCTTTGTTCTTTGGTGTGGGTCTTTTAGATGCGCTTGCCAACGAACTGCATGGCAGGTCAACATATGTCTGGTCAAGCATGTGGTACCCAAGCGGGAGATGTTTTGGCCACGTGAGATACGCTTGAGACATATGTTGCAAATAGCAGCGGTGCGATCTGATGCACTCGTCTCAAAAAAGGCCCACACCAAATAACTTTTTGAATAACGCGCAGAGACTGCAGCGCCCTGCGCATGTGATGCAGTCAATGTGCTGCCCTTAGGCTGGCCCCAGGAGGTCATCCTGCCTCGTTGGTGATGTGCCGCCTCCTCCTCCTCCTCCTCTCTCCTATCAGGCACCCACGTTGAGTCAGTGACCTCATCATCCCCTCCCTCCTCATCACTGGAGCAAACCCGGCAGTATGCTGCAGCAGGGGGAGCATGACTGCCAGATTGCTGTCCTTCTTGGGCACCCCCTCTGTCCGTGCTCATGTTACTGCCTTCATCGAGCTCAGTATCATCATCAGAGCCTTCCAAACGCTGGGCATCCTCCTGGAGCATGTACCCAACACTGTGGTCAAACAGTTCGAGGGACTCCTCAGGAGGACATGGTGTAGCTAGGGAAGGAGTCACTGATGACATTGAGCTGAGGGAAGAGGCCGCTGCTTTGCCAGACAAAGCACCCTGGGCATGGGTGAGAGAGGATGAGGAGGATGAGGACAGCTTGGTCATCCACACAACCAAGTCTTCCGCATGTTGCGGCTCAACACGGCCAGCTGCCGAAAAAAAGGCCAAGCGTGTCCCATGGCCACGTGCTGATGAGGATGCACCGTCTCCATGACCAGCACTAGACACAGAGCCTGCTTGCCCTCTCTTATTGGCTTGTGACTGTCTGCCTCTCCTTCTTGGCCTTCCAGACATACTAATGGCCTGTAGCTGCACTAAGCTGGGATATATATATATATATATATATATATATATATATATATATATATATATATACTGCAGCTAGCAAAATCAACTACCTGCGTGTAGTATGAGAACACCACCAACCTTCTACAGGTAGCTTTAGCTGAACACTGTGAGGTGGACGCACCCCACTAACTTGTAGGTTTAGCTGAACACTGTGAGCAGGACGCACTGCACTAACTGTAAATAGTCTAGCTGCCTGACCGTGGTACTAATACGATCAAAAGAACACCAGTAATTTTCTTTAGGTAGCTGTAAATACTTTAACAAGACAAGCCTGCCTGTCAGTAGGAAGATAACAGGAACAGGTCTAGCTGAACACTGTGAGCAGGACGCACTGCACTAAATGTAAATAGTCTAGCTGCCTGACCGTGGTACTAATAGGATCAAAAGAACACCAGTAATTTTCTTCAGGTAGCTGTAAATACTGTAACAAGACAAGCCTGCCTGTCAGTAGGAAGATAACAGTAACGGATCTAGCTGAACACTGTGAGCAGGACGCACTGCACTAAATGTAAATAGTCTAGCTGCCTGACCGTGGTACTAATAGGATCAAAAGAACACCAGTAATTTTCTTCAGGTAGCTTCATATACTGTAACAAGACAAGCCTGCCTGTCAGTAGGAAGATAACAGGAACGGATCTAGCTGAACACTGTGAGCAGGACGCACTGTACTAAATGTAAGTAGTCTAGCTGCCTGACCGTGGTACTAATAGGATCAAAAGAACACCAGTAATTTTCTTTAGGTAGCTGTAAATACTGTAACAAGACAAGCCTGCCTGTCAGTAGGAAGATAACAGGAACGGATCTAGCTGAACACTGTGAGCAGGACGCACTGCACTAAATGTAAATAGTCTAGAAGATAACAGGAACGGATCTAGCTGAACACTGTGAGCAGGACGCACTGCACTAAATGTAAATAGTCTAGAATTTAACAGGAATGGATCTAGCTAAACACTGTGAGCAGGACGCACTGCACTAAATGTAAATAGTCTAGCTGCCTGACCGTGGTACTAATAGGATCAAAAGAACACCAGTAATTTTCTTTAGGTAGCTGTAAATACTGTAACAAGACAAGCCTGCCTGTCAGTAGGAAGATAACAGGAACGGATCTAGCTGAACACTGTGAGCAGGACGCACTGCACTAAATGTTAATAGTCTAGCTGCCTGACCGTGGTACTAATAGGATCAAAAGAACACCAGTAATTTTCTTCAGGTAGCTGTAAATACTGTAACAAGACAAGCCTGCCTGTCAGTAGGAAGATAACAGTAACGGATCTAGCTGAACACTGTGAGCAGGACGCACTGCACTAAATGTAAATAGTCTAGCTGCCTGACCGTGGTACTAATAGGATCAAAAGAACACCAGTAATTTTCTTCAGGTAGCTTCATATACTGTAACAAGACAAGCCTGCCTGTCAGTAGGAAGATAACAGGAACGGATCTAGCTGAACACTGTGAGCAGGACGCACTGTACTAAATGTAAGTAGTCTAGCTGCCTGACCGTGGTACTAATAGGATCAAAAGAACACCAGTAATTTTCTTTAGGTAGCTGTAAATACTGTAACAAGACAAGCCTGCCTGTCAGTAGGAAGATAACAGGAACGGATCTAGCTGAACACTGTGAGCAGGACGCACTGCACTAAATGTAAATAGTCTAGAAGATAACAGGAACGGATCTAGCTGAACACTGTGAGCAGGACGCACTGCACTAAATGTAAATAGTCTAGAATTTAACAGGAATGGATCTAGCTAAACACTGTGAGCAGGACGCACTGCACTAAATGTAAATAGTCTAGCTGCCTGACCGTGGTACTAATAGGATCAAAAGAACACCAGTAATTTTCTTTAGGTAGCTGTAAATACTGTAACAAGACAAGCCTGCCTGTCAGTAGGAAGATAACAGGAACGGATCTAGCTGAACACTGTGAGCAGGACGCACTGCACTAAATGTTAATAGTCTAGCTGCCTGACCGTGGTACTAATAGGATCAAAAGAACACCAGTAATTTTCTTTAGGTAGCTGTTAATTCTGTAACAAGACAAGCCTGCCTGTCAGTAGGAAGATAACAGGAACGGATCTAGCTGAACACTGAGCAGGACGCACTGCACTAAATGTAAATATTCTAGAAGATAACAGGAACGGATCTAGCTGAACACTGTGAGCAGGACGCACTTCACTAAATGTAAATAGTCTAGAAGTTAACAGGAACGGATCTAGCTGAACACTGTGAGCAGGACGCACTGCACTAAATGTAAATAGTCTAGAATTTAACAGGAACGGATCTAGCTGAACACTGTGAGCAGGACGCACTGCACTAAATGTAAATAGTCTAGAAGATAACAGGAACGGATCTAGCTGAACACTGTGAGCAGGACGCACTGCACTAAATGTAAATAGTCTAGCTGCCTGACCGTGGTACTAATAGGATCAAAAGAACACCAGTAATTTTCTTTAGGTAGCTGTAAATACTGTAACAAGACAAGCCTGCCTGTCAGTAGGAAGATAACAGGAACGGATCTAGCTGAACACTGTGAGCAGGACGCACTGCACTAAATGTTAATAGTCTAGCTGCCTGACCGTGGTACTAATAGGATCAAAAGAACACCAGTAATTTTCTTTAGGTAGCTGTTAATACTGTAACAAGACAAGCCTGCCTGTCAGTAGGAAGAAAACAGGAACGGATCTAGCTGAACACTGTGAGCAGGATGCACTGCACTAAATGTAAATAGTCTAGAAGATAACAGGAACGGATCTAGCTGAACACTGTGAGCAGGACGCACTGCACTAAATGTAAATAGTCTAGAAGATAACAGGAACGGATCTAGCTGAACACTGTGAGCAGGACGCACTGCACTAAATGTAAATAGTCTAGAAGATAACAGGAACGGATCTAGCTGAACACTGTGAGCAGGACGCACTGCACTAAATGTAAATAGTCTAGAAGATAACAGGAACGGATCTAGCTGAACACTGTGAGCAGGACGCACTGCACTAAATGTAAATAGTCTAGAAGATAACAGGAACGGAGCTAGCTAAACTGAGTACAGTGTACATATATATATATATGCAACACCTGGGATGCATATATATACACAATACACTGTAAGTGCAGCTAACTGACTGACTGTTCTGCCTAATCTATCTAACTCAAATCAAACACTGTCTCTCTGTCTATCTCTTTCAACGCCGGAACACACACTACACAGGGCCGCCGTGCAGGCGGCCTTATATAGTGTGGGGCGTGTACTAAATCCCCTGAGCCATAATTGGCCAAAGCCTCCTTGGCTTTGGCCAATTACGTCTCTCTGTTCAGGCGGCGCTGTTATTGGCCAAGCATGCGGGTCATAGTGCATGCTTGGCCAATCATCAGCAAGCAATGCACTGCGATGCCGCAGTGAATTATGGGCCGTGAGGGGGGGTAGTAGGAAGAACCTGATATCCCAGAACGAAACTAGATGGATATATCGTTTAGACTGTTTGGTTCCCAGAGGACTTAATGTGGAGATTGATTTACCTGTTTTTTATCCAATTTTTAACATGATTTTTTAGTTTCCACAGCACTCATTACGTTTTTATTACCACACAGTATTTTTAGGATGTACATTCTTCATTGGATGCAATGCTTGACACATGTGCGTTTTTTTCATATACATCAACATGTGCTGTCCTGTGTTGTCGCACATACGCATTTGTCGAGAGCAGAACAGGCAGTTATGGGAGACATCACAGGTGATATAGTGGTCTAATTTTTTTAGCCTTTTTTCTCATTCTCACATAGCGCTCTCACAGATGTAGTCCTGACTGGGCGATATACACTTCCATTATACATATCTGTTTTTATATAATATTTTATACACGCACATGTTTTTAGTATGAGGTGAGATATTTACTCACTTTTTATCATATGTTTTCAGTAGGGTCATGTATATGTGTTTTTTACTACATACACAGACTTGGCGACATCAGTAGAGCAGCTTAATATATTTATATATTTTTATTTCCATATGTGGGCATATAGATTAGTGCATATAGATATATATATATATATATATATATATATATATAAGCATTCAGTCCGTTTTTTTCCCTTTCCTTTGGTCTATTATATATTAACCATTGGCACTGACGTTTTTAATCTCTTTTCATTTTATTTCTATTTTTATATATTCTCCCTCTACATAAATGGTTGCACATCTATATATGCAATGGTCTGTTTACATGTCATTTTTTGTTGCAGAGTTTTAAACTTTATACCTCCGTCGTTTATTGATTATACGGAGGTGCCCCGTTCAGACATTTTCTGAATTTTCCACAAGGGGGTGCAAGGTGTCAACTTTGCATTCCTTCCATCTTGGCAGCATAGGCCTGTCACTTCCCCGCTGGGTGGGTGTGATTACATGATCATGTCTTTGGATTGGACATCATGGCGCCTCCTTGTAGTACATAAGGACGTATGGTGTACCAAGATGGCCGCGCCTCAGATGACGCCTTGATGACGAAACGCGGAAGGCGTGGTCACGTGGTACGCATACGTCACTCCAGCTTCTGACTTTGCTTAGGCTTCTGGGTTGATAGGCAGGCTGTGGAACGCACGCCGCTACCACGTTGTTGCTGCGGTGTTTGGCTTTGAGCCAGCCAGCGGAGCATTGTAAGCTCCAGTTTTTAAGATTTTATTGTTAATAAACCTATACCTTTTTGGATTCACGCTATGAGGCTCATTTTTTCTCATCACATATGGATATATTCCGGTGGAGAACACTAAGAGGACAACAGTGATATACTGGGAGAGAAGACCAGGAAAACGCAGAGAGGAACACCGGTCGATAAGGAACACCGCTATTGGAGCCACATTCACATGCCTATTACCCCTGCAGGGGTTGGGCATTCCGGTGAGTGAGGACACAAGTGGGGGTACAATAGAAGATGGATAGCACCAGTCACAGCATTAACCAAGACTTCTATGGAATTTTTGGATGCACACACCGTTAATTTATCACAGACATTTCTTTCACATTCATAGGACAACTTTCATTGGATTATTTTGATGCACATATCGTTATTTTACCACAGACTTTTTCCACTGAAAGAATTTTTACATATTCAAACAAAACATTTTTTTTGTTTTTTATTTCACGCCTTTTTCATTATTTTTGGGATTTTATTGTTAAAACTAGAGAATCAATAGACGTTATTTTGATATATGGTGTCACATTGTTTTGAACATTTAATATTTGGACTCTCACAGTGGATGCAATTGATGTCTTATTTTCACTATTCTTTGTGATGTTTTGTTTGAATACAGCTTTTGTGGTACACACATCTCATAAGTTCTAGCACCTTATAGGACTTCTATTTGATTTGTTGATGCACTTTTATGCACACACACCTTTTACTTTTAGGATATATAGATTTCTTGAACAGCGCCAATTCCCCTATTAGAGTTTTTTATGCACCTGACCTGCATGCTTTGGCCAATCACAGCGCGCTCTGCTGTGAGAGCCATGATTAGCCAAAGGCAGTCCAAGCCCCCACACTATGTGAGGCTTCTTACATGGCAACTGTACATTGTATAATGAATGACAGCAGAAAAATTACATTTTCAAAGGAAAAAATGGTATCTAAAACTGCTCGTGGCTGTAATGCATTTGTGGATCCCGGCAATATACATAAAAATCATTGAAAACAACAGAATGAACTCCCCCCCAGTCGATCAGGCCCTTTGGATCTGGTATGGATATTAAGGGGAAGCCCGCGCCAAAATTATAAAAAAAATGGTGTGGGGTCCCCCTAAAATCCATACCAGGCCCTTCAGGCCTGGTATGAATTTTAAGGTGAACCCCGCACCAAATTTAAAAAAACATGGTTTGGGGGCCCCCCTAACATCTATACCAGGCCCTTCAGGTCTGGTATGGGTTTTAAGGGGAACACCACAACAAAAATAAATGGCGTGGGGGTCCCCCAAAATCAATACCAGACCCTTATCCAAGCACACAACCTGACAGGCTACAGGAAAAGGGGGACGAGAGAGCGCCCCCCTCCTGAACTGTACAAGGCCACATGCCCTTAACATGTGGAGCGTGCTTTGGGGTCCCCCCTAAAACACCTGGGCCTCTTCCCCACAACCCTTGCCCAGTGGTTGTGGGGGTCTGCAGGCAGGGGGCTTATTGGAATCTGGAAGCTCCCTTTAACAAGTGGGGGCCCCAGATCCCCCCCACCCCATGTAAATGGGTATTGGGTGCATTGTATCTCTACTCATTCACAAAATAAAGTGTCAAAAAAAACCCACAAACCCCACAAAGACCCCACAGACCCCCACAACCACCAGGCAAGGGTTGTGGGGAAGAGGCCCCTGTCCCCATCAACATGGCACCCTCCCCATGTTGAGGGCATGTGGCCTGGTATGGTTCAATAGGGGGGGAGCTCTCTCGCCCCCCTTATCCTGCAGCCTGCCAGGTTGCATGCTCAGGTAAGGGTCTGGTATGGAGTTTGGGGGGGACACCACACCGTTCTTGTTTTTTTACTTTGGTGTCGGGACTGGGGGGGACCCCATGCTATTTATTTTTTAACTGGCAGTTTTTTTTTAATTCAGCTGTCAGCGTGAAAACCCATTGACAGCTGATGACTCATCGGTTGTTAACTGCTTGCCGACCACCTCACACAGATATACTGCAGCAGAAGGGCTCATACAGGCAGAATCACCTGCCTGTACAATCCCCTTTAAGAGGCGGCCAACGGGCACCAACGGCAAGCTCCATGAGTCGGGTCACAGTCTCGCGGACTCGATTGCTGTGGGGATACCTGCGATCGCCTCACGAGGAGGAAGAACGGGGAGATGCTGATGTAAACAAGCATCTCCCCGTTCTGCCAAGTGACAGTGTCACTGATCTCTGCTCCCTGTCATCGGAGCAGAGATCAGTGACGTGTCACACACAGCCATGCCCCCCACAGTTAGAAACACGCCCCTAGGACACACTTAACCCCTACACTGCCACCTAGTGGTTAACCCCTTCATTGCCAGTGTCATTTACACAGGAATTAGTGCATTTGTATAGCACTGATTGCTGTATAAATGACAATGGTCCCAAAAATGTGTCAAAAATGTCTGATGTGTCTGCCATAATGTCCCAGTCACAATAAAAATCGCTGATCGCCACCATTTAAAAAAAAAAAATATTAATAAAAATGCCATAAAACTATCCTCTATTTTGTAAACGCTATAACTTTTGTGCAAACCAATCAATAATCGCTTATTGCAATATTTTTTTTACCAAAAATATGTAGAAGAATACGTATCAGCCTAACCTGAGGAAAAAAATGTTTTTTTATATATTTTTGGGGGATATTTATTATAGCAAAAAGTAAAAAATAATGTTCAAAATTGTCGCTCTTTTTTTGTTTATAGCGCAAAAAATAAAAACCGCAGGGGTGATCAAATACCACCAAAGAAAGCTCTATTTGTGGGAAAAAAAGGACATCAATTTTGTTTGGGAGCCACGTCGCACGACCGCGCAATTGTCAGTGCCGAATTGCAAAAAGTGCTCTCTCAGGAAGGGGGTAAATTCTTCCAGGGCTGAAGTGGTTAAGGATGCTTCCCGCCCCTGCCATTTTTTTAAAATTTTGGCGCGGTTTCCCCTTAAAATCCATACCAGACCTGAAGGGCCTGGTATGGACTGGGGGGAACTCACGCTGTTTTTTTTTCAATGATTTTTATCTATATTGCCAGGATCCAACAATACATTACAGCTGAGAGCAGTTTTAAATGACATTTTTTCCTTTAGAAATGTAATTTTGCTGTGGTACAGTTATGAATCATGGGAAAGATGTGCTACATTACAGGCAGACTAAGGAGACCCCCCAGGCATGATGTTTAAAGGAATATTTCATTTTTATTTTTTCACTTTAACCACTTAAGCCCCGGACCATTTGGCTACCCAAAGACCAGAGCACTTTTTGCGATTCGGCACTGCGTCGCTTTAACTGACAATTGCGTGGTAGTATGATGTGGCTCCCAAACAAAATTGACATCCTTTTTTCCCCACAAATAGAGCTTTCTTTTGGTGGTATTTGATCACCTCTGCGTTTTTTATTTTTTGCGCTATAAAAAAAAGCAACAATTTTGAAAAAAACGCATTATTTTTTACTTTTTGCTATAATAAATATGCCCCAAAAATATATAAAAAAAATTTTTTTTGCTAAGTTTACGTATTCTTCTACATATTTAAAAATAACCCACAATAAGCATTTATTGATTGGTTTGCGCAAGTAATAGCATCTACAAAATAGGGGATAGTTTTATGACATTTTTATTAATAATTTTTTTTTTACTAGTAATGGTGGTGATCAGTGATTTTTATCATGACTGCGACATTATGGCAGACAGATCAGACACTTTTGGTGTGATATTGGGACCATTCACATTTATACAGCGATCAGTGCAATTAAAAATGCATTGATTACTGTGTAAATGTGATATAAAAAGGAAACTGCGCTGGCCCAAAAATAAGATTGTGTAAACAATATAACGGGTAGCAGCTAACACACAGACAAACCAAGTCACAACAGATATATATAAAATAAGTGCAGCGCTAAACCATAACCAAAAAACATATAAATGCCAAAAAATAACACATGTGAAACTGTGCGTAATAAAATAACTGGCAAAAAAGTGAATCAACACATATAATATAGTAACTAATAATGAAGTGAATCACCACAGAGACTACTGAAGTAAGTATAAATGTCTATAATGTCATATGCTAAACTCTGTAGCCAGAGTCCATGAATAAAGATGAAAGCAGTCTTCTCAGACAGTAGGAGTGCTTAGACACAGGATGTTGACTTGAAACTGAACTGCACGGCAACCACAGGTAATGCGTCATAAACATCTAAGATTGGACACTCTTACCGGATGTTGTGGGACATATCTGCCATATGGCAGTACGTCTGACAGAGCCTGTGGAGGTAGCCTCCTGTGAAATCCAGCAGATTATCCCTTTGGTCCCAATCTCGGATGGGCAGGATATGTCCCTTGGGTCACGGTCACCGATAGCCAAGATCATCGCAGATGGCGACTGTCCCCTCACTACCACACTCTCCAGCTCCAGGCGGGTTCAAGAGGTCAGAGGCAATCGAATCGTAGATGAAATCATGGAGAAAAAAGAAAAAAAGGGGCTCCACATGGCATAGGTCAAAAAGTAAAAGGGTTTTATTGGATAAAAAAACCTTACAAGATAAAAAAGTGATCACTGAATAAAATAATGGCAACGTGGGAAGCAAACGCCCTACGCGTTTCGACTAAAAAGCCTTCAACTGCCCCAGTTGAAGGCTTTTTAGTCAAAATGCGTAGGGCGTTTGCTTCCCACGTTGCCATTATTTTATTCAGTGATCACTTTTTTATCTTGTAAGGTTTTTTATCCAATAAAACCCTTTTACTTTTTGACCTATGCCATGTGGAGCCCCTTTTTTTCTTTTTTCTCTATGATTTCATCTACAATTAGATTGCCTCTGACCTCTTGAACCCGCCTGGAGCTGGAGAGTGTGGTAGTGAGGGGACAGTCGCCATCTGCGACGATCTTGGCTATCGGTGACCGTGACCCAAGGGACATATCCTGCTATTCGAGATCGGGACCGAAGGGATAATCTGCTGGATTTCACGGGAGGCTACCTCCACAGGCTCTGTCAGACGTACTGCCATATGGCAGATATGTCCCACAACATCCGGTAAGAGTGTCCAATCTTAGATGTTTATGACGCATTACCTGTGGTTGTGGTGCAGTTCAGTTTCAAGTCAACATCCTGTGTCTAAGCACTCCTACTGTCTGAGAAGACTGCTTTCATCTTTATTCATGGACTCTGGCTACAGAGTTTAGCATATGACATTATAGACATTTATACTTACTTCAGTAGTCTCTGTGGTGATTCACTTCATTATTAGTTACTATATTATATGTGTTGATTCACTTTTTTGCCAGTTATTTTCTTACGCACAGTTTCACATGTGTTATTTTTTGGCATTTATATGTTTTTTGGTTATGGTTTAGCGCTGCACTTATTTTACTGTGTAAATGTGACTGGCAGTGAAGGGGTTAACCAATAGGGGGCAGTGAAGGGGTTAAGTGTGTCCTAGGGAGTAATTATAACTGTGGGGGGGCGTGGCTATGTGTGACACAACACTGATCACCGCTCCCGATTACAGGGTGCTGTGATCAATGTCCTGTCACTAGGCAGAACTAGGAAATGCTTATTTACATCAGCATTTCCCTGTTCTTCCTCTCTGATTGCGGTTATCCCCGTGGACATTGACTCCGCAGGACCCGTGATCACACTCACTGAGGCTGCGGCGGGCGCACGCCGCCGGCAGCCTGCACGCACCTGCAAACCACTTCTTAAAGGGTAACGTACAGGTACATTAATCTGCCTGTATGTGCCCTGCTGCCGACGTATATTGGCGTGAGCCAGTCGGCAAGCGGTAAAGCATTATTAAAAACACTGCTCCTGAAAAAACAGCCATTTTTAAAACTTTTTTTGCATTGATACATGTCCCCTGGGGCAGGACCCAGGTCCCCAAACACTTTTTATGGCAATAACTTGCATATAAGCCTTTAAAAGGAGCACCTTTGATTTTTTTTTCAATTGTTTATGTATTAATTTTTCAAAATGTACAGATGTAATTTTACAATTCAAAGAAGAATAAAGACATTATCCATATAAATAGGAGAAGTGATGTCAGGCATAGAAACAATAGGTATAGGGTAATATGAGAAAAAACAATAGTAATAATACATCATGGTACTAATGACATGACTGTGAAGATATAATCAAGATGAATCTGAATAGCACTTATTTTATATGGACCTGAAAAGGTTAAAGACATATTATTAAGGCGTTGGAAGTTGCGTCTCATTGTTATATTCGGAAATATCCCATTTCCCCCATATGCTGTCAAACCTTGGTAGGGAATCATCTATAACGGCAGTTAGATGTTCCATTCTGCGCATGTCAGCTATGGCTAAGAGAAACTGCATAAAAGTAGGAGAGGCAGTAGTCAACCATCATTGGGGTATGGCTCGTTTGGCCGCCAATAAGATGAATGCCATCAGTCTTTTGGTAGGTTTGGATGTATTCGGGAGAGGCAAACCTAGTAGAAGATGTGTGGGGTTGAAGGGGATGGGTATGTCAATACAAAAACATGTATTTTGTAAGCAGTTCCCTCTGTGCCACACATCTTGAAACTTTGGATGTAGATTCCCCATATTTTCCCCCCAGTCACCTAAGGTCGTTGTAAAATATGGGACCATTTCCTCATGTAGGAATGACCATTTTCAGGCAAGGGGGGGGCTGCATGTAAGATTCTTTAGATGAAATCAGGTGGAGTTCATAGGGACCTCTGGAGCATAGCAAAATCGGTTGATATGTTTAAGGTCACATTTGGGGTCTTGGTGGAAAAGAAATGTCTGATTTGTAGAAGGGAATAGAAGAGAGATTTGGGGATTTTATGTTTGGTTTGTAAATCGGAAAAAGAGAGTAGTGTGTGTGTCACTGGGTGTACCAAATGGCGTAGTTGAAATATACCAGCTTGGGTCCAAGGCAACATAGAGTTATAAGATAGACTGTCACGGATTTCCAGGTTGAAAAGGACATTTACTAGTGGCGAGCATGGGAAGGAGAGAGAGTATTTACCGGAGCAGTGTTTCCAAATTAAAGTGTAAATAATATCGGGTTCAGGCAAACACTACACAGTTGAGAAATGAGTTTGTCAGATGACGGCCATAACATGTAGCATGGGTGGGCATGAATTGTGATTCCCATTTCAATCTCTGACCACATGTTTGGGGCACATCTGGATATCCAAGAGATAATAGCTCTTAGATTAGTGGCATGTTAATATTTTAATATGTCGGGTGCCCCCAGCCCTCCCCTGGTCCGAAGAGCTTGGACTACTGAGCTTGCTATCCTATGGGAGGTATTGTTCCATATAAAGTGTAAAAAGTTCCACTGAAGCACCTTCAATTGGGATATTGGGATCAGTACTGGTAGAGTCTCAACGAGGTACAGCAATTTAGGTAGTATTGACATTTTGAGGAAATTAATCCTCCCAATGAGAGACAAGGGAAGGTTCGTCCATGTTTTCAGTAATCTGTTTTTATCTGTAAAAAAGGGGGCAAAATTGGCTTGAAAGTGTGGGGAGTAGGAGGGGGCCAGATGGACACCTAGGTATTTAAGTGAGTGGGAGCACCATTGATGTTTAAAATTTCCTTGTAAATATAGTGTGTCAGTTGGAATGTTTATAGGGAGGGCTTCAGTTTTATTCAGGTTAACTTTAAAACCTGAAAGGCTACCAAATGATTGTAGAATGTCATGAAGTGATGGGAGTGAGATGTGGGGATGTGTTATTGTTAGTAAGATGTCATCAGCAAATAAGGACAGTTTGTACTCCCGGTGTCTCACCATCACCCCCCTTAAATCAGGATGAGATCAGATGGCTGCAGTTAGAGGTTCTGAGCTCTCCAGGCAGTTCAATTCAGGGTAGAGGTAGGGAGCAGAGGAGAAACACCCCACACTCTCACTCGCTCACTCACGCACTCACTCACTTACTCACTCACTCACTCACTCACTCACTCACTCACTCACTCACTCACTCACTCACTCACTCACTCCTTCCTCCATCCGGTAATGCCCCTGTCTCCTGAATTGAACTGCCTGGAGATTTTGCCATATCCGGCGACTTGGAGACCACTGAGGGGCTTGTCGAAAGGGCTGGCCATCTCCTACCTGGTGCCCTGTGGGATTTCTTGCTCCGTGCCGCACGCGTCGAGGGCCGTTTTTCCTGTCTCTCCCGGGCTGGATGGTGAGATGAAGTCATCCCAGAACGGCAGCCATGTAGCGAGCAGAGCTGCCTGTGTCCCCGCCCGTGCTCTTGCGAGATTGTGTGGGATTTGCTGGCACCTTATTGAATTTTTTTTAACTGTTTGGCGGACACAGTGAGAGAGGTGAGGGTGGTGAGAACACTGCTGAAGAAGCAGCGAGACCCATTAGGAGATTCAAACCCCCACTCTCTGCAACAACAGACCTCAATAATCCTTGGCTAATTTAACAACTGAGTTTTAATGTGTCTAAAAAATGAGCAGTTGATGAGCAGCCACCCCAGGATGGGACACAGATGACGCGCTCCGCAAAGGAGAAGGAGAAAGGGAATCAGGAGGCAGCAGCAGCCACAGCAGCTACATTGGAGCGCTTTGCCCATACAACCTCCCTGTTGTCCGCTAAGGGGGGTCACCAGCAGACAGCGGCACAAGCCAAAACTCAGGCGGGTCTCAGGGTCTGCATCAGAAAGAAGGGGTCAAGGACATGGCCAGGCATCCTCAAACTCTACCACCACATCCAGCAACAAAACCGTGAGTAATAAGGGGACAGGGGAGGAAAAAAAGGAACTGTATCAACTAAGTCCGCGGTGGCTGGGGCGGCCACTGAGGCTGGTCCTATTTTCGAGGATGAGGAGCTGACATTGAGGGATGTTTTCTCTGCCTTTAACGCCTGCAAAGTTTCAATTGTCAGTCTTGATAACCAGTTAAAAAGTATTAAGGAGGAATTACTCTTAATGAGTCAGGTATTGTGCAAGACAGTAGAGAAGACTACTGCCTTAGAAGAGAGACTAAGCACAGTTGAGGACAACTTATACCCACTAAGGCGAGAAATCAAGGGATTACAGGAACAAATGGCCGCACAGGCTGCTAAACTCAATGAAATGCAAAACAGAAACCGTACAAATAATGTGGGAGTAATAGGCCTACCGGAGAGGAGTAATGCCCTGTACACACGGTCGGACATTGATCGGACATTCCGACAACAAAATCCATGGATTTTTTCCAACGGATGTTGGCTCGAACTTGTCTTGCATACACATGGTCACAGAAAGTTGTTGGAAAATCCGATCGTTCTGAACGTGGTGGCGTAAAACACGTACATCGGGACTATAAACAGGGCAGTAGCCAATAGCTTTTATTTCTCAATTTATTCTGAGCATGCGTGGCACCTTGTGTGTCTGATTTGTGTACACACGATCAGAATTTCCGACAACGGATTTTGTTGTCAGAAAATTTTATAGCAAGCTCTCAAACTTTGTGTGTCATAAATTCCTATGGAAAATGTGTGATGTAGCCTACACATGATTGGAATTTCTGACAACAAGGTCCTATCGCACATTTTCTTTTGGAAAATCCTATGGTGTGTACAGGGCATTAGGGTCCCAATCCCATAGCTTTCCTTGAGGGATGGTTTAGGGAAATTTTTGGGGTCACCACTTTTACATCACTATTCGCGATTGAAAGAGCCCACCGAGTTCCTTTCAGGGCCCATCAGTCGGGCAAATACACCAGGCCACTACTCTTGAAACTTGTTAATTATAATGACAAGGTGATCCTACTACAGAAGGCCAGAGAAATGGGGGTCATTATGTACAACGGGGCTAGGGTCTCATTGTACCCTGACTTTTCTCCAGAAGCATAGGGCTGAATTTATACCAATCAAGCGAACTTTGCAGAAATATAAGCTTGTATATGCTTTGCTGTATCCAGGACATTTGCGGGTGACAGCATTGGGCGGAACTTTGTTCTTTGGTTCACCGCCTGAAGTGGAGCAGTGGCTGGAAGAAAACAAGAAGTACCTGTAGAAGATGTTGTACATGGAACTATTTTGATTGCATGGGGGGAGGAGGGAGGAGGGGGGATTGGTTGAGGTTTGTTATACCTTTTCGGGTTCGCTGGCCCTTCTCTCCCCTCCCCCTTTTTTTTGTTTTCCTTTTTTGTTTTTCTTTTTTGGGTTTTTTGATTGCACTTTTATTGAAATATTACTGAAATATCACTGTGATATCATGGAAATAAGATTGATTGTTTCGATTGGAGGCAGCGGGGGAGGGGAAGCACTCTTTTGGTTGTATGTTTATAAGCAGGTGAGAAAGAGAGCGAATGGGGCTCAAATGGTTTTGTTTTACATTAAAGTCACTGGTTTGGAATATGAGAAGGGTAAGATGGGAGAGGAATAGTAAGGTCACAGGTGAAGCCCTTAGGATTGGCCCAGATGGGTGGGGGGGCATGGGTAGGTTGAGAGGGAGGGTGGTTGTGGGAGGTGGGGATGGGAGTATGCTGTGGGTAAAGAAACACACACCACTAACATTAGTATAATGGAAGGCACAAATTGAGAGAGGGAAAGGATATGGCGAGAGGGAGAAATACACAGATTGGAGAAATCATTTTAGATTGAGAAATGTGAGGGTTTTTATTAGGTTGATCACTTTTTTATTTAATTTTGTGTTGGTTTCTAATGTTGATTTATTCTTTGTTTTTTCACCTTGCAAGAAAGGAGAGTCAGTATAACCACATGGAATGTCTGAGGCTTAGGGGATCCAATTAAGAGAGCTACAGTCTTATCGGAATTAGAGGGGAGTGGGCCCGGACTGCTTTGCCTGCAGGAGATGCATCTGACCGATGATACTGCGATACAATTCCACAATAGGAAGTTTCAAGCCCAATACCACTCGGTCCATTCCTCATATTCTAGGGGGTGAGTATTTTGGTTGGGAGAGGAGTGGCGTTCTCCTGCACTACTTGGAGAGTAGTATTGACAAAATGGGCCGGTATATTTTTTTGCTCTGCTCAATTGAAAACAAACTATTTGTGTTGGCAAATATTTATATTTCCCCTCCCTATTCAAGCTAGAGGTTCTACATAAATTATTGGAGTTCGTGCTGGACAAAGCAGGGACCCTGATATTAGCGGTGGGAGACTTCAATGAAGTACTGGACAAGCGTCTAGACAGATTCCCGTCGGGTCATAGGTCCAACACAGTAGGTGAGAGTCGTCTATCTCGATTTCTAGAGGAAATGGGTTGGAGCGACATATGGCGAATGCGCCATCTGCAAGAAAGGCAGTGTTCATGTTTTTCAAGCTCCTATCTCACTCTCTCTAGAATCGACATGGCCCTGGGTAATTGGGAGGCAATATCGACAGTATGCAATATAGAGTACAGTCCAAGAGGAGTCTCAGACCACTCCCTGCTTGTGCTCACAATCAATGTTGGGGGCAAGACCCATTCTAGAAAATAGAAAATCAGCACTTGTTGGCTGGAACTGATTGGCAGTGCTGGAGATGTGGTGTCTAGTTTAAACTAATCTGTACAAATCAATACAGGTACGGTGCTGCCGGATGTGGTTTGGGACTCCTTGAAGGCTTATCTTAGAGGCCTCCTGATTCAACAAGTGGCAAGAACTAAGGGGAAATTTAGAGAGTGGGAAGGGGATATTAGGAAAGAGGCAATGCAGGCAGAGAAGCGTTATGTCGAGGATCCAACCCCAGACAGGTAGAGAGAATGGCTAGATAAGCAACAAGCCTATAAAATGGCTATTACTTGGAGGATGGAGAATAGACAAATATTCCAGAGACAGTGTCATTTTGGAGAGGGGGAGAGGGTTGGTTGTACGCTGTCCCTATTGGTTAAATCTAATACTCTCCCTACTACCGTTTCGGCGATTAGGACAGCAAGCGGAGACATCACTACTGACGCGACAGAGATAATGCAGGTATTCAGCGACTATTATAAGTCTCTGTATAAATCCAACAGGGGAGTAAGGGGTGAAATAATGGATAATTTTCTCCAGGGAATATCAATCCCGACCTTGTCAGAGCAGGATAGAACAGATATGAAAGCACCAGTGACCCTAGAGGAACTAAAATGGGCACTGGCTGGGATGCCCAGCCAAAAATCACCAGGCCCGGACGGGCTCCCATTAGAAATATATAAAAGATATGGCGAGGTATTACTCCCAGAATTGCTGAAAACATTGGGGTGGGCGTTAACCAACGGGAGACTCCCTACCTCAATGTCGGAAGCCACCATTACCATAATACACAAGGAGGGGAAAGACCAACTGGATGTCTCCTCCTATCGCCCAATCTCATTATTATGCACTGATGTAAAAATCCTGGCTAAAGTTTTAGCAACCTGCCTAAACAGTATTCAAGGGCTGATACATCCGGACCAGTCTTGCTTTATTCCCAACAGATCAACTAGCATTAACATCAGAAGAGTCTTCTTGAATCTGCAGATTCCTACTGATAACTGTTCTTCCTTGGGGATGTTGAAACCTTGTTAAATTCAGTGATACAAATGGTTAGTGAGTTTGGATGTCTTTCCGGTTTGATCATCAATTGGGATAAGTCAGCTTTGTTACCGATTGACCCACTTGGCGATCAGATACTACCAGGAATTTCCCACCTGAAAATAGTGGGCAAGTTAAAATATGTGCGTGTTGTGGATTTTGACCGATATAAACCAGTACGTTAATAACAACTTAGCCCCATTGTTATTGAAATTAAAGCAAAAGGGAGATACTTGGTGCTGATTCCCCCTATCTGTTGCAGGTCATTGTAATTTAATAAAGATGATATGGCTACCACAGATATTGTATCTGCTGCACAACTCTCCAACCTGGATAGGCCAGAAGTGGTTCAAGAGAATAGAATCCCTTTTTAGGGAATTAATTTGGAAAAAGGGCCAATTTAGGATTAGCTTGCAAACTTTGCAATCACCGATTAAAGAAGGAGGTTTGGCGATTCCGCACCCGAGATTATATTTTTTGTCATCCCAGCTGCAACACCTAGTGGGCTGTGGAACCCTAGGTGGTAGGAACTCTAGTAATAGAATGATGATAATGGGGGTCCCACACAATACACTAGTGGAGGCAATAGGGGCAGACTCTTTTATTTATAGATGCCCGGCGATAAAACTAGTTAGTAAAGTGTGGCAGGTAACGAAGGCAGTAATGGAGCAAATTGGGGTAACAGAATATACCCCTTTACGGCATAACAAAAACCTGGCCGAGATGAGGGGTATAGAGAGACCCAGGGAATGGGAAAGGCAGGGTATTAGCCGTTTAATTCAGTTATATGAGGGTAACCTCATGAAGTCATTTCTAGACCTAAGACAGGAATTTAACACATCAAACAAGGCGTTTTACAAATACCTGCAGATTAGGCACATCATTCAAGTACAGTTCAGGTCTCAGTCTATGGAGTGAACCCAGATCCCCGTACTCCTAAAAATAATTAACTTAGCCTCAACTAAGGGTCTAATTTCCAAGTTGTATGCTAGTTTGGGGGATAGAATTATTAGTGGAGTGGGAATTCTTAAGAGCAGAGAGGGGTGGGAGAGAGATGTAGGGCCAATAACTATGGAACAATTGGATAAGATTTTAGAACAGGGGTCTTCAAACTGCGGCCCCCTAAATTCTAAAGATTTTAAGGGGAACCCCGCGCCAAAAAAAAAAAACGACGCGGGGTCCCCCCAAAAATCCATACCAGACCCTTATCCGAGCACGCAACCTGTCAGGCCGCAGGAAAAGAGGGGGGATGAGTGAGCGCCCCCCCTCCTGAACCATACCAGGCCACATGCCCTCAACATTGGGAGGGTGCTTTGGGGTAGCCCCCCAAAACACCTTGTCCCCATGTTGATGAGGACAAGGGACTCATCCCTGCAACCCTGGCCGGTGGTTGTGGGGGTCTGCGGGCGGGGGGCTTATCGGAATCTGGAAGCCCCCTTTAACAAGGGGACCCCCAGATCCCGCCCCCCGTGTGAAATGGTAAGGGGGTACTTGTACCCCTACCATTTCACTAAAAAACTGTCAAAAATGTTAAAAATGACAAGAGACAGTTTTTGACAATTCCTTTATTTAAATGCTTCTTCTTTTTTCTTTCTTCTATCTTCTTTCATCTTCTTCTTCTTCTTCTGGTTCTTCTGGCTCTTCTGGTTCTTCCTCCGGCGTTCTCGTCCAGCATCTCCTCCGCGGCATCTTCTATCTTCTTCTCCTCAGACCGCTCTGCACCCATGGCATGGGGGGAGGCTCCCGCTCTTCTCTTCGTCTTCTTCTTCATCTTCTTCTTTTCTTCTCTTCTTCATTTTCTTCTCCGGGCCGCTCCGCGTCCATGCTGGCATGGAGGGAGGCTCCCGCTGTGTGACGGCGTCTCCTCTTCTAAAGGTTCTTAAATAATGGGGGCGGAGCCACCCGGTGACCCCGCCCCGTCTGACGCATGGGACATGACGGGACTTCCCTGTGGCATTCCCCGTGATGTCACAGGGAAGTCCCGTCAAATCACCGTGCGTCAGAGGGGGGAGGGGTCACCGGGTGGCCCCGCCCCCCCGTTATTTAAGAACCGTCAGATGAGGAGACGCTGTCACACAGTGGGAGCCTCCCTCCTTGCCAGCATGGATGCGGAGCAGCCCGGAGAAGAAGATGAAGAAGAGAAGAAGAGAAGAAGAAAGGAAGATGAAGAAGAGAAAAAGATGAAGAGAAGAGCGGGAGCCTCCCCCCATGCCATGGGTGCGGAGCGGCCCGAGGAGAGGAAGATAGAAGATGCCGCGGAGGAGATGCTGGACAAGAACGCCGGAGGAAGAACCAGAAGAGCCAGAAGAACCAGAAGAAGAAGATGAAGGAAGATGGAAGAAAGAAGATGCATTTAAATAAAGGAATTTTCAAAAACTGTCTCTTGTCATTTTTAACATTTTTGACAGTTTTTTAGTGAAATGGTACCCTTACCATTTCACACAGGGGGGGACCGGGATCTGGGTGTCCCCTTGTTAAAGGGGGCTTCCAGATTCCGATAAGCCCCCCACCCGCAGACCCCCACAACCACTGGCCAGGGTTGTGGGGATGAGGCCCTTGTCCTCATCAACATGGGGACAAGGTGTTTTGGGGGCTACCCCAAAGCACCCTCCCCATTTGGAGGGCATGTGGCCTGGTACGGTTCAGGGGGGGCGCTCTCTCGTCCCCCCCTCTTTTCTTGCGGCCTGCCAGGTTGTGTGCTCGGATAAGGGTCTGGTATGGATTTTTGGGGGGACCCCACGCCGGTTTTTTTTTTTTTGGCGCGGGGTTCCCCTTAAAATCCATACCAGACCTGAAGGGCCTGGTATGGAATCTAAGGGGACCCCCACATCTTTTTTTTTAACATTTTGGCTGGGGTTCCTCTTAATATCCATACCAGACCTGAAGGGCCTGGTATGGAATTTAGGGGGACCCCCACGTCATTTTTTTTTTTTTTGTTCAGGGTTCCCCTGTGGGGAATTCCTATGCCGTTTTGTTCAATGAACTTCTATGTGTATTGTCGGACCGGCAATGCAATAGCCGCGAGTAGTTTTAAATGGCTTTTTTCCTTTTAAATGTCATTTTGCTGTCAGACTGTTCTAAACACGGGAAACATGCGCCCCTTTACAGGCATACTATAGACACCCCCCAGCTATGAAATTTAAAGGGATATTACACTTTTATTGTTTGACTTTAAGCATTATTAAAATCACTGCTCCTGAAAAAACGGCCGTTTTTAAAACTTTTTTTTGCATTGATCCATGTCCCCTGGGGCAGGACCCAGGTCCCCAAACACTTTTTATGACAATTACTTGCATATAAGCCTTTAAAAATAGCACTTTTGATTATTCATGTTCGTGTCCCATAGACTTTAACGGTGTTCGCGTGTTCAAACAAACTTTTTTCCTGCTCGCATGTTCTGGTGCGAACCGAACAGGGGGGTGTTCAGCTCATCCCTACTTGTGAGGAGAGGATAAAACAGGACCTGGACTTTGAGGGTTAGTGGATGGAATGTTTGCATCATTCTCCACTCCCATGGATGGATCCATTAATGCAAAGGGGTCTGTGGGAGAATTTGAGGACAGAAGTTGGGGTCTGGTAACAAATCGCTCTTTGCCATTAGTAAATAATTCCCACAGTGCTTTAAAATTTGCCACAATCAGGTCATTTTCGTGACTCACAAAAATTAATTCATGGTGGTGAAAATGATGAATATTTTTATCATTACTGCATTACATACATTAACAATAAAAACAAGGTGTGTGTGTAGCAGACACATAACATAATAGTTCGCTGATTGCCACCTCATGTATCAAATAAATTACGTTTGCACTGTTGAAGAAAATGGCCAAAAAGAAAAGCCTATTGGATAACCTAGGAGACAGCTAAAAGAAAAACAAGCAGTGAATCAAAGGAAATCTTATTTCAGTTTAACTAAAAAAAAGTAGTTTTAAAATGTCTTTGAAAGATTTTCTGGCATATCAAAGGCCCCCCTACCCTCAAAGTACTCCATATATTTGATACGGACCTCATGGGCGCTTTGGGAGGCCACTAAAAGGGGCGCATGTTTCCCGTGTTTAGAACAGTCTGACAGCAAAATGACATTTGGAAGGAAAAAACACATTTAAAACTACCCGCGGCTATTGCATTGCCGACAATACACATAGAAGTTCATTGATAAAAACGGCATGGAAATTCCCCACAGGAAAACCCCGAACCAAAATTTAAAAAAAAAATGACGTGGGAGTCCCCCTAAATTCCATACCAGGCCCTTCAGGTCTGATATGGATATTAAGGGGAACCCCGGCCAAAATTTAAAAAAAAATGACGTGGGGTTCCCCCTAAATTCCATACCAGACCCTTCAGGTCTGGTATGGATTTTAAGGGGAACCCTGCGCCAAAAAAAAAAAATGGCGTGGGGTCCCCCCCAAAATCCATACCAGACCCTTATCCGAGCACGCAACCTGGCAGGCCACAGGAAAAGAGGGGGGGACGAGAGTGCGCCCCCCTCCTGAACTGTACCAGGCCACATGCCCTCAACATTGGGAGGGTGCTTTGGGGTAGCCCCCCAAAACACCTTGTCCCCATGTTGACGAGGACAAGGGCCTCATCCCCACAACCCTGGCTGGTGGTTGTGGGGGTCTGCGGGCGGGGGGCTTATCAGAATCTGGAAGCCCCCTTTAACAAGGGGACCCCCAGATCCCGGCCCACCCCCTGTGTGAAATGGTAAGGGGGAACTTACCCCTACCATTTCACTAAAAAACTGTCAAAAATGTTAAAAATGACAAGAAACAGTTTTTGACAATTCCTTTATTTAAATGCTTCTTCTTTCTTCTATCTTCCTTCATATTCTTCTTCTTCTGGTTCTTCTGGCTCTTCTGGTTCTTCCTCCGGCATTCTCGTCCAGCATCTCCTCCGCGGCGTCTTCTATCTTCTTCTCCTCGGGCCTCTCCGCACCCATGGCATGGGGGGAGGCTCCCGCTCTTCTCTTCATCTTCTTCTTCATTCTCTTCTCTTCTTCCTTCTTCTCTTCTTCTCTTCTTCATTTTCTTCTCTGGGCCGCTCTGCATCCATGCTGGCATGGAGGGAGGCTCCCGCTGTGTGACGGAGTCTCCTCGTCTGACGGTTCTTAAATAATGGAGGGGCGGGGCCACCCGGTGACGCCGCCCCCTCTGACGCACAGGGAAGTCCCGTCATGTCCCGTGCGTCAGAGGGGGGCGGGGTCACCGGGTGGCCCCACCCCCGTTATTTAAGAACCGTCAGACGAGGAGACGCCGTCACACAGCGGGAGCCTGCCTCCATGCCAGCATGGATGCGGAGCGGCCCGGAGAAGAAATTGAAGAAGAGAAGAAGGAAGAAGAGAAGAGAATGAAGAAGAAGAAGATGAAGAGAAGAGCGGGAGCCTCCCCCCATGCCATGGGTGCGGAGCGGCCCGAGGAGAAGAAGATAGAAGACGCAGCGGAGGAGATGCTGGACGGGAACGCCGGAGGAAGAACCAGAACAGCCAGAAGAACCAGAAGAAGAAGAAGATGAAGGAAGATAGAAGAAAGAAGAAGCATTTACATAAAGGAATTGTCAAAAACTGTCTCTTGTCATTTTTAACATTTTTGACAGTTTTTTAGTGAAATGGTAGGGGTAAGTACCCCCTTACCATTTCACACGGGGGGCGGGATCTGGGGGTCCCCTTGTTAAAGGGGGCTTCCAGATTCCGATAAGCCCCCCTCCCGCAGACCCCCACAACCACCGGCCAGGGTTGTGGGGATGAGGCCCTTGTCCTCATCAACATGGGGACAAGGTGTTTTGGGGGGCTACCCCAAAGCACCCTCCCAATGTTGAGGGCATGTGGCCTGGTATGATTCAGGAGGGGGGGCGCACTCTCGTCCCCCCCTCTTTTCCTGACACCCCCCAGGTACAAAATTTAAAGGGATATTACACTTTTATTGTTTGACTTTAAGCATTATTAAAATCACTGCTCCTGAAAAAACGGCCGTTTTTAAAACTTTTTTTTGCATTGATCCATGTCCCCTGGGGCAGGACCCAGGTCCCCAAACACTTTTTATGACAATAACTTGCATATAAGCCTTAAATTAGCACTTTTGATTTCTCCCATAGAACAGCGAACACCCCAAATTGTTCGCTGTTCGGCGAACTTGCGAACAGCCAATGTTCGAGTCGAACATGAGTTTGACTCGAACTCGAAGCTCATCCCTAATCTGGATAATATGGCAAACATAAATGACCAGTTTAGGTGGTCAGATGCTTTCTGAGCATCTAGGCTCAACACTATAGCTGGTCTCTTGGTTTTGGTCAAAAGGTCAATAAGGTCAATAGTACATCTGGTATTGTCCCCTGCATGTCTAGTGGGAACAAAACCAACCTGGTCTGTGTATTAGCGAAGGGAGTAGTAAGGATAGTCTATTTCATGAATATTTTATAATCGGAGTTTAGAAGGGCAATGAGGTGATAGTTGTCAGGTATCGTTGTATCCTTGTCTGGTTTTGGGATAACTATTATGAAAGCATGTAAAAATTGAGTATGGGGGATGTTCTCTTTCATCAGAGAAGTGAACAGTTTTACCACGTGTGAAGCGAGGGTCTGGAGGAATGTCTTATAGTATGAATAGGGGAGTCCATCAGGTCCTGGGAATTTATGTGATGGGAGGTGTTTAATAACCTCAGTGACTTACTCAATTGTTATAGGTGCGTTTTAGCTCAGAGCGATTGTCCGGGGACAATGTAGGAAGGTTTAGGGAATCAACAAAAGTGTTAAATTTCTCCAGAGTGAACTGAGAGTCTGAGTCTGTGGATAAGCAATTATAAAGTTTCTGGTAGAATTTACCAAAGACTTTAGACAGAGTCTGAGGGCAGTAAGTTGGGTTGCCATCGGGTTGAAGCAGAAAGTCAGGGATATAAGCGTAGGGTCGTGGTTTCAGTTTATTGACCAGCATTCTATGAGGCTTGTTAGCATATTCATAGAATTTTTGTTTGGACCATAGTAAGGATTTAGAAATCTTGCTCATGTCTATAGATTTAATGCAATTACGCAGGGCGATTACAGCACGAAGATGATCCACTGTGGGAGAGTTGAGTAAGCATTTCTCTGTTGTAGATAACTGAGTTAAAAGAGAGGAGCGTTGGAGGGTGGAGTCCCGCTTTAGGCGAGAACCAGAGAAGATACATTCGCCCCTGAAAAAGGCTTTATGGGCTTCCCACAGAGTGGAGGTCTTAGACACTGTACCCTTGTTGACTTGAAAGAATTCAGTCAATTTTTGTTGTAGGTGGAGTTTGACATTAGGGGTATTGAGGAGGAATTCGTTAAGGCATTTCCTGGGGGTTGGAGCAGATAAGAGAAGATCAAGTACTATGGGAGCGTGGTCTGACCAGGTGATTGGGTTTATGTCAGAGTTAACTACATGTGTCAGTAGAGGTGCAGAAACAAAAGAGTGATCAAGTCTCGTGTATAATTTGTGAGGTGGGGAATAGAACATAAATTGTTTGGCAATTGGATGTTTCACCCTCCATGTGTCAAACAAATTGTGGGCTTGGACTAGTTTTCGAAACGAGAAAGAAATTTTTTGCACTTGGAGAGATGGGGTATTTTGAAACAAGGCAAATCTATCTTTGATCGGAGACATGCATAGATTAAAATCACCACCTATGATCATGAAGGGTTGAGAGAAAGATTGAATTTTCTCAAAAACCTCCTCAAGGAACCCAATTTGTCCCGAGTTGGGTGCATAAATGCTAGCAAGGGTAAAAGAGGTATTCATGTGGTCACAGTTCAGGAGGACATAACAGTCATGAGGGTCCAAGTGAGAAGATTTGATTCGTATGGAAGATGAACGTTTGAAAATGATTGCTACTCCAGCTTTACTGGAAGGATCGGAGGCTACATAGGCAGTGGGGAAGTACTTAGATGCAGATTTGAATGATCCGTCCGCCCTGAAATGTGTCTCCTGAACCATGACTACATCTGCGTTTGAGGATCTAAACTCCTTCAGTGTCAACCAGTGTTTACAGATGGAGTTTAGGCCCTTAATATTGCAAGAGACAATACTGACAGCCATAACTGGGTCATGTAAACAATGCACACATTGCATAGCTAATCAGAGAATATGCATATACCATGATGTATGGAACATATAAACCATTATAAAACAAATAACCAAAAAGAGTTGAGATGTTGTAGTTACAACACAGTTGTGATTCCAGAATAGATCAAAAAAAGATCTAATAAAAAAGAAAAGTAAAAAGATCAAAATTAGAAATAGTAACATAGCCAGAAACAAAAAGGAACCATAGTAAAAAAACAAAAAACATAAACCGTTTACGTGTAAGGCCTGAGGAGGGTGACCACCTCAGGGGTCCATGGTCACATTTCAAGACCATGTAGAGGGGACATGACAGCCTGCAAGATCTGACTTACAGGCCTCATTCCAATCCAAGTAGCCTGTGTAGGAGCTAGATAGAAGGCATCCAAACAGGTAACTTTTTTAGTCGTTAATAAGAGTGATTTCCTCAAAACAGAGTAGGGATGAGGTCCAGACTCTGAGCCCAGAGTCCCATAACACAGAGGTAGAAACCGAGACTTCTGTGTGGGAGTAAAGTGATGAGGGAGTCCAGTAATAATCCTCAGGTGGAGTTTCTGGATGATGCAGCTCTTTGGGGAGTGAGGGAGGCTTTCCGCAATCTCTGGTGAGCTGGGGTCCAGATCTTCCCAGGGGTGGAGAGCTGTCTGGAAGCTGGAGCATGTGCCTGTATGTCCAGGTGGAAGACCCAGGTTCCGAATGAACTGCTCACTTTCCTGGAGGTCTCTCATCCAGTATTGTGTCCCATCTTTGGATACCGAGAGACGGTAGATTTGTAGATGTGTGGTGACAGGGTGCAGGTTGCGTAGTGTATCCAGGGTGATGGGTGATAAGTCGCTAAAGATTTGGATTTTTGCACCTTTAAAATCAACCCTTGTTCTGTTGTGGGTGGCTATGGTGAGACCTTCTTTGCTTTCATAAAAGTGGAAGCATACAATGATGTCTCTGGGGTTGGCACCCTGAGGAGGTTTAGGGGCCAGAGATCTATGGGCTCTATCAAGGTGCCAGCCATTATCAGGAATGTGGGGCGCCAGAGTAACAAATAATGCAAAGAGATAGGGCTGGATTTCTTTATCTGTAATGGATTCAGGGACCCCGTGGATCCGCAGGTTCTGGTGGCGCTCCCTATTCTCCAAATCTTCCTGTTGCGTTTTCAGTTGAGATACTGCATTTTTGAGGTTAGCATTTTCTTCCTCTAAAACATGGACATACTGCACCATGTTATCAAATTTGGATTCCGGTTTGTTTGTGCATTCTCCCAATTGATCCAGTTCATGTGCAATCTTTCCTACCTCTTTGGCAATGTTTTGGGTTAAACTTTTAAAGCAGGGCTTGCAGCTTTAAATCTAGAACCTCCACAGTCACCATTGTTGCTGTATGGGGGCTGATCGGGTGGTTGTGGTTTGTATGCGAACAAGGAGGGGTCAACGAGCAGGAGGGTGTCCGCTAACCCTGTGGCATCCACCAGAGTACCGGAGGACGGGGATTGCGGCCTACGCAGGTAACGATCCATAAGTTGGGAAGGCTTGAACGCGGCCTGCAATGTGTGC
Source organism: Lithobates clamitans (assembly GCA_037952925.1). NCBI lineage: Eukaryota > Metazoa > Chordata > Amphibia > Anura > Ranidae > Lithobates > Lithobates clamitans. The sequence continues at coordinate 2,033,957 of JBBGZY010000909.1, forward strand.
CTCTGGTAGAAGTGTCTCTGATCACCAATTTTACCCATAAAATGCCTGCGGGGTAGCTGGATGGTTCCTGGGTCGGGTGAGAGTGCTCCCGGGGCTGTGGATACTGTTGTCATGGAGCGGGAGCTATGGATTAGGGAACGAAGGCTGGAGCTCTGATCTTATGCGTCTGCCATCTTACGGGCTGCGCCCTTATCACTTTTGATTTTTCACGTTCTTGTCCCATAGTCTCAGGGGGGTGTTCGGCTCATCCCTATCGGGGACCAAACTGAACCAAAAAATTGAATAGATAGATTGATTATGGTGCCGTTGAGTGGCTGTTGAGCACTTCAATTAGACATGTGTCACGTCCAAATGATAATTGGAGAATACTGGGAAAAAATAATGTGCTTAATGGAAAGAAGGCACGTATAATAAAAAGAATCGCTGTCGGAGGATATATTGATGCCAATACTTTGCAGGTTGGTGTACGGCTTTTTGGGGTTTTACACAATGATATGCTTTGTCTCTTTTTTGGTCCCTTCTTATTATCATTACTTATTGTACCCTTGGGTACTATCATCTGGATCATTTGATGTTAAGTGGCACTATCAAGGACCCTAGGCTTTTGAACTCTACTCTGCCTGCTACCTGTTGGAATCCTCAATTGTAATGTACCAACCTGCCCTCAAAGGTACTATAGATCATTCCCCTCTCCCTATTTAAGTTTTCCCTTATAGGATTTTGGAAAAGTTATGGTTATTATTTACTTATTGGAATCCTCCTATACTTTTCCTCTATAGGTCCTTTAAAATGTTGTTGAATTAATGTTATTCCAGTGCTAGCAGAGATTTCTATTTTCTACACTACTATGTAAATATATACTGATTGGAAAATATACCTCACTGTAGAGGTTGCCATATCTACTGATCTCTAACATGTATTTTATACTTTCCTTGTGTCCCCACATTCTGGCATATGAGCCAATTTACGACCACTGTGGGGTGCCCGTGAGGGGCTCTGGGGGTCAGTGTTGTGGTCTTGTTGCCTGGGTGCCCATAGTGCAAGTGAGTGTTTGTTATATACAGGGTATAACATATGTAACTATCAGTGTTTGGCATGCATGTATTCCAATTAATACTGTTTTTACTTGAATAGACATTTCAAGCTCCTGAAGAAGTGACTTTGCAATCTCGAAACATGTTGAGCAGAACTGTATTATATATGTGAGTTCAAGCGGTACCCCCCATCTGGAGGATTACATATATGGATACATTGAAACTAACAGCTATGTATACATACAGTATCTCACATAAGCAGGTTGTTCACTGGCTCTCTGGCCTTCCACAGTACATCTGCATTGATTAGCAGCCTACAAACATGGAGCAACACAGTGGCTAATAGCCTAGAGCTTCAGCCTTGCAGCAGTGAGTTTCTGGGTTTGATTCCCAATCCTGCTAGCTGGCTACAGGTTTATATGTTGTGGTGTTAAGCTTTCTTTTTCACCAGTGCTAACATTTTTGATGGGTTTCACATAATGGAACCCCACAAAATCACATATAAATCAAGGAAATGTGGGTTTGCACCAAAGCTAGAACTGGTGTGTTTTGGCCCAGATATGGATGTATACGTCTGGTGTGATGCTGCACACATATTTTAATGTTGTATGCTTATGATGAATGAGGCATTTTTTCATTTGTAAAGAGTGTGTATTCCTAATGAACAGGTGTGACCATTTGAGTCTACCTCAAGAGACAGAATCAACTACACTGGTGGGTGTGTCCTTTACTGGGTGGGTGGAGGTGAGCAAGCTTGTTAGGTTATTTAAAGGCTTGCAGGTTATTTAAAGGCTTTGTGGCGGCTGTTTGGCCTAAGAACAGGCCTGAATTTTTCTTTGCAGGAGCCTAAGCACAATCATGAATTTTTCTTACAAAGATGACTTTTCGGCCTCCTGACTCAAGAGCGGGTGTCATGTATGCCTAGGCTTTGGGTTGGGGGGATGTTCTAGGGGCCCCTCTTCTAGGGGGACCCTAGGATAAACGAGAGGCCAAATAAAGGTGGAACTAATAATGTACGTTGTCATGTAGTAGGGCTTGATGCGTTTGTGAAATTCTATGAGAATACAGGTAAAGCCTGAATACCATGGTGAAGTGGGTTTAAAGACGATCACTGTGGATGTTACAGAAGTTGCTGAATTTACAGGTCAGTGATATATTCGCTCTCCAGGATTTTGTGGCCAGCGGTCAATATGATTTTTCTTATCATTCTGAGAATACCTGTCAAGTTGCATATGAGAATTTGGGTGAAGACGGATCTGGGAGGGAATATGCTAACTAATGCCGCATACACACGGGCAGACTTTTTGACGGACTAGGTCCGGGGAACTTTTCGACGGACTTTCTGTCGGACTTTCGAATGAACGGACTTGCCTACACTTGATCCACCTAAGTCCGACAGATTCGTACGTAATGACGTATGACCGGACTAAAATAAGGAAGTTCATAGCCAGTAGTCAATAGCTGCCCTAGCGCCGGTTTTAGTCCGTCGGACTAGCATACAGATGAGCGGATTTTTCGACCGGACTCGAGTCCATTGGAAAGATTTGAAATATGTTTTATTTCTAGGTCCGTCGGACTTTTGGGGAAAAAAAGTCCGCTGGAGCCCACACACGGTCGAATTGTCCGGCTGAGTCCGGTCCACCGGACCTAGTCCCTCGAAAAGTCCGCTCGTGTGTACGCGGCATAAGAGGATGGATATCAGTTTATTTGTTTGATCCTGGATTGTAGATCATGATGGTATGTGAAAGATATATTTGGATGATTATTAAAATGTGCTATGTATTATTGCTAATTTGTTTGGTGGTCATATGATGTGGAGGAGGCAGTCACTAAGTACTGACAGTATACAGTGGGGACGGAAAGTATTCAGACCCCCTTAAATTTTTCACTCTTTGTTATATTGCAGCCATTTGCTAAAATCATTTAAGTTCATTTTTATCCTCATTAATGTACACACAGCACCCCATATTGACAGAAAAACACAGAATTGTTGACATTTTTGCAGATTTATTAAAAAAAAACTGAAATATTACATGGTCCAGAGTATTCAGACCCTTTGCTCAGTATTCAGTAGAAGCACCCTTTTGATCTAATACAGCCATGAGTCTTTTTGGGAAGGATGCAACACGTTTTTCACACCTGGATTTGGGGATCCTCTGCCATTCCTCCTTGCAAAACTCTCCAGTTCTGTCAGGTTGGATGGTAAACGTTGGTGGGCGGCCATTTTTAGGTCTCTCCAGAGATGCTCAATTGGGTTTAAGTCAGGGCTCTGGCTGGGCCATTCAAGAACAGTCATGGAGTTGTGAAGCCACTCCTTCGTTATTTTAGCTGTGTGCTTAGGGTCATTGTCTTGTTGGAAGGTAAACCTTCCGCCCAGTCTGAGGTCCTGAGAACTCTGGAGAAGGTTTTCGTCCAGGATATCCCTGTACTTGGCCGCATTCATCTTTCCCTCGATTGCAACCAGTTGTCCTGTCCCTGCAGCTGAAAAACACCCCCACAGCATGATGCTGCCACCACCATGCTTCACTGTTGGAACTGTATTGGACAGGTGATGAGCAGTGCCTGGTTTTCTCCACACATACCACTTAGAATTAAGGCCAAAAAGTTCTATCTTGGTCTCATCAGACCAGAGAATCTTATTTCTCACCATCTTGGAGTCCTTTAGGTGTTTTTTTAGCAAACTCCATGCAGGCTTTCATGTGTCTTGCAGACAAGAAGCTTCAGTCGGACCACTTTGCCATAAAGCCCCAACTGGTGGAGGGCTGCAGTGATGGTTGACTTTCTACAACTTTCTTCCATCTCTCGACTGCATCTCTGGAGCTCAGCCACAGTGATCTTTGGGTTCTTCTTTACCTCTCTCACCGAGGCTCTTCTCCCCAGATAGCTCAGTTTGACCGGATGGCCAGCTCTAGGAAGGGTTCTGGTTGTCCCAAACGTCTTCCATTTAAGGATTATGGAGGCTACTGTGCTCTTAGGAACCTTAAGTGCAGCAGAAATTTTTTGTAACCTTGGCCAAATCTGTGTCTTGCCACAATTCTGTCTCTGAGCTCTTCAGGCAGTTCCTTTGACCTTATGATTCCCATTTGCTCTGACATGCACTGTGAGCTGTAAGGTCTTATATATACAGGTTTGTGGCTTTCCTAATCAAGTCCAATCAGTATAATCAAACACAGCTGGACTCAAATGAAGGTGTAGAACCATCTCAATGATGATCAGAAGAAATGGACAGCACCTGAGTTAAATATATGAGTGTCACACCAAAGGGTCTGAATACTTAGGGCCATGTGATATTTCAGTTTTTCTTTTTTAATAAATCTGCAAAAATGTCAACAATTCTGTGTTTATCTGTCAATATGGAGTGCTGTGTGTACATTAATGAGGAAAAAAATGAACTTAAATGATTTTAGCAAATGGCTGCAATATAACAAAGAGTGAAAAATGTAAAGGGGTCTGAATACTTTCCGTCCCCACTGTATGTGTGCTGTTGTCCGTTTACTGAAGTGAAGTGTCTTTTGATACATTTGCATTATTATTAAAATGTGCTGTGTATTATTGTTTGGTGGTCATATGATGTGGAGGAGGCAGTCACTATATACTGACAGTATATGTGTACTGTTGTCCATTTGCTGAGACTAATAAAAAAAAAGTGTATATTGGGTTACAAATAGATGTGGGTTTTTTTTGGGGGGGGGTTGAATAATTCCTAACCCTGCACAACCCACTAAGGCTGTTTGATGATTGTTTCTAAATCTCACATGTTACAACTGCTATGTAATGTTTGAGATGAAAAGGAATGTTCCTACTAATTCATTCCTGCTGTGTGTGTGTCAGTGTAGATTGTGTTCTGCCTTTGGTATTTTGTCTTTTTTTGTTTATAATTCTGCAATGTAACTTTTTGGGGGTTTGAGGCAATGACTTCTGAAAAAAAGGTTAGTCATGCTTGTTATTAGCTTGATTTGTATCCCTTCTTTTCTAATGTGCTTTGTTTAATGTGTCTAATTTTTAGTGTCCTACCCTTGTAGATTGTAAGGGTCTGGTATGGACTTTAGGGGAACCCCACCTCAAAATAAAAAAAAAATTGACGTGGGGTCCCCCCAAAATCTATACCAGACCTATCTATACATGCAGCCCGGAGGTTAGGAAAAGAGGGGGGGCAAGGATCCCCCCTGAACCATACCAGGCCACATGTCCTCAACATGGGGAGGGTGGTTTGGAGTACCCCCAAAGCACCTTGTCCCCATGTTGATGGAGACAAGAGCCTCATCCTGACAACCCTAGCCATTGGTTTTTGGGGCCTGCGGGCAGGGGGCTTATCGGAATCTGGAAACCACCTTTAACAAGGGAGCCCCCGGATACCATCCCCCCATGTGAACCCATTCACCAAAAAAGTAGTGTAGTGTGATAAAAGGCAATAGCCAGTTGACAATTCTTTTATTAAAAATGTCTTCTTCTTCCCCGCTTCTTCCTCCGGTCTGCCTTCCCCGCCTCTTCTCCTGGTCTTCTCCTTCTTCCTTTGGTCTTCCTTTAGCTTCTCCTCCCGGTCTTTTTCCTCCGCCGCCACCAACCTGCTGAAAATCCAAAAATGACCCTCCTCTGACGCTGCGGCCCACCGATCTGTCCGCTTTCATGGCACACATGTCATATATACCTATGGGGCGTGGCCACCAGAAGGCATCATCCGGAGACCCGGCCCCCTTGTGACATCATGGACCAATCATGCTCTGGTGGGGAAGTCACAAGGAGCAGGGTCTCTGAATGACATCATGCACCCCATTGCACCATTGGAGGAGGTTCGTTTTTGAAATATTCAGTGGGAGCGGCGATGGAAGAAGAAGAAAACCGGAGGACCAAGCAGGGGAAGAAGAAGCCAGAGGAAGATTGGAGGAAGATGGAGAAGACCAGAGGAAAAAGCAGGGAAGGAGAAGACCGGAGAGAGATGTGAAAAAGATGGAGAAGACTGGAGGAAGAAGAGGGGAAGGAGAAGCTGGAGGAAGAAGCGGGGAAGGAGAAGACATTTTTAAAAATTTAATTAGGAATTGTCAAAAACTGGCTATTGTCTTTTGTCCCATTACACTACTTTTTTTGGGTGAATGGGTAGAAGTATGATGTACCCCATACTCATTCACATGGGGGGGTGGGATCTGAGGGCTCCCTTGTTAACCACTTCAGCCCCAGAAGATTTTACTCCCTTCCTGACCAGAGCACTTTTTACAATTTGACACTGCGTCGCTTTAACTGACAATTGCGCGGTCATGCAATGCTGTACCCAAACAAAATGTGTGTTCTTTTTCGTTCAACAGGGTGGCTTGGTGGGACTACATGCAAGAGGTCCTCAGAGCAGTTGAACTCAAACCTTGCATGCTTGCTCATAGAATATCCACTCTTTCAGCGAGTGTACGAGTTAATGGACACCTGTTGAACGCCTTCAAAATGAGCAATGGAACCCCCCAAGGCTGCCCCTTATCCCCCTGATCTATATTTTGATCTTAGGACCCCTTCTCAATAGATTGAGATCCAATCCTGACATTCAGGGATTGACCATAGGGGACAGAGAGTTTAAAGTCGCAGCATTCATGGATGATATTCTCCTCTCTTTGCAGTCGCCTCAGATCACCTTGCCCAACCTACTGAAAGACATAGAACAATTTGGAAGCTTGTCCAATCTCAAAATCAATTCAAAATCCCATGCCCTGAACGTTACACTTACTACACAGGTAGTGAACCACTGCCAGGAAACCTTCCCTTTTCTATGGAAAAGAGATGCTATCACTTACCTAGGTATTCAAATCACAAGCCGAATGACAGACCTCTACACTCAGAACTTCCTTGTAGCACTAACTAAGGCCCAAAAGAACTTCAAGGAATGGGCAGACCTAAACTTTTTATGGTTTGGTCATTCAGCCCTGGTCAAAATGATCATCCTTCTACGGTTGCTTTACCTAATGCAAACCATTCCGATCCACCTCCCTCCATCGTTCTTTACAATATATAGAAAGGCCTGTTCTACATCCATTTGGAGAAACTCCCCTCCACGTATAAAATATGCTCGTCTTACACGCTCAAAAGCTAAGGGGGGAATTGGGCTATCGGATCTACATGAATACTATTTAGCTTGTCATCTCACGAGAATCATAGACTGGAATATCCACAAGACCAGGAAGATATGGGTGACCCTAGAAAACTCCCTTATGCCCTCTCCAAGACACTCATTTCCCTGGTTACCCCATAAGTATTGGCCGAAGGATCTTACGACACACCCGCTTATCCACCCCTCACTGCAGGCCTTTAGAAGGGCAACATTGTCCGCAACCTTCGCTTCAGCTCTGGGGCCCTTGACCACTTTAAGGGGAAATCCAGACTTTTCCCCAAGCGAATCTAGTTCCTTTTTACAACACGAATGGCCCTATGATGATCTGCTAGCACATCAATTCTTCTCAAAAGGAATCCCCCTCGCCTGAAAATCTGGTAGCCATATCGAATACCTCCTCTTTCTACTTTTAGACGTATAGGCAGATCTGACATTTTCTCTCAATCCAAGCACCCATAACCAAATGGACAAGACAACTTACACCTTTCAAATCCCTATACTCTTGAAAACCATGACAAAAGCACTTAATATACTACATTTACACCCTCCTGTCAGATGACACCCCCTACACCCCGGATCCTTCACAGGTATCCTGGGAAAGGAATATACAGAAAGCACTCCCCAAAGAGGACTGAGACACTATTTACAAATACGCACACAAGAACTCCCTGAACGTAGCGATTCAAAAAAATTGCTATAAAGTTGTAACAAATGGTACAGAACACCCTCACCCCTTCACAAATTTCCCTCCACCATATCCAACACTTGCTAGAGATGTGGGAAAAAAGAAGGCACCATGCTCCACGTATGGTGGGAGTGTGAACCACTCCAACCCTTCTGGAAGGAAGTTCATGATTTCATTGCACATATTACCACATTCACTGTAGACTATACCCCCCCGCACAATTCCTCCTACTCCATACAACCCTGTCTAAAAGGGACTATTATAAGTCACTGGCTTTGCACATGGTGAACACGGCCAGACTCTGTATTCCCATACATTGGCGTTCCTCACGCATTCCAGCGATAAAAGAATGGTTTACCAGGCTCTCTAAGATAGAGGAGATGGAAGCACTGATCCACATCTCTCAAGAACGGATACAAAAATGTGCGACCTGCTGGACTCATTTCAAAACTACTGAGCATTATCATTATTACGTTCCCTAAAATACAGTTGATAACCACCTGGCAATTGACATTTTCTACTTATAGTCTAGTTTGATGAAATAGCCATCCCCCTGCCCCCCCTTTTTATGTTGGTCCCACCCTTTTTTTTTCTCTTTTTCTTTTCTTTCTCTTCTCTTCCTCTATCCCTTGAACTTCTCCCCTCTTTCCCCTCCTCTTCTTCCCCCCTTCTTTCTTTCTTGACTCTCAAATATTCTTCAAGCTACATTACTTGCAACTTACAGTCATCTCACAAAACATACACAGCAAAATACTGCTACCATTGTCCTGACCTGGAACAAACCTTTTCGCTACCTCTTCCCATGGTTCACCAATTGTACCCTCCGTGGGGGGGGAGAGAATAAGAGATCCTTCGCCTCGACCTTTGCCATATTTTGACTTACTGGTCTGTTCCTGGTTATAATGCTTCATGTCTTAATTACAATATGCTTTTCTTAAATGTATACACAATTCTTGATCGTATAATGACTCCATGCGATTTCTGTTATGATTTATATGCACCTCTCTTATTGTATTCAATAAAATATTTGTGAAAAAAAAAAGAAAGTGCACCATGTAGCATATGGGTCTAATCCCCTGAAAAGCAGCTGCAGTCAGGAACTTCATGTGTAATATAGCAATAATAAGAATGGATAGACAATTTAGAAGATTGCAGACACAGGTGTAAAAAGTAAGTAGGGACTAAAAACAATAAGTGCAAAAATAATAAAAATATTGCATATTAAATGCAAAAAAATGAAGAGGAAGAAAAATGACAAACTGCCACAAACAATCCTACAAAAAGGCCTAATCACCTAGTTAATAAAATAGAAAAATAAAAAATTATTTAGTTATTGGTCCTTTAAAATTGGTCCTCTAAAATATGTAGTATGAAAAAAACATGTTTTTTAAGACTGGAGAAAAGCTTAGGTGGTGAGGATGGAGATGTTGCCATAATAATAATCCTAATATGTAGGGGAAAAAGTTGCGCTACTAATATCCGAAAAAACAAAAACCAGCAGCCATCATCAACAATATGACAAATTGTGTGCAAAGTAAAGATAAAAAAATGCAGCGCTAAGGGAATATACTGACCAAAAGGTGGGGCGGATATTCACAGGTGAAATCATGAATAATGGGGGGCATATGCGCGGCGCGATGCAAGACAGACGCTGCTGAGTCAAGCTCCGTCTGACAAGGCTGGCCAGGCAAGATTCCTGGAGCTATTAGCACCAAAAAATAACCCGATCCACCCGATCACCCCCGCGGGACATCCCGGTGCATGCCATCGGACAAAAAGGAGCGACATTACCGCTCCCAACATAACCTTACGAACTACCTATTGAGCCTGAAGAACACAGCAAGGAAGATGACCCAAAATGGTGCCGGCCACCACGCGGCCCCCAGCGTCTCAATTACATCTAAAGGCAGTGAGTACATTCAGCCCTTATCTAAAGCTGACCTGGATGCAGGTTTGTCAATTATTTATGATAAATTTGTGCATAAATTAGAACGTGAAATACACAAGTCCACCACAGCTCTCTCACAGGAGATAGCCAGCATAGGAGGCCGCACAGATATACTTGAAGCCAAACATGATGAACTAGCCATTGCACACAATGACCTTAGAAAGGACTATGAAACATTGGCAGACAGTTTCTCTTTCATGCAGGCTCACATTGAAGATCTGGACAATAGAAACAGACAAAACAATATAAGAGTGCGTGGCATCCCTGAGTCGATTACAGATTTAAAGCAAGCTATTACAAAGTTGTTCCACAATCTTGTACCAGATAAGCCACCCTCTGTTTTTGCTTGTGATAGAATGCATAGGGCACTACGTCCAAAACCAACATCAGATAAACCCCCCAGAGATGTGATAATGTGCATGAAGGACTTTGTCGTCAAAGAAGACATCATGAGGGCTGCCAGAAATTCCCAATTCATTGAATTAGATGGAATTAGGCTGCAGATCTATCCTGATATCTCTCCTGCGACTTTGGATGGTAGACGCAGAATGAAATAGGATTAAATATCGTTGGGGTTTCCCCTTCCAATTATCTCTAACACACAATGGCACAACATATAACGTAAATAATGTCATTGAAGGAAAGGAATTACTGATCAAACTGGGCCTACTGGAGCCACAACCATCACAACGTCTCCCTGCAACCCCCAGATCTTCACCTATATGGTCTACACCCTCTACCAGATGGGTACCGAGGGAACACAGAAGATGGCAACAACTGTCCCCTCCACACCAAGCCACCTAACCAGCTAGAAATCATCTAAAAATGGCGAATTCCTCATCCTCACATGGATGGACAAAGATCTGTATACACGGCTCATCCTCATCTAATATAAAAGTACTGAAAAAATATTCAACTCTAATATAATTTGTTACCAATCATGCAAGCTGCACTGCATATGAAGCACTGAACAAAGAACTAATCAGCTTTTTCTTCTACACTAACTTTTTCTATTTTTTTTTTACAGACAAAATCCTTAACTTTTTTTTTTTTTTTCTATTCAGAAACATTTTGCTGACTAAAGCTGGCCATACACTATACAGAAAATCGGCCGAACCCCTTTTCGAAAAACGAACGTTCGACCGTGACCGCAAACGATCGTGCCATCATATAATGACCGATAATCTGTTCAGTGGACATGAATAAATAATTTTGTGTTTGTTTTTTTACATATACCTAGTGCAGGCAGTTCGGACGGGAAACACATTAACCTTGCAATTTATCGTACGTTCGGCAGAAATTTTCCAAACATGCCGTTCGTTTTTTTTCCACAAAAACGTCACAAACGATTATCGATTTGTACCCACTAACTTGCCGAAAAACGAACGAAGTGTCCATACGAACGATTTTTCGGCCGATTTTTCGTATAGTGTATGGCCAGCATTACATTCATCTTCCCTTCCCTGGGAAGATATCAATCACTCTCTAAATATCTGCTATGGAATCTGAAGTGTGATGACTGCTCTCCACAGAACTGTGAGACTTTCTATACTTACCATATATCACCTCACCTGTCTTTTTTTTCCTTTTTTAAACTTTTTTTTCTCATCTATTTGGATTCTAACTTTTCTCTACTAGAGTTCACTGTTTAATCATTCTCATTTGTTTTTTACACTTTTGGTAGACTGTTATGTTCGGTTTATATATGTACATCACCATGCACATATCTCACTTAAAGTATGTTAATAATTTTTTGAATTGCCTGGCTCATCCGCCTTTGCTAGTTTGACCCCCATTCTGCCTGAGGGGCCTGCTACCCTACCCTCTTTTGGGTTGGTACGGCGGTCCCCGCCGGCGGAATTTGGACTAATTTGTCCAAGTGTTGACTTTATTAGGCTGGGTGACCCACGGTCCCCCAACCCCCTTTTTCTCTTTTTTTCAGTTTCAGTTATTTTTGCCCTTATGGCAACTTATGGCCGCTGCAAAAAATAAAGCTAAACTTACAGAAATTAAATATCTTACCAAAGATCTACACGACCTATATAATAAACTAAATAATAATACCTCCACTGAATTAACCTCACTCATTCACACAAAACGCAAAGCTGGAAATATATTACTATCTGAAGACAGAAAAATCTTTATGGTTTTCTAAAGCCAAATTTCTGCTACATGGCAATTCTTCCTCAGCAATGTTTACTAGAAAATTGAACCACGACACTAAACCCCCTCATATTTACAAACTCCGTGACCAAAAAGGAAACTTGGTGACACATCCCCAAGATGTTCTCCAGATTTTTACTTACTTTTACAAAAACCTTCTCTCTGGCCCTCAAATACATCCCCTACCCACCAGTTTAGACTGGTTAAACACCCTCCAACTCCCTAAACTTAACCAACAACAATCCTCTTCTTTAAATGAACCTTGCACTGACACCGAAATCCTAAACATAATAAAATCCCTTAAAACATCTACGGCACCTGGCCCAGACGGCTATACCACAACATATTATAAAAAGTGTGCCCCTTTACTGACCCCTAGCCTCACCAGAATGTTTAATCATATCCTTTTGGGTGGTCATTTTCCCGGAGACATGTTATTAGCTAACTTATCTTTAATTCCCAAACCTCAAAAAGATCACTCCCTACCCCAAAACTTCCGTCCCATCTCAGTCCTTAACAATGATCTAAAACTGTTTGGCAGATTATTAGCAAATAGACTGGCCACAGTTATCACCTCCCTGATCCATAGGGACCAAACAGGCTTTATCCCAGGCAGACAACTAGTAGACAATATTAGATTAGTCACAAACAGTACAAGACACTAACATTCATTCTCGTCCTTTATACTTACTCAGCCTTGACATACACAAGGCCTTTGACAGTGTCAACTGGTCTTATCTAAACCATTTATTATCCAAATTTGACTTATCTGAAAATTTATTCATGGCTTTAATGCTCTATATCACCTTCCCCAAACCAGAATCAGAATCCCAGGTAGAAATTCCGATTTCTTCCCCTTGAGCAGAGGAACCAGACAAGGCTGCCCACTCTCTCCTCTCCTCTTTGCCCTAGCCATAGAACCCCTTGCTATTGCCATTAGAAACAACATTAACATTAAAGGATACCATAAAGATCCACACCTCTTTAAACTAAGTCTATATGCAAATGATGCTCTGCTATTTTTAACAGATCCTCTTATCTCAATCCCCAATCTTCTCTCAGAACTCCATTTATTTAATAAACTATCTGGTCTCTACATCAACACAAACAAGTGTTCCATTTTGCCTATTAACTGCCCTCCGAACTTATTATCTCTGCTAGAAAAAAACTTTAATTTCCAATGGTCCATACATTCTTTTAAACATCTTGGAGTCAACATCACAGCCTCCCATAATCTATTATACAAAACAAACTATCTCCCCTTATTCTCACATATCATTGCATTGATAAAAATTTGGTCCACTTATCATATCTCCCTCCTAGGAAGGATCTGCACTTTTAAGATGACTATCCTTCCCAAACTACTCTGCTATTTTAAGGCTCTTCCTATTAATGTCCCCAAAACAAGATTAGAATTCCTCCAACGTGAAATTAATAGATTCATTTGGAACGATAAAAAACCTAGATGTAGTTATTCCCTCATGCACAGACCTCAACATAATGGTGGTCTGGGACTCCCCAACATCTGGTTTTATTTCTTGGCAGCCAGACTAGTACAGTTGGCCCAATGGTTCTCCCCTGATACAAACATCTCTTGGCTAAACTTTGAGTCCACCTGTATTCTCCCTCTAAACCTAAAAGGCATCTTGTGGTCTAATTTGAAATGACATCACACCCTTAACAAAAGAAACACAATAGTTGCGCATTTTATTCAATTATGGAATAAGATTAAAGTTAACTTAAAACTCTCCTCAGAAACTCCCCCACTAGCTTCATTCTTAGGTGATCCTAGATTCTCTCCTGCATTTCTAGATAATACTTTGTGTCATAACTGGACTAAAAACAATCTCACCACACTAAAAGCACTTACACTCAATATTAAATTTCCCTCATTCACCTCACTACAGTCTAGATTTAATTTTCCCCCTTCAGAACTCCAACAATATACTCTTATCTGAGACTTTCATTCAACACTCTACTCCCTATCCATCAATCCCCCAAGCACAACATTTGAACATATTTGCATATCCACTCCTCGGGATAAAGAATTGATATCTCATCTATATAACTACCTTAATAACTTTCATCAATCTGAGAAATCGGGCCCTATGATACGATGGGAAACAGAAATTGGCTGTTCATTTCCTATAGATTCTTGGTCTAGTATAGCAAATCTTCGCAAAAGCAGCTGCGCTACTGCATTTAGAGAATCTCCATTGAAACTCCTCATTAGATGGTACATGACCCCCGCTAAGATTCATTCCTTCTATCCCATGGCCTCCCCAGACTGTTTCAGGAAATGCCCTGAAGAAGGCAACTATGTTCATATTTTCTGGGGCTGTAAACATCTAGAACCAATATGAAATACTGTAATTAATACACTAGAAATCCCTCTCAAAAAGAAAATCTCTCTTTCACTACAAATTTGCATTCTATTCGCCTCGGTTCCAAACATCCATCTCTCATGCAATAGATTAATCCATTCTCTAATCAGCTCCATCCAATGGATGATAGCTTTTAATTGGAGATCACAAAATTTACCATGGCCTCAGGTTGAATCCAGAATGGAAATACTCAAGCTTTCGGAGAGGATACACCACACATTAACGGATAGCATGCAAACTTTTCACGATAAATGGATATTCTGGTCCCCATCTGATCATAACGTGTCATAAGCTTTATAACCCTTATATGAAACCGCCTCTATTACTGGTTATATACCCATAATTATTTTCTCTGATTACCCATTATTACCTCCTGTGAACTAGTTCATTACTCTATATGTTTGTTCCTTTTATATATTCCCACACTATACCATAACTGCATTTTATATAATATTGTATTATAACCCAATATATTGTATACCCTATATTACTCACCATACCTGTATGATCCCCTTGCTTTATGTGTAACTGTTTCATTCCCTATCTTCCAAATAAACTTTTGTAAACAAAAAGGAATAGTGAATAATATTATAAATATACAATCAATGAAATACCATAAAAGTGCTCAGTGCATAGGTGAGAATAATGAGCGAACTCATGTGGACATAACACAATCACATGAAAAAAAGGAATATTTATAGTCCATATAGTAATTATAGACCGAGGTTGATCAGCATCACAATATACCTATAATGAACATCCATGAGTCCATAAAGGCATTCAATGTAAGATATATAGGGGGTCATTTACTATAGCGCCAAAAAAATATCCTGCAGTACCAAAAAATAGCTCTCAAAAAAGGCCAGAAAGAATTCAACTCTCAGAAACTCAGCGCTAATGCAAATGGAAAGCAGTGCTATTGCCGGCAATAATGCCTGTCAGATCACATATGCTTAAATAGTGGAAGTCAATGGGGCTCGAACCTGCAAAATCCAAAGTTCTCACTAAAGGCTTATATGCAAGTTCTTTGCCATAAAAAGTGTTTGGAGACCCGTGTCCTGCCCCAGGGGACATGTATCAATGCAAAAAAAGTTTTAAAAACGGCCGTTTTTTCTGGAGCAGTTATTTTAATAATGCTTAGAGTGAAACAATAAAAATGTAATATGCCTTTAAATTTCGTACCTGGGGGGTGTCTATAGTATTCCTGTAAAGTGGCGCATGTTTCCCGTGTTTAGAACAGTCTGAAAGCAAAATTACATTTCAAAAGAAAAAAACTCATTTAAAAGTACTAGCGCTAGTGGCGGCTATTAATGAATTGTCAGTCCCGACAATACACATAAAAGTTCATTGATAAAAATGGCCTGGGATTCCCCACAGTGCATTACCAGGCCCTTTGGGTCTGGTATGAATATTAAGGAGAACCCCGAACCAAAATTTAAAAAAGAAAAATGGTGTGGGGGTCCCCCATAATTCCATACCGGGCCCTTCAGGTCTGGTATGGATTTTAAGAGGAACCCCGCACCAAAATGTAAAAAAAATGGCGTGGGGGTCCCCCTAAAAATCCATACCAGACCCTTATCCAAGCACGCAACCTGGCAGGCTGCAGGAAAAGAGGGGGAATGAGAGAGCACCCCCCTCCTGAACTGTACAAGGCCACATGCCCTCAACATGGGCAGGATGTCCCCATGTTGATGGGGAGAAGGGCCTCATCCCCACAACCCTTGCCCGGTGGTTGTGGGGGTCTGTGGGCAGGGGGCTTATTGGAATCTGGAAGCCCCCTTTAACAAGGGGACCCCGAGATCCCGGCCCCCCCTGTGTGAAATGGTAACGGGTACATTGTACTCCTACCATTTCACAAAAAGTGTAAAAATTTGTAAAAAAACACAGACACAGCATTGGACAAGTCCTTTATTAAAAAAGGAAAAAAAAATTCAGCGATGTAATCCTTCCTCATCCCAGGATATGGAGAAAGACGCCGCCATGACACGAGCTGCCTCCATGGGAGGAGCCCGCTGAATGACGCTAGAACTGCCATGACAGTTCTTAAAAAGCTGAGGGCGGGGCCACCCGTGACGTGTGTGGGTGACCACGCCCCCTCTGACACAATGGGGAAATGCCGCGGGGTTACCAGTGACATGTACAGGTGACACCGCCCCCCTATGATGCCACAGAAACCCCCATAGCATCACAAGGGGGGCGGGGTCACCTGTACATGTCACTGGGTAACCCTGCAGCAGAACTTTCCCTTTTAAATTACTTCCTTTAGAAATGTAATTTTGCTGTCAGACTGTTCTAAACACGAGAAACATGTGCCACTTTACAGGCAGACTATAGACACCCCCCAGGTATGAAATTTAAAGGAATATTACACTTTTATTGTTTCACTTTAAGCATTATTAAAATCACTGCTCCCGAAAAACTGTCCATTTTTAAAGCTTTTTTTTGCATTTATCCATGTCCCCTGGGGCAGGACCAAGGTCCCCAAACACTTTTTATGACAATAACTTGCATATTAACCTTTAAAATTAGCACTTTTGATTATTCATGTTCGTGTCCCATAGACTTTAACAGTGTTCGCAGAAATGTTTTGTCTGTTTGCATGTTCTGCTGCGAACTGAACTGGGGCGTGTTCGGCCCATCCCTAGTTATCATTGAGAATCATGGGGTACAACTTGTCAAGCAACTCGGAGGTCCAAAGTCGCCCAACTGTGAAACAAGTCATATATTTTAATGAAAGGAGCTCTCATTTTACATCAGCAGAACAAATTCAGAAAGTGATGTGTGCACATGGGCCAGAAGCAAATGTGTGGGGATGCCAAACAAATCAATGAACCCCACCCACACCAAATCTAACTACCACATCCACCCCACATTGATTAAGCACAAGTACATATCATACCCTTATCCGGAAAATGAGCAGCACCTCCTCTTTGCTAAAGAGGGACCTCGCCATGTCCACCTAGATGGAGATCCTGACCAGCACAGGAACTTCCGGGTGATTACAATGACTTATTTCTGGGTCAGAAGGCGAAACCACACTCTTTTGATCACTGCTGCGAATATTTGATCGCAACCACAATTAGAATTTTATTATTTTTATTTGCAAATATGTAAATTTGTATTTCTACTTATGATATTTAAAGGCGTTCGATAAGAAATGATATCCTTGGGTTAGCAGCAGGTGAATTACAAAAACAAAAGGCCCAGTTTGAGCCCTGGTTCACACTGACAGAGGGAGAAAATCATTCAGCTGAAATTACAGAATTTCATTCCCGCATGTCAGTCCCGACTGCAGGGGGAATTTCAGAGACATCTGTGCAGGTTTCTGCACTGATATCAATACAAATTGCACCCCAAAGTCGCACCAATTAAAACAGTGCAATTGCCACTGCTTTGACATGTCAAATCGCACCAATGTGAACTAAAGCTGACACATACAACACTGCCTATCCACCAGCTGAAATCATTACCTGCAATTCTCCACAGCTGTTATATATAAAGATTCCACCTTAATCATTTACTTGCAGGTGTGAAGAAGCCTAGGTTTACATTGGAGCGATTTGTCATGCGCTTTGAGAGATCAAGTCGCATGACTATTGGCAGCAATGGCACTGTTCCAATCGATGCGACACCAATTGTGGCACCGCACCAATTTGCTAAAGTAGTTCCTGCACTACATTTGCCGATTTCAGGTGCGACTTCAATAGACATTTGTGTATGAAGCCACACGGATGTCTATCAAGTAGCACCTGAAATCACTCTGACCTTGCTAATTTGAAATTGCGCTACTTCAAGTGAAGTAGCGCGATTTCAAAGTAGCATCAATGTGAACCAGGGCGAAGAGATCAGTTTTTTGGTGCACAAATACATATTCAAATAAGATATAAGAGATATTGCAATTTCCCAAAACCACCACCCACAAAAGAGAAAGAAAAGTAGAAGAAAAAAAAACACCACAACAAAGCTCAATAATGTACTTTTATTTTACCAGCAGAAAAAAAAATGTACATTCATTTACTAGCTTCAAAAAAATTTGCACAGGATATATGGTGCTACATTTAGCAATGGGATTTTAAGGGCCCTGCTCATAGGAGCTTACAATCTAAAATTTGACAAAACCTTAGAGTGAACACAGCTTTAATTTCAGTGTATAATGGGCAACACATCACATTTTTATCTGCAAGATTATAGAAACATACTTAACAGTCATTCTTACAAAGAATTCCAACATGATATTAAAAAAGACTTATTCAAAACACCCACCACCAGCCCACAATCCACACATACATACATTGGTGACCATGTTCTGTTGGAAGCTGCATTTCGGTGTACACCAATAAACGAGATCAAAAAGGGTAGAAGGTCAGCAGATGCTTCCAAACGATGTTTGCATGATCAGACAGGAACAATACACACACATTGACAGCATGGCCACTAGGGATGAGCCGAACAGCCCCCTGTTTAGTTTGCACCAGAACACGCGAACAGGCAAAAAATTTGTTCGAACACGCGAACACTGTTAAAGTCTATGGGACTCGAACATGAATAACCAAAAGTGCTAATTTTAAAGGCTTATATGCAAGTTATTGTCATAAAAAGTGTTTGGGGACCTGGGTCCTGCCCCAGGAGACATGGATCAATGCAGAAAAAGTTTTAAAAACGGTTGTTTTTTCGGGAGCAGTGATTTTAATAATGCTTAAAGTGAAACAATAAAAGTGCAATATTGCTTTAAATTTCGTACCAGGGGGGTGTCTATAGTATGCCTGTGAAGTGGCGCATGTTTCCCATGTTTAGAACAGTCTGACAGCAAAATGACATTTCAAAGGAAAAAAAGTAATTTAAAACTACTCGCGGCTATTAATGAATTGTCGGTCCGACAATACACATAAAAGTTCATTGATAAAAACGGCATGGGATTTCCCCAGAGGGGAACCCTGAACCAAAATTGTTTAAAAAATGGCCTGGGGGTCCCCATAAATTCCATACCAGGCCCTTCAGGTCTGGTATAGATATTAAGGGGAACCATGCGCCAAAATTTAAAAAAAAATGGCGTGGGGGTCCCCCAAAAATCCATGCCAAACCCTTACTATATACTATAGACACCCCCAGGTATGAAATTTAAAGGAATATTACACTTTTGTTGTTTCACTTTAAGCATTATTAAAATCACTGCTCCCGAAAAAACTGACATTTTTTAAAACTTTTTTTGCATTGATCCATGTCCCCTGGGGCAGGACCCAGGTCCCCAAACACTTTTTATGACAATACAATGCATATAAGCCTTTGAAATTAGCACTTTTGATTTCTCCCATAGACTTTTAAAGGGTGTTCCGCAGCTTTCGAATTTGCCGCAAACACCCCAAATTGTTTGCTGTTCGGCAAACTGGCGAACAGCCGATGTTCGAGTCGAACATGAGTTTGACTTGAACTCGAAGCTCATCCCTAATGGCCACATAAACCCACTTTTGATTGAAAAAATGCACAAGAATTTCAGCAAATATCCCTAGTTGGGCATTTGTCAATATGCACAATATCTGTTAGGTACCTGGTAGAAGAAGACCTCTCTTACAGCGCTGGTTCAGGAGCCACTGGAGTGGGAACAGTGGTCTTTTGAGCACAGTGGGGTAGGAGTGCCTGGTGCAGGTTTTTGCGGGGGCCGGTACTGGAGCTGAGGAAAAGTCCCTCTGGGATGGCTGGGCTGCAGATGCTGGCAGGCTAAAGTGGATCAGTAGGCAGGCCGGCAGGTGGTATAGCAGCAGCAGAACCTGGAGCTGGATAAACAGGCTGGGAAGCAGCGTCACAGGACACAGGCAAAAGTAGAGTCAGGCAGTCCGTTTGGCAGGAGATCAGGCAGGTATTGACAGAAGGATAATCACAGAGTAGTCAGGCAGGCAGGCAGGTGTTCGGCAACGGGTCACAAGAGGTTAAGCAGAGTCAGGCAAGCCTGGTCGGATTGGAGATAGCAGAATGGTCAAACGTAGCCGGGTCAATGACAGATACAACAGCAGGCAGGATACAGTAACACAGGTGCAGAGCTGCAGACGAACAGCACCTTATGGGTGCAACTGACATTCTTTTAAAGAGCCCTTGGCGCCAAACAGTGCTAGCATGCACAGGCACACGTGGGAGCACGCCGGCACCCCCCGGGGGAGAGTTCAACTGTAACGCCCTGGACAAGCCCCGTGTGCGCACGCGCGCACGCATGTTCGCCTGCCTGAAAGTTTATGTGTCTTGTTTTTCAGGGGAAGATCTTGTTGAATGGCAAAGGCAGAGTCAATAAAGCAGCTACATGCCCCGGAGTCAATGATGGCGTTGACTTGTATTGTCCTTTCCTGGAGCTGTAACGAGAGAGGGAGAGCAAGTTGAGTTGCATTGGCGATCAAAGCAGATATTGGATCTTGGCCGGGCAGTTGTTCACATAGTGGCCTGCTCCACCACAATAAAGGCAAAGGTTTAGCTGGCATCAGCGTGCCTGTTCTTCTGGAGATAGAGTGGAACGCATTAGTCCTAGCTGCATTGTTTCAGGAGCATCAGGTATTGGGGTGGCCGGGTTGGAGCAGACGGGAGGTAAGTATCGGGAAGCAGGAGCCGGAACTTTTGCGGCCATCCACATTGGGCGTGTTTGCTGGGAGGAACGTTCAGACCGGCGTTCACGGAGGCGTCGGTTAATCTGGATTGTTAGGGCAATAAGCTCCTCAAAGGTATCAGGCATACCAACCCGAGCAAGTTCATCCTTCAGGCTCTCAGACAAACCCATGCGGAATTGATGGCGTAAAGCTGCATTGTTCTATTGAGTGTCCGCGCTCCAGCGTCAGAAGTCCGTGACATAGTCCTCGGCCGAGATAAAATGAAAGACAATCAGCGCAAACCAAATGTAAAGGTAAGATATGCAGGCTGAACACTAGGAGGATAACACCAACCTCAGTGACATACAATAGATAAAATAAGTGCAGCGCAAAGAAATGATCACAGAGTAATAAATAATCTAATCAATCTTTTAGAAATAACAAAGTCCTTAAGTATAGGAGAAATGGTGAAATAGCAGGTAGCTCTCTTCTGGGGAAACTCATAACAGACTTTAATCCAAGCGGTAAATGTGGAAAGAGATTGTGCTTACCAGATCCAATTGACCCCTTGATTATAGGGGGTCCGAAACAGCATGAATGGGTCCGTGGCAGACTGCTGGGCTGGCTGTCATCTGCAGAGATCTCCTCAGGTCTGAAGTATAAAGCTAATATACCGCTAGATATTCTCTTTCTCAGTTTGGCAATATCCTTAGGAGAGGGAGGAGGTCCGTGTGGAGATGCCGGGCGGAGAGGTAGAGATCCCCAGGGAGAGTGAATAACATAAAGAAAAAAATCTAAGAGCGATCCGTAAGGTAACCAATGATCCACATTTATTAGGTCACTTAAAAAGAGAGAGGACGCTAGCAGAGCGCCAATGAATACAAGTACTTGTGGCAGTGTTCAGTGATGGGACAGACTGTTCGTGACAGAACAACTGTCAGCAAGAGAAGGCTGCGGGTGACGGTGGTCAAACAGTACCGCCCTCGTACGCGGCGTTACGTCAGAAAGACTTCGTCAGCGAGGGTGGAGAGCACCTGTCACCCGTAGAGCCTTAAAATACCCGCCCGATTAATACCAATGTTGCTACTATGTATTTAAATTTTGATATATCGTTGTGTTGTTACTTGTATGCAGGCGTGTTTTATTTATGTATGTGTGTAAAAATATTGTTTTTTTACCACCAGCTGGAGAATGTTGCGGGTGCACCATGGGTCATATTAATGTTTAAAATTTTTTTACACATTTTTTAGTACACATTATTATTCACTTTTGCAGTTACATTTGTAACTTCTGGAAATTTCCTTGTTTCGCATTAATTAGCTCTGGTACCACTGCTGTTTATTCCATTAGCTGTGGTTAACCAGGCTCTTTTATCTTTATCATGTTTTTAAAAAAAAATTTTAAAATAAATTTCCTTTTTCTTTTAAATTTGATTGCATCGGGATGATGTCCCCAGCAAGCTCAGAGGATTTTTTCTCCTTCGGGGACTTCCGGTCCTACGGCTTTCTGACACTCCCATTAATCGGGCGGGTATTTTAAGGCTCTACGGGTGACAGGTGCTCTCCACCCTCGCTGACGAAGTCTTTCTGACGTAACGCCGCGTATGAGGGCGGTACTGTTTGACCACCGTTACCCGCAGCCTTCTCTTGCTGACAGCTGTTCTGTCACGAACAGTCTGTCCCATCACTGAACACTGCCACAAGTACTTGTATTCATTGGCGCTCTGCTAGCGTCCTCTCTCTTTTTAAGTGACCTAATAAATATGGATCATTGGTTACCTTACGGATCGCTCTTAGATTTTTTTCTTTATGTTATTCACTCTCCCTGGGGATCTCTACCTCTCCGCCCGGCATCTCCACACGGACCTCCCCCCTCCCCTAAGGATATTGCCAAACTGAGAAAGAGAATATCTAGCGGTATATTAGCTTTATACTTCAGACCTGAGGAGATCTCTGCAGATGACAGCCAGCCCAGCAGTCTGCCACGGACCCATTCATGCTGTTTCGGACCCCCTATAATCAAGGGGTCAATTGGATCTGGTAATGAAACAATCTCTTTCCACATTTACCGCTTGGATTAAAGTCTGTTATGAGTTTCCCCAGAAGAGAGCTACCTGCTATTTCACCATTTCTCCTATACTTAAGGACTTTGTTATTTCTAAAAGATTGATTAGATTATTTATTACTTTGTGATCATTTCTTTGCGCTGCACTTATTTTATCTATTGTATAGTCCTCGGCCGGTCTGCGGCCTTGCTGGAGCGCGAACAGAGTTGACTCCGCTGTGGCAGTCCGCTGAGGATCCTCGCACAGTTGGGCCATGGCTTCGAAGAAGGCAGGCAAGGACTGGATCTGTACAGAGTCAGTTTCAAGCAAGCGGTGAGCCCAGGTCTGGGGTTCTCCTTGTAGGAGGGATATAACAAATCCCACTTTATTAGCCTCTAAAGAAAAAGTCTGTGGCTGTAGGGCAAAGTAAAGTTGACATGCGCTGCGGAAGGCCCGGAACTTGGTTCGGTCCCCAGAAAACCTTTCTGGGATGGGGACCCTTGGTTCAGGTGGAAGCATTACCACAGAGGGGGATGAAACAGTCGGTGTTGGGGCAGCCGCTGAGGCAGAAGCCACACCTCCAGGACCACTGAGGTTCAGGACTTGTCCCTCCAGTCTGGTGTAGCTATCTTGCAAAGTCTTCATGGCCTGGGTGAGTGCCGCTAAGTGCGTACAGATCTCCTTAAGGGGAGAGGTCTCTCCGGCAGGCTCAGTCATGGCTGTTCGCACTGTTAGGTACCTGGTAGTTGAGCCCGACTGGTAGAAGAAGACCTCTCTTACAGCGCTGGTTCAGGAGCCACTGGAGTGGAAACAGTGGTCTCTTGAGCACAGTGGGGTAGGAGTGCCTGGTGCAGGTTCTTGCGGGGGCCGGTACTGGAGCTGAGGAGAAGTCCCTCCAGGATGGCTGGGCTGCAGATGCTGGCAGGCTGAAGTGGATCAGTAGGCAGGCCAGCAGGTGGTATAACAGCAGCAGAACCTGGAGCTGGATAAACAGGCTGGGAAGCAGCGTCACTGGTCAAAAGCAGAGTCAGACAGTCTGTTTGGCAGGAGATTAGGCAGGTATTGGCAGAAGGATAATCACAGAGTAGTCAGGCAGGCAGGCAGGTGTTCGGCAACGGGTCACAAGAGGTTAAGCAGAGTCAGGCAAGCCGGGTCGGATTGGAGATAGCAGAATGGTCAAACGTAGCTGGGTCAATGACAGATACAACAGCAGGCAGGATACAGGAACACAGGTGCAGAGCTGCAGACGAACAGCACCTTATGGGTGCAACTGACATTCTTTTTAAGAGCCCTTGGCGCCAAACAGCGCCAGTGCGCATGGGGGTGCACCGGCGCCCCCCGGTGGAGAGTTTAACTGTAACGCCCTGGACAAGCCCTGTGTGCGCACACGCATGTTCGCCCGACGGGCACTGGCATGTCCCTGACAATATCATTCTTTCTCCCCCACAAATCACAGCAAAATCCTGACCTTCTCAGGCCAAACGAACCCCCCTACTGCAGGCCTTTATGTAAGAGAGGTTGTATTGTTAGCACACTGACACACCCAATAAAAGTACACGCCCACCAGTATCTTTCAACCTATCTCTTCATGTATGTCTAAAGTGATTGCACCTGATGAGCAGGAACACATAATACTATTTGCAACAGTGTTAGCCCTTGGCTATGTGCATCAAATCTCCAACTACAGGCCAAAGATCGAAATCCATTTGCATCCACATAAATAAAGCAACAGTTTTCTAAGCATATGTACCTGTGCAGTGTAAACTCTAAAATTTTAAATGTCCAAGTCCCTAGGCATGACTTTGCTTTGGATTCAGAACAAAGTCTGATATTATTATATCTACCCCCGATCAGATTGTTGAATATATATATATATATATAAAGTGTACACTTCTCGTTCTTGAAGTAATCTCCCCTGAGACAGGCTCAGTGTGAAAGTCATTTCTGAGTTTTATTTCCTTTTTCCTTCAGTTTTATGCACTTTTTTCAGACAGAGAATACGGCATATGCAAAACATGTTGTTAGGACAATATATGAGATTTTAACAGTTTCAGCAGTTTTAGCAACAATTTCAGCAATTAATCATAGCCATTATTAAATATCTTGGTAACTTCCTCTTCAGACATTGGATGTTGATGTCATGTCTGCCTTTGGTGCAATTTATAATTCTTTGCGGTTCGGCTTCAGACTAAGAAAAGGGAACTAGCAGATATCTGTTGCAGAGATCTGTTGTTATCTGAATTCTTATGCCCGTACACACAGTCGGATTTTCCGATGGAAAATGTCCGATCGGAGCGTGTTATTGGAGATTCCGACCGTGTGTGGGCTCCATCGGACATTTTCCATCGGATTTTCTGACACACAAAGTTGGAGAGCAGAAGATAAAATTTTCTGCTAACAAAATCCGATCGCGTCAATTCCGACCGTGTGTGGCCAGTTCCGACGCACAAAGTGCCACGCATGCTCAGAAGAAATTCCGACACGGAACAACTCGTTCTGGTAAACTTAGCGTACGTAATGGATACAGCACTTTCGTCACGCTGCAATGTTAAAAATGGTTTAATACAGCGCACTCTCTTCTTCTTTATAATGTGACAAGAATAAAGTAGTTTTGCTGCTTATATTCACACAGACTTCTCACAAACTTATTTCGTCACTATTTATCGGGATTTCCTCAATATATTTTTATTTCTCACATCTGACAACATCATTTTGTTGTATTTTTTGTTTTTTTTTGGCTTTATTGTAGATTCTTTTTTTGTGTTTGTCTTTTTTTTGAAGGGTGTTATTTTTTTTTTTGGATTTTTATTTGTACTCCCGAAAATGTTTGTGTGTGTTTTTTGTGACAAGTTCCCACAACACCATTGGTATGTTTTTCTATTTAATCTGTAGGAGATTGTTTGGTGTTGTTGTCCCTTGTTAATTTCACATTTTATGTTAGAAATGTACCTGAATCGTCACCAACAAACTGTCCTTTTTGGATTAAAACACACACAGGAGAGTATAATTTCCCAAAAAATATTTTATTAAGGGCTCACAACTAAACAAAGAGGGAGGCAACGCTGGAGAAACTGCAGAAGTGAGTGAAGCCTTGGACCCCCAGGGCAGACATCAATAATTTTAAATCAAAATTGGTGGCCTGAGGAGTCCTTATCTAAGGGAGGGCAGTCTGGTCCAGAAGTCCCAGAGATCCGGAAAGCAGCAGATGACATCTGTGTCCCCAGGCTGTGGTCATACGAGAGACTGCAGCTTCTGTCAGAACAGACTGAACCCAGGGTCATCACTCTCTGGTCTTCCTTCCATGCTTCTTTCCACACGGTGGCTCTGGTGGTGGAGTTGTGGCAGCAGGAGGAGGAGGAGGATGGTCCAACTCAATGACGTCGGTCTTGGGTGTTAGTTCCCCACTCACCCCCTTACGTAGGACTTTATACAGAAGGTCCTCACAGAGCCTGCGTTGACCCTCCTGCATGCCCTGCAGTTTGGTGGCAGCCATGCAGGCAAAGGCCTCTTCAGGAGTGGGTAAGGCTCGTAGGGACGCCGAAGCCTCCTGAATGAGCCTGAACGCAGAATCCTGCACGGCACTCGGAGTCGTCTTCCTGGCTCTTTTATATGGAAGGCGGAGGGGAGGAACCTGTGATTCGGTCAGGCAGCGTCTGGTCCCAGGCTTCTCTTGGCTGACACTTAGCCCCGCCTCCTCCTGGCTGCCACTAACCCCCGCCTCCTCCTGGCTGCCACTAACCCCCGCCTCCTCCTGACTGCCACATTCCACAACCTCCTCCTGGCTGAGGTCTTCCTGTGTATGAAAAAGGGACATAGTTTTAGTATTTTCTTCATCAATCACACACAGTTGTCATCTCCTGACTGTTGTAAATTGAATGTTAACAAATATAACAGACTATCATTCTGAGCCCAGCATTTTTCATTCTTGTCCCAAATTTGGGTGCCCACTACTGTCTATTGATATGTAAAACACTTTTTTCAATCAGGAATTAGTGATCAATAATAACATCTAGTAAACATCATTTATTTATTGCCCAGAAATTTGTAGAGGAATGCTATACCTGACTCCAGCTTGGACATCGGAAGCCTCAGCTGGGGTGGAAGGAAGAGTGGAAGGAAGAGTAGAGAGGGATTCCCTGACTTCAGTGTGGTCTGACAGAAATCGCAGTCTCTCATAGTACCACAGCCTGGGGACATTAACGTCATCTGCTGCTGCTCCAGACCTCTGGGAATCTGTGACCTTCTTGCGCTCCCTAAGATAAGTGCTCCTCAGGCCACCAATTTTGGTTTTTAAATAAGGGATGGTTGCTGTGGGGACCACCGGCTTCACCAACTCCAGCAGTTTCTCCAGCGCTGCCTGCCTCTTTTGTTTATTGTTGTAATGCGGGTGTCTCACCTGCCACAGACAGGGCAGCTCCCTGTACTTGTCTATGAACAGGGGGAGGAAATTGTGGTCCTTGAACCCATCCATTTTCTCTGCAAGACACAACACAAGACAAACCCTAATGTCAGGCCAAACTCCCCTAATCTTGTTACAATATAGGCTTCCATTTCGAAGCAGTATAGGCCCAAGTTTAGATCCTACCTTCGTTATCACGATCGGCACCTCCGATGCTCCTTCCTACGCTCACAGATCGTACGTAAGACGCACGCATGTTACGCTTTATACACACTGCGCATGCGTGTAACTCCGCCCGCCCCTGACGTTCTTTCTAGTCTATTCCCCGCCCCTTTTCGTTCGGCGCAGTGGGGGAAGAGCACATGGCGGATACACAGCAGGATCGTGATAATTGTAGCAACGAGGAGGAGGAGGAAAGCCCGGATCCGGAAAAGTCCCGATCCAGAAGGAGATTTAAGGACTCAAATATGTCCTTTGGGGAGATGTTGGAGATGGTGGACATCCTGAAGAGGGCCGACTATGACGGGAAGTATGGACCTTACCCCAACCCCAATGTCAGAAAGGCCAAGATCATGGCGAAAGTGGTCAGGAGTCTGCACCGGAATTTCAGGGTACGACGATCGAAAGATCAGCTCAGGAAGCGGTGGTCGGACCTCAAATTAGGAGAACATGAGCAGTACAGAAAGATCCAGAGAGTGCTGCAAAAAAGTAAGTAGTTGTGCTGTGTTCCTATTCTTTTGATATTTATTACGTTCGTGCTGCTCCATGTGCTTTTAGGAACTGTTGTACAGTTTAAAATGGCAACTTTCATTTTCATGGGCACATTATTCGTTCGTATCAAACCTTTTTCTTTCGGACTATAAAATACCATTGTTTAGGCCATATGCATTTGGCCACCATTTTTACGCCCTATACTTGTCTTAAAAGAATTTGGTTGTGTAGATGGCTTTGCTACTAGAATGAAATGTAAACTAGATTCTGTGTAAGGAGAGGACATTCAGCAGCTGTTTACACATCTGGACGCTGGAGCACTAGTGTGGGACACAAGAACACAATTTTTATTAGGGGGCCACACAGGTGCTCCAGTGTATACTATAGGGGGGGGGGGCTACATCTGTGAAGCTTGTACCAAACAGGTAAAGTATTGCAGCTTGACAAAGGACACTGAAAATGCTACATTTTGGAACTCTGCTAAAATTGACAATTGTACCCCACTTTCAAGCAATGTTTAATATTTCTAGTTCTGCCATCAAATATCTGTGTGCTAATTATACCATTTTGTTTTACATAGGAGAGAAAAGACTTGGAGTACACCCCTCATCCGAGGAGACCAGAGTCCACCCCCCTCTGGACGAAGGGGAAATCCCCCAACACAAGCTGAGCAGGAGGAAGAAGACATGGTGGAACTAGTCACCACAACAGGTGAATGTCTGCGACCACAGACTCAGGTAAGAGATGGATGCCGGCATATTTTTGAGACCTAATTTTTTTGGGGGGTTCCTCTCTTTTTAGGTGATCGTGATGTTGTGGATCCAGATCCTTTCTAATCCGAAAGTGCCCAGATCCTGATCGGGGAGATCATGGGGTGTAATTTACAATTGGAAAACATCAAGAAAAACATCAATTATGTTATTCCAAAAAATAAAAACATCATTGATGTTTTGGGGCGAGTTTAAAGCCCCTACAAAACCCTTTGTTTTTTGGTGTGCTACAATGTGCAAAATGCTTTTGTGATTTTTCACAAAGCCAAATTTGGAGGATGCACACAGTGTGTCAACATGCGCTATCTGCCATCACGGGAGATCAATGGATGCTTTTTTGGGGGTGCAACCCTTCCTCAATAATAAAGTAGCTGAGAGGAAGGGGTTTCTCCCCCAAAACACGTCCCTTGATCCCCCGTGATGGCAGCTAGCACATGTTGAAATTCGTAAATTGGTGTGCATCTTCCAAATTTGGCTTTTCCTGGGGTGACTTCACCCCATCTGAACGCAATATCAAACACAGTTCCTAAATACTCTTGTCTGATATTGCCTTCAAGTTCTACCTAATGTGAACTTTGTAAGTTCAAGATTTGTGTCTTTCTTGTTGGTTTTACACATGCCTGTTTTATCGTAAATGGACATTTCTATTATTGATAATGCTATCCCAAAAATTGTTATACAACAAACATGTTGGTTTGTTTGAAAAACCTTTGGTAAATGCACATGTGATTGTGCAGGTATAAAAAAGTTTGTTAATCAAGAATGTGTGGATTATTGTCTCAACGCTACAACACTTTTGGGGTGATGTCATTGCTGTTTTCAGAGAAAATGGGGGTTATTTACTAAGGGCAAATCCTCTTGGCACTACAAGTGCAGTTTCAGTGCAGTTGCAACTGCACTTGTAGCGAAATGTGTCTTTGCATTTAGTAAATAACAGCCAACAGTGCTTTGTATAAGGTTACACAATCACGCCATTTTCTGGACTCCACACATTTCTGTCAGGGTCAGCTAAAACAAACACAAGCAGTAAATGTCCACAAAGAATGTCTTTTTTTTTTTATTATAAAAAGGCTTCACATATTTGCTGGCATATTGATGGCCCCCCTACCCGCAAAGAACTCCAGGTAGCGTAACCGGACATCACGGGCACTCAGGGAGGGCAAGCCAGGACGCCCGCTTTCAAGCGCCGTCAGTGTGGTTTCATGTATCATTCCGGCCTCAGGCCCAACTGAGCCAGCATAGTTGGCTGAAAGTTTCCTTAAAAAGTTATGGAGAATACAGCACGCCAGTATAATATGGTTCAGTTTATACTCCGCCATATGGATGGGTGTCAGAAATAGGCGGAACCGGCTGGCCAGGATTCCAAATGTGTTCTCCACCACTCTTCGGGCTCTGGCCAGCCGGTAATTAAAAACCCTCTGTTCCGGGGTGAGGGTTCTCATCGGGAATGGCCGCATCAGGTGGTCCCCCAGCGCAAACGCTTCATCAGCAACGAACATGAATGGGAGTCCTTCCACATTGTCCTCTGGGGCTGGCAAGTCCAAGCTGCCATTCTGGAGATGCCTGTAGAACTCCGTCCACCATCAGACATCCGGCCATTCTTCCCCACGTCCACATACAGGAAGTCGTAATTAGCCAACACCACTGCCAACATCACTATACTATTGAACCCCTTATAGTTGAAATAGTACAACCCCGAGTTGGGTAGTGGGACGATGTGGACGTGTTTCCCATCAATTGCCCCTCCGCAGTTAGGAAAGTCCCACCGCTG
The DNA here is from genome assembly GCA_037952925.1 of Lithobates clamitans. Taxonomy (NCBI): domain Eukaryota; kingdom Metazoa; phylum Chordata; class Amphibia; order Anura; family Ranidae; genus Lithobates; species Lithobates clamitans. The sequence continues at coordinate 2,064,520 of JBBGZY010000909.1, forward strand.
GGCAAAGTGGGAGGCCACAGTCTGCCATTCCCGTGGCGTGGAAGGAAACTGTTGAGGAAAAAAAAAATAATTACTATTTTGGCTCAGAAACATGGCAAGCAGATTAGGCACAAACATTATGGGGCAACCTCCAGATAACATTTATTAAGGGGAATTTAACAACGCCAAAGTATAAGGTACACCTATCATATCCCCCCCCCCTCTCATGGGCCATTTCTAACATTATGGGGTGTGTGGAAATCTTGGACAGGTAACCCTCTTCACTTCATTGAGAGATGAATGCCTAAATACAGGGTATTACTTGGAACAGCCCCTCCTTAGTTACACTATTGGCAGCCCACTGGACAGGTAAAAAGTGTCATAATACAAAGATATAAATACACATTGTACACATTTGAGGACATTTGGACATTCTGCTATTACCTGTCAAGATAATAATAGGATACAAAAACGTTAAACAGTACCATTTGAAAGTATACAGGCAGGCCCTTGCACTACATGCTTTGGTGAATTCATCCATACATCAGAGCACAAAACAGATGGGTATAGTGTGTATGGGTTTGGCAAAGTCAGCAGATAGATGATTGAGGATAGATAGAGATTTGGGATCAGCTGACTTAGCAGTTGGGGGAGGGAGGGTTACTAAAAATGATTTGTGGACACCACAAAAAAAAGCCTCTGGCACTCTGCCTGAATTTAAACCTAAAATAACATTTCAAAACATTTTAGGGGGTGTTGGGGTAAAGCACTACTACGGAACTGATAAAATACATTGTTAAGTGACTACATGAGGTGAATATGGGCCAGGAGAGACCATGCTGGGGAGGTTATTGAAGGGCAATCTGTATGAAGGACCTAAAAAAATAATTGCATAAAAATCCTGCATGCATGAGGACAAAGGGGACATTCACAGCATAATACAATCATGGTAATTAGGGAATGAGGAAAGAAATACAATATATTATCAAACATTCAATACAATAAAATGTGATATTAAAAGAAAAAAATCTTACCTTCATATACTCCTTCTACGGGACCTGTATGATGGCAGAACAGGTCTCTGGGATGATGATACCCAGAGCCTGGGGGGAGATGCCTGTCGAGAACTTCAAGTCCTGCAGACTTCTCCCTGTCGCCAAATACTGCAGGGTAGCGACCAACCTCTGCTCCGGAGTGATGGCTTGCCTCATGCAGGTATCCTGCCTGCTAATATAAGGGGTCAGCGAAGCCAACAGACGGTGAAACACGGGGTCCCTCATCCTGAGAAAGTTCCTGAAATCACCAGGATTATTCTCACGGATCTCACGGAGCAAAGGCATATGAGAGAACTGGTCATGCTGAAGCAACCAATTCTTGGTCCATGAACTCCTCCCCACCCTGTTCATGGACTGGACTTGTGTCAAGGTCAGGACCCCAACACCAAGCCCCCACACAGCACGAACTCTACGAGGAGTACGCATACGTAACATGGCTAGAAAACGGTCGGCTGCTCAGAACGAAGTAACAGAACGCACTGAAGAACAGCAAGGCATGTGAAGAGGGACCTGAAAAACAGTAATGAACGAAAAAGAATACAATGACTAAGTCATGAGGAAACTTGCTTGCACGCACTGAAGAGCAGATACAAACCCACAAGCACAAACTGAACGGCAGAAAACGATCTGAAAACCACAAGTCTGAAAAAGCGCGAATCGTCTCTCACCAAACTTTTACTAACACGAAATTAGCAAAAGGAGCCCAAAGGGTGCTGCGCTTGGTTCTGAACTGGCCTTTTCTAGTCTCGTCGTACGTGGTGTACGTGACCGCGTGGTTGGCGATCGGAAATTCAGTTAACATTGTGTGACAGTGTGTATGCAAAACAAGTTTGAGCCAACATCCGTCGGAAAAAATCCTAGGATTTTGTTGTCGGAATGTCCGAACAAAGTCTGACCGTGTGTACGGGGCATTAGAGTTAAGATTTAACAAGCTAAGCAATGACACAATATTGCATTTGAAATAAGCATTTTAACATTTTTACCTGGTACCTTATGTGACAACTGGATGTGACACCTTAATCACATCCATTACAATTAGTGCTAATAAACATTAACATCAGTCCCTGGCTGCAATGGGCTTCCAATATAAAGTCCAAAATTAACTTTCTTACATTAGAACCTATTTTGACAGGAGACAAATAAAATGCCAGCATGTCTTTGGATTGTAGTGAGAAACCCACACAGGGACAACATATAAGCTTCAACACAAGCATTAGCATGTTGGGGAATTGAACCAACATCCCAGGTGCTGCTAGACAGAACTGCTACCCACTTAGCCACCAGGCAGCTTCACACATGTTCTCTGCATCTCTGTGGTGTGAATCAGCCCTAAGTCCATAGCCATGCTCAGTGTCACAAGCAATATACAATATATTAGCCTAAGTATTGGGACGCCTGCCTTTAAATGCACTTGAACTGTAATGGCATCCCAGTATTAGTATTGGGTTCAAAACTCATTTGGCCCACCCTTTGCAGCTATAACAGCTTCAACTCTTCTGGGAAGGCTGTCCACAAGGTTTAGGAGTGTGTCTATGGGAATGTTTGACCATTCTTCGAAGTGCATTTGTGAGTTAAGGTACTAGTGTTAGCAGAGAAGGCCTGACCTACAGTCTCCTCTCTAATTCATCCCCAAGGTGTTCTGTTGTGTTGAGGTCAGGACTCTGTCCAGGCCAGTCAAGTTCCTCCACCCCAAAATCACTCATACATGTCTTTATGGACCTTGCTTTGTGCACTGGTCCAAATGATTTGGTGGAGGGGGGATTATGATGTGGGGTTGTTTTTCCCCATATACACTTACCATACCTTTCAGCAAATAGCTTGGGGTGTCTACTTTCCAAAATGGGGTCATTTGGGGGGGATTGTGCCATCTGGGCATTCCATGGCCTCCGAAACTGTGATAGGCAGTGAGGAGTGAAATAAAAAATTTACACCCTTAGAAACCCTAAAGGTGGTGCTTGGTTTTCGGGGTCTCGTACGCGGCTAGGCTCCCAAAAAGCCTCACACATGTGGTATCCCTGTACTCAGGAAAAGTAACAGAATGTATTTTGGGGTGTAATTTCACATATGCCCATGGCATGTTTGAGCAATATATAATTTAGTGACAACTTTGTGCAAAAAAAAAAAAAAATTGTCTATTTCCCACAACTTGTGTCACAATATAAAAAATTCCATGGACTCAACATGCCTCTCAGCAAATAGCTTGGGGTGTTTAATTTCCAAAATGGGGTCATTTGGGGGTTTTTAACTGTCCTGGCATTTTATGCACAACATTTAGGAGCTTATGTCACACATCTTCTAACCACTTGAAGACAAAGCCCTTTCTGACACTTTTTGTTTACATGAAAAAATATTTTTTTTTGCAAGAAAATTACTTTGAACCCCCAAACATTATATATTTTTTTTAAAGCAAAGGCCCTACAGATTAAAATGGTGGGTGTTTCATTTTTTTCACACAGTATTTGCACAGCGATTTTTCAAATTCATTTTTTAGGGGGAAAAACACACTTTTTAAATTTTAATGCACTAAAACACACTAAATTGCCCAAATGTTTGATGAAATAAAAAAGATGATCTTAGGCCGAGTACATGGATACCAAACATGACATGCTTTAAAATTACGTACCAACATGCAGTGGCGACAAACTACATACATTTTTAAAAGCCTTTAAAAGCCTTTACAGGTTACCACTTTGGATTTACAGAGGAGGTCTACTGCTAAAATTACTTCCCTCAATCTGACCTTCAGTGATACCTCACATGCATGGTGCAATTGCTGTTTACATTTGACGCCAGATTGACGCTTGTGTTCGCCTTTGCGCGAGAGCAGGGGGGGACATGGGTGCTTTTTTTTTTTTTTTCTTTATTATTTTTTTGCTTTTCTATCTCATTTTTAAACTGTTCCTTTCATTTTTTTTAATCATTTTTATTATTATTTCAGGGAATGTAAATATCCCCTATGATAGCAATAGGTAGTGACAGGTACTCTTTTTTGAAAAAATTGGGGTCTATTAGACCCTAGATCTCTCCTCTGCCCTCAAAGCATTTGACCACACCAAGATCGGTGTGATAAAATGCTATCCCAAGGGCGCTGTTTACATCCGGTGAAATCTAAGCCATGAAATGCTTGTAGCTTCCGCTTTCTTAGGCCATAGAGATGATTGGAGCCATTCTGGTCTCTGATCAGCTCTATGGTCAGCTGGCTGAATCACCGGCTGCATTCTCGGGTTCCCTGTTGGGACAGGAGAGCCAGAGAAAACCATGGAAAACCATGGAAGATGGAGGGACATTCCCTCCCAATGCTTGTAAAAGCAGTCTAGAGGCTAATTAGCCACTAGGATTGCTTTTACATGAAAGCCGACCGCCAACTGAAAAGAATGATACCAAGATGATACCTAAACCTGCAGGCATCATTCTGGTATAACCACTCAAAGTTCAGAAACATACCAGTATGTTGCTGGTCCTTGTTGAGCATATATTGTAATCTTTTTTTTCATGCAGCCTGTGGGCTGAACAAAAAAAAGAGATTGATCGTGGGTATGCCCACCATTATAATACCTCCCTTCATCCACCCACTTCTAAGGATGGGCATACATGCACCATTTATATATGCATCACAGTAAAAAAAAGAGCATATATGCCGAAGCATGGGGTCATCCACCCACAAAAGGTAGGATCAAATCGCTCCTCCGCCCCTGCTGCCCCCATGCTTCGGCATATATGCTCTTTTTTTTAACTGTGGTGGAGAAATCACCTCCGACAGCGCTGGAGTCACAGCTTTATGTATCGTGGGAGCAAACGCTGTTGCTGTCAAGATAAATAAATCCGCGCTACAGCTGAATAGCGTACCTGAAAACAAAAAAATGGTTAACAATAAAACACAGTAAACAGTAAAGTATAAAAAAATTACATACCTGAAAAGCAAACATGATAAAACATAATAACAATAAAACATTGCAGAATAGAATACAGTAAAAAAGAGCAGAACAATAGAGAGAGAATAGAGAGAGAGAAAAAATAAAACAACAACTATTTTTGTTTTTTTTATTTTATATTTTTTTTTTTTTACTTTTTTTTATAACTGTAACTTTTGTAACTGTAACCGGTTCCAGGTTTGGGTCTTTCAAAATGCGATGGCATCTTGGGAGACCCTGTGAAAGTGTGCCTAGTCTGTGCAATGCTGTACCCTACGCTAAAACCCAACTAGTGTATGGTAGCGCTCAAAACATTCACCAATGCAAAAACCAGGATTGTCAGGACAGGAGGGACAATAATAGTGGGTGCCACGCCTATATCCGCGCTTTCTACAGACACAACATTTTCTTTGGGGGGCTCGTTGGGTAGGGGTACTCGGGAAGACATAAGGAAAATGCCTCTCATGCAGCCGGCTTACTGCATTTGGTTGGGGAAGGTGAGGTGGAGCACCGTTTGGAAACAGAAGGACTCTGACGATCTCTTCCTGGAATTTAAGGAAGGATCCACTCCATTCTGAAGCTCTGTATAGCACATGAGCGTTCAGCAAAGCCAATTAAAATAAGTATGCAGACACTTTTTTATACCAGAGTCTGGCCTTACGGGCAACTTGGATATGGCGCAAAAACTGGTCGTTGAGGTCCACCCCTCCCATATTTTAGTTATATTCCTGGACACAGAGTGGTACCCCTTTCCGAATAAGGGTGACACCAAGTCCCACACAATCTTGCCAGTGCTTCCTATGTAGTCAGGGCAGTTTGTCGGCTCTACGTGGCTATCTCTTCCCTCTACATACATGTATAGCCTGTGGTCTTGTCACAGAGCTTATACATCTTGACCCCGTATCTGGCACGCTTGATGGGAAGGTCCTGTTTGAATGACAAGCGGCCAGAAAAATTAATCAGGGACTCATCAACGCAGACAACTTGATGGGGAGTAAACAAGTCTGCAAAAAGTTGGTTTAAGTTTATGAGGGGCCGAATTTTGTAGAGCCGATCGTATCCAGGGTCTCCACGAGGATGACAGAGTTCATTGTTGTTGAAGTGCATGAACCACAAAATGCTTGTTTCGTGCCCTGGCCATGGAAGCAGAGAACACGGGCATATGGTGAATTGGGTCAGTGGACCAATATGACTGCAGCTCACTCTTTTTGGTTATGCCCTAGAGGAGGGAAAGGCCCAGAAAGATCTTAAATTCGGAAACCGTAATTGGTTTCCAATCACTGGCAAGGGAGGACTGGGGAATAGTGGCGATGTGTTGACCAGCGTACAAATTGCGTTGGTCCACAATAGATCTATGTAGATCTTCGGTGAAAAACAACGAATAAAAATCAAATGACGTAAAATCAACTGTTTCCACATGAATGCCGGGTTGGCCAGTGAATGGTGGAAGTACGGGTGCTGCAGAAGTGGTGGGTTCCCAATTAGGATTGGCGAATGCAGCAGGAAGGGCACTATGGGCCTGTGTTCGTCTTCTTGGTGGCAGCGGGACACTACTTGTGCTTGCCACCTCGCCAGCTTGAACTGCACTTATGGGACTCGCCACATCACCAGGTGTTACTGCAGTTCTGGATGTACGACCAGGGTGTACTAGGCCGCTGGTGCTTGCCAGTTCACCAGAAAGATTAGAGACGCTAGTACTTCTCTGCTCCATACGAGGGACCTGCGGTCCTTGCACCTCAACAGCAGAAGAAGATTTGGGTCTGGTACGCCTGACCTTGGCAGGGACGACAACTCCATCATCAGAGCTATCTGTCATGGAGCCGCTGCTGTCTATAGGTTCATATTCTGAGCCTGAATCTGACAGATGAGTGACTTCCTCTTCACTATCTGTCATGCTCAGAAATGTGTAGGCCTCTTCACTAGTGTACCTTCGATTTGCCATTTTGGTCTCTAAATTTAGTGGTATACTAGTGAGACTCACAGGCAAAAAAGCTCCTGACTGTTAGTGACTGGATCAAAACACTACCAAAAAACTGTTAGCGATCGCAGGGATCAGGCCTGACTCTGCGAACGCTGCAGTTATGTGTTTAGTGTTTTGTAAGTGACAGTGATCGATCGATACTGCACTTTGCTTGGGCTGGGCTGGGTGAAGGGGCAAAATGCAGGTGCTAGCAGGTATCTGGGCTGATCCTGCTAACACTGCGTTTTTGGGAACCCTAAACTGCTGGGGACACTAGTATAGATCTGATCAGATCAGATATTGATCTGTTCAGATACTATACCACTAAGGGAGGTGTATGCTGCGTGCGTGGGTGTTAGCGGTACTGACACTAATCTGATGCTGCCTGGGGTGACGCAGACCCTAACTGACCCTAAAACTTAACTTACATCACCGCCGGGCGATTAGGGGGTTAAACCTTTATTGGGTAATAAACGGCGGGTGCCCTGACACTATGAATAAAAACTAACCAGCGGCACCTGTAGCAGTTATATGGTGATCACCGGTGAAAGGGTTAACTAGGGGGGAATCAGGGGGTTAAAACCTTTACTAGGTAGTATATGGGGGTACCTGACGCTATAAAATGCTGACAGCAAACCTAAATACTTACCTCCCTAACTAGCATTACCTGTGACACTAATACAGCGATCAGATAAACGATCACTTAGTGACACTGGCGACGGGGGGGTGATCACGGGGTTAAAACTTTATTAGGGGGGGTTGGGGGGGTTCCCCAGACCTAAAAGGGCCTAACACTAACTGCCCTACCACTTATAACTGTCACAAAATGACACCAATGCAGTTATCAGTAAAAAAAAAAAAAACTGCTATTGGTGTTACTGTGACAGGGGGTACAGGGGGGTGATCGGGGGGGAATGGGGTTGAAAAGTGTGCCTAGAGTGTTCTACTGTATGTGTAGTGTTTGGTGCGCTTACTTGGATGTCTTCTCTCCTCGGCGCCGGAACGAAAAGACCGACATGAGGAAAGATGACATCACTTCCTCCACTTCTGTTTACAGTTCAGAAGCCGAGAAAGCTCCTCATTTGCCAGGAGTGATCGTGAGGGGGTGGCCATGAATCAGTGGCCTCCCCCTCACCTTGGATCTCTCCTGACAAAACACGACCGCCGCAGGCACCGGGGGGGTCCGATTGGACTCCCCGCCCGGGGGCAGGCAGGGATGTACAGGTAAGCCCTTATGCCTGCCTATGCCATTGTGCCAACGTACATCTGCGTGCGGTGGTCAGCAACTGGTTAAGAACTGTCACGGCAGTTCTGGCGTCATTCAGCGGGCTCCTCCTCATGAAAGCGGCTCAGGTTGTGGCGGCGTCTTTCTCCGTAACCCGGGACAAGGGTGGATTACATCGCTGGAATTTTTTTTTCTTTTTTAATAAAGGACTGGTCCAATTCTGTGTCTGTGTGTTTTTTACAATTTTTGACACTTTTTTTGTGAAATGGTAGGAGTACAATGTACCTTTTACCATTTCACACAGGGGGGGCGGGATCTGGGTGTCCCCTTGTTAGAGGGGGCTTCCAGATTCCGATAAGCCCCCCGCCCGCAGACCCACACAACCACCGGCCAAGGGTCGTGGGGATGAGGCCCTTGTCTCCATCAACATGGGGACATCCTCCCCATGTTGAGGGCATGTGGCCTGGTACGGTTCAGGAGGGGGGCGTTCTCTCGTTCCTCCTCTTTTCCTGTGGCCTGCCAGGTTGAAAAGATAAGGGTCTGGTATGGATTTTTAGGGGGACCCCACGATATTTTTTTTTAAATTTTGGCGTGGGCTTCCCCTAAAATCCATACCAGACCTGAAGGGCCTGGTATGGAATTTGGGGGGACCCCATGCATTATTTTTTTTAATTTTGGCACAGGGTTCCCCTTGATATCCATACCAGACCTGAAGGGCCTGGTATGGAATTTGGGGGGACCCCACGCATTTTTTTTTTAAATTTTGGTTTGGGGTTCCCCCTTAATATTCATACCAGACCCAAAGGGCCTGGTAATGGACTGTGGGGGAATCCCAGGCCGTTTTTATCAATGAACTTTTATGTGTATTGTTAGGACCGACAATTCATTAATAGCCGGTGTCTTGCCGAGAAAGTTCCCCCGGCGGATAAGGACCCCCATGTACTGCGCATGCGCTGTGCTTGCACAGTACGAACGACTACGGAGCTGCCGAAAGTCTCCAAAGTTGAACAGCTGATCGTCAGCTCTACACAGCGCCTGCGCACTACATTCTGCCTTAAGTCCAGGTTCAAGCCCCACCATCCAAGTGGACATAGAGTTAGAATAAAAATATGCCGAGCGAAGCGAGGCCGTGCCAAAAGCGTGGTGAGCAAAGCGAGCCTGCCAGGGGCCCTGTTACAGGCCCTGTGTACAGCTGACTCACAGGTGTTTAGCATCGGCTATTTTCGGCGGCTCGGGGGGAACTTTCTCGGCAGAACACCGGCACTAGCACTAGCACTTTTAAATGACTTTTCCTGTCGCATCATGGCAGTATACACTTTGGGTTGTGACTCCGCCCCCACAACCTGATAGGACCACATGACTATAAGTTGCAGAAAGGGCCCCTGCCCCAGTATTCTCTTATTTTTCCTCACCAGCCAGGACTGAATGAATTAAGAAGCACCCCCTTACTGCTTCACCCCAGCCAGGTTCTAGCCTCTCCTGGGTGGAAGTCCTTACCTGTACAGCCTCTAAATGAGCTAGCTGGAAGGAGCCCCACTCTGGTGATCTCAGGGGTATGTCAGCGGCTTTAGTATAAGCCTTAAACAGGCTTAGTTGTTTTGCAGCGGTCTCCAAGATTCTGTTTCCTTCACTGGGCGGCGGCCAGGGTGGCAGCTTTAAAAACCTCCTGATGCCTTTTTTCTCTGCTCCTGCCCATTCACTGTGTATTTGGGTATCTGTGTGCTCTGTCTGCGATCCTGGTGTTCCCCCCCTTCTGGGTAAGTGGCTGCCTAATCGCATGTACACTCTTCTCGTCTTACTCTGCAGGTTCTTACCTTCCTGTCTCTTAAGTGAATCACTCTTTTTCTCTATGGAGGCCGCTGCCCCAGCAGATCACCATCAGCCTAATAGGCAAGGGGGAGGATCCTTTTGGTAAGTAGTGAAGATTGAAAAAGAGAGCAGGATTCCACTAACGCTTCCTAACTTGGTCAGCCCTATCAGGTCCCCAAGATTGTCCAAATCAAGACGAAGAGAGACCTCGTACAGGAGAAGCAGCTCCGGCCACAGACAAAGCCGCTCACGCGGAAGAAGTCGCTCAGGCCACAGGAGATGTCGCAGAAGGAGTCGATCCAGATCCTACTCAAGACATAGCCGCTCTTATCGCAGAAGATCCCCTGCACGCAGACACCAGTCACCAGTGCACCCCTCCCATCCTGTCGGGAACACTTGCTGGGTTTGCGGGGCCACCGCCCTACCAGATAAACTGGCTTGTTGCAGATGCATCGACAAGCCACTAAAGAGAAAGAGCCAGATGCCATTGAAACTCTCCGGAGTCTCAACTCCGCAAGTCTTAACTCCTGATGTGGAGTTTACAGCCCAAAGCGCCTCACCCACTCATCCCAGTACATCAAGGGAGCAAGAACTCCCGTCTGACACCGAAGAGCTGGAAACATCGGCAGGATTCGATTTTTCGCTAATGGGACCATTTGTTAAATCGGTCAAGGAAGTGATAAACTAGGAGGAGCCCAAGGAGACCCTACAGATACAGAGGAAATATTTCCCAAATCTCAAAAGAGTTCCAGAGGCTTTCCCGTTCATCGACAAGTTAGATGAGCTGATCAAGGAGGAATGGCAGAATCCTGAAAAGAAGACTAGTCTAACTAACAGACTTGCCAAATTGTACCCGCTCAAGGAGCCCAAGGTGTCCCCTCTATTCTCCCCTCCAGTAGTAGACGCATCCTTGATGCGTCTAGCTAGGACATGTGGCGCTCCCTATCGAAGACGGAAAGTTGACACTGACCTTAAAAGAGCTTACATATTTGCATGAGGTGCCTGCAGACCAGCCAGGGCACTGGCCGCAGTGGGAAGAGCTATCTCCAGTTGGTCCTCAAGCACTGCAAAACTCGCTGCTGAGGGCGTGGACCAAGAGCAGATAGTCAAGGCCTTACAAGAACTTAGCCCTGCAGGGGATTTCATAGCAGAAGCTTCTGTGGACACTATTAGATCCACATCAAGGTCCATGCTGGCCTCTGTAATGGCCAGAAGGGCGCTATGGCTAAAGCCCTGGTCGGCAGACCCCGCCTCTAAGTCCAACTGGTGCCGAATACCGTATGACGGGGAAAATCTTATTGGGACGAAGTTGGATACAGCAATTTCAAAAGTGACAGGCGGAAAGTCAGGCCTTATCCCTTCGGACAAAAGACCGAAACAGCAGAGACCACCTCCCTTCAGACGCAATCTCCCGGAGAGATACAGGGATGCAAAATCCTATAGGCCTGGGAAGGAATATAGAAGGAGCTAGAAGAACCCTCAGACGTCCTTCCTTAAATTCCAGTAACCCAAAACCCCCGCTTCCGGCGACCAGAAATCCTTTTGAAGTTGCGCCCGCCCAGCCAGTGGTAGTGGGTTCCAGACTCACAAAGTTCAGGCTGGTTTGGGCAGAAACAATAAAAGACCCATGGACGGTGGTCACCATCCAGTTCGGGCACAAATAGTCGTTCAAAAGACGTCCCCCAAGGGATCAGTTTTGCTCAACCAAACTACCACCATCCCGGGAGAAAAAGCTGTCATTAATCCATTACATCCAAGATCTTCTTCAAAACTAGGCAATAGTGGAGGTTCTGCTAACACAAAGAGGCAAAGGCTTCTTCTCCCCATTTTTCTTAGTCAAAAAGAAGTCAGGGGATTTGCGTCCGGTCTTGAAAAACCTCAACCGATCAATCCGGATAGAGTCTTTCAAAATGGAAAGCCTACAATCAATCCTCCAAGCAATAGACCTCGGAGATTGGATGCTTTCAATCGACCTCCAGGATGCATATCTGCATATCCCTATCCACGCCGCATTCCAGAAATTTCTTCATTTCACCTTAAACCATCGGCACTTCCAATTCCGAAGCCTCCCGTTTGGGATTTCTACAGCACCCAGGACATTTACGAAGATCCTGTTACCCATAATAGCTTACTTGAGGGAGAAAGGACTAAGGGTCCACCATTACCTGGACGATACCCTGCTTCTTTCAGATGGCCAGGAGTCTCTCATCCAACATCGGGAAATTCTAGTCTCCACACTGCAGGGTCTAGGGTGGCTAATAAATTGGAAGAAAAGCAATATCCAGCCTACCCAGAGAATGGTCTTCCTGGGAGCAGAACTGGACACCAGAGTGAGGAAGTCAATCTCAACCACAACATTACCAGCCAGAGCATGCCTCAGTATCTTAGGCTCACTATCAGCGACCATTCCAATGGTCCAATGGGCACAATAGAACTCAAGACCCCTCCAAATCTCCTTTCTGCGCTAGTGGGATGGCACGTCTATGTCCCAGCCAATCTCCATCTCAGAGGAGGTCAAGCAATCATTGCGATGGTGGACACAGCCTCACAACTTGAAGAGATGCAAGCACATAGTCACACCTCTTCAGGAGACAGTGACCTCTGATGCCAGCATGGAGGGGTGGGGGGCAAACTATCAGAACTACGCGGCTCAGGGCCACTGGCCATTCAGGTCACAGGATTCAGTTTTGAACGTGCTGGAAATAAAGGCAGCATTCCAAGCTCTCCTGGCCTTCAGCCCTCACCTGAGGGGGAAGCAGGTCCTTCTGAGAATGGACAACAGAGTGGCTGTCGCCTACATCAACAGGCAGGGGGGCACCAGAAGCAGCTCCATGATGCAGGAGGTCCATCCTGTTATAGAATGGGCACAGCTGAACCTGTCAGACTTGAGGGCGGTTTACGTCCCAGGAGCCCAGAACCTCTTGGCCCGACTTCATCTCCAACAACAAGTGGTCCCTGAGTCCCCAGGCGTTCGCTCTCATTTCTCGGACCTGGGGATCACCGGATATAGATCTTGCAGCAACACCAGCATACAAAATGCCAGAGATTCTTGTCAAGAATTCCCTTTCCTACAGCAGAGGGAATGGATTGCCTCCAACACCCCTGGAGTTTTTGCATGGGCTACATCTTTCCCCCGACTTCCCTCATAGCGAGATTCCTTCTAAAGCTCAAGAGATCAATGGCATTAGTAATTGCAGTGATCCCCTTTTGGCTGAGGAGGCCATGGTTCACCACTCTCCTGCAGCTGAACACGACAGACCCGCTCCCTCTCCCATTATCAGCGGACCTTCTCTCCCAGGACCATCTACTTCAACCCGGAAAAGCTACATTTGATGGCCTGGAGACTGAATGGGCTAGGTATTTGGATCAAGGCTGTTCCCAAAAGGTGGTGGATACCTTACTCCAGGTCAGAAGGTCTACCACCAACAACACCTACAGAATGGTCTGGGAAAAATTTGTCGCTTTTACTCAGCAGCAAGGCTGGGACTCATCCTCCCCTTCGGTATCACAAATTCTAGAATGTCTACAGTCAGGCCTAGAAAAAGGCCTTAGGTCTAGCACCCTGAAGGTCCAAGTGTCAGCCCTATCCGCCTTGACAGGAGTTAAATGGGCACAAGATCCCCTTATTATCCAGTTTCAAAGGGTAGACCTAAAATTAAGGCCCTCTAGAAAACCTTCCTTCCCAGTCTGGGACCTCTCAGTTGTTCTGGAAGCTCTCTCCAAGGAACCTTTCTTCCCGCTCGAGAACATCTCCCTCTGGGACCTAACACTAAAGGTTTCATTCCTGATAGCCATAACATCGGCTAAAAGGGTGTCAGAGATGCAAGCTTTACTGGCTAATGAACCGTACCTGATCGTTTACCCAGACAGATTAGTCCTGAGGCCTTCAGATTGCTTCATCCCCAAAGTATCCTCATCCTTCCATTTCAACCAACAGATTAATCTCCCAGCACTTGTCACGAATCAGGGTAACCCTCATCCATTAGACATTAAGGGCAACATCTTGGAAGTACCTCTCGGCAACCAGATCCATCAGAAAAACGGAGAGCCTTCTAATTATCCCGCATGGATTCAAGAGAGGTCAGGCGGCATCTTCATGCACCATTGCGTCATGGCTAGTAAAAGTCATCAAGAAGAAGACTTATTCGCTAAGTAACCACATTCCACCAGGGCAGTGGCAACTTCCTGGGCGGCCTACTGTAGAGTCTTGGTGGAAACCATTTGCAGAGCGGCCACCTGGTCTTCCAGGAACACCTTTATATCTCATTATAAGGTGGATTACGCTCGCTTATCCACAGTGGATTTCAGAAGAACCGTTATCCAGGCCAACTCTTCTATTCTTTGTTAATAAACTTAATTTGCATTCCCACCCAGTTGCGAGTTATTCCCCAAAGTGTATGCTGCCATGAAGATGCGACAGGAAAGGAAAATTACGGAAAGGTGAGTATACAATTTTCTGTTTTTTCTTCCTTTAGAAATGTAATTTTGCTGTCAGACTGTTCTAAACACGGGAAACACGCGCCACTTTACAGGCATACTATAGACACCCCCCAGGTACGAAGAAATTTAAATTAAAATGTACACTTTTATGGTTTCACTTTAAGCATTATTAAAATCACTGCTCCCGAAAAAGCAGCAGTTTTTACGACTTTTTTGCATTGATACATGTCCCGTGGGGCAGGACCCAGGACCTCAAACACTTTTTATGACAATAACTTGCATATTAACCTTTAAAATTAGCACTTTTGATTATTCATGTTCGTGTCCCATAGACTTTAACGGTGTTCGCACAAATTTTTTGTCTTTTCCCATGTTCTGCTGCAAACCGAACAGCAGGTTTTCGGCTTGAGAATCATGGGGTACAACTTGTCAAGCAACTCGGAGGTCCAATGTTGCCCAACTGTGAAACAAGTCATATAAATTTTAATAGAAAGGAGCTCTCATTTATATTTGCATTTACATCAGCAGAACAAATGCAGGAAGTGATGTGTGCACATGGGACAGAAGCAAATGTGCGGGGATGCCAAACAAATCAATGAACCCCACCCACACCAAATCTAACTACCACATCCACCCCACATTGATTAAGCACAAGTACATATCATACCCTTATCCTGAAAATGAGAAGCAGCTCCTCTTTGCTAAAGAGGGACCTCTCCATGTCCACCTAGATGGAGATCCTGACCAGCACAGGAACTTTCAGGTGATTACAATTACTTATTTCTGGGTTAGAAGGCGAAACCACACTCTTTTGATCACTGCTGCAAATATTTGATTGCAACCACACTTAGAATTTTATTATTTTTGTTTATTTGCAGATATGCAAATTTGTATTTCTACTTATGATTTTTAAAAGGCGTTAGATAAGAAATAGTGTCCCTGGGTTAGCAGCAGCAGCAAACAAAAGGACCAGTTTGAGCCCTGGTTCACACTGACAGAGGGAGGAAATAGTTCAGCTGAAATCACAGAATTTAATTCCCGCATGTCAGTCCCGACTGCAGGGGAAATTTCAGAGACATCGGTGCAGGTTTCTGCACTGATATCAATACAAATTGCACCCCAAAGTCGCACCAATTAAAACAGTGCAAATGCCACCGATTTGACATGTCAAATCACACCAACATGAACTAAAGCTGACACATACAACATTGCCTATCCACCAGCTGAATTCATTACTTGCAATTCTCCACAGCTGTTATGTATAAAGATTCCACCTTTATCATTTACTTGCAGGTGTGAAGAAGCCTAGGTTTACATTGGAGCGATTTGTCATATGCTTTGAGAGATCAAATCACATGACTATTGGCAGTAATGGCACTGTTCCAATCGATGCAACACCAATTTTGTGGCGCCGCACCAATTTGCTAAAGTAGTTCCTGCACTACTTTTGCCAATTTCAGGTGCGACTTCAATAGACATTTGTGTATGAAGCCACACGGATGTCTATCAAGTAGCACCTGAAATCACGCTGACCTTGCTACTTTGAAATCGTGCTACTTCTAGTGAAGTAGCGCAATTTCAAAAGTAGCATCAATGTGAACCAGGGCAAACAGATTTGTTTTTTGGTGCACAAATACATATTGAAATAAGATATAAAAGAGATATTGTACTTTCCCAAAACCACCACCCACAAAAACTAAAGAAAAGTAGAAGGGAAAAAAAAAAAAAAAAAAAAAAGTACATTCATTTACTAGCTTCAAAAAAAATTTGGGCAGGATATATGGTGCTACATTTGGGGTTTTAAGAGCCCTGCTCATAGGAGCTTACAATCTAAAATTTGACAAAACCTTAGAGTGGACACAGCTTTAATTTCAGTGTATAACGGGCAACACATCACATTTTTATCTGCAAGATATTAGAAACATACTTAACAGTCATTCTTACAAAGCATTCCAACATAATATTAAAAAAAATACTTATTCAAAACACCCACCACCAGCCCACAATCCACACATACATACATTGATGGCCATGTTCTGCTGGAAGCTGCATTTCGGTGTACACAATTAAACGAGATCAAAAAGGATAGAAGGTCAGCAGATGCTTCCAAACGCTGTTTGCATTATCAGACAGGAACAATACACACACAACATTGACAGCATGGCCACATAAACCCACTTTTGATTGAAAAAATGCACAAGAATTTCAGCAAATATCCCAAGTTGAGCGTTTGTCAATATGCACAATATCATTCCTTCTCCCCTACAAATCACAGCAAAAAACCTGACCTTCTCAGGCCAAACGAACCCCCCTACTGCAGGCCTTTATGTAAGAAAGGTTGTATTGTTAGCACACTGACACACCCAATAGAAGTACACGCCCACCAGTATCTTTCAATCTATCTCTTCATGTATGTCTAAAGTGATTGCACCTGATGAACAGGAACACATAATACTATTGGCAACTGTGTTAGCCCTTGGCTATGTGCATCAAATGTTCAACTACAGGCCAAAGATCGAGGTCCATTTGCATCCACATAAACAAGGCAACAGTTTTCTAAGCATATGTACCTGTGCAGTGTAAACCCTAAAATTTTAAATGTCCAAGTCCCTGGGCATGATTAGTGCTAATAAACATTAACATCAGCCCCTAGCTGCAATGGGCTTCCAATATAAAGTTCAAAATTAACTTTCTTACATTAGAACCTATTTCGACAAGAGACAAATAAAATGCCAGCATGTCTTAGGATGTAGTGAGAAACCCACACAAGGAGAACATAGAAACTTCAACACAAGCATTAGCATGTTGGGGAATTGAACCAACAACCCAGGTGCTGCTAGACAGAACTGCTACCCACTTAGCCACCAGGCAGCCTCACACATGTTCTCTCCATCTCTGTGGTGTGAACCAGCCCTAAGTCCATAGCCATGCTCAGTGTTACAAGCAATATACAATATATTGGCCTAAGTATTGAGACGCCTGTCTTTAAACGCACATGAACTGTAATGGCATCCCAGTATTAGTATTGGGTTCAAAACTCATTTGGCCCATCCTTTGCAGCTATAACAGCTTCAACTCTTCTGGGAAGGCTGTCCACAAGGTTTAGGAGTGTGTCTATGGGAATGTTTGACCATTCTTCCAAGTGCATTTGTGAGTTCAGGCACTAATGTTGGCTGAGAAGGCCTGACCTACAGTCTCCTCTCTAATTCATCCCCAAGGTGTTCTGCTGTGTTGAGGTCAGGACTCTGTCCAGGTCAGTCAAGTTCCTCCACCCCAAAATCACTCATCCATGTCTTTATGGACCTTGCTTTGTGCACTGGTCCAAATGATTTGGTGGAGGGGGGATTATGATGTGGGGTTGTTTTTCTGGGGTTGGGCTTGGCCTCTTAGTTCCAGTTAAGGGACCTCTTAAGGAGTCAGCATACCAAGACATTTTGGACAATTTCATGCTCCCAACTTTGTGGGAACAGTTTGGGGAAACTCCCTTCCTGTTCCAAGATGACTGCACACCAGTGCACAAAGCAAGGTCCATAAAGACATGGATGAGCAAGTTTGGGGTGGAGAAACTTGACTGGCCTGCACAGAGTCCTGGCTTCAACCCGATAGAACACCCTTTGGCTGAATAAGAGCACAGACTGCGAGCAAGGCCTGTTCATCCAACATCAGTGCCTGGCCTCACAAATGCACTTCTGGAAGAATGATCAAGCATTCCCATAGACACACTAAACCTTGTGGACAGCCTTCCCAGAAGCTGTTCTAGCTGCAAAGGGTGGGCCAAATCAAATTTTAACCCTACGGACTAAGACTGGGCTGCCATTAAAGTTCATGTGTGTGTAAAGGCAGGCGCCCCAATGCTTTTGGCTAAATAGTGTATCTGGAAAAGATATACAATTGTGGTGGAACCCTCCTACACATAAATACTACATTTAGACATAGTTATAGGACCTGGGAGATGAGATAACTTCTCTACATGAAGCAGCATGTTTGAGATTTGAACCCAGATGCTCAGGGCTACTAAGCAGAAGTTCTAACCTCTAAGCCACAGAGCTGTCACATGTAAGAACCTCCTACACATAACTACACAAAACTACACATAAATACACATAAATACACATAAAAACACATAAAAACACATAAAAACACATAAATACTGCATTTCTTTGGACATACAGGTGATGGAATTACATTACTCAAGAGTTATTCTTCTTGATTTATTCTGTGATATTTGGTATTTTTTTGTGGGTGAGAGTAGAATATTACCCTCAAATTTTTGTGAATTACATTTTGATTTCTGATGTTGGTACACATATCACATTTTTTGGGCTCAAATTATGAATATTTGGAAATAATAAAAAGCACAAAAAATTGTGATTCATTTTAAATTTGCATTAGCAATGGTATTGTTTGTGGTTTGTAAAGACACCTGTGTCAGTTTAGGTAAAGATTGTTGTGAGATGGAGAGTAACAAGTGAAAGTGACAGAGAAAAATATATTTGACCAAAACATCAAAACATTCCACATTCTAGCATTCTTAAAAACTAACATATTTTATGTAATAGCAACAATATTACAAAGGGAAATTTATTTCAGAGAAAGATACATTTCATCCCAACATTAAAAGGTTGTTTTTTTGTGAAAGTTACAATTGTTCCATTAGAATCAATGGCTAATACTTGATTTGGACTAGAATAGAGCAGATTTTCACTTCCAAAAAATGCTCTCTAATTAGCTCTCATTTTGGTATTTACTATAGTGGCGGGTAAAAAACACACTTGAGTTAAAACGAGAGCTATTTTCAGGTCTGAGCATGCTCAGTTGTGTTGGCACCTAGTTGTCCAAAATGGGGAATTTTTCACTTCTCAGACTTTAAAAGATATTTCAGTGTAGAAATCACTTTTTCACACAGTTTAAAAGCAGATTATCTTTAATTAATATACTGCATATTTTAGTACCATTTAGGCCAGTGGTTCTCAACTCCAGTCCTCGGGACCCTCCAACAGGCCAGATTTAAAGTATTACCTTGGGGAGTTGCAGACTAGAATACTGAAATCACTGAGCAGCAAGTGATATCACCTGTAATGTATTTCAACTATCTTGCAAACCTAGCCTGTTGGGTGGGTCCTGAGGACTGGAGTTGAGAACCACTGATTTAGGCAATCATATCATGCTCTAAACATTATTTCCATGTGCACTGCTCCAGGTTTTAGCAGAGTAAGGGTTTGGGCGCTATTTGGTTTCAGGGAATTATAGTAAATTTGATTTTGGGAGTATTTTCTCACCAGCGCTATAGTGAATACCATTTTAGTGCTAATTAGCGCTAATTAGCGCTAATTTGCCACAAATTAGTGCTAATTAGCAGCAATTAGCGCTAATTAGCGCCACAGCTCTATAGTAAATGACCCCCTATGTGAGCTAGGGGGTCAAAACTAACATAATAATAATAATAATTCACCCCCTGGTCATCTCTCGCCTCGACTACTGCAACTCTATACTCATTGGCTTACCTCTACGTAGGCTACCCCCACTTCATTCCATCATGAATGCTGCTGCCAGACTCATCCACCTCACAATCACTCTGTCTGCTATTCCTCTCTGTCAATCAATTAAATTCAAAATACTAACAAAG
This sequence comes from Lithobates clamitans, assembly GCA_037952925.1. Lineage (NCBI taxonomy): Eukaryota > Metazoa > Chordata > Amphibia > Anura > Ranidae > Lithobates > Lithobates clamitans. The sequence goes on from JBBGZY010000909.1 coordinate 2,084,525, forward strand.
TCTTACAAAGTCATCCACAATTTAGCCCCCAGCTACATCACTAGTCTAGTCTCAAAATACCAACCTAATCGTTCTCTTCGTTCCTCTCAAGACCTCCTGTTATCTAGCTCCCTCGTCACCTCATCCCTTGCTCACCTTCGGGACTTTTCTAGAGCCACTCCAATCCTATGGAACTCCTTACCCCAACCTGTCTGATTATCTCTTACTCTATTAGCATTTAGACGATCCCTGAAAACCCTCCTCTTCAGAGAAGCCTATCCTACCCACACCTAACAACTGCATTTTCATTTTGTCCATCAGTTCATCCCCCACAGTTATTACCTTCTGTTTCACTTGACCCTCCTTTCTAAATTGTAAACTCTACCGAGAGGGCCCTCTGATTCCTCCTGTATTGAATTGTATTGTAACTGCCCAAAATGTTGGAGCTATATATCCTGTATAATAATAATAACAAAATAATCTAAGTGAGCTAATAGAGTAACCTGTAAGGACACAATGAACTGGAATGTTTCTATTCACGGGATTCACTTGAGTGAATAAATGGTCCCTAACTGAGAAAAAAAAGGTTGAATGATATGGATAGTCTGTGTAGGTTCACAAGATGCCATGGAATCCAGCAAAGATGATGTATATATGTAAATGTAACGATAAATTCACAGGAATCAATAGAGTGCTGAACTTAAGGTAAATCGGTGCGGTTAAATATCACAAGATCGGGACATCAGTCCACAGAAACAAGTAACCTTGAGGCAATATTAAATGCTAATGATTATTATTATACAGGATTTATATAGTACCGACAGTTTACGCAGCGCTTTACAACATTAGGGCAGACAGTACAATTACAATACAATTCAGTACAGTAGGAATCAGAGGGCCTTGCTCCTTAGAGCTTATAATCTAGGAGGGAGGGTCAAGTTATACAAAAGGGAAATAGCTGTGGGGATGAGCTGATGGAGAAAATAGTGCAGTTGTTAGATGGAGGCAGGATTCAGGCTTCTCTGAAGAGGAAAGTTTTCAGGGATCGCCTAAATATGGATAACATTTGAGACAGTCTGACAGATTGGGTAGCGAATTCCAGAGGATGGGCGAAGCTCGGGAGAAGTCATGGAGGCGGATATGGGAGGAGGTGATGAGGGAGCTAAAGAGCAGGAGGTCTTGGGAGGAACGAAGAGGGCGATTAGGTTGGTATTTTGAGACTAGGCTAGTAATGTAGCTGGGGGCAGAGTTGTGGGTGGCTTTGTAACTTATAGTTATTATTTTGAATTGAATTCATTGGTCGAGTGGCAGCCAATGGAGGGATTGGCAGAGAGGGGTAGCAGACACTGAGCGGTTTGTAAGGTGGATAAGTCTGGCAGCAATTCATGATGGACTGAAGGGGGGATAGTCTAAAGGTAAGCCAATGAGGAGGGAGTTGCAGTAGTCAAGGCGAGTGATAACCAGGGAGTGAATCAGAAGCTTTGTGATTTCATTGGTTAGAAAGGGATGTAGTTTAGAGATGTTGTGGAGGTTGAGGCGGCAAGCTTTGGAAAGTGATTGAATGTGCGGCCGAAAGGAGAGTTTAGAGTCCAGGATGACACCTAGCACGCTGACATGTGGGGATGGGTGGATGGTTGTGCCATTGCTCTTGACAGATAAGTCAGAGGAAGAGGCATGTGGGGGAGGAAATATTATAAGCTCGGTTTTGGACAAGTTGAGTTTGAGGAGGTGGTGTGACATCCATACAGATATGTCTGTTAGTAAATTAGTGATGCGTGAGGAGACTGATGGAGTGACTTGAGGGGTGGAGAGATAGATTTGTGTGTCGTCAGTGTAGAAATTATATCTAAAGCTGTGAGGGGCTGACCCAGGGAAGAGGTGTAGATTGCAAATAAAAGAGGTCCAAGAATTGAAACTTGGGGGACCCCGATGGAGAAGGGAAGAAGAGTGGAGGAAGTAGAATTGTAAGTGACACTGAAGGTGCATTGGGATAGGTAGGATGAGAGCCACTGAAGAGAACAGTCGCGGAGACCGAGGGAGAAAAGTTTTTTTTGAGGAGGGGGTGGTCAACCATGTCAAAGGCAGCTGAAAGGTACAGAAGTAGGAGTACAGAATAGTGTCTGTGTTTTTTGCAGTTAGTAGTTCATTTGTGAAATTTAAGAGAGCAGTTTCTGTGGAGTGTTGAGGGTGAAATCCAGATTGAAGAGGATCAAGAAGGTTATTCTTAATGAGGTGGTCACTCAGTTGGTTGCAAACCAGGCGTTCAAGGAGTTTAGAGGAAAAGGGGAGCAAAGAGATAGGGCGTAGGTTGTTAAGATTGGTAGGGTCCAAGGACGGCTTTTTAAGTATGGGGGTGACCAGTGCATGTTTTAGAGCATTGGGAAAGATGCCAGAGATGAGGGAGAGATTGAATATGTGGGTTAGAGTGTGTAGGATAGAGCCAGAGTAGTATTTGAGAGGGAATAGGGTCCAGGGGACAGGTAGTTAGGTGGGCTTTAGAAAGGAGTTTAGCAACTTTGTCTGTAGTAGCAGATTTGAATAGGGGGAGTGGCAATTGTACCTGTTGACATGGGGTCTTAACTCGGGGAGATACCTGTAGAATGGAGATTTAATCATGGATTGTATCAATCTTGTTTTTGAAGTGATTAGCAATCTCTTGGGCAGTGAGTGAGTCAGTGGGTGGAGGTGGTAGAGGATGAAATAGAGAGTTGAAGGTGGAGAAGAGTTTACAGGGACTGGATGAGAAGGTGTTAATAAGACTTGTAAAATAAGTCTGCTTGGCAGTGTGGAGAAGAATAGTATTTTTGGAAGGCAGATTTGTATTGGTTGAAGTCTTTGAGAGACTTAGTCTTGTGCCACAGATGCTCAAGAGTGCGGCTATGTTTTTTGATAATTTTAGTGTCATCTGTTTGCCAGGGTTGTAGGGGTCGAGGCCTGATTCTGCATGTAGTGAGGGGAGCTAGCTTGTCCAGGGTGGAGGACAGGGATTTATTGTAGATAGAAGTGGGTTGGTTGGGGCAGGACAGGGGAGAGATTTTGTCATAGAGGTGGTCAGTAGCAGAATAGAAGAGAGAAGAGTTGAAGTTGCAAAAGTTTCTACTGGTGATGGTTAGGCAATTGGAGGGAAAGGTGGTGGAAGACAGGTGGAGAAAGAAACTAATAAGTTGGTGGTTGGAGAGAGGAAAAGGATTGTTTGAGAAGTTGCATGGATTGCATAGGTAGGAGAATACAAGGTCAAGGGTATTGCCATCAGAGTGAGTAGAAGCCTGTCCCCATTGCTTCAGGTCAAATGAAGAGGTTAGACTAAGAAGTTTAGATGTAGTAGGAGTGTTTATATTAGCAGGGATGTTGAAATCACCGAAAAGGATTGTGGTAATTTCCGAAGAAAGTAAGAAGGGTAGTCAGGCAGAAAACTCATCAAGGAAAGTCGATAATGGTCCAGGGGGCTGGTAGATCACAACAATTCTTGGAGAGAATAGTTGGAGAGAATAGACGTATACAGTGAATGATACCGTTCTAATGATAGAAATGTTTTCGATCCTGAGCTGATGAATTGTATATGAAAGTATTACGAACATTTGGTCCCGATTAATGGTGAAACACCCAAAATAGTTGGCACCACATCCCTAAGGAAAATTAAGTAAAAGTGGGGAAAAGCAAGGGATTTTAACGGTGCAGAAGGATCCACAAAAAAGGAATGATAATAAATAAAATATAATTCATAATGTACATTCAAGGTTAAAAAACATATGAAAAACACATATTTCACAGGTATCGCAGTGTTTTTACAATTACGGTGGTCACACAGAACGCAGATATATTTCAGATGATATGGCCACACACTAGCCCGACATGTTTCGCTGAGTTGCTTTCTCAAGGGATGTGCAGGCCGAGAATTAATATCATCAAACACTCTACAAATCTGGAGATAGAGACACAAAAGTATAAGCAACAAAATAAAGAATACATATTAATAATGCTTTCAAGATACAAAAATGTATAAAAGTGTATGAAAGTATGGTGATACTCTCCTTGGAAGTGGTATAGATTATTATCCAATAAACTGATGAGGATACTTCAAAATGGCTCAAATATGCAAATAATACTAATGTAAATACAAGACCAAGCTCTCAATGTGCTCCACTGGTGGGAAAGTTCATGTGCAAAACAACAAAATAAACCATGCATACCAATCATCGTGTTAGAAAAGGCCAAGGAAAAATCCAAGAAAAATTCCAAGGGCCTGCGACCAACCAAATTAACCTAACAGTATGCGTAAAAAGGTGGGGGCGATGGCTTACCTTTTTGTAATGTTGATATACTGGTCAGGCAATACACTGACACCTTTGCAGCCATTGTGCTATGTGCTGGGTGTTCAGTGTGCCCCTGTAACTTTAAGGAAGGGTGGGCTCCCTTCTGTCCATCTGCCCTCCATCTATCCACTGTGGAGCCACTTAAAAGTTAGTGATAGGCCTACAGATACCAGGGTGCCTTGGTGGGGCCTGTAGCTTACGCATGTATTTGCAAATTTGTGCAGACTAAACCCCTGTTTTAACGCATACTGTTAGACAGGTTAATTTGGTTTGTCCCAGGTTGGTCAGTAAGTGAGCTTGGAATTTTCCTTGGCCTTTTTCTAACATATGTTGCCCTACAAATGCTCCCTGCTGCAAGGGCCAGTTATAGGTGGGGGCAGTGGCTTACCTTTTTGTACTATTGATATACTGGTCAGGCAATGCACTGACACCTTTGCAGCCATTGTGCTATGTGCAGGGTGTTCAGCGTGCCCCTGTGCCCTCCATCTACCCATTAGGGATGAGTTTCGAACTCATGTTCGACTCGAACATCGGCTGTTCGCCAGTTCGCCGAACAGCAAACAATTTGGGGTGTTCACGGCAATTTCAAATCCGTGGAACACCCTTTAAAAGTCTATGGGAGAAATCAAAAGTGCTAATTTTAAAGGCTTATATTCATGGTATTGTCATAAAAAGTGTTTGGAGACCTGGGTCCTGCCCCAGGGGACATGGATCAATGCAAAAAAAGTTTTAAAAACGGCTGTTTTTTCGGGAGCAGTGATTTTAATAATGCTTAAAGTTGAAACAATAAAAGTGTAATATCCCTTTAAATTTCGTACCTGGGTGGTGTCTATAGTATGCCTGTAAAGGGGCGCATGTTTCCGGGGCAGGACCAAGGTCCCCAAACACTTTTTATGACAATAACTTGCATATAAGCCTTTAAAATTAGCACTTTTGATTATTCATGTTCGTGTCCCATAGACTTTTATGGTGTTCGCGTGTTCGAACAAATTTTTTGCCTGTTCGCAAGTTCTGGTGCGAACCAAACAGGGGGGTGTTCGGCTCATCCCTACTACCCATCAAAATGCATGTGCTTCCACTGTGGAGCCACTTTGAGGTTAGTGGTAGGACTACAGATACCAAGGGTGCCTTAGCGAGGCCTGTAGCTTATGCATGTACTTGCAAATGTGTGCAGAATAGACCCTTGTTTTTAAAACATACTGTTAATTTAGTTGTCTGTGGGCTGGTCGGTAAGTGAGCTTGAAGTTTTCCTTGGAGTTTTCCTTGGATTTTTCCTTGGCCTTTTTCTAACATATGTTGCCCTGAAATGCTCCTTGCTGCAAGGGCCAGTTGTGGTGGCAGCAGTGGCTTACCTTTTTATACCAATCAGAGTGTCTACTGAGAAAAGTCCAGTGGAAGCAATAAGCTGCTGTAAGGCCCATTTCACATATGCGGACTGTTCATTTTATCAGTTCAGTCACATTTTTTCAAAGAAAAAAACGGATGAAGTTTACATCAGTTGCCCATCGGCTGCTCATCAGTTTCTCATCAGTTTTCTTACATCCACTGATTAGTAGAAAAAAAGGGGGGAGGGTTCCGGCGCTCCATAAAGTGTGATGTCTAAAGTAAATGGTGCAATGGTAGCTGTAATAGCACATTAACATCAGGCAGTTAAAACATGGAATAAGGAGGCAGCCATCCTCAGAGGGTGTCCATTACCTCTGTTAGTATAAAATATAGAGAAAGGGGGGGGTGTGGAGGCACCAACTGTAGTAGCCTATATATGCAAAATAAAAGTTAGTGTAAAAATTATACTTACTGGTTCACAGGGTGGAGGTGTCCTTTAAAATGGCAGTGTCCTGGGATGTGCTGGTGTCCTGTTTCCAGCTCGGATCTCGTCCCTTCAGCCGTCCGGGTGTAGAATCTGTTCACAGGCTGAACCGCTGCATCCAGTGTATGGAGAGCTCCACGCTGACCACTCTGGAGCGCGGAAGCGGAAATGACATCACTGATGCACGGCAAGCATCCAGGCTGGTGTTGGGGATAGGATTCCACCCTGCATACCAGTAAGTGTAATTTTTACACTAACTTTTATTTTGCATATATAGGCTACTACAGTTGGCGCCTCCACACCCCCACTTTCTCTATATTTCTTACATCCACTCCCAATGCAAAAACAGATGAATAAACGAACCATTCATCTGTTTACATCTGTTTTTCATGCATTCCTTTTTTTAACAGAACAAAAATAGGGCTTTGATTCATTTCAAAAAACAGATGTTGGATGTTAATGTTTGATCATCCATTTACATCCATTTTTCCACAGAGATAAATTGATGTCCGTTTTTCATCCGTCAATGGATGGATTAAAAACAGACAAACGGTCTGCATGTGCCTAAGTGTTTGGTATATATAATATAATATACTGTATGATAATCCCTGTAAGGATGTGGCAAATACTGAAACCACTACCAAAACAATGTGTAAAACACCTAATCACTAAAAAGTGAATATACAAATGAAAGATAAAATAATCCAATAGCTTTAGACCCCGAAAACAAAGGTCAGTTGTGGAAAAAAATTGCATCTAAAGGGTTAAGAAAAAGTGCTCAAGCTGTGTAACTTCATACTAGCAGCCATAGCTCACACATTCAGCATAAGAGACATTTGTTTTTAAACTCTAAAAATTGAGTTCTATGATATTACACCGACTTTGCCAGACACAACCTGTATACAAGTTCTTCCTAAAAATTGAAAAACAGCTAACAATTTTACCCATACCAGGTATCTATTGACTTGTTTGTGTGGTTGAATAAAGGACACCTTTTAACTCTCTGCAGAGATTTAAAATAAGATCCTTAGATAACCCTAATTTTGAAATAACTCCACTTCTGAATAATTAAAAATAATTTTTAAAATACCAGGAAGAAATTAGGACAACTCCATTTATTATTTATTGCCTCCTTTGAAAAGCTGATACTATAAAAAACTGCTTTTAAATGGCTCATTTTGCTAAAAAAATAATAAATTGCAATTACAAACGGGCAGCCAATTGCAGCCACGACATGAGGAATGCCAGATAGAAACCACTTTTTACTCGGCCACATTATTTTATTGAAAAGCGGATGAATTCAAACCATTACATTGTATACACTATGGAAAATGAGGATTAAGATATACCAACAACTTTGCCAGACATCAACTGTTTAGAATCCTTGCCCAAAAAGTGCAAAACAGCTAAGAATTTCAGCATATCAGGTATTGCATGGCTCTTTCTGTGGGTAAATTAAGTGTATCTTCTAACTCTCAATATAGATCTGAAATAAGATTCTTAGAAACCTGAACTTTTGGATTAATGACAGCATTACCTTCCTCCAATTCTTGCCTTAAGGAGAGCATTTATATGTGTCTGTGAGCAATATCATGTATAATAACCAAACCATCGAAAAATATTCTAAAATATGAAAATAACCTTACATTTTGTATTAACTTCATTTCTGTATAATCATTTCTTACAACATGGGCATGACATTTTCTTGTGAGCTATTCTGACGACTTCACCTCCTTTGAATAAGCCAAGACTCTAACAAAGTGCTTTCAAATGGCTCTTATCTCAAATAATTTAGGTACAATTGATCATAGTTTACTGTGGCTTAAAGTGGTTGTAAAGGCACAAGGTTTTTTATCTTAGTGCATTATATGCATTAAGATAAAAAGCCTTCTGTGTGCAGCAGCCCCCCTCAGCCCCCCTAATACTTACCTAAGGTCCCTCTCTGTCCAGCGATGTCCAATAATGTCTCAGCCATCTGAGATTTTCCTTCCTGATTGGCTGAGACATTGGCTCCCGCTGCTGTCAATCAAAGTCAGCTAGCTGTGCGATGGCGGAGCCGATGCGCGTGGCCGGTGGCTGCAAACGATCGCTTCTCAGAGAGCCAGAATGGGGATCTGTCAGAGTAAACAGACAGATCCCCATTCTGGCAGGGAAGTAGAGAGAGATCTGCTGTTCCTAGTGATCAGGAACAGTAATCTCTCTCTACTCCCTGTCAGTACACAAAAAATGGAGTTAGACTTACCGGTAACTCTTTTTCTAGGAGTCCTCCAGGACAGCCTCTGACATAGGGCTCCTTCCTCCAATTGTCTTAAAAGGCGGTCCTCCAGGCCTCCCTTTTCAGTTTTCCAAAGAACTACCGGAAGGCTCTGAAAGACATAATACACTAACATCACGTCAGTACATAACTCCAACACCAGTCAAATATAAACCCCAGGTGGGAACCAGGCTGTCCTGGAAGACTCCTAGAAAAAGAGTTACCGGTAAGTCTAACTCCGGTTTTCTCCTTTCATCTCCCAGGATAGCCTCTGAGATGATAAGCAAGAAACTTATTTTGTCAGGGCGGGGCCACTGCCTGGAGGACCTTTCGTCCAAATGTCTGCTCTTTGTCAGACAATAAATCGAGATGGTAATGTCTAGCACATGTTGAGTAGCTGGACTATGTTGCTGCCTTGCAGATGACCTCCGGAGAGGCTCTGGTCCTCTCTGCCCATGAAATCGAGACTGCCCTGGTGGAATGTGCCTTAACTAATGGTACTTGTCTACCTTCCAACTTATAGGCTTCTATTATTACCATTCTTATCCATCTGGTTATGGAAGATTTAGAGGCCCTGCAATCTTTGCGGGCCCCCGAATAATTAACAAAAAGAGAGTCCGAGTTCCTAAAACCTCTAGTGACTTCTAAATAACCTAAAAGGCTTAACGTACAATAAACTTAAAGATTCCTCCTCATCTGCTTCTGAGGTGGAACGGAAAGTTGGCAGAACAATGTCCTGGGATCTATGGAACATAGATGCTACTTTAGGAAGAAAACTGGGATCTGTCTTCAGAATGACCCTGCCCTCCTGAATCAACAAAAATGGCTCCCTAATAGAGAGAGCCTGCAAATCACTCTCCCTTCTGGCTGATGTGATAGCTATCAGAAAAACTGTTTTGAGTACCACCCATTTTAACCCAGAATTCTCCAGGGGTTCAAAGGGACTACCACTAAGTGCTCTGAGGACCAAAGCTAGATCCCAAGTGGGGCAGGCTGCAACCCTCACTGGCCTGGACCTCGACAGTGCTTTGAAGAAATTTTTAACAAATCGATTCTGCTGAAGCGAGGTCTGCAAGAAAATACTCAAGGCTGCAGTCTGAATCTTCAGTGTACTAACCAAAATGCCCAGTTCTACCCCTGCCTGAAGAAAATCCTGGACTGCCGGAATCCCAGGATGACTCAGCCCCTGCTCTACCAACCAGGAATTAAATCTTTTCCATACCTTGGTATAAATTCCCTGGTTACCGGTTTATGGCACTCGAGAAGAGTTCTAATTACTCTATCTGAAAACCCCTGCGCTCTCAACAGCTGTTCCTCAGATACCAGGCTGATAGTCTGAGGCTCTCTATCTGAGGGTGTAGAATCAGGCCCTGGGAAATCAAACCCTCTCTGACCGGGAGGAGTAAAGGAGGACAAATGGCCAGTCTCTTCAGGATAGCAAACCAGGGCCTTTTTGGCCAAAATGGCGCTACTAGGATGAGATCCGTTGATTCTGCCAGAAATCTTTGAAGGACCACAGCTATCAGCTGAACTGGAGGAAAGGCATAACACAGGTTGAACTGCCAAGGGTTGGCCTAATCCCGTGGGTGGACAGAAAATAACTGTGCCACTTTTTTGTTGACCTCCGAGGCAAAGAGGTCCACCTCCGGTTGTCCCCAACACTGTACAATCTCCCTGAAAACATCTATGTTGAGGGACCATTCATCCTGATACACATGTTGGCGGCTGAGAAAATCCTCCAGCGAATTTTGAGAGCCCGTCAGGTGAATGGCCGACAATGAGGCCAAATTCACCTCGGCCCAACCCAGAATTTTGTTGGCTATGTCCTGTAGGGCAGAGTTCCTTGTGCCTCCCTGTTTGTTCACATATGCAACGGCCGCCGCATTGTCTGTCCGAACATGTATGTGTAAACCCCCTATCTGGGACTGGAAGGCCTCTATAGCCTTTAGGATTGCCAGAAGCTCCCTCTGAATTGAGGATACTGGTAACTGGTAACCAAGCTCCCTGAGCTAGGGACTTCTCCAGGTGAGTGCCCCATCCCCACGCACTGGCATCGGTAGTCATCACTATGGCTACAGGACGGGCCTAGGACAGACCAATCGCCAGATTGTGATGTATTCGCCACCACCATAAAGTCCTTTTGATTTTTGCTGGTAAACGCATGCGTAGGTCTAGGCTTTGTTTTCTGCCGTCCCAGAAACGCAGCATGAGATTCTGCAAAGGCCACTGATGAAGTCTTGCCCAAGGAACCGCAGGAAAACAAGACATCATCAGACCCAGAACTCTCATAACCTCCCTGACCAGGACTACCTGATTGGATTGAAGCTGGGCTACTGCCTGATCCACCTTCAGGATTTTCTCCCTGGGGAGGAACACTTTCATCTCCACTGAAGAAATCCTGTACCCCAAATACAGGACCTCCTGTGACGGGGTTAGCTGGGATTTTTCCAAGAGATAGGAGGAAATTCTGGGTCTCCTGCAGATCCTTCTCTAGTTGATGGAAAGAGGGGGCCACAAACAGGAGATCGCCCAGGTAGGGAATCACTGAAATTGCCCTGACTCTTAGCGGAGCTAAAGCCTCTGCTAGCAGCTTTGTGAAGATCCTCAGTGAAGAGGACAGACCAAAGGGTAGTGTCTGGAACTGGAAGTGCAGAACCTCTGAATTTACTCTGCTGCTGAATTTACTCTGCTAACCTGAGATACTTTTGAAATTCTTGATGTATAGGGAAATGCAGATATGCATCCCTGAGATCTACCGTGGCCATAAAGAAGCCTGGAAAGAGGAGGTTGGCTATGGTAAATATCGATTCCATCCTGAATCGCTTGTACTTTACAACCTGGTTCAGGGGACGAAGGTTCAGGATTAACCTGAACTTCCCTGTGGGATTTCTCACAACAAACACATGGGAGTATACATCCTGACCCTGCTCCTTCTTGGGCACCTGTATAAGGACTCTTTGATCCACTAGGTCCCCTAATAATAGGCCTAGAGCTTTCGCTTTTTCCTGGTCTTTGGGTAACTGGGTGACCTGATAACTTGCGGGGGGAAAAGATTTGAACTCCAGTCTGTAACCATTTCTTATGATGTCTAAAATGAACAGACTTGGAGTTGAGCTGGTCCATTGTGAGAGGAACTCCCCCAGTCTCCCTCCCACTGGGACACAGGAGTCACTGGGGTTTTGAGGTAGTTTGAGGAGGATTAAATAGGATTCCTCCTCTTCCACGTCCTTTATGGCCTGTCCAATGTTTTTAGGGGCGGCCATCCCTTTCTTGCAGGCCCTGTCTGGGGCCTCCAAAAAAAAGCATTTGCCCTCGCTTTTCTTCTTTCTCTCAGGAATTGCTTTCTTTCTATCCTGAGTACATTCCAGCGCCTCATGGAAGCCGGGCCCAAACATGTGGTCACCCGAAAAGGGTAACCCACAAAGCTTAAGCTTTGAAGCGGCATCGCCTGTCCAGGCTTTTAGCCATACAGCCCTTCTAGCAACATTTACTAGTGCGGCTGACCTAGCGCGGAAGCATCTGCCAAAAAGCCAACCGCCTTAAATAACAAGGTAAATGATTTCAAAAGCTGTTGCCTTGAGGTAACAGCTGACATGTGGGACTGTAATTGCGATAACCAGCACACCAGATTTCTGGCCACGCGAGTAGCCGCAAGGGCTGGCTTTAACCCAATTGAAGAGGCATCCCAAGCCCTCTTAAGCAGCACGTCCCCCTCTTATCCATAGGATCCTTGAGTGATCCCAAATTATCAAAAGCCAAGTCTGTCTTTTTTGAGACTTTGGCTAAGGGTCCATCTAGTTTAGGAATTTTATTCCATGAATAGGAAGCATCTGCTTCAAACGGGAACCTCCGTTTGAGGCTACCTGAAAAGAAAGGCCTCTTTTCTGGCTGTTCCCACTCCAGCAAGATTGACTCAATTAAAGGTTTAAGCACGGGAAAAACCCTGGCTTTATGAGCACTAGACCCCTGGTACATCAGGTCGTGCTTTGAGAGTTGAACCCACTCCTCACGAATTTCTAGCGTGTCATAGATGGCTTTCAACAAATCCCCCACATCGTCCAGAGACAGTTTGTATTTGGAAACTCTGGATGAATCATCCTCCCCCTCCGAGTCGGATGCTGAATCCACTAGCGAGGAGGCTAGTGATCTAGGTACCCTCTCTCTATCCCCTTCAGCCTCCTGACTGGGCTCAGATAGGGAAGACAAACTGGTTGCCCTGACTAGGCATGGTGAGGGACCCTGCATCCTATCCATTATTCCTTTGAATGATTGAAAGGTGGACGCAAGCTCATCTTTAACTGAGGACAAAATCTTATGACATGATGCCACAGAATCATCTCAGACGAGACTACTGACACAATCAGGGCAAAGTGGTCTCTCCCAATTGGGGCCTAACTTAATCCCACATACAGCACATTTTTTCCTAGGTAGCTGTGTCTGAGTCCTGTCCTGGGAATTAACCTGAAAACCAAACAGAAAAGACAAGAGGACAAACTACAGTTAGAATGCCTCCCTGACCCACACCACCACTGTGCTAGGGTCAGCCTAGGAAGTGCCCAACCCATCACCTTAGGTTCCCCACCCAGGGAGGGAGTTACTTGGGTCCCAAGAACCCTGACCCCCCAGTGTAAGGAATGGTCCACCCTCACCACCTTACCTGGGAGGTGCCGGAGCCAACTGAACTGGAGTCTATTGCTTGTGCAGCTGTCTTCATGTTCCTGGTGCCTTGCGCAGCCTTGCTGAGCCTTACACACCGCTCTGGATGCCTGTGTATCCACCGCTGCGCTTTCGAGACCAGAGCCACGTCTCACGGCGCCCCCTGATGATGCGGTTCCACCGGAAGTACCTTTCGTCACTTCTGATTGTTGGAACGCAGAAGCCCCGCCCCTCTGCGCAGCACGCTGAGATTCATCCTCCCTCTCCAAATGAAAGAGCGGCATGGCCAAACGAGCGTCTCTCTCTCGCCGGCCCGGAATCACCTGAAACCAGGAGCTGTGCTTTTGACTGCTTCTGCCTGCAAGTGTTGTTTTAGGGGTTTTTATTTATTTATTTTTTTCCTTTGCTATCAGTTTTTAAAATCCTTTTTTTTTTCCTCCTTTTTTTTCTGACACTTTTTAAACACCCTTTTTTTTATTCCCTGCTAATTAAGGGGAGTGGTTAATTGTTCCCAGGTGTATAAAAGTGTCTACACAAACTCCCCTGGAGCTTGCTCCCAGCTGATGGTGGCTTGCATGTGGATTTTGTGAACACAAGTGGAATTTTGAACTAAAGTGGAGAGTTAAAAACCAGGAGCTGTGCTTTTGACTGCTTCTGCTTGCAAGTGTTGTTTTAGGGGGTTTTATTTATTTATTTTTTTCCTTTGCTATCAGTTTTTAAAACACTTATTTTTTTTTCCTCCTTTTTTTTCTGACACTTTTTAAACACCCTTTTTTTCCCCCTGCTAATTAAGGGGAGTGGTTAATTGTTCCCAGGTGTATAAAAGTGTCTACACAAATTTCCCTGGAGCTTACTCCCAGCTGATGGTGGCTTGCATGTGGATTTTGTGAACACAAGTGGAATTTTGAACTAAAGTGGGGAGTTAAAAACCAGGAGCTGTGCTTTTGACTGCTTCTGCTTGCAAGTGTTGTTTTAGGGGTTTTTATTTATTTATTTTTTTCCTTTGAGGGAGTGGAAGGGGCTCACAGAATAGGAAGGCCAGTCCTGTGTTTGTGCATCAAAACAAATTTGCCAAGTTGGGTGAAGATGTGGAGGTGGCAAACACAGAGGTGGCAGCCCTAGATGTCACTGCTACCCCTAACAGCCGGGAGAGCAGCCCATCTAGTAGAGGTGGTGAGGGGAGTGCAGGTAGGCCTAGACAGTTGGTGGTTATAGGGGATTCTATAATCAGAAGGACTGATAGAATAATTTGTCGCCAGGATCGCCTCAACCAAATGGTTTGCTGTCTCCCTGGTGCTAGGGTTCGGCATGTGGTGAACGGGGTGGATAAATTACTGTGAGGGGCTGGGCATGACCCAGCTGTCTTGGTCCACGTTGGAACCAATGACAGTATACATGGAAGGTGGAGGCTCCTTAAGAATCAATTTAAAGAACTAGGCTGCAAGTTGAAGGGAAAGACCTCCAAGGTGATATTCTCTGAAATATTGCCTGTGCCATGCGCAACACAGGAAAGGCAGTGGGTGATTAGAGAGCTGAATGCATGACTCAAGACCTGGTGTAGGGAGGAGGGATTTGGGTTTCTAGAGCACTGGGCTGACTTTTCATTGGGGTGCAACCTATATGCTAAAGACGGTTTGCACTTGAATGGAAGGGGGTCTGCTATGCTGGGGAAGAGGTTTATAGGAAGGCTGGAGGAGTATTTAAACTAGGATTGAGGGGGAGGGTAAACTAGAATTACATCAAGAAGACAGGTCAGTTAGGGGTCAGACATTAATGGAGGGTGGAATGGGGACAGATGGGGGAGGGTTATGGCAGATGTCAAGAAATTTCCCATGTTGCAAACAGCCATTGGAAACTGTAGTGCCATTTGTACTACTAAAAATTATATGAAAAACACCAGACCAAAATGTAATAATGCATTAAAGTGTTTGTTCACCAATGCCAGAAGTCTGCCAAGCAAAATAGGTGAGTTGGAAGCTCTGGTGCATGAGGTGAACTATGATGTAATCGGTATTGCTGAAACTTGGCTTCACATGACTGGGCTATTAATATTCCTGGCTATGCACTCTTTCGGAGAGACAGGGTAAAAAGGAAAGGTGGTGGGGTCTGTCTCTATGTGAGAAGTGATCTCAAAGCAAGTGTGAAAGAGGACCTGATTGATGGAGAGTGTGATGAGTCTGAAGCATTATGGGTGGAACTGCATATAGATAGGCGTAGTTCAAAGTTAATCATTGGAGTTTGTTATAGACCACCCAATGTTAACGAGGAGGTGGAGACTCAGCTCCTTGCACAGATGGAAAGGGCTGCAAGGGTTGGGACGGTGATAATAATGGGGGATTTTACCTACCCAGAAATTGACTGGAGTAATGGCACTGCTGGGACAGTTAAAGGGAAAAAATTTATAAACCTAGTACAGGACAATTTTATGGTCCAGTTTATTGAGGCCCCAGCTAGGAATGAAGCTCTGTTGGACCTGGTAATCTCAAACCATGCAGAGCTTATTACTAATGTTCAGATAAAGGAACACCTGGGTAGCAGTGACCATAACATGATTTCATTTGATGTTAGCTGTAAACAAGAAATACATAAGGGAAAGATAAAAACACTTAACTTCAAGAGAGCAAATTTTCCAAGGATGAGGGCTGCTCTCGAGGACTTAGACTGGGAGGGAATATTGGCAGCGATAAACACAGAACAGAAATGGTAATTCTTCATAAAGACTGTTTGGGACCTCACTGCAAAGTATATTCCCATGGGCAATAACTTTAAAAGACTAAAAAGAAAACCTATGTGGCTCACGGTCAAAGTTAGAAAAGCTATAAACAATAAGAAAAGAGCTTTTAAAAAATATAAAAATGAAGGAACACTAGTGTTGTTTAAATGCTACAAAGAATTTAACACAATATGTAAAAAGGAAATCAAGGGTGCAAAAATTCAAAATGAACGACAGATCGCAAAAAATAGTATGACAAACCCCAAAAAATTCTTCAAATATATTAATATTAAAAAGGTCAGGTCTGAGCATGTAGGCCCTTTACAAAATAATCTAGAGTGGGTGACTGGGGACAAGGAGAAGGCTAATTTATTAAATACTTTCTTCAGCTCTGTGTATACAAAAGAGCATGGGGAAGCACATGTCCATAATGGGGGTGGTATTGACACAGCCCCCAATGATCCACAATGGCTCAAAAGGGATATGGTCCAGAAATATTTAGACAGAATAAAGGTTGATAAAGCACCTGGACCTGATGGCATCCACCCACGGATCCTAAAAGAATTGAGCTCTGTAATTTAAAAGCCATTGTATCTAATTTTTAGGGACTCATTAATGACAAGAATGGTACCACTGGATTGGCGCAGGGCGAACGTGGTGCCTATATTTAAAAAGGGATCAAAGTCTTTACCAAGTAACTATAGACCTGTTAGTTTAACTTCTATAGTCGAGAAGATACTGGAGCGTTTAATAAAAGACCACATAGACGAGTTCTTGCTGGAAAAAAACATTTTTAGCAACAGACAGCTCCCAGAAGATAGCGGGGACCAGTTACGATGCGCAGCGCGACTCGCGCATGCGCAGTAGGGAACTGGGAAGTGAAGCCGCAACGCTTCACTTCCTGAGTCCCTCACCTAGGATGGCGGCGGCAGCTGCCGAGAACTCGGCGGCGGCTGCCGACATCGCTGGACCCTGGGACAGGTAAGTGGCCATTTATTAAAAGTCAGCAGCTGCAGTATTTGTAGCTGCTGGCTTTTAATATTTTTTTTTTAGGCGGTTTAGGTGGACTCCCTCTTTAATCTGGTTAATCTTAGTATAAACACAGCTGTTCTGTGAAGCTCTCAGTGGTTTTTTAGAGAACCTTAGTGAACAATCATGAAGGCCAAGAAACACACTAGACAGGGATAAGGTGTGGAGAAATTTACAGCAGGGCTAGGTTAGAAAAAAATCCCAAGCTTTGAACATCACAGAGTACTGTTCAATCCATCATCTGAAAATGGAAAAAGTATGGCTCAACTGCAAACCTACCAAGACATGGCCATCCACCTAAACTGACAGGCTAGGTAAGGAAAGCATTAATCAGAGAAGCAGCCAAGATGCCCATGGTAACTCTGGAGGAGCTGCAGAGATCCACAGCTCAGGTGAGAGAATCTGCCCAAAGGACAACAATTAGTTGTGCACTCCATAAGTCTGGCCTTTATGGAAGATTGGCAAGAAAAAAGGCAATGTTGAAAGAAGGCTATAAGAAGTCCTTTTTGCAGTTTGCGGGGACAGCAAATATGTGGAAGAAGGTTTTCTGGTCAGATGAGACCAAAATTGAACTTTTTGGCCTAAACGCAAAACGCTATGTGTGGCAGAAAACTAACACTGCACATCACCCTGAACACACCATCCCCACCGTGAAACATGGTGGTAGCAGCATCATGTTGTGAGGCTGCTTTTCCTCAGCAGGGACAGGGACGCCAGTCAGAGTTGACAGATGATTAGTTAGATAGAGAAGAAAACCTGTAATGCCGCATACACACGAGCGGACTTTACGGCAGACTTTGCCCGGCGGACTTTGACGGACTTGACGACGGACTTTTTGAATGAACGGACTTGCCTACACACAATCAACCAAAGTCTGACAAATTCGTACGTGATGACGTACGACCGGACTAAAACAAGGAAATTCATAGCCAGTAGCCAATAGCTGCCCTAGCGTGGCTTTTTGTCCGTCGAACTAGCATACAGACGAGCGGACTTTTCGACCGCACTCGAGTCCGTCGGATAGATTTGAAACATGTTTCAAGTCTAAGTCCGGCAAACTTTTGAGAAAAAAAAGTCAGCTGGAGCCCACACACGATCGAATTGTATGACGGACTCCGGTACGCCGGAAAAGTTTCCCAGAAAGTCCGCTCGTGTGTACGCGGCATTAGAGTCTGCAAAAGACTTGAGACTGGGGCGGAGGCTCAGCAGGACAACGACTCTAAACATTCAGCCAGAGCTACAATGGAATGGTTTAGATCAAAGCATATTCATGTGTTAGATTGGCCCAGTCAAAGTCTAGACTTAAATACAATTGAGAATTTGTGGCAAGACTTAAAAATTGCTGTTCACAGATGCTCTCCATGCAATCTGACAGAGCTTGACCTATTTAGCAAAGAAGAATGGGCAAAAATGTCACTCTAGATGTGCAAAGCTGGTAGAGACATAAAAAAAGACTTGCAGCTGTAATTGCAGCAAAAGGTGTTTCTACAAAGTATTGACTCAGGGGGGCTGAATACAAATGCACACCACACTTTTCAGATATTTATTTGTAATTTTTTTTTTTTAAACATTTATCATTTTCCTTACACTTCACAATTATGTGCCACTTTGTGTTGGTCCATCACATAAAATCCCAATAAAATAAATTTACGTTTTTGGTTGTAACATGACAAAATGGGGAAAATTGCAATGGCTATGAATACTTTTTCATAGCACTGTATGCCATTGCCTTGATGAGTTTGTGAAACATTAAAAAAAAGGTATGACAAATGTGTGTATTTTTGGGGATTCAAACCTACAGTAACACAACTTTGTTATCAAAACATTTGGACCTTCTAGTGTACTGCAAATGTTTTGATCTTTCAAAAAGAAAGTTGATGTTCTAAAAATGTTGTCAAATGTTGAAGATTTTGGTAAGTAAACACACACATATATAGAAAAAGTATTTTATACAAAACAAACAAACAAACAAACAAACAAACAAACAAACAAACAAACAAACAAACATGTCCTATGATGTAAATACCACATACATTACATTGTCCAGAGTTGTAGCTCCATCTTTAAAGTGTTACTAAACCCACAACAGTAAAGTCTGTCTGCATAAGCAGCATAGCATGCTTGCTATATTCACTGTGGAAATTAAGGGGTTAATCATCTGCATTGTATAAAAAGGCTGTTTTATCCTGTATGCATAGAGCCTTTTCTTCCTGTATTATCTGGGGAAAACCAGCTAACACAGGCAGGGTAGCCAACCTACACATGCTCATTTGTGTCTTTTATGCTGTGAGGAGGGGGGGGGGGGCAGATTAACTATTTTCATATTACTGGGTTTAGTAACACTTTAATTACAATGACCGATGCTCCAACGACCAAACAAGTAGGATGACCTGTAAATATCCTCTCCTCTAGATCAGTGTTTCTCAACCTTTTACGGTGAAGTACCCCTGTAGGTCTAAAAGAAAATCCTAAGTACCCCTCTCTCAAGAAAGTAATTTCTATTGTTTAGGTGTTATGGTTCCTGTGTGTGTGTGCAATGTCAGCATGTGTTTTTGATGATTCCTGTGTGTATTTATGATGGTTTTTGTTTGTGTGCAATATCATCGTATGTGTGCATGCTGCAATGACAGACACACACACACACACATATATACTGTAAGATAAACACACACAATCACAAATAAACACAATGACACCCACACATACAATCCCAAATTAACACATTGACACCCACACAATCCCAAACTAACACACTTGCAGACACACAAATACCCACAAAATCCCAAATTAGCAGACTGACAGACACACACATTGTCAAATTAACACACTTGCAGACACACATAACCCCACATTAACACACTCAGAGATACACACTTAATCCCAAATTAACACACTGACAGACACACATATAATTCTAAATTAACACACTGGCAGACAAACAAACACACACAGAATTAAAATTTAACACACTTGCAGACACACACACATAATCCAAAATTAACACACAGGTAGACACATGCACGCAGGGCCCGAACTAGGGGAGGGGCAGGGGGGAATGTGCCGGGGAACCACAAGGGGGGGCACCAGGATGGGGGGGGGCGTAAACATCACCTTCACTAGCAGCAGATACACCATCTCTGACCTCCGAGGTTTTATGTGGCGGCAGGCACTAGGACCCAGTGATAGTAGTGGGTGACAGGATGACACGCCCAAGTTGTCAGGTGACTGGATTCCATTGGCAGAATAAAGTCAGCTCTACCTCAGCGCTGCTGTGTCCGCTCTTCAGGGAAATGCAGGCAGTGTGGGGAGAGACAAAACGGATTCAGGGTCTGGAGAAGGGTACATGCCAGGCAGAGCCAGGAACTGAGACACGGAGATGCAGGTGAGGGAAAACCGACACCCCACCCTGCACATTACTGACCAATTGCATAGTGTCTGTCCTATCCTCATCAAGTTGGCTGGTGATTGGTGGAGTAAGTTTGGCTCCACCCCCGTGCTGGGGAATGCAGGCAAGTGCCCCAGTTGAAGGACTTTTGTCCGAAACATGTCGGGTTACTGAGCCTTTGTGCTTTCTGACACCACGCGATACTGTTTTTCATCCTTTACTTTTTATGTGATCACTCCCTGTACCCACCCGACTAGGTGGATTGTACTGTTAAGCTTTTGCTGTTTTAATAATTTTTTTTTTTTTTGATTTACGCACTATGTGGAGGCCCTTCTCTTCTTTCCTTTTTTATGGTTTGATGTGACACCATTTGGAGTTAGTACATCCTATCAAGTGTGACCATCGGATGGGAGTCCAAGTTCGTTAGCCGGGCTGTCCTAGCTACACCATTTGCTTACCACGGATTTTGACGGAAGTATTGAGGTGTATCTCCACACTAGCTCCTTCCATCAAATATCTGCTGGATTGTTGAATCCAAACACCTGATTGACCCAATGGTGAGAGTGTCCACTTCTCATGGTAAGCGTACCCATTCCTTCAATATTTCCATCTTGATGCGGCAAATATCTTGTGAAGAGGTTATTCCTGTCACATATAGTGGTTGATTTACTATCATCTACAGGTATCATCTACATATGGGACTTTATTTCATTTTACTGAAGAATCTCATATTTTTTTGGTTTATCACAGTGTTTTAGTTGCAGTTTTTTTTTTTTTTTTTGCTGTCTTACATGGACATTTTCACCTACCTGTGACAAACTTTCCTGATTTGTTTGTCCTTTTGTTGTTGTATATTGTTCACATTGATATCTGACCTACAAGTTACTATCAGCTTTATATTTGCACGTGAGGTAACACTTCATTTTGCACTTTGTTACACACCAGGGCTGGTGCAAGCATAAGACTGCTTGGCAGCCACCTTAGGGCACCAGAATAGGGGGCAGTAGAATGAACCTTCACCTGCATAGAAAAAAACCCTTGCACTGGCCCTGGAACCGCCACTGGTGCCAATCCTCCTGCAGCATTTGAAAGCCTGCTTCTCTTCCTCATCTTCCTGCCAGCATTCAGCTGCTGAAGGAGGAAAATACAGTCTGTTTAGGCACTTAATATTTCACCAAAGCCCAACTGCAGGGCTCCTATTTATTTTTCACCAAAGCCCAACTGCAGGGCTCCTATTTATTTTTTTTCATTCTGTGTATAATAATACAAAAAAATTATAAAAAGTAAATTAACCACTTGCCGACCAGCTGCTGTCATTACACTGCGGCAGGTCGGCACGATCCTGCGAACCGACGTAGCTGTACGTCGATCCCTTTAAGCCAAATAGCACAGAACTGGGATGTGTGTAAACACACACATCTCAGTTCTGTGAGGAGAGGAGAAAGAGATCGTGAGTTCTTACGAGCTGGGAACCATGATCTTTCATCTTCTATAGTCAGTCCCATCCCCCACAGTTAGAACACACACATAGGGAACACAGTTAACCCCTTGTAATAATCAATATATTTATTAATATTATATATGTGTATTAATTTGTCTAGTCCCTATCATTAGTTGGTCTATTAAACTCTGAGCACATGCTATTGTTAATATCACAATAATACCAGGTTAGCTATGAAACCAAACACACGGTGCTGCTAGTAAAACAAGTTACATTTATTTCCCAATAAAAATAGGAATGTATTAAAACAGAATATTTAGGAAAACTAACATAAAGATACTACAAGAAATTGCAATATTACAAGGCCTACAATCATAACACAATACAAAATTGATACTTAGCACATCCTTCTCGGCTGGTCCTCAGGTCTTAAAGAGACTGTTTCTTTGGCATACATTTCTTTTTAACAAACATACCTCATCCAGACCCCCCCTTTTTTCCTGCCCAACTTTGCCTTTGGACGAATCACAGTGTCTCCGGGGCGTTCCCTCAACAGGCTATCATATGCATCGTCTCGCCATAGCGGTCCTCTAGGGGGCAGTGTTGGTCAATAAATTGCCATCATCCGACCGATGTCAAATTCTACAAACACCTGCGCCCTTGATTTCCTGTATCTCACCTCATCCATCATCCCTGTCAGTTTAGCTGCTTTTGAAGCCTGTGCGGATAGCAGTTAATCAGGAAATTCCCATAGACAGATCGGAGCCAGCATTGTCTTGCGCAATGGGAGCTAACCAGGCTACATTCCAACCTGGGAGTCTGACTTCTCTTAAGCATAGTAAGGAATATATGTACACACTCCAGAAATACGATATTCATGTTGAATTCCAACACCCCTTGATCGCCCCCTAGTGTTAACCCCTTCCCTGCCAGTGACATTTATACAGTAATCAGTGCATTTTTATAGCACTGATCACTGTATAACTGTCAATCGACCCAAAAATGTGTCAAAAGTGTTCGAAGTGTCCACCATAAAAAAAGGGACGTCAATTTTGTTTGAGTACAGCACAAACAAAACGCGCAATTTTCAGTTAAAGCGACACAGTGCCCTATCGCAAAAAATGGCCTGGTCATTGAGCAGCAATTCTTCCGGGGCTGAAGTGGTTTCAAGTAAAAAACTACTGGCACCATTCCCTGGCCTACTGACAAAATCCCCTGCTCTACTGACAGACACCATCCACTGCTCTTCTGAATGACACTGTCCAGTGTCCTACTGACACCAACCTTTGCCCTACTGACGCCATCTACTGCCCTGCTGACACCAATCTGTGCCCTTCTGACACCATCTACTGCCCTGCTGACATCAACCTCTGCCCTGCTGACACCAACCTCTGCCCCGCTGACACCAACCTGTGCCCCGCTGACACCAACCTCTGCCCTACTGACACCATCTACTACCCTGCTGACACCAACCTCTGCCCTACTGACACCAACCTCTGCCCCGCTGACACCAACCTCTGCCCTACTGATACCAACCTCTGCCCTAGTGACATCATCTACTGCCCTGCTGACACCAACCTCTGCCCTGCTGACACCGTCCACTGCCCTACTGACTGACACTGTCCACTATTAAGGAAGTCTAAGTTTATATTTTTACAGTGACAATTGTATTATTATATTTTCTAAGTTTTCCTTACTATTAGTTAGGCCTTGTTAGTTAATTTCTTTAAAAAAAAGGAGTGGGGTGCTGAACCTCTTTTATGTTGTTTAGGGGGATCTCCACCTCTCAAAGGTTGCATACTCCTGGTATAGATGCTGCCAGCAGCTGTGGGGTTTGGTTCCCACTGGGCTCCACCTCCAGCAGGTGTGGGGTGAACTGTGATATAAACCAACTACAAAAAAACCTGATTAGAGCCCCCCAACCACCTCCACCCCCAACATTCTATTCATGATACATGGAATACAAAGAATGAGGCTGTTGTGACCTTTGAATTATAGCATACACTTTTTATTAATAATTTTAATAAAGTGTATATGCTATATTTATATGGTCACAGCAGCCTCATTCTTATGAATTATGAATAGAATGTTGGGGGGGGGGAGCTTTGTAGTTAGGTTGCATATTAGTCTTTACCAGGAGCTCCACCAGTTGGTGTCGGTGGGGGGGTACAGTTTGGCATTTTTGCCCCAGGCACTAAGTGACCTTGTCCCGATACTGGGGGGGGGCACACTGAGTCTTTGTTCTGGGTGAGGGAATGTCTAGCTTCACCACTGCAAGCACACATATGAAGCCTACCAGTGCAGTGCCCACCAAATGCAAAGCAAAAAAGAAAGAATGTTATGAAAGATTTGGCTCCCGCGCTTATGGTACAAATGGTAATTAAATGTAAAATATGTGAAGAGCTGCAGCCTCTATCAATAAAGGTAAATCTAGAAATATATGAAAAAAGAGGAAGGATAGATATGGTGCTGCTCTTATTAAGAGGTAATTTGCAACCTCTAGATACTTGAGGGGTGTGTATACCACGGGTGCATATAATGCAAAAAGTGAAAAAAAGTGCAGAAAATAAGAAATGTAAAGGATATCCTACTGTGTAAACTTCCCGATCGCTTATTTACAATGCATACTGTTAGAAGCTATGTGCATTCAAACAAAAATAAAATGAAAAAACAAATAGAAAAGCGCTAACTTTTCCTGTGTGAAGTCCACAATCCTGTGCAAAATCTGCAACTCAAAGTAACATTTCTGTGCCAAAAAAATACAACATATATGACTGATATATAGTATTGTTGTAAAACTGGGCTCAGAAACATGCATATACCATCCTTAAACCCTGGTGTATAAAAAAAGTCCAATAGTAAAGTGACAATGTGCTCCTTCAAATTGTTCTGGGCTTCTTAGAAAACAGTGCCCCATAAGAAACGCACTCCCCGCTATTATTCACCCCACAAGGAGGTTTTTCACTTTTACAGTATGAGCCACTGTGCACCTTGTGGAGCAGGAAAACTTCCTGTCCTGAATCCTCCAAGTGCCTCCTTGTCTGTGATGTAAGTGGTCTCCTTCCTGTTAACAGGAAAGAGAGCAATTAGTGATCAATTATTAATCAATAATAACATCATTAATAGAAATATGTAGAACAATGCTATACCTGGCTCAAGCTGGGCACCTCCACTTCTTCCTGGCTGGAAGGCCCAGGTTGGAGGTCGGAAGCCTCAGCTGGGGTGGAAGGAAGTGTGGAAGGAAGAGTGGAAGATAGGGTTGAGAGTGATTGCCTGACTTCAGTCTGGTCTGACATAAAACAAAGTCTCTCATAGTACCAGAGCCTGTGTAGATAAATGTCATCTGCTGCTGCTCCTAATCTCTGGAAATCCTGGACCTTATTGCGCTCCCTATTATAATGCCCTGTACACGCGATTGGACATTGATCGGACATTCCGACAACAAAATCCATGGATTTTTTCCGACGGATGTTGGCTCAAACTTGTTTTGCATACACACGGTCGCACAAAGTTGTCGGAATTTCCATTCTCCAAGAACGCGGTCACGTACACCACGTACGATGAGACTACAGAGGGCAGTTCAGAACCAAGCACGGCACCCTTTGGGCTCCTTTGGTAATCTAGTGTTAGTAAAAGTTTGGTGAGAGACGATTCGCGCTTTTTCAGATTCGTGTTTTTCAGATCATTTTCTGCTGTTCAGTTTGTGCTTGTTGGTTTGTATCTGGTCTTCAGTGCATGCAGCAAGTACCATTGATTTATCATTATGTTCTTGTACGTTCATTACTGATTTTCAGGTCGCTCTTCACAGGCCTTGCTGTTCTTCAGTGCATTCTGTTACTTCGTTCTGAGCAGCCGACCGTTTTCTAGCCATGTTGCGTGTACGTACTCATCGTAGAGTTCATGCTGTGTGGGGGCTTGGTGTTGGGGTCCTTACCTTGACACAAGTCCAGTCCATGAACAGGATGGGGAGGAGTTCATGGACCAAGAATTGGTTGCTCCAGCGTGACCAGTTCTGTCACATTCCTTTGCTCCGTGAGATCCGTGAGAATAATCCTGACAATTTCAGGAACTTTCTCCAGATGACGGACCCCATTTCACCGTTTGTTGGCTTTGCTGACCCCCTATATCAGCAAGCAGGATACCTGCATGAGGCAAGCCATCACTCCGGAGCAGAGGCTAGTCACCACGTTGCGGTACTTGGCGAAGGGGAGAAGCCTGCAGGACCTCAAGTTCTCCCCCAGGCTCTGGGGATCATTATCCCAGAGACTTGTTCTGCCATCATCCAGGTCCTACAGAAGGACTATAATAAGGTAAGATTTTTATCCTTTAATATTACATTTTATTGTATTTAATGTTTGATAATATATTGTATTTCTTTCCTCATTCCCTAATTACCATGATTGTAATATGCTGTGAATGTCCCCTTTGTCCTCATGCATGCTGAATTTTTAGGTAATTTTTTTTTGTCCTTCATACATATTTGCCTTCACTTACCTCCCCAGCATGCTCTCCTGGCCCTATATTCACCTAATGTAGTCACTTAACAATGTATTTTGTCAGCTCCATAGTAGTGCTTTACCCTAAATACCCCCTAAAATGTGGTAAATTGTGATTTGTGCTTTAAATTCAGGCAGAGTGCCAGAGGCTTTTTTTTTGTGTCTCAAAATCATTTGGAACCCCCCCCCCCCCCACCAACTGCTAAATCAGCTGATACCAATCCTCTATCTGCTGACTTTGCCAAACCCATACACACTATATACCCACCTCTTTTGTGGTCATATTTATGGATGAATTACCCAAAGCATGTAGTGCAAGGGCCTGTCTGAATACTTGCAAATGGTACTGTTTAAAGTTTTGGTATCCTATTATTATCTTGATTGGTAATAGAATGTAAAAATGTGCTCAAATGTGTACAGTGTGTATTTATATCTTTGTATTATGACAATTCTTACTTCTCCAGTGGGCTGCCAATAGTGTAAGTAAGGAGGGGCTGGCCAAACTAATACACATTATTTAGGCATTCATCTCTCAATGAAGTGGAGAGGATTACCTGTCCAAAACATATCCCCCCCATAAAATTTTAGAAATGGCCCATGAGAGGGGGGAGGAATCTGATAGGTGGACCTTATTCCTTTGTCTTTAAATACTCCTTAAAATAAATGTTATACTGATGTTGGCCAAGAATGTTTGTGTCTAATCTGCTTTCCATGTTTATGTGCAAAATGATTAATTTATTTTTCTTGTTTGACTCCACAGTTTCCTTCCAACCCACAGGAATGGCAGACTGTGGCAATTGATGGGAAACACGTCCACATCGTCCGACCACCCAACTCAGGGTCATACTATTACAACTTTACAACTACAAGGGGTTCAATAGTATTGTGATGTTGGCAGTGGTTTTGGCTACTTACGAGTTCCTGTATGTGGACGTGGGGAAGAATGGCCGGATGTCAGATAGTGAAGTCATCGCCCAGACGGAGTTCTACAGGCATCTCCAGAATGGCAGCTTGGACTTGCCACCTCCAGAAGACAATGCGGAAGGACTCCCATTTGTCTTTGTTGCGGATGAAGCGTTTGTGTTGGGGGACCATCTTATGCAGCCATTCCCTATGAGGACCCTCACCCCGGACCAGAGGGTTTTTAATTACCGGCTGGCCAGAGCCAGAAGAGTGGTGAAGAACACGTTTGGAATAATGGTTCTGCCTATTTCTTACACCCATACACATGGCGGAGTATAAACTCGATCATATCATCCTGGCTTGCTGTGTTCTCCACAACTTTTAAGGAGAAATTCTTGGAACTATGCTGCCTCAGTTGGGCCTGAATCCGGAATTCTTATAAATCAACCAACCCTGATGGCACTTGAAGCTGGCCGTCCTGGCTTGCCCCCTCTGAGTGCCCGCGAGGTCCATCTAAGATACCTTGAATACTTTGCCGGTAGGAGGGCCATCAATATGCCAGACAATGTCTGAGACATTTTTTCAATTAAAAAAAAAAATGAACTACTAAAATATTTGCTGACATTTACTGCTTGTCTTTCTTTTAGCTGACCCTGACTGAAATGTGGGTAGTCCTGAAAATGGCATGATTGTGTAACATTAGAAAGCACTGTTGGGTGTTATTTACTAAAGGCAAAGACATTTTGCACTACAAGTGCACTTGAGACTGCACTGAAACTGCACTTGTAGTGCAAAGTGGATTTGCAATTAGGAAATAACCCCCATTGTCACAAAAAACCACAGTTTAACCACAAAAAAAGTTTTCGAGCATTGAAACAATAATCCACACATTCTTGATTATCAATCTTTTTAATACCAGCACAATCACATGTGCGTTTATAAAAGGTTTTTAAAACAACCAACATGTGTGTTGTATAACAATTTTTTGGGTCACATTAATAAAAGTAGAAATGTCCATTTAAGGTAAAACAGGCATGTTTAAAACCAACAAGAAATACACAAATCTGGAACTTACAAAGTTCAACTTTGTTATAAATTGAAGGCAATATCAGACATGAGTATTTATAAACTGTGTTTGATATTGCGTTCAGATGGGGTGAAGTCACCCCTGGAAAAGCCAAATTTTGAAGATGCACACAAATTGCCGAATGTCAACATGTGCTATCTGCCATCACGGGGGATCAAGGGACGTGTTTTTGGGGTGCAACCCCTTCCTCTTAACTACTTTATTATTGAGGAAGGGGTTTCACCCCCAAAACACGTCCCTTGATCTCCCGTGATGGCAGATAGCACATGTTGACACACTGTGTGCATCTTCAAAATTTGGCTTTTCGAGAATATGTAAAAAAATGTGAGAAATTTTTAGATTCCAAAAAGCACAAAAAAGGGAAGGGATTTGGAGGTGTTTTCCTTGTCAAAAGAAGTTTATTGAGTATACAATGTTATAAAGATACATAAAGTAAGTTTACAAGGATCTATAAAGTAAGCTCATTGTTTTACAGTAGGGTTTATATAGGTAAATATCATGAAATTTCAAATATTAAACATTGGGTTCACGTAAACCTAAATTAAAGATATATATCATTTCCTTAGTTACTTTTGTAGGTATTTAAATGATTTATACCTACTATATATATTGTTTACAGGTAGAGTGTATATAGGTCAAATAAATTCTGATAATGAGCTTTAATCGTAAGGTGGAGAAAAGGAAAGAGAAAGAAGAAAAAGGGTTGAAAGGTAGAGGTATGGTCCACAAGGTTGTCCCGCTCGTCAGTTTATTATTCTTTTTAGTTCTCTTTGAAGCCTTAGAATGGATGTCTCTGTAAGTCATTTAATCTGTTACCATGGCAACAGGACAGAGTCATTGAAGTTTGACAGGAACTGTTGTTTTATCCAAGGATGCCAAAGTTTTTCAAATTTTGGAATTTGATTTTGATCGATGGCTACCATCTTAGCATGGGACATTGTATTATTCATCCTGTGAATTGTTTCTGCTAGTACCAATGTAGGAGATTTCCATGCCTTGGCCACTGTTTGTTTTGCAGCCGTTATTAGTTGGATCATAAGTTTGAATTGAGAGAGTGTTAACCATTCCGGTTTTAGATTAAGTAAAGTTAAATATGGATCTGGTTGTATTATTTTTTTAAATATTTTAGATGCAATCACGAAGACTTCCTTCCAGAAGGTTTGGATTACTGGGCACGTCCACCATATGTGTAAATATGTGCCTATTTCTGGGCATCCTCGAAAACAAAGAGCTGAGGTATTAGGTGAATATTTTGCCACTCTAGCGGGTACAAGGTACCAGCGAGTTAGGACTTTATCATTTGTCTCCAGTGCTAAGATGTTGGGTGAAGATGACTTAGATGTGAGCCATATGTTAGACCAGTCCGTGTCTTCTAAAGTTCGTCCCAGGTCCTCCTCCCACCTCTGAACGTAAGAGGGTCTATTAAGATTTGCTATTCCATATAATTGATTATAAAGTAATGAAATTGTACCTTTAGCAAATGGATCTTTTGTACAGATTGATTCAAAAATGGATAATTGGGATAATGGTGTATCCCCCTTTAGGAATGGTGTATAGAAATTTTTGATTTGGAGATATCTAAATATCTCAGAGTTTGGTAGATCATATTTTTCTCTAAGCGATGGGAATGAAAGGAATGATTTAGATGCTATGAAGTCATTTAGTGTCTGAATGCCTGATGTTGTCCAAGCTTTAAAAGAATTTGGGTAGATCCATGCCGGATAAAAGGCCGGATTTCTGATAAAAGAAAGGACAGGATTGTGTGGAGATTGTAACTGATATTTGGTTTTTAGTTTATCCCAGAGAGATAAGAAGTGTTTAGTTATGGGATTATGAATTTTAAAGCGGTCTTTAGGATCAAGCCATAATAAGTTTGATATTAATAGAGGGTCATTTTCTGAAGCCTCTATAAATACCCATAATGGGATTTCCTGTTTTGCATGGTATTTGGACAGACTGGCCAAATGTGCTGCTCTGTAGTAGTTAGTAAAATTAGGATATCCCAGGCCTCCTTTATTTTTGGGAAGATGTAGTGTGTGTATAGGTATACGTGGTTTAGAAGAGCCCCATATAAATGAAGTTGCTCTTTTTTGTACTATTCTCAAAAAATAGGAAGGAATTGGAATAGGGAGGACTCTGAATAGATAAAGCAATTTGGGTAGAATAGTCATTTTGATTGCATTAATCTTCCCTATCCAGGATAAAGGAAGTTGCGACCATTGTTTTATTAGATTTGTGATCTGTCTTAATACAGGAGGATAATTGGTTGAGAATAAGTCAGAATGAGATGCTGTTAAATGAATTCCAAGATATGGGATTGATTTTTCTGCCCATGTGAATGGGAGTGCAGCCCTAGCCGGGATCAATTCCATGTTTGTGAGTGAAATATTAAGCACTAGGCATTTCTTAGGATTAATCATAAGGCCGGATAGGGCTGCAAATCCATCAAGAGCTGGTATTAAGTTAGGACCAGAGACATGTGGTGATGATAGAAAAAGTAATATATCGTCTGCAAATATACATAATTTGTGTGTAATACCTCCTACTTCAATGCCAGTTATAGTTTGGTTTGTTCTGATGTATTGGGCCATGGGTTCGAGTATAAGGGCAAATAATAAGGGAGATAATGGGCAACCCTGTCGGGTACCTCTTTCGATATTAAAGGCTTCAGATTTGTATCCAGCATATTTTATATAGGCTTTGGGTTTATTATATAATGCTTTGATCCATGTTAAAAAGTGGGGTCCAAAACCCCATTTTTGTAATGAATATTGCATATATTGCCAGGATACTGTGTCAAATGCCCTCTTAATATCGAGAGATAGAAAACATAAAGGGATTTTCCGTTTTTTAGCAATATGTGCCAATAACACTGCCCTGCGTATATTATCGCCTGCCTGTCTATTTGGCATGAAGCCTACTTGATCTCTATGTATTAATTTTCCTATAATGCTATTGAGGCGTTTTGCTATTATTTTTGCTAATAATTTAATATCGAGGGTTAACAGAGAGATAGGCCGATAATTCACACAGGAAGTATCATCAGAAAGGGGTTTTGGGATCATACAAACAATTGCCATTAGTGTTTCTTGCCGAAAAGAATGTCCTTCTAGAAGTTTGTTAAAAGTTTCAGTGAGAATGGGAGAGAGTATTTCTGAGAATGTTTTATAGTATAAAGCTGAGTAACCGTCTGGGCCTGGTCTTTTGTTAAGTTTTAGGTCTTTTATGGCGTTAGCAACTTCATCTATAGTTATAGGCTCATCCAAACTGCTTTTTTGATTCTGAGACAACTCAGGTAAGGTTATTTTTGAGAAGAAGGATTCAGCCTCTGTAGGATTAAATTCATTGTTTGTCTTGTATAAAGTTGCGAGATGTGAGTGAAATTTATGGACTATTTTAACTGGATTACAAGTGTAAACATTTTTTGATAATTTCAAACGTATTGGTTTGAAAGATTTGTTAGTTGAATTTAATGCCCGAGCCAAATATGTACCTGGTTTGTTTGTATTCATGTAGAAATTGTGTTTGGAGCGTTTGAGGGATTTATCAACTGACTCAGTGAGAAATAGATCGTATTCCAATCTAGATTTTTCCAGATGAGATTTTGTACTCTGAGATGGATTATCTTGAAATGATATGTAGGCTGCATTAAAATTGAGTTCTAGTTTTTTTGCTAGATTTTTGCGTTCCCGTTTAAATAGTGCCATTTGTCTTTGTATTGTACCACGCAAGACAGGCTTATGAGCTTCCCACAGTGTTATTGGGGAGATGTCTGTTGTATTATTAATTGATATGTATTCCTTTAAAGCTTGTTCAATGACCATCTGATGTAGTGGGTGTTTGAGCATTATGTCCGGTAAGTACCACGTTGGGTCATGCGCTTTTGGTATGGCTGAGGCTATAGTAGTGTATACTGCATTATGGTCAGACCACGGAATCGGAATTATATCTGATGCAATAATTTCTGGTATCATTCCTATTGTTAGAAAAATATGATCTATTCTTGTGAAGGTTTGATGAGGGTGCGAGAAATAAGTGAATTTCTTTTTCATTGGGTTACTTTCTCTCCATGAATCTACCAGATTGTATTTAGAAAGAAGTTGAGAAAAAGGTAATCTAGAGGTTATTTTGGATGGTGTAAAAGGTGATTTATCTAGAAATGGGAGGAGGACCTGGTTCGAATCCCCACACATTATCACTGTTCCTATTTTGTGTGTATTAATCACTTGTAATATATGTGAGAGGAATGGTGTAGGTTGTTTGTTAGGAGCGTAGTAGGAAATCACAGTGATTGCTGTATCCATTATATAACCCATGAGTATCAGGTATCTACCTTCTGGGTCTTTAATTTCTGATGATAAGGTGAATGGTGTGGATCGGTGAAATGCAATTAGAGTTCCCCTTTGCTTGGTACAGGCAGAAGCCGTGTAAATTTGTTGATAAAAAGGAGAAATATATTTTGGAGTAGAATCTTTGGTGAAGTGTGTTTCTTGGAGGCATACTATGTGAGCCTTCTTGTTATGGAAAGTACGGAAGGTTTTGGTCCTTTTTTGAGGGACATTTATTCCCTGAACATTCAGGGAAAGTATATTCAGTGGTGCCATGGCAATAAATCAAATAGTTTTGACTTACTTTTTGTTATGCAGAGCTGACTGCGCAGATCAACCTGTGTGGACTGAAGAGATGAATAGATAGAAAAGAAACCAGTGAATTCTGGAGTAAAGAGTAAACAAAAAACAAATGAGATTAGATGATACATTGTATAAATTATTTTTGCAAGTAATCACAATTTACCCGTGAAAGAGAATAAATATCTCTCTCAGGGGAATAAGTGCCTTCGTCACACTCCCACATAATATGGTTGGGAGAATGAGGAGGGCTATTGGGGGTACACGGATCTTCCGCTTACAGGAGAGAAGTGCTATATCAAAAGACATCAAAATGATGTTTCATTAATTGGAGTGCAGAATATAGTTTTTGTTGAAATTATTTATTCCAGGGTGGTTGTATATGGTTAGTCTTGCCCTAGGCTAAATAATTCAGTTAGAAAGGTACTGTTAATAACTTTGGTATTGATGAAGATAGTTTGAATTATTTTGGGATTTTAACCCTTTTAGAGTAAACAATTACATATTTTATTCATATGTAACTGTTTAGATATGTTAACTCATAAAATTTAGGTTGTATTGCTTCAGATTAGAATAAACAAAAACATAATTCTATGAACTAGTTAGGTAATAATATATTTGTTTTAAGAAAAGAAAGAAAAAGCTTCCATTACTTCTGGATTATTGAACATATTTGTCCTAAAAAGTAATAAATCTATTGTTATTACCTGATAATATATAACTGAACAAGAATTTCCTTATTTCACTTATATATTCTAAGGCTATATGAATCAGAAGTAATAGGAAATATAACTGGAATGTAACATGATCCCACACAGTGTGTGACTATCAGAATGCAGTTACATTCAGTTATAAATATAGGTTTTTTATAGAGAACCATCTCTTAGTATAATAAATGAAGAGATATCAGGAATTAGGATGTCAGTCCATTGAATCTTCTTGGTCCATGGATGATGTGGCATAACGGCCTCTTTTGTGAGAATGATGATTCCCATTTTGTTCTGAAATTTTCTGGGTGCTGCCTGAAGGTGAAGATGACGCCATTCTTCTGCGTGTGGGAGAGTTGCTGCTTGTGGGTTCTGTCAGATTTAATTTTAAAAGGGTTTGTTGTAGTTCATCTGCTGATCTGCTTCTGTAAATTGTACCTTGGTAGTTAAATCTGACTGAAAAGGGGAAGCCCCATTGATACATAATGTTGTGGCGTTGCAGTTCCATTAGTTGGGGTTTCATGGATCGTCTTTTAGTAATAGTAAGTTGGGATAGGTCAGCAAAAATTTGATAATTGTGTCCTTGAAAATTAAGTTCCTTTTTTACTCTTGCAGCAATTAGTATTTGTTCTTTTGTTCTGTAATAATGAAATTTTGTGATTATATCACGTGGGGGTCCATCTTTCTTTTTGGCTGTGAGGGCTCTGTGTACTCTGTCCAGTTCTAAACGTTCAATAGGGATATCTGGCTTTAGTTCTTGTAATAGAGCAGTAATAGTAGATTGCAGGTCTGTCACAGTTTCAGGTATTCCCCTTATGCGCAAGTTTGAACGTCTGGCTCTATTTTCGTAATCTTCAAGCTTAGTTTGAAGTATTAAATTCTCTTCTTTTAATTGTTCCAATTCTGTTATATTTTCTTGGGTTGTAATTTCAATTTCATCCATTTTTATTTCTAAGGCTGCGGTGCGGTTTCCCAGCTCTCTTATTTCTTTGGTTAGGCTTTTTGTTATTTGGTCTGAGGTTTGTTTTAAAGCCTTATGAAGCATCTTTTCAAATTGTAATAATATTACTGGGGATACTGAGGAGGCTTGTGGAGAAGTTTGTGAGAGGATTTGTTCTGTATCTGACTCAAATGGAGAGTCTTGCTGTGACATTTTCTGTCTGTGAGAGCGCCCTGATGCTGTATCTTGTGAGGTGACTGGAGCTGCTTCAGCTGCAGTGAGTGCCTGTGAGCTCTTTGTGAGGTGATTTTTATTTCTGCCACGGTTTCCTCCCAGTACCATATTTCCTGCCCAAACTTTCACAGTTTTTTCCCTGGGGCAAAAAGGTTCAAATGGATACCTTTTGAGCCTGCAGGCTCCGCTTTGTCCTTCTCTTCTCTCCTCAGCGGTGTGGAGCTCTAACAATGCATGTCTGCTCCGCTAGGCTCCGCCTCCTGCCTCCCCGATTTGGAGGTGTTTTAAACTCTCCCTAAAACATCAATAATGTTCTTCATTTTGTTTTGAACATCATTGATGTTTTTCCAGGATGCTTTCCAAGTCCCTATTACACCCCATGATCTCCCCGATCAGGATCTGGGCACTTTCACTGGCTAGCAAAAATGTATTCAAATGCATATGGCCAAAACAATGGTGTTTTCTAGGCCGAATGAACAATGTTTCATACGAATGAACAATGTGCCCATGAACATAAAAAGTGTTTTTTAAACTGTACAACAGTTAAGAAAAGCACATGGAGCAGCACGAACGTAATAAAAATAATGAATAGGAACACAGGACAACTACTTACTTTTTTGCAGCACTCTCCTTATCCTTCTGTACTGCTCGTACTCCCTTAATTTGAGGTCCGACCACCGCTTCCTGAGCCGATCCTTGGATCGTCGTACCCCAAAATTGTGGTGCAGACTTTTGACCACTTTTGCCATTATCTTGGCCTTTCTGACATTGGGGTTGGGGTAAGGTCCATACTTCCCGTCATAGTCGGCCCTCTTCAGGATGTCCACCATCTCCAACATCTCCCCAAAGGACATATTTGAAGCCTTAAATCGTCTCTTCCGGGATAGGGACGTTTCTGGCTCCGGGCTTTCCTCCTCCTCGTTGCTGTAATTAGCACGCACCTGCTATGTCTCCGCCATGTGCTCTTCCCCACTGCACCGAACGAGAAGGGGCGGGGAATGGATTGGAAAGATTGTCAGGGGCGGGCGGAGTTTCACGCATGCGCAGTGTATATAAAGCGTAACACGCGTGTGTAGTACATACGATCTGTGAGTGGAGGAAGGAGTATAAGAGGCGCTGATCGCAATAACGAAGGTAAGATTTAAACTTGGGCCTATAGTGCTTCTAGATTGAGGCCTATATTGTAACAAGATTAGGAGAGTTTCACCTGACATTAGGGTTTGTCTTGTGTCTTGCAGATAAAATGGATGGCTTCAATGACCACAATTTCCTCCCCATGTTCATAGACAAATACAGGGAGCGGCCCTGTCTGTGGCAGGTGAAACACCTGCAATACAATAATAAACAAAAGAGGCAGGCAGCGCTGGAGAAACTGCTGGAGTTGGTGAAGCCGGTGGTCCCCACGGCAACCATCCCCTATTTAAAAGCCAAAATTGGTGGCCTGAGGAGCACCTGTCTTAGGGAGCGCAAGAAGGTCACGGATTCCCAGAGATCAGGAGCTGCAACAGAAGACGTTTAAGTCCCCAGGCTGTGGTACTATGAGAGACTGCGATTTCTGTCAGACCAGACTGAAGTCAGGGAATCCCTCTCAACCCTTCCTTCCACTCTTCCTTCCACCATATCTTCCACCCTAGCTGAGGCTTCTGATGTCCAACCTGGGACTTCCAGCCAGGAAGAAGTGGAGGAGCCCAGCTGGAGCCAGGTATAGCATTCTTCTACAGATTTCGGGTCAATAAATAAATGATGTTTACTAGATGTTATTGTTGATCACTAATTGCTGATTTAATGAAGTGTTTTACATATCAATAGACAGTAGTGGGCAAAAATTATTGGGACAAGAATGAAAAATGGTGGGCTCAGAATGATAGTCTGTTATATTTGTTAACATTTAATTTGCAACAGTCATGAGGTGAAAATTGTGTGTGATTGATGAAGAAAAAACTAAAACGATGTCCCTTTTTTATACACAGGAAGACCTCAGCCAGGAGTAGGCTGTGGAATGTGGCACACAGGAGAAGGCTGTGGAATGTGGCAGCCAGGAGGAGGGGGGGGTTAGTGGCAGTCAGGAGGAGGCGGGGCTAAGTGGCAGCCAGGAGAAGGCCGGGCCCAGTAGGAGCCTGACAGAATCGCAGGTTCCTCCCCCCTGCCTTCCAAACAAAAGACCCAGGAAGGGGAGTAACGTGCAGGATTCAGCACTCAGGCTGATTCAGGAGGCTTCTGCGTCCCTCAGAGCCTTACCCACTCGTGAAGAGGCCTTTGCCTGCATGGCTGCCACAAAACTGCAGGACATGCAGGAGGGTCAACGCCTCATGTGTGAGGACCTTCTTTACAAAACACTAACTAAGGGGGTGAGGGGCGAAATCACACACAAAACCCACCTGTGTGAGTTGGACCATCCTCCTCCTCCTGCCACAACTCCACCACCACAGACACAGCGTGGAAGGAAGCGTGGAAGGAAGACCAGAGAGTGATGACCCTGGGTTCAGTCTGGTCTGACAAAGGATGCAGGCTCTTGTATGACCACAGCCTGGGGACATACATGTCATCTGCTGCTGTTCATGATCTCTTGGACTTCTGGACCAGACTGCACTCTTATATATGGACTCCTCAGGCCACCAATTTTGCCTGGAAATAATTGATGTCTGCCCTGGGGGCCAAAGGCTTCGCCAATTTCTGCTGTTTCTCCAGCGTTGCCTCCCTCTTTGTTTGGTTATGAGCCCTTAATAAAGCATTTTTTGTTTGAATTATACTCACCTATGTGTGTTTTCCTTCAAAAAGGACAGTTTGTGAGGAGGCAGGTACATTTTAAAAATACAATGTGAAATTAACAAGAAACACCAACACCAAACAACCTCCTTGAGATTAAATAATACAAGATAATAATGGTGTTGTGGTAACTTGACAAACACAACACACCAAAAATATTCTGGAGTTTAAAAAAAAAAAAAAAGATAAGGCTTGAAAAAAAGAGAGAGAGTGCGCTGCATTAAAGTATTTAAAACATTGCAGCCTGACGAAAGTGCTATATCCATTCCGAACGCTAATTTTACCAGAACGAGCTGTTCCGTCTCGGAATTTCTTCTGAGCATGCGTGGCACTTTGTGCGTCGGAATTGGCCACACACGGTCTGAATTGACGAGATCGGATTTTGTTGTCGGAAAATTTTATAGCCTGCTCTCAAACTTTGTGTGTCAGAAAATCCAATGGAAAAAGTCAGATGGAGGCCACACACAGTCGGAATTTCCGACAACACGCTCCGATTGCACATTTTCCATTGGAAAGTCCAACCGTGTGTACGGGGCATAAGTGCTCCTCAGGCCACCAATTTTGGTCTTCAAATAGGGGATGGTTGCCGTGGGGATCTGCGGCTTCACCAACTCCAGCAGTTTCTCCAGCACTGTCTGCCTCTTTTGTTTGTGAACTAAAATATAACCAATATTAAATTTGCGCTTACTCTAAATGTCCATAGATAGTATTGTACAACCATATAAGCCGCTCACACCACAACTAGAATTGTTGCCGGACAGATAAATACATGCATAACAAATTGTGTAGCGCTTAGGAAAACATACTGTCTTAAAACCAGTAAGTTGAAAAGGCCTAAACATGAATAGTAATAGACACAAATAAATGTATCGTATATAATAAAAATAGGCAAGTAGTGAATTACTCCCAAAAGTGACGTAAGGAGCACCTTCACCAAAATGCAGCAAAACAAAAAATAATAATGAAAAAAATTATATTATTTTTAAAGTCTCATTAATATGATGAATCCTCATATCACACCACTGTGTCTTGACAAAACATGCAGTGCCCTTGGATGTTTAAGATGGGAGCTTACCGGAGGGTTTGAACCCAAAGCAGCATATGCTGTGAGGGTCAAACCAGCTTGTATTGCACCCTGGCAATGGTGGGAAAATCTCAGCAGTCTGATGATATGGACGAAGCTGATCCAAAAGAACGTATCTTCTCCACCGATATTATTAGATCTCACCCAAAAGATTCATAAGGGTAAAGAAAGGGGGGACTACATAGTGTGATACCGTAGACACCGTAATTTATTAAAAATCAAAGAAATGCACTTACATGAAGAAGTAGATAAAAAAGCGCTTGTGTATAAAAGGGCGGTAGTGGAGTCCTCCCGACGCGTTTCGTCTTAATAGACTTCGTCTTGGGGTGCCCTCCACTACAGCCCAACTCCTTAATATAGGAACTGTATTCATCTTGATGTGACTCCAGCCCGTTCAATTCAGAATCAGCTACTTCCGGTTTGTCCAAGATGGCGGACCGGCGTGCGTTCCAGACCTCGTTTTAGTGGGTATGTACATGCGTTCCACCCTCCAAACCGGAAGTCTGATAATCCCTATATACCCTGAAAGTCTTAGCCTTAATATAATGTAATTATGAATGTATTGGAAAATGTGCTAATTTAAGAGAATAAACAATGATAATTAATTCAAGGGAATAGAAAATGAGAGTAAAAATGATGAACAGTGTCCGCCGTATGGATTTCCAAGATCTCGACAGGTCTCGCGATGTGACGCAATGGCGTCACGCCGTTAAGACGGAAGTACTCGTAAAGAGTACCTCGCTTGCGTTCCACTTGCGGTTAACCACAACCACACGGACATATCGCGAGATGTGACGCTGTAACGTCACAGCGCAAATCCGGAAGTGAACATGCGGATTAATCATAAACGTCTTACTGGTCGAGATCAGCAATAAAAAATATAAAAATATTAACTATAGCAAGTGTGTCAGTTACTAGATGTTTCATCCAATGACATGCACCTTAAGGGGGCGGTATAATGGTGGTATCAGAGACCAGATAAAGCACAGTGACATGTCAATTATTAATATGACTTCAAGGAAACGGAAAATATGTATTTGTAACCCCATAAATTTGGAAAAAAGGAGAATTCAAAGAGCTGGATTCACATACACTTGGTAATTAATACATGTGTGGCCAGTACACCTTTTACAGACGGGTATAGCCTTATGTGAATACAACCAAAAACAAAATTATGAAACATAAAAACATAAAAACATGACATATATAGATATGTATCATAATGGACCGACATTGTGTCTCTCATGATTCATCTAGGAAGGCGTTAACATCAACTTCTACATTAAGTCCTGAGGGAGCAAAAGTCTGCAACTCATAGGCCCAGAACATTTCGAGGCGGGATACTCCCCTTGTCTTGGCACCACCCCTCCAGGGTGGTGTGTATTTATCAATAATGATAAACTGTGACCCCTCAGGATTCCCCCCGTGGAATTCCTTAAAATGTCTCGGGACCGTATGTTTAGGGTCCCTACTTTTAATCAAGGAAATATGTTCACCCACCCTAATAGAAAAGGTCCTTGTAGTGCGGCCTATATACTGTTTCTGACATGGACAAGTTATGAGATACACCACAAATTTCGTGCTGCATGTACAGAATGACTTTATGGCGTATCTCCTTCCCGTCACTGTAGAAATAAATTCAGAAACCTTACGTGTTCTAATACTGTTATGCTGGCATACCTGACATTTCCTGCATGGAAAAAAGCCTGTCCAATCATGAAAAAACATGGGGCGGGTAGGAGGATTTATAATGTTGGGGGCTATCTGTCCTTTTAAGGAGGGTACACCTCTAAAGATGACATTTGCTTCTTCTGGGATAAGTGAGCCCAGAATACTATCCTGTTTCAGGACACCCCAATGCTTCCTCATGATGTTTTTGATCTGTCTATGTTGTGTTGAGAAGGCGGTTAATAAGGCCCACCTAAACTTCCCATCAGGTTCTCTATTGGGCTTGACTTCTAATAGTGACTTCCTATCAACACTGATAGTTTTTTGAATTTCCAGGTTTAGGTCATCAGTGTCATAACCCTTGGCTTCAAGCCTGGATTTCAAAATCATAGCCTGTTCAAGAAAAGTCTCCTCTTTGGTGCAATTACGTCGAAGCCTAAGAAACTGGCTCCGTGGTACCGCATTTAACCACGAGACATGATGGCAACTATCAACTGGTATAAAACCATTACGGTCTGTCGGTTTGAAATATGTACTGAATCTAAATTCATTATTGATGATCTGTATCTTTAAATCTAAAAAATGTATTTGAGTTTTACTGGCTTGATAGGACAAGGATATACCTCTGTCGTTGGTATTTAGACTCACGAAAAACTCTTCCAATGATTCCATGGTGCCATTCCATAGGAGAAGGATGTCGTCTATGTATCTAGTCCACAAAACCAAAGACTTGGCTTCGTGGACATAGACGACATCCTCCTCCCACTTGGCCATAAATAGATTCGCGAGACTAGGCGCGAATTTGGCCCCCATGGCCACTCCCCGTTGTTGGAGATAAAAATTGTGGTTAAACCAAAAATAGTTGTGTTTTGCCGCGAATTCAAGTAATTCAACAAGGTACTCACATTGGAAAGGGGCCAAGGAATGTTCCTGCGACAGAAAATGTTTAACAGCATCGATACCTTTGTCGTGTGGTATGCACGTGTACAATGATGCCACGTCAGCCGTGGCTATAATGTAACCCTCCTGTAAAGGGGTATTCTCGAGGAGTCTAATTGTGGAGCTGGTATCCTTTAGATAGGAAGGTGTTTTCTTTACCAGAGGCTGTAGGAAAAAATCTATATATTTGCCTACTCTGGCGGTAATGGAGTTTATGCCACTTACAATTGGCCTGCCAGGGGGGCAAACTGGATCCTTATGGACTTTAGGCAAATAATAAATAGTGGGGATACGCGGTGCTGTGGGGATCAGAAAATCTCTCTCTTTCTTATTCAGGATCTTTAATTCATAACCCTTTGAAACCAATTTGTCTAATTTTTGTTTATATTTGTGCGTGGGATTACTAGGTAATAACTGATAAGTACCAGGTTCACTCAAAATGCGAAGCATTTCTGCTTCATATTGGCACTTGTCCAAAATAACTATCCCCCCCCCTTTATCTGCTGGACGGACCACCAGCTCTTTGCGCGCACACAAAGAGTCTAAACCTTCTCTTAACAATGGAGGATGGTGGATGCGTTTAATTGGAAGTCTGGCTAAATCATATAGGACAAGGTCCCTAAAGATTTTCACGGCCGGCGCCGTGGGGACTGGAGGAGAAAAAAGGGAGGGATTGGATAGGCCGGAATGAACCGTTCCTGATGTAGATGCTGGGTAATCCGTGCGAATCGGATTAGATACCAAATACCTTTGTATGTTGACCTTACGAATGTATTTATGGACATCCATAAACGTGTGGAACTTGTTAAGTTTTTTTGGGGGGGCATATTTAAGCCCCTTATCTAATAGAGCTAATTCTGCTTCTGTGAGGGTTTGAGAGCTCAAATTGTAGACACCTTGGCCTTTTACAGTCTTTGCCTTTTTTCTTCTTTGTACTCTCCTCCCCCCTCTGCATCCTCTCTTTGATTTAGGCCTCGTTTTCTTGAGTGTGGAGCCTCGCGAAAAAACTGATTCCCATGTGTGTAGGAATTGTGTATGTATGGAGATTGATCATAGTCATCTCTCCTACGTTCTGGGCTATAAATCTCCCTAAGAGGTGAGAACCTATTTTGGGTGCGTATAGGGGAGGGGTAATGATGGTACAAGTCTTCTCTTTGTTGAAAATCCTGATCTGATCTATGATGTCTAGGGGAAGGGTGGTATGAACCATGATGGAAATTGGTGTCGGAATACGGTGCCCTATTATGGGTATTACCTCTACCTCCCCTCTTCCCTCTCGTATTTTGTCTACCCCTGTGGGGTGTCCCAGGGTTATAATGTTGCACACGTGGTTGTGAAACATGGGATACCCC
The DNA here is from genome assembly GCA_037952925.1 of Lithobates clamitans. NCBI lineage: Eukaryota > Metazoa > Chordata > Amphibia > Anura > Ranidae > Lithobates > Lithobates clamitans. The sequence continues at coordinate 2,126,909 of JBBGZY010000909.1, forward strand.
ACCATGTTTGGTTCCACCTCTCTGTGGACCCCGGCCCTGCAAATGGACATCTTTGGGTAGAGATTGTGCAATGGTAATGTTCCCATTAGAGGGACCACTAGTAGAGATTGCGTCAACCGTGGTGTCAGAGGAAACTTCCATGGGTGGGGCAACCTGTAATAGTTTTTGCCAACCAAATACTGTATGGTCCTTATAGTCGCCCACGTCTCTGGAATATTTCTTTTGTTTTTTTATCTTTTGGTCACGTTCCTCTTTCTCTAAATGGGCCAAAAGGTTAGAGGAAAGGGACTTATACTCTTGAGAATTTTTATGGTTTGAGAGTTTATCCTTCAAATCCCTAATTTCCTGATCAATTGCCTGAAGTCTATTGGTTTTCTTGGATATAAGTAACTGTAAAAAGTTAATTCCTGCATCATTAAAGTATTTAAACCATGTTTCCAAATCAGTTTCTCCTTGTTGGGGTTGGACTTCCCAACGGAGGCTTCTAGGGACCATTTGCTCTGTAATATATTGTTGTAAGAAAACCAGATCCCATTGCAGGTGAAGTTCGGTTGTCATTACATTTTTGAGTCTGAGGAACAATCCTCCAATCTCAGTGTTACTACTTGTTGCTATGAAAACCCCTTCAGGATTAACCCTGCGCGAGGCTCGATAGTCAAACACATCCATAGTGGAGTAAATCCACAGAGAAGCAGCAAAAATGAAAAATTCTAAATATGTAGACTAAAATATAACCAATATTAAATTTGCGCTTACTCTAAATGTCCATAGATAGTATTGTACAACCATATAAGCCGCTCACACCACAACTAGAATTGTTGCCGGACAGATAAATACATGCATAACAAATTGTGTAGCGCTTAGGAAAACATACTGTCTTAAAACCAGTAAGTTGAAAAGGCCTAAACATGAATAGTAATAGACACAAATAAATGTATCGTATATAATAAAAATAGGCAAGTAGTGAATTACTCCCAAAAGTGACGTAAGGAGCACCTTCACCAAAATGCAGCAAAACAAAAAATAATAATGAAAAAAATTATATTATTTTTAAAGTCTCATTAATATGATGAATCCTCATATCACACCACTGTGTCTTGACAAAACATGCAGTGCCCTTGGATGTTTAAGATGGGAGCTTACCGGAGGGTTTGAACCCAAAGCAGCATATGCTGTGAGGGTCAAACCAGCTTGTATTGCACCCTGGCAATGGTGGGAAAATCTCAGCAGTCTGATGATATGGACGAAGCTGATCCAAAAGAACGTATCTTCTCCACCGATATTATTAGATCTCACCCAAAAGATTCATAAGGGTAAAGAAAGGGGGGACTACATAGTGTGATACCGTAGACACCGTAATTTATTAAAAATCAAAGAAATGCACTTACATGAAGAAGTAGATAAAAAAGCGCTTGTGTATAAAAGGGCGGTAGTGGAGTCCTCCCGACGCGTTTCGTCTTAATAGACTTCGTCTTGGGGTGCCCTCCACTACAGCCCAACTCCTTAATATAGGAACTGTATTCATCTTGATGTGACTCCAGCCCGTTCAATTCAGAATCAGCTACTTCCGGTTTGTCCAAGATGGCGGACCGGCGTGCGTTCCAGACCTCGTTTTAGTGGGTATGTACATGCGTTCCACCCTCCAAACCGGAAGTCTGATAATCCCTATATACCCTGAAAGTCTTAGCCTTAATATAATGTAATTATGAATGTATTGGAAAATGTGCTAATTTAAGAGAATAAACAATGATAATTAATTCAAGGGAATAGAAAATGAGAGTAAAAATGATGAACAGTGTCCGCCGTATGGATTTCCAAGATCTCGACAGGTCTCGCGATGTGACGCAATGGCGTCACGCCGTTAAGACGGAAGTACTCGTAAAGAGTACCTCGCTTGCGTTCCACTTGCGGTTAACCACAACCACACGGACATATCGCGAGATGTGACGCTGTAACGTCACAGCGCAAATCCGGAAGTGAACATGCGGATTAATCATAAACGTCTTACTGGTCGAGATCAGCAATAAAAAATATAAAAATATTAACTATAGCAAGTGTGTCAGTTACTAGATGTTTCATCCAATGACATGCACCTTAAGGGGGCGGTATAATGGTGGTATCAGAGACCAGATAAAGCACAGTGACATGTCTTTTGTTTGTGGCAGGTGAAACACCCGCATTATAATCATAGACAGGGCAGCTCCCTGTACTTGTCTATGAATAGGGGGAGGAAGTTGTGATCATTGAAGCCATCCATTTTCTCTGCAAGACAACACAAGACAAACTCTAATGTCAGGCTAAACTCTCCTAAACTTGTCCCAAGATAGGCCTCAATCTATAAGCAGTATAGACCACTAATGCACCAAGTTAAATTTGTACCTTCATTATCACGATTGGCGCTTTCGCTACTCCTTCCTCCACTCACAGATCGTACGTACGACGCACGCATGTTGCGCTTTATATAAACTGCGCATGCGTGAAACTCCAACAGCCCCTGACCTTCTATCTAGTATATTCCCCGCCCCTTCTCTTTCGGCACAGTGGAAGAGCACATGGCGTAGAAAGAGCAAGTGCATGCAGACAGCAGCAGCAATGACAAAAGCCCACAGCCATGAACGTCCCGTTCCCGGAGGAGATTTAAGGCCTCAAATATGTCCTTTGTAGAGATGGTGGAGATGGTGGACAGCTTGAAGAGGGACAACTATGATGGGAAGCATGGACCTTACCCAAATCCAAATGTGAGAAAGGCCAAGATTATGGGTAAAGTGAAAAGTCTGCAGAAGTATTTTGGGGTAGGGCGATCCAAGGATCAACTGAGGAAACGATGGGCAGACCTGAAATTGAGGGAGCAGGATCAGTACAGAAAGATCTGGAAACTGCTTCTAAAAAGTAAGTATTTGTCCTGTGTTTCTATTATTATGATTACGTTCATGCTGCTCCATGTGTTTTTCTTTACTGTTGTACAGTTTAAAATGGCGACTTTTATGTTCGTGGGCACAGCAAACCATTCATAGTAAACACTGTTTGTTCGCCCACTAATAAGATGTTTTTGGCAGATCCAGGTAACTACATTTATTCAGGGCTATTTGTATTAAAAGAAGTTTAGTACATTGTTGTCTATATGGGTTTGTAACTAGAATTAAATGTAAACTTGATTCAGTGTAAGGAGAGGACACTCAGCAGCTATTTACACATCTGGACGCAGGAGTATTAGTGTGGGACACCAGAACAAACTTTTTAGGGTGGCCCACACAGGTGCTCCAGTGGATACTAGGGGTGTCTCCATGTGTGAAAATTGTACAACAAAGGTAAGTATTCTAGCTTTAGAAAGGGAAAAAAATGTCTTCAGCTTGGAACTCTGCCCAAAAAGACAATTGTACGATACTTCCAAGCAATGTTTCAGATTCCTATTTCTGCCCTCAAATATCTGTGTGCTAAGTATACCTTTTTTTATTCATATAGAGGAGAAAAAACTCAGGACATCAGAGGACACCAGGGACACCCAACCTCATAAAGAAGGGGAAATACCAACACCACAACTAGAGGATGTGGAGGAAGGAGAGGTTATTAAGTGGGCGAAATAGTGACCACAACAGGTGAGTGCCTGAGTCCATAGTTTTAGGTAATAGATGTATGCCTGTATATTTATAATACATGGTGTGTTTTTTTATTTTAGGTGATGTGGATGTTGTGGAAGAAGAAACTCATTTCACAAGTGCAAGTGCACACGTCCTCATCGGGGAGATCATGGTGTGCAATCGGGATTTACAGAAGATCAAGGAAGACATCAATGATGTTGAAAAAAGACTTTAAAAACATCATTGATGTTTTAGGCAGAATCTAAAACACACCTAAATTCTTCCGTTTGTTCATATTTTTAAAATTTTGAAAGCCACATTTTGAAGATGCACACAGTGGGGTTGATTTACTAAAGGCAAATCCACTGTGTACTGCAAGTGCACTTGGAAGTGCAGTCGCTGTAAATCTGAGGGGAAGATCTGAAATGAGGGAAAGCTCTGCTGATTTTATCATTCAATCGTGTACAAGCAAAAATGCTGTTTTTTATTTTCCTTGCATGTCCCCTTTAGATCTACAATGACTGCACTTCCAAGTGCACTTGTAGTGCAAAGTGGATTTGCCTTTAGTAAATAAACCCTCATGTGTCAACTTGTGCTATCTGCCATCACGGGATATCAATGTACGCGTTTTGTGGGTGCAACCCCTTCCTCGCAACTCAAGTAGCTGAGAGGAAGGGGTTGTACCCCCGAAACACGTCCATTGATCCCCATGATGGGAGCTAGCACATGTTGACATTAAGCATGGGATCAGGAGAGAAATCCCAATTTTGACTCTCAATTTGTGTGCATCTTCAAAATTTGGCTTTCACAAGGGTGACATCACCCCATCTGATGAAGGCAAGATCAACACAGTTTGGACATACTAATGTCTTATATTGCCTTCAAATGATCAAAGTTGAACTTTGTAAGTTCCTGAGTTGTGTATTGTTTTATGGTTTTAAACATGCCTGTTTAACACAAAAAATGCTATTTGTACTGTCAAAACCAAAAATGTAATTACAAAAATATGTTGGTTTGTTCAAAAACCCTTTTCTAATGCACATGTGGATGTGCACAGAGTAAAAAGTTTTCTACTCAACAATGTGTGGCTTCTTATTTAATGCTCAATAGGACTAAGTTGGTGTTTACAGTGACAATGGGGGTTATTTACTAAAGGCAAATCCACTTTGCATTACAAGTGCACTTTCAGTGCAGTTTCAAGTGCAGTTTGAAGTGTACTTTTTCAATGTACTTGGAATGCAAAGTGGATTTTCCTTTAGTAAATAACTCCCACAGTGCTTTATAATTTGCAACAATCAGGCCATTTTCGTGACTCCCAAAAATGAATTCATGGTGCTGAAAATTATGAATATTTTTATCAGTAATGCATTACATACATTAACAACAAAAACAAGGTGTGTGTGTGGCAGACCCACAACATAATAGTTCGCTGAAGAAGAGATTGTCACCTCATGTATCAAATAAATTATATTTGCACTATTGAAGTAAATGGCCAAAAGAAACACAAGCAGTAAATCAAAGGAAATCTTATTTCAGTTTAACTAAAATATTTATTTTTAAAATGTTTCTTAAACATTTTCTGGCATATCAATAGCTCCCCTACCCGCAAAGTACTCAACATACTTCTGTCTTACTTCGCGGGCGCTTTGGGGGGGCAAGCCAGGACGGCCAGCTTCAAGCGCCATCAGGGTTTCTTCTTGAAGTCCAGCCTCAGGCCCAACTGAGGGCACATAGTTCATTGAATTTCTCCTTAAAAAGTTGTGGAGAATGCAGCATGCAAGGATTATATGGTTAAGTTTATATTCCGCCATGTTGATTGCTGTAAGGAATAGGCGGAACCGGCTGGCCATTACCCCGAAAGCATTCTCCACCACTCTTCTGGCCAGCTGGTAGTTAAAAACCCTCTGGTCTGGGCTGAGGGTCCTCATGGCTTCAAAACAGTCGGCTGGTAAGAACGAAGTAACAGAAAGCACTGAAAAACAGAAAGGCCTGAGAAGAGCGAGCTGAAAATCAGAAACAAGCAGACAAGAACGCACTGAAAACCAAATAGGTACTATAAAATACGCACTGAAAAACAAATGCGAACTGAATACACGCACTGAAAACCAGACACAAACCTGCAAGCACAAACTGAAGAGCAGTAACGATTGGAAAAGCACGAGGCTGAAAAGCAAAAATCGTCTCTCACCAAACTTCTACTAACACGAGAAAAACACGAGATAAGCAGAAAGAGCCCAAAGGGTGGCACACTTGGTATTGAACTTCCCTTTTATAGTGCCATGGTACGTGTTGTACGCCACCGCGTTCTTGACGTTCAGAATTTCCAACAACATTTGTGCGATCGTGTGTATGCAAGACAAGCTTGAGCCAACACCCGAAAAAAAACATGGATTTTGTTGTCGGAATGTGCGATTGTGTGTGCGCGGCATAAGTGTGGTGGAAAAATAACACTGCACATTACCCTGAACACACCATCCCCACCGTGAAACATTGTGGTGGCAGCGTCATGTTGTGGGGATGCTTTTCTTCAGCAGGGACAGGGAAGCTGGTCAGAGTTAATGGGAAGATGGATGGAACCAAATACAGGGCAATCTTAGAAGAAAAAAATAGCAAAATGTAGCGCTAAAAATGTACACAAATGTTTTTTTTTTTTTTTCCACAAGAAAGATTTTATTGAAAAAGAAAATAATAACAAGGTAGCATGTACAATACATCGAAAGATTATCAAAAAGAGTCATGTAATACACTCGTAAGACAGTGATACGTCATAAAGATTATTGTTGTGATACGTTTGGATTTACAGAGTGTATATGTAACATTTAAAATATACATCCAAAAGGGAAGCAATCATAGTAGCAAAAAAAATGCCTCAATGATGTTAATACAGTAGTGAAGGTATTCCAGTGTCTCTGGGACAGGGAGGTCCAATGCTCGTCCTGTCCCTTGAGTAAGTTATATATAAGGAGATAGGTTCGAGTGTCTGTTAGTGGGGGATTAGATTCGTTATGACGGTCTTACGTAAAGCGTAACCCCACATTTAGAAAACAAAATAAATAAAAATAGGGGGATCGGTGGGGAGAGATTTTTAAAACAACGGGATAGGGGTTAGGGGGAAGATAAAGGGGGAGGAGGGGAGAAAAAGGAGATGGCATAAAAGAAGAAGAGAGTAGATAAAGAGAGAAAGAGGAGGGGGGACCGTCCCTCGTCCCCGACCCCCCGAGTGTTCCCGCGGGTCTTGGAGGTCATGGGTATTAAACTATAGAAGGGAGTGTGTTTAGGGCGGAAAAAAGGATTTGTAGTAATCAGTGGTTTTAAAATGAGACCAGCAGGCCCATATGACAGTAAATTTTTGGATACGGTCTTGTGATATATGAATCAGTTCTTCCATCTCCTCGATCTTTGCAACCCTGATTAACCATTCTGTAATGGTCGGGGGAGTAGTTGAGCGCCAATGTGCAGGGATGCACACTCTGGCGGCATTTACCATGTGCATTGCAAGTGATTTATGGTAAGCTTTTTTGGACAGGGTCGAATGATGGAGGAGATATTGGGCCGGGTTAAAATTTAAGGAGTAAGTTGTTACATATGTAATAATGGAGTGTACCTCTTTCCAGAATGGTTGAAGTAGTGGGCAGTCCCACCAGATATGTAGCATGTTGCCTATTGCCTTATTGCATCTCCAACAAATATTGGGTATAGAGGGCGAGAATTGGTGTAATCGAGCGGGAGTTCTATACCATTTCGTGGCAATTTTGTACCCATTTTCTTGGATTGCAACATTCATAGACCCCTTGTGAGCGTATGTAAGGATAGATTCCCAGTCGTCGTCAGAGAAATTGATTTGTAGGTCTTTGCCCCAAGATAGTCTTGAGGTTTCCGTCTGTGGGCGAAGCGAGTCCTCTTGGAGGAGGGCATAAATGATGGATATTAGGTGACTTTGTGGGGTGGACTGAGAATACAATGATTCGAATGGGGTAAGTGGTCTTGTCCAAATGTCGTTAGTGTTAGTCGATGCAAGGAAGTGTCTTAGCTGTCTGTATGACCAAAAGGGGAATTCTTTTGTGCGTGAAGCGGATTTTAGTTCGTCATATGTGCGTATCTTCCCGTCAACAAAAAAGTGACGAGCATAGATATCGTCATGTGGCCACTCTTGTGTTAGGAAAGAGTTTGATTCTCCAGGAGTAAACTCAGGGTTGGCCCGAAGCGGGGTCAACGGTCCTGGTGTTGAGGCTATGTGATATAAGTTCTTTGCTGTAGAGAAAGCTCGCAGAGACGGGTATATAAACGGATGTGATTTTACAGTCTGAGGGTAGTGGTTCGTTGGGACCCATGTTAGGGTGTGCAAGGGTATAGTGCTAAAGGCATTTTCCACAATGGTCCAAAGTTTGCTTAGTTTATGGGTTTTCCAGTTTACCACTCTGGTGAGGTGGCAAGCCAAGTAGTATTTGTGTAGATCTGGCAAGGCAATCCCCCCTTTCGTTTTGGAGCATGTCAGCTTCGTATATTTGATGCGGGGGGGACCGCCTCTCCAGATAAATTTTGAGCAGGCTTTTTTATAGGCCAAAAAGAAAGATGGGGGTAGTTGGATAGGGATCGTTTGCATCAAATATAAAAGACGGGGAAGGATTATCATCTTCATCAATGCTGAGCGGCCAAACCAGGAGACATTCAGGGCACTCCAGCTCTGAAGGTCTGTTTGGATCTTCGTCAAGGCATTGAGAAAGTTGCGATCATAGAGCTCTGATAGGTGCCGGGGGATTCTAATGCCTAGGTAAGTGATATAGTCGTTTTTCCACTGAAATGGGAACGAGGCTTGGCAATGGATAACTTCTAATGGTGGTAAAGAGACATTGAGGGCCTGGGATTTAGAATAGTTGATTTTAAAGTTGGACAATGTTCCAAAGTGGTTAATATCTTTCAGTAGGTTAGGAAGGGATGTGTGCGGCGTCCGCAGTGACAAAAGGATGTCGTCTGCAAAAGCGGCAACTTTAAATTCCCTGCGGTTCATGGAGATACCCTGGATGTCTGGGTTGGCTCTTATTCTGTTAAGAAGGGGTTCAAGAGACAGGACAAAAATTAGGGGGGACAGAGGGCATCCTTGACGGGTACCGTTGCTGATATGGAAGGCGTTCGACAGGAGGCCATTTGCTTTAACTCTTGCTGTTGGAGTAGTATATAGGGCACATATGTGAGCAAACATGCGTGGGAGAAGGCCAATTCCTTTGAGTACTTCCTGCATGTAGTCCCAGGCCACCCTGTCGAACACCTTCTCAGCATCCAGGGATAAGAGAAATCCCTTGTTGTTGGATGTGTTAAGCCAGTGGTGTAGATTCAGGGTGCGTATGGTATTGTCTCTTGCCTCTCTGCCTGGGATAAAACCTACTTGGTCGGGCAAAACTAGTTCTGGAATCAGGGGTAGTAATCTATTTGCTATAATTTTGGCATAGAGTTTAATGTCTACATTGAGCAGCGATATGGGTCTATAATTAGAAACTATCAATGGGTCTTTGTCTGTTTTGGGTATCACTGCTATCTGGGCTTCTAACATGTGTCCAGATGTGGCGAGTGGATTTGAAAGGAAGTTAAAGGCCGACAACATTTTGGGTGCTAATGCTTCTAGGAAAGTTTTGTAGTATATGAGAGGTAGGCCATCAGGGCCTGGGCTTTTGCCTGCCTTCGTTTGTTTAATGGCCAAATTGAGTTCTTCTATGTTCATGGGGAGTTCTAGTTCCTTAGCTTTTTGCGTTGTTATTGGCTTGGGGCAATATTGGGACAAAAACTCCTGAATTTGTAAAGACCTGTCATGTGCGGAGGATGAATCTGGTGGGTTTTGAGGTAGGTTGTACAGCTTAGCATAGAACTCCTCAAAATGCTTGGCTATTTCCTCGTTTTTGGAAAGGAGTTTGCCTTTTGCAGTGCGGAGGTGATGTATAGTGGTAGATGTTTTAGCTGCCTGGATTGTGCGAGCGAGAAGTCTCCCGCTCTTGTTGCCATGTTCATAAAACACTTTTTGGCCTAGAATATATCTTCGCCTAGTGCGCTTCCCTAGTTCGTCTAACAGAGATTCTCTTGCTTGTGAGAGAGCTTGGAGTGTGGATTGGGAGATGGACTTTTTGTGAGATGTTTCAAGTCTTTGAATCGTTGCGATAAGGTCTTTGATCTGTTCTTGGTGTCTCTTTTTGTCCGCCGTAGCTAAGTTTATGAGTTTGCCTCTTAAAACGCATTTATGTGCTTCCCACAGCGTCACCGGGGTGATGTCTGGGGTTGAATTTTCCTGGAAGTACAATTGGATTTGGGTGTTAAGTTGGCGGATTGTTTCAGGATCTTTTAGGAGAGATGGGTTCAATCTCCAAGTTTTGGTAGTCTTACGTGATTCCGGGAATGAGAGGGTAATCGTAATGGGGTGGTGGTCGGATAAGAACATGTTTTCTATTGTGGCTTGTGTGAGGTACGAGAGGTCTGGTTGGGATAGGAATAGATAGTCAATTCTAGAATATTTCTGGTGTGGGGGGGAAAAGTACGTGTAATCTCTGTCTGTTGGATATAAAGTGCGCCATGCGTCGTGTAGGGTGAGGTTTTGTAGTTGGAGTTTAATTTGTTTTAAGGCCCGAAATGGGAGTGTGGAGGTGCCAGTAGAGGAATCTAGGCAAGGGTTCAGTGGAACATTAAAGTCTCCTCCCAAAATCAAAATTCCTGTTTGAAAAGTTGAAAGTAAGTCACAGATTTTCCGGAGGAAAGAGACTTGATGGTTGTTTGGGCAGTATATATTCGCTATGGTGATGGGTTTGGACGCATATGTGCCTTTGATGAAAATGTATCTGCCCTCCTGGTCAATCAGTGTGTCTGATAGGTGAAAGTCCGCATGTTTAGAGATAAGTATAGAAACACCTTTTGTCTTAGAAGATGGGTTTGAGGAGTGTAAGGCCTGCTTGTATACATGGTTTGTCAGTTTAGGTATGTCTTTGGTTCGGAAGTGTGTCTCTTGCAGTAAGAGGAAGTGGGCTTTGTGTTTCGTGAGTTCTGAGAGAACCTGAGATCTCTTTTCAGGGAGGTTTAGGCCTCTTACATTAAGCGACAGGCATTTAAGTGCGAGTTGATGGTTGCAGGTAGCAGTCTTCTGCATTGTGTTAGTGTTGTGAAAAATGAAAGAAGTTTAAACGGGTGTTAGCCTGCCCTCCAGTATTGTCTGTCTGAACGAGGGGGCTCAGGGGTCGACGACGGGGGGCAGGGCGGAGGGACGGCCCCCTCGAGGAAATAAAACAGAGGGAGGATAAGTATGAGAGGAGAGAAGCGCGAGAGGGGAGAGGAGAGAGAAGGGAAAGATAGAGCGGGGTAGGGTGAGGTGTGAGGGTGGGGATAGTATGAAACTAGGAGGGGGGGAAGGAGGGTAGAAAACACTTGAAGAGAATAGAAAAAGAAAAAAGAAAAAAAAAAAAAAGGGGGGGGGGGAGGTAAACCCCAGTTACTGTACTGGGCGAGTCAGTTACCGGAGGTGGTCGTAGGCGTGCCTATCCACCTAATAAGAATTTCCAGATTGGTAGCTCAAGTCCGTATGGACAGCTATGTGGGGTACGTAGGATTGAGCGGGTACGAGGTTCGTTGCACTGGTGAGGACGAGTGGCGAGAAATGCCTAGGCAAGGTGGGGTGTACCTAGTGAAAGACTATAGTAGATTAAGTTTTCGGGATACGCAGAATCATATGGCGATTAAGGAGGGGGTGTGGGATATAAGTAGGTTACAGTCTTTAGGGTGGACAGAACTTGGGCGCTATAGTAGTGAATCGGGATCTGGATCAATGTTGACTAAGGGCAACAGGGTTATCTATACCAGAATGAACTGAGGGGAAACAAAAACCTAAACATAGGCAAAAAGATAGACTGTATCCTAACAGTAACAGTAAATGTGACAGTAACAGTAACATTAACATTCCGGACAGCACGGTGTATATTCCTTCTCCAGCAAGGCTAAATTACTTTGTGTGAGTGGGGATCGTGTAAGTCGATACCTCACTGGAACATTCTATGAGACATATTGTAAGTATAACTCAGAAATCATTCATAGTTGTTCTTAGTGAAGGAAAGCTTTCAGGTTTGGCTGGAGCATTAGCTTTTCAATATCACATTATAGGTTATGTTGTCACTACAGGGTAGTAGTTTAAACCAAAATTAAAAGACAATGTGTTGTGGAAGTAATTCTTTCGAGCTCGTGAGTAAAGTGTCCCAGTTAGCTAAGGTTAACTGTGAACGAGTGTCTTAGGCTGCACCTAATCTGATTTGGTAATATACAAGGTGGATAGGACTGATTTGGTGATCCTCCAGGACCCTACGGACCCACCACGGGGGTGGATACCAGGGTTCCAAGAGGGTGACCAAAGTGAGGTATAGAGGTTATCTCTATCAGCATTAATGTGTTTGCTGGTAAACAATACCTGGGAAAAGGAAAAGTGGGTTACATTAACAGAAGTCCATGAAGGGTTTCTTCTTCTTCCTGTAGAGGGTAAGAGGTGGAAAGTCCCAGTGAACTCCGGCGTACTTCATTAGAGCTTGTGAGGTGCGGTATCTGAAAGACAATTTCCATAGAGTAGGGCTAGGTTGGTGCTGGAGAAAAAAGAAAAAGTTAGTGCTGCCCGTGCATGCGTGGATAAAATGTTCAGGCGGTTATCATGCCAACGGAAGGTTTCGTCGCGGGGTGTCATGTCGTCCAGGGCTGTGTACAGGCATGTCTCGGCGTGATAGGCGGTCTCCAGGAGAGGTAGGATCCAGCCTGCGGCGTCTCGAGTGGTGCCTTTGAGCTTTGGGGGAGGGATTAGTAGAAACTGGCTTCCACGGTTCCGTGGGGAAATAGAATGAGTGCCATTCAGGGATATCCACCAGTGGAATGTCCAGCTGCTCACAGAAATTGGGAAGGTCTTCCGGGGTTCTTAATAAGGCTGTACGGCCTCTGGTCGATGCAGAGAGACAGAAAGGGAATTTCCATCTATATTGGATGTTGCGGGAGCGAAGGACATCCAGTAGGGGGCGTAGAGTGCGTCTATTCTGCAATGTAATTTGTGATAAGTCCTGAAATAGTTTCACCTCAGTTCCATTAAAGGTTATACGTCCTTTTTCTCTTGCCTTCCTAAGAATTTCCTCTTTGAGGGGAAAGTTGACAATACAGCAAATAATGTCTCTGGGTGGTTCGTTGTCACGGGGGGGAGGACGCAGGGCTCGGTGTAGACGCTCCATTTCTATGGGGGAGTCGGCCGGGCGTTCCAGCAAGTCATTAAAGATGGTACTGACTGTATGGGGGAGTGCGGCCTGGTCAATTCCCTCCGGGACTCCCCTCACCCGAATGTTATGCCTGCGTCCCCTGTTGTCTAAATCTTCCACCTGTCTGTGTAGCTCAAACATGTGGGGTAGGTGGAGATCGTATGTTTTTTGTACTTGCCTGATAGCTGAGGCTTGCAATCTAGCGTTTTCCTCCACATCATTGATCCGGTGGGTTATGGCGTGAATATCCTCCTTAAGATCAGAGATTGCGGACATCATGGTGTGTTTAATGTCCAGAGCGACCTTCTGGAGATCTCTTTGGAGATCTAGTAGGCTGGGGTGCGGATCGGTGTGGTCGCCGTTGTCCATTAGCGGGTCAGAGGCGCTCCTAATCGAGTCCGGGGATGCGGCCTGCACGACGTGTGCGGCCTGCGATGAGGCCTGTGACGCCTCTAGTAGTGCGGACTGGCGGGTCCGGAAGATGTCTGGGATACTGCCGCTGAGTTGCGGTGTGGGCTCTTTCTGTGTGCGGGGTGTGGAGGTGCTTCTGTTTGACTTTCCCATCGTGGGACAAGCCGCGGGTACCCCGGATTCAGCTTCTTTCGTCCTCACTGTGCGGGAGCTGTCTCTTCAAGCAGCCATCTCGGGTCCCGTCCAGGCCACGCCCTCCCCGTCCAGGCCACGCCCTCCCGTACACAAATGTTAACCACCATGTGTATTGTTAATTAAATACAACTGAATGTAATATGCAAACGTCCATCTGCAAACAAAATAATGTGATAAACCTTGAATGAAAAATGTATATTATCTCAAAGTGAGGGGGAAAGTTCAAAAAAATCCGGTATTGGTGAGATGAATCAGGGACACAACTTGATCCATGATAGAAACATCCAAAAGGGGGGATCATCCAAATATAGCAAGATGTAAATGCTCTTACCAGATAAGGTGAACTCTAATCCCGGCAGTATAGAGTCAAACAGGCATTGTGCCTTGTCAGGCAAGTATAAGGATGGCCTCCAAGATGGAATCCCCAGGGATGATGGGTAACTTCCGGATCAGCTTGGTCAGAAGAACATCAAAGCAGGATCTCGATGGTGGCTGCATGTAACAAACATCCACTCACATCCAAACGATATGTGGGAAAAGAAGGATATGCTTCCACATAGTGCAGGTCAAAAAGGATTGTTTATTGTTAAAAACCACCATACAGATAAAAGAGATCACAAACAATAAAAATGGTAGGCAAAGCAGAGAGTGACATCGGCCCTACACGTTTGGACCAATGGGCCTTCAACAGGGGCATGAATCACCTCTCCCACACTGCCTGTATATATAAATAATAAATAAATAATTAAAACACAAGACCAATCAGCAAAGAGGGCCACAGACAACCTGGGATTGGATAAAGGGTAATCACATGACTAACAACCACCAAGCCTCGCTATGGAGGCCAATAGGGGACAAGACAGGGGGTTGGGAACCCGTGTGGGTATTACCAAACCTCGTTGTGAGGACCAATAGAACATGAAGCTCGGATCACATGTTGGTTTTACCCTATCGAGGGAACACACACTCACGTGGCCGAGCGGTCACCTGACAGGCAGGAGGAAAAAAACATGAAAACGCGGCTCGCGGACCACCTCGCTATGGGGACCAATAGAACATAGAGCCCAGATCACGTGTTGGTATTACCCTATCAAGGGAATGCACAATCACGTGGCTGAGCAGTCACCTGAAGGACCGGAGGAATGACGTCACGTCAGAAAAAAACACAAAAACGCGGCCCGCGGACCACGTGGTAGACAGGGAACGCTACACGTGGACACACAAAGAGAAGTCAACCACACAAAGCCCGTGAAAGCAGGCTTTAGGGTCAGGTGACAAGCCATAGGTCAAGCAACGTCACAGGACTGGAACTGTTGGAAACTTAATAAAATGAAGGTCTATGAAACTCGTGAGGACCAGAGGGACCGGAAATAATATATCGGTCATCAGGATCTCCACAGTAACAGGAAAGACCTTCATACTTAGAAAAACAAAACAAAAAACAGAAAACATGACCGGTGGGGTAAAATATTAAATGATAAAAAAGGAAGTAATCTGAAAAGGTGAAAAAACAATAGTCATAAATGATATCAAGAGTCAAACGAAACCACAGTTTTAGGACAAGAAAAAGAGGGGGACCCTAGGATCGATTAATGAATGAGTTGAGGTCCCACTCCATGTTCAAACCGAACGAGAAGTAGGACCTGAGCTCATGGATCCAATAAGTCTCCAGACGGGAGACTCCGCGGAGGCGGGACTCACCCCTCCAATGGGGAATAAATTTATCAATCACTAGGAAAAAGTGTGCCAGTAGGGTCCTTATTATGATATTGTAAATAGTGACGGGGTACAGTGTGTTTACTTTTGCCACTTTTAATGCCCGCAATATGTTCTTTCACCCGTACGGAGAATGTCCTGATGGTGCGACCTATATTTTGCTTTCTGCAGGGGCAGGTCAGCAAATATACAACAAATTGGGTAGCACAGATAGCAAAATGTCTCATGTAATAAACAGGTGAAGTGACAGTAGACAGGAACATGTCTGTTTTGTGTCTCCCTGCAATGTTGTGGACACACACGTTACATTTTCGGCATGGGTAATAACCCTCTAACTCAGCAGAGTCATAGCCCTTGGCTATGAACCTATCTTGGAGCACCTGGGATTGTGCGAGGTAATTAGAGGTTCTGGTCTAGTATCTTAAAGATACTAGAGATGCCATTAAGCTCCTTGAGACTGTGGAATTCAAAGAGGGGATGATTCTCATTACAGCTGACGTGGCTGCACTTTATATGTGCATAAATCATGCTTTAGGCTTTGATGCTGTCGAGAGTTATCTATCCAAGAAAACCACTCTCCCATTGATCCAGCGCAACTTTATTATGCAGTTTCTCAGGTTTGCCACTCGGCATAATTATTTTTGGTTCCAAAATCAATTTTACCTACAAAAGAAGGGTGTGGCCAAGGGGGCTAAATTTGCCCCCAGTCTGGCCAACCTCTTCATGGCCCAGTGGGAGGAGGATGTCGTCTATGCCTCCCAGAGACCCGAGTTGGTTCTCTGGGCAAGGTATATTGACGACATCCTTCTCCTATGGTGCGGTGACCGTGAATCTTTGGATAGTTTCATGACTACTCTCAATTAGAATGATCATGGGATTTCCTTGAGCTATGATGCCAGTTCTAGTTCCATTCACTTTTTGGACTTGGAAATCATGGTGGTAGAACAACATCTAGAGTTCAAGACTTACTTTAAGCCCACAGATCGAAACGGATACATCCTGTTAGATAGTTGCCACCAAAGCCAATGGCTTAAGTCGGTTCCACGTAGCCAGTTTTTTGAGGCTACGACGTAACTGCACCAGAACCCTTGATTACCTCGCACAATCCCAGGTGCTCCGAGATAGGGTCATAGCCAAGGGCTGTGACACTGCTGAGTTAGATGTTGAAATTAATAGAGTCTTACAAATTGATAGAAACTCCACTCTGGTTGAACACCCCAAAAATACCTCAGACCCTAGATCCCGATGGGCTTTTTTCACCACACACTCTATACAGTCTAGTTAGATTAGGAACATTTTCAGGAAACATTGGAAGGTGCTCAGAAGTGACAGACTTCTGGGCCCTATCCTTCCAGAACAGGCTGGAGTTATCTTCAGAGGTGCACGATCGATACAGGGGCAAATTGCTCCCAATGTGATCGACCCTCCAAGAAAAGTTTCTTTCTTCCAACAGTGTAAGGGTTATTACCCATGCCGAAAATTTAACGTGTGTGTCCACAACATTGCAGAGGGACACAAAACAGACACGTTCCTGTCTACTGTCACTTCATGTGTTTATTCCATGAGACATTTTGCTACCTGTGCTACCCAATTTGTTGCATATTTGCTGACCTGCCCCTGCAAAAAGCAATGTGTAGGTCGCACCATCAGGACATTCTCCGTACGGGTGAACGAACATATTGCAGGCATTAAAAGTGGCAAAGTAAACACACTGTACCCCATCACTATTTACAATATCATAATAAGGACCCTACTGGCACACTTTTTCAAGTGATTGATAAATGTATTCCCCATTGGAGGGGTGAGTCCCGCCTCGCGGAGTCTCCCATCTGGAGACTTATTGGATCCATGAGCACAGGTCCTACTTCTCGTTCGGTTTGAACATGGAGTGGGACCTCAACTCATTCATTAATCGATCCTAGGGTCCCCCTCTTCTTCTTGTCCTAAAACTGGGGTTTCGTTTGACTCTTGATTTTATTTATGAGTATTGTTTTTTCACCTTTTCAGATTACTTCCTTTTTTATCATTTAATATTTTACCCCACCGGTCATGTTTTCTGTTTTTTGTTTTGTTTTTCTAAGTATGAAGGTCTTTCCTGTTACCGTGGAGATTCTGATGACCGATATATCATTTCCGGTCTCTCTGGTCCTCACGAGTTTCATAGACCTTTTAGCATTTTTTTCCTCCTGCCTGTCAGGTCACCGCTCGTCCACGTGAGTGTGTGTTCCCTCGATAGGGTAATACGAACATGTGATCCAAGCTTCATGTTCTATTGGTCCTCACAGCGAGGTTTGGTAATACCCACACGGGTTCCCAACCTCCTTTCTTGTCCCCTATTGGCCTCCATAGCGAGGCTTGGAGGTTTTTAGTCATGTGATTACCCTTTATCCAATTCCAGGTTGTCTGTGGCCCTCTTTGCTGATTGGTCTTATTTATTATTTATATATACAGGCAGTGTGGGAGAGGTGATTCATGCCCCTGTTGAAGGCCCATTGGTCCAAACGTGTAGGGCCGCTGTCACTCTCTACATTGCCTACCATTTTTATTGTTTGTGATCACTTTTATCTGTATGGTGGTTTTTAACAATAAACAATCCTTTTTGACCTGCACTATGTGGAAGCATATCCTTCTTTTCCCACATATCGTTTGGATGTGAGTGGATGTTTGTTACATGCAGCCACCATCGAGATCCTGCTTTGATGTTCTTGGGACCAAGCTGATCCGAAAGTTACCCATCATCCCTGGGAATTCCATCTTATACCTTATACTTGTGAAAACCAGATATCCTCTATGTTTACGCCCTCTACACGAGAGATACCTCCACCGCGCCAATGGCTCTCTGATTCTCCTCAAAAGTATCTAAATGATATCAACTTGAGGAAATAATCAGAAATTCCCTCAACACCAGTGACAGTGATTCAATAAAAAATAAATAAGTGAACGAAAGAATAATTGAGCTGCCCCCTTAAATACACAATAAATTATAATAAAATATTTAATCCTAAATATCAGTTGATACCAAAATGGGTGAACTGACACAGAGGTTAAATGGAGGGCGCTTCAAAGAGTAAACCTTACGGTCTACATAAAACAGTGACAAACTCTTAATTATTATCAGATTATCCAGGTGACAAATATAAATAAATCAGTGCTTATTAATGTGCAATAATGGTGATAACCTCAACTCCTATAACACTAACCTAGTGTATATATCGTGCACATGAAAATAAATAAACACTAATAATAATGATGACCATTAATAAAGTGATAAGAGCGACAGCAATAAATAAGAACACCTACAAGTGTTTCAATACGTGCTGTAAATATGACATGAAGTATCAATAAATCAAAACAATATCCAAACAGGTTGTAAGTGACAGAAAATGGTGACGTTAAAGGTGAAAAATCAAATGTCCCACACAGATGATTCCTAGGTGATCATATGTCAAATGCTGGATATCTACGTGCTTCTTTCACCACACCACCGTGCTAGTGAGACACTCTCCAGACCTACACTCACCGAAAAAATATGCCAGCACTCATGTTTTGCCTTGCATGAGAGTGCTGGCATATTTTTTCGGTGAGTGTAGGTCTGGAGAGTGTCTCACTAGCACGGTGGTGTGGTGAAAGAAGCACGTAGATATCCAGCATTTGACATATGATCACCTAGGAATCATCTGTGTGGGACATTTGATTTTTCACCTTTAACGTCACCATTTTCTGTCACTTACAACCTGTTTGGATATTGTTTTGATTTATTGATACTTCATGTCATATTTACAGCACGTATTGAAACACTTGTAGGTGTTCTTATTTATTGCTGTCGCTCTTATCACTTTATTAATGGTCATCATTATTATTAGTGTTTATTTATTTTCATGTGCACGATATATACACTAGGTTAGTGTTATAGGAGTTGAGGTTATCACCATTATTGCACATTAATAAGCACTGATTTATTTATATTTGTCACCTGGATAATCTGATAATAATTAAGAGATTGTCACTGTTTTATGTAGACCGTAAGGTTTACTCTTTGAAGCGCCCTCCATTTAACCTCTGTGTCAGTTCACCCATTTTGGTATCAACTGATATTTAGGATTAAATATTTTATTATTATACCTTATACTTGCCTGACGTGGCACAATGCCTGTTTAACTCTATACTGCCGGTATTATGCCCTGTACACACGATCGGACATTGATCGGACATTCCAACAACAAAATCCATGGATTTTTTCCGACGGATATTGGCTCAAACTTGTTTTGCATACACACGGTCACACAAAGTTGTTGGAATTTCCGATCGCCAAGAACGCAGTCACGTACACCACGTACGACGAGACGATAAAAGGGCTGTTCAGAACCAAGGGCGGCACCCTTTGGGCTCCTTTTGCTAATCTTGTGTTAGTAAAAGTTTGGTGAGAGACAATTCGCGCTTTTTCAGACTCGTGGTTTTCAGATCAATTTCTGCTGTTCAGTTTGTGCTTGTGGGTTTGTAGCTGCTCTTCAGTGCGTGCAGTCAGTTCGTATTGGAGTTCTCTGTGCGATCTTGTCTGCTCGTTGCTGTTTTTTCAGGTCGCTCTTCACAGGCCTTGCTGTTCTTCAGTGCATTCTGTTACTTCGTTCTGAGCAGCCGACCATTTTCTAGCCATGTTGCGTATACGTACTCCTCGTAGAGTTAGTGCTGTGCAGGGGCTTGGTGTTGGGGTCCTTACCTTGACACAAGTACAGTCCATAAACAGGGTGGGGAGGAGTTCATGGACCAAGAATTGGTTGCTCCAGCGTGACCAGTTCTGTCATATGCCTTTGCTCCGTGAGATCCGAGACAATAATCCTGATTATTTCAGGAACTTTCTCCGGATGACGGACCCCGTATTTCACTGTTTGTTGGCTTTGCTGACCCTCTATATCAGCAGGCAGGATACCTGCATGAGGCAAGCCTTCACTCCGGAGCAGAGGCTAGTTGTCACCCTGCAGTACTTGGCGACGGGAGAAGTCTTTAGGACTTGAAGTTTTCGACAGGCATCTCCCCCCAGGCTCTGGGGTTTATTATCCCGGAGACCTGTTCTGCCATCATTCAGGTCCTGCAGAAGGACTATATTAAGGTAAGATTTATCCTTTAATAACAAATTTTATTGTCTAGAATGTTTGTTAATATATTGTATTTCTTTCCTCATTCCCTAATTATCATGATTGTAATATGCTGTGAATGTCCCCTTTGTCCTCATGCATGCTGGAATTTTATGTATTTTATTTTTGTCCTTCATACATATTTGCCTTCACTTACCTCCCCAGCATGCTCTCCTGGCCCTATATTCACCTCATGTAGTCACAATGTATTTTGTCAGCTCCATAGTAGTGCTTTACCCTAAAAACCCCCTAAATGTAGAAAATTGTAATGTGTGTTTGAAATTCAGGCCAGAGTGCCAGAGGCTTTTTTTTGTGTCCCAAATCTTTTTGAACCCTCCCTTCCCCCAACTGCTAACTCAGCTGATAACAATCCTCTATCTGCTGACTTTGCCAAACCCATACACACTATACCCACCTCTTTAGTGGTCATATTTATGGATGAATTCCCCAAAGCATGTAGTGCAAGGGCCTACCTGAAAACTTTCAAATGGTACTGTTTAAAGTTTTTTTTATCCTATTATTATCTTGATAGGTAATAGCAGAATGTAAAAATGTGCTCAAATGTGTACAGTGTGTATTTATCTCTTTGTATTATGACACTTCTTACCTGTCCAGTGGGCTGCCAATAGTGTAAAGTAAGGAGGGGCTGGCCAAAGTAATACATATTATTTAGGCATTCATCTCTCAATGAAGTGGAGAGGGTACCTGTCCAAAACATATCCCCCCATAAAATTTTACAAATGGCCCATGAGAGGGGGGGATCTGATAGGTGGACCTTATACCTTGGTCTTTAAATACTCCCAAAAATAAATGTTATACTGATGT
This sequence comes from Lithobates clamitans, assembly GCA_037952925.1. Classification (NCBI taxonomy): domain Eukaryota; kingdom Metazoa; phylum Chordata; class Amphibia; order Anura; family Ranidae; genus Lithobates; species Lithobates clamitans. The sequence goes on from JBBGZY010000909.1 coordinate 2,148,014, forward strand.
TGGCCAAGAATGTTTGTGTCTAATCTGCTTTCCATGTTTATGTGCAAAATGATTAATTTATTTTTCTTGTTTGACTCCACAGTTTCCTTCCATGCCGCAGGAATGGCAGACTGTGGCCTCCCACTTTGCCCAGTGGTGGGACATTCCTAACTGCAGAGGGGCAATTGATGGGAAACACGTCCACATCGTCCCCCAACACCCAACTCGGGGTCATACTATTACAAATACAAGGGGTTCAATAGTATTGTGATTTTGGCAGTGGTGTCGGCTACTTATGAGTTCCTGTATGTGGACGTGGGGAAGAATGGACGGATGTCAGATGGTGGAGTCATCGCCCAGACAGAGTTCTACAGGCCTCTCCAGAATGGCAGCTTGAACTTGCCACCTCCAGAATACAATGTGGAAGGACTCCCATTCGTCTATGTTGCGGATGAAGCATTTGCGCTGGGGGACCACCTTTTTTTTTTTTTTTACATTAAAGAGTTTTTATTGAAGGTTAATGCAGTTTAACAGTCAAAGCCATTTTACATCGTTAATCTGAAACATATATCCATAGCCTTCAATTAACATCTAGAGTAATAGCAACCATCTGAATTAACTTCTGAAATACCGACTGTAAATCTTGCAGGCCTACGCCCTACGCTGGAGTTGAATAAAAAGGAAATTACTATTAAAATTGTCACTTGTTTCAACCTGTTAGCTGAATGGATCAAATTAACTAGTGTGCCAACTAACATATCTATTATATAACTTTGAGTTCCAAAAATAGAGGCTCAATTTTTGTTGTTCAGAAAAAGTATAGAGTAGTAAAGGGAAAGTAGAAAAAGTAAGAGAGTAATAAGAGATTAGAGTCACCTTATAAAGTGGAAATGTCTCTCTCTCTCTCTCCTTGGTCACCATAGCACATTCGGCTCTACACACAAGTGTCAAGGGAAGCCAGTTCCCAGAGGGATATTTAAGCATTCATTAATTGATCATATGTTGGAGAAACCCTGAAATAGAACCAGGGGGTCCACGTTTTGTGATATCTTTCTATGTCATCTGAGGTTTGGGCCAGTAAGTCTTCCATACGACAGATCTCGGCAACCTTTCGCAACCACTCTTTCACCAAGGGGGCCTGAGTACTCTTCCAGCGTAATGGAATCAAGGCCTTGGCAGCATTTAAGAAGTGCTTCGTTATTTTTTGGATTTTTTGTACCTTCTATACGGAAAGTTAGAAATGTGGAGTAGACAGCATGCTGCATCTAAAGTGATTCTGGTCTCCGTGATCTGTCGTATGATATCTCTCACTCCAGTCCAGTAAGTTTCCAATATTGGGCATTGCCACCAAATATGGAGGAGTGTACCTGTCTCCCTGTCGCATCGCCAGCATCTGTCAGAGGCCCACGGGAACCAAGATTTCAGTTTATGGGGTGTGATATACCATTGAGTCAGAAGTTTGTACGCCGTCTCCTGTGTTTTCACACTGATAGGACATTTATGTGCCAACGTACAAGCTGTTAGCCATTGATTATCAGTAATATCTTTTTGTAGTGTTCTGGACCATCCTGTTCTAAATCTGTCCTCAACAGTTGTTGTAGGGTGCTGAAGCCAGGAGTAAGCAGCAGAGGTCGCCCTGGGGAAGTCATCCCCCCGTGACAAACTGTCTCAAGTTGTGTCATAGGTCTTTGAAAGTGGGGTTGTTTAGTCTTATCTGTGACGAAGCTGCGTAGTTGGAAATATGACCACCTGGGTAAGTGGGTCAAGCTGGTGTCCTCTTTTAGCACTGAATAGTCTTTCACCTTATAATTTCTGATGCAGTCTCCTGCGGTCAGCAGTTTTGATGGGTCCAGCTCTTGAAAGGTCCCACCCACCAAACCAGGGCCAAAATCTGGATTATTCTGTATAGGTGTCAGTGGGCTCAGTTGTGTCGTTAAGTCATATTTCTTAATCACCGTCTGGAAGGCCTCCATAGTGGTCCCCGTCAGTGGGTGTCTCTGTATAGATTGATGTTGTCTTCCCCAAGGAATCCAGGGAGAGAACCTAAGCGTGCCCGAGGTCAGAGCTTCTTCCAACTGGACCCAGTCTTTTGATTTATCATGACAGTGCCAGTCAATCACCCTGGTAAGGTGAGAGGCAAGGTAATAATTGTGGAAATGTGGTAATCCCATTCCCCCTCGTTCCTTGGGTCTAGCTAGTAGGGTAAATTTGACTCTGGGTTTCTTGTGTCTCCAAAGGAAGCGTATGAGAGTTGATTGTAAGTGTTTAAAGAAGAGCAGTGGTATCCTAACAGGTAGTGATCTCAAAAGATACAGTAGTCGCGGAAGAATGGTCATTTTAAGAATGGCCGCCCTTCCGAACCAAGAGAAAAATTTGGAGTTCCATCTCTGTAAGTCCGAGGCAATGTTTTTTAGCAGAGGGGGGAAGTTTGCTTCATAAGTCTTCCACAATCTCGAAGGTAATGAGACCCCCAGGTACTTGAGAAAACCCGCAACCCAGCGGAACGAACAGTTCCCCTGAGTTCTGGAGAGCGCGTCATTGGGAAGTGTAACATTCATCGCCTCAGACTTAGAATAATTAATTTTAAGGTTAGATATATAACCATAATGTGCGAATTCGTCCAATAGGTTTGGGATGGTGATATGGGGTTTGGTCAGGAAAAATAAGAGATCGTCAGCATAAGCAGCTGTCTTATAAGTTCTGTTCGCTATTTCAAAACCTGATATGGATTGGTTCTTGTTTACCTTCCTGATAAAGGGCTCCAATGACAGGATGAACAGCAACGGTGATAGGGGGCATCCTTGTCTGGTCCCATTTGCTATTTGGACCTTCTCTGACAGCACACCATTTACTTTTATCCTGGCAGAAGGGTTCCGATACAGAGCTGTGATCCAGGCCATCATATGTGTTCCCAACCCCACATGTCGACAAACTGCCAACATGTAGTCCCAGGAGATCCGATCGAAGGCCTTCTCCGCATCCGTGGAGAGGAGAAGGCCCTCAATGCCCCGCGAATGCGCTGCGTGCGTCAGAAGCAAAGCCTTGATAATATTGTCTCTAGCCTCTCTTCCTGGCATGAAACCCACTTGATCTGGACCTATCAAGGAAGACAGGAGAGGCTTTAATCTATTGGCAAGTATTTTAGATAATAATTTGAGGTCTAGGTTCAACAATGAGATGGGTCTATAACTTGGGCACTCTGTAGGGTCTTTACCATTTTTATGTATTACCTTTATATGGGCTGAGAGAAAGTCTGTGGGTACCTGTCTGGGTGAGGAGAGAGAGTTCAGTGCACTTGTCAATGGGGCAATTAAAACGTCCTGAAATGTTTTGTAGTAGGTGGAAGTGAAGCCGTCCGGGCCTGGGCTCTTTCCTGACTTAAGTCCTTTGATTGTCCCCTGAACTTCGGCTAACGTTATCTGACCTTATAGGGGAGTTGTCTCCTCCACTTCTAGCCGTGGTAATCCACTATCAGTCAGGTAGTCCTGTATAGCCTGCGTTCTGTCTGAGGGTACTGAGGAGGGTCTGTGTTGTTGTGGTAAGTTGTAGAGTATAGAGTAATAGTTGTGGAACTGCGATGCAATGGCTTCTGGGGTAACTTCCACTGTCCCACCCGGCGATCTAATACCTTATACCAGATATGATATTATTGGAGTAAACCTCTCTCAGGGCCCTTGCCAAGAACTGTCCGGTCTTGTCTCCCGATTCATAGTATATTCTTTTTTTAAAAAATAGTGATCTCTGTGTCTTGGTGTAAATTATCTCTTGTAGTGCTTTCCTGGCTTCAAGCAGTTCTTTAGCTGTCTTGACAGCCAAAGATTGTTTGTGTGAGGCTTCTAGTGTGCGTATTTTGTCCGACAAGTCTTGAATATCTTTTTCCTGCCTTTTTTTTGCGTTGTGCACCTAACTTGATCAGTTCCCCCCGAATCGTGCATTTATGTGCTTCCCAAATCATCATCAGATCCATGTCCTGTGTATTGTTACGAATAAAAAAGTCGGATATAGCCTCCCGAATGCGGGGAAGCAAATCCGGGTCCGACAGTAAAGATGTGTTCAATCTCCAGGTGTTAGCCCTATGTGGTGTGGAAAGCAGATCCACCCCCAGAGATATGGGTGCATGATCTGAAATAGTCTGAATGCCAATGTGTGCTTCTGTCACTGTCTGTAGGTCTCTTTGGGATATATAAATGTGATCAATGCGGGAGTATCTATCATGTGGGATCGAGTGGAATGTGAAATCTCGGATGTCTGGATGGAGGAATCTCCATGTGTCTACTAATTGTAGAGTGTTTAAGCATTTTTTGATTGTTTTAAGGGCTCTGTATGTAATGCAGGACTTTCCAGTGGAGGAGTCCATGATGGGATTTAGTGGGACATTGAAGTCACCTCCCATTATTAATGTCCCCTCTGTAAAGCCCTGAAGTTCTCGAGTAACCCTCCGACAGAAGGCGACCTGAGAAGAGTTCGGGAAATAAACATTAGCCAGCGTCACAGTCCTGCTTCCATAAGTACCCTTAAGGAAGATATAGCGACCCTCTGGATCTGTCAGTCTGTCAGTAAGGGTAAAGGGGGTGTCTTTGCTAAGTAAGATAGTTACTCCTTTGGTTTTTGCTAATTAATTAGTCGCGTGGTATGCTGTGGGGAAGTATGCATTGGTTAATTTAGGAACTTGGTTGGTTCGGAAGTGGGTTTCCTGTAGGAAAACAAATTGAGGCCTACCTTTTTTCAGCTCTCTGAGAAGTGACACCCTTTTCTCTGGGATATTCAATCCCCTGACATTGTGCGAGATCACCATTGGCCTCCCCCCGAGTGACGAGAAAGCCATCTCTGCAGGTCAAATATGAGGGAGATATATCAATCTAGTTCTGTGAAAACAAATCCGGATTACGCAGTGTTTACAGAAATGGTTGGTAGACCAAGGAGAGAGAGTGCAGGAAAGATATAGATATAGAAGAGAGAGGAGTATAGAGGAAAGAATAGAGAAAATTGGATTCAGAAACAGATATAGAATCCTATAACAACGGAGAGATTCTTCTGGTAAATCTTACTTTAGATAATACACTGCTTCTCTAAAGCAAACAGTTAGTGCACCTGGGTCGAAAAACCTCTGGCCCAGGTGTACTTTGAGGGTACATGGGTGGTTTACCACCGAGGAGGAAAAGTCACAATCAGTGGTGTCGTGTTCTGGAATAATTCCTAGCCACGAGACCTTTATATGCGATAAAGTTCAAAAATGTATCACAACGTGACTTAGTAAGTGCAAACCAACAAAGTGGAACTAAGAAAAAAAAGAGAACGACACGGCCTTAAAAAATGGGCTAGAAAAAAAAAAAACTAATGTCTTGGGGAATCAGCCCAGTGTGGAGGTTCACTAGGAAAGAGTCCAGCTTTACTTCCCTGGCTTCTGTTTAAAGCGCTTCTGACTTCTATTAGGTGCAATTGTCTGCATTACTTCTTCCTGGGGACTTGTGCTGTTCACAGCCCGGGGGGGAAAGGTGTCAGGGTGCTATCAGGTGTCATGACCATAGACAGTATCTTGCAGTATTATCCAATCAATCACTAGGATTTTAAGAAAAGATCTGTAACTGCTAGGTCCGTTAGCTTATCCAATCAATTACTGGTATGGTAAGAAAAGTTCTGTAACATCTAGGTCCATTAGCTTATGAGGGTCAAAAGACAGTCCTCTGACAACTCTACACTGGCCGCAAAGAATATAGGGAAATATTTAATTGTAATTGAACAGACCCATAGTATACAATGGAGATTGATAGAAGTCAAGGTGCCAGCATCCAGGGTTGTAAGCAAAACTCTTTAATCCGCTGCTTGAGACCCGTGTAAATTTTGTCTCCTTTTTGGTGTTCCCGAGTGTTGACAGCCGCCGTGGCCTTGTTTCATCTGCTTAGGTAACTACTTTTCCGGAGTGGAGGATGGTGAGGCATGTGGACTTCTTGTGAGTGGTGGGAGGGCAAACTCCTGGTACCATTCAGGTAGATCCACTCTGTCTAATCCTAGTTCTGCATAAAAATCTGTTATATCAGATGGTGAGCGCAAGATATGTTGTTTTCCGGTCAGTGTTACCACTAAAGCAAAGGGGAAGCGCCACATGTAACGCAAATCATGTTCCCTGAGTTTGTCTAGAAGGGGACGCAATGCTCTGCGGTTCTTTAGAGTGATTTGGGAGAGATCCTGAAACAACATAATGTGTTCTCCATTGAAGACAATTTGATCATTTCTCCTAGCCTTTCTCATAATATCCTCTTTAAGTGGATAGCTTTGAAGGCAGCAGATTATATCTCTTGGGGGAGCTGTATCTGGTCCCCTGGCTCTGAGAGCCCTGTGTGCCCTCACAAACTCAATGTCCATGTCCTCCTGTCTTTCCAGCAGAAAGTTAAAGACACGTTGTAGTGCCGGTATTATCTGGTCAGAGTCCACAGTCTCAGGGATCCCCCTCACCCTAATGTTGTTCCTCCTCCGACGGTTGTCAAGATCCTCTAAATGTCTATTCATTTCTTTTTTTTTTTTTTTAAATACATTTTTATTGAAGGATGTAACATACAGGGAATGACATCAAAAGACAGTATCGTTGTATTTTGTGTTTTTTACAAAAATAACAAAGAAAACATCAGCTTGATACAAAATAGAAATATAGAACAGCTGATAAAGACAATTAGCCTGGGGAATGGGGAGAAAGGTAACCTTTTATGTGGAAGAGAGGAAGTAAAACTGGATGGATCTAGGTGGGGGGGGGGGAGAAGGAGTCCCTGAGGTTGCTAGCAGAATGTTACTGGATGTTACTAGGGTGGGGGGGTGAGTGGGGGAAAGCCAGGTAGATGCAGAATATCAACATCGGGGGGGGGGGGGTAAGAAGAAAAGAGCACCAAGATTATGTTTTGGATGGAACAATGCAGCCTGTGGGTAGAAAATACAGGTTAAAATGATAATAATAAGGTTGAAATGATAATGCTAGTTATGATTTTTGTGGTAATGGCATTTATGTCCTTTGTAACAGTTGTGGTCACCACTTTCCTATATGGGGAGAATATGGAGTTTTGAAGAGCGTGAAGACGTCCTGGATTATGTTGTAGTATTTGGTAGGAGTTGGATTCCTTATGTTGTAGAATCTTGGTTTGGGGGGATCATTCCATCTACGGTGGGGGGGGGGAGGTTCATGATAGAGGAAAGAGAAAGTCTCCAGATGAGCTATATCTGTGGGAGAGAGTGTTGAGGTCATGAAAGCTCCCCATTTGTGGTGGAAGCGTGTCCTGGTTCTTTCATTCGTAAAGTCCATGTTGATCCTGTCTTTGTAGAGCAACTGTAGGAGATCCCTTTTGATCTGAGAGGTGTTGGGACATGCGTTGGAGATCCAATTTTTTAATATGGCTCTTCTAGCGAAAAGGAGGCATATCAGGATCCAATCCTTGCATGAAGGGGTAGAGATCGGAGACCAGGGTAGCAGTAGGGGGTCCCAGTGTCCAAAAATGAGGAGTAGGGGGTCCTTAGGTATTTTTAGCAGGGCCACATCAAATATGTAATGTAGGACCTGGTCCCAGAAGCTGGATATGTAAGTGCATGACCAGAAACGATGGGACAAAGAGGGCCTGGGGTGTATACATAAGGGGCACGTGGAGGAGGTTTGAGCTTGTTTGTTCGAGAGGAAAGGTATGTGGGCTCGATGGACGATCTTAAGTTGGGTTTCCCTCCAGGATTCGTTGGGCACCAGTTTGTGAATAGTGTTGAGGCCTTGAAGTATTTTGTTGACCAAGTCGGCATCAGGGAAGTCTTTTGCCCAGTTAGCTGCTGATGAGGTCTCCAGTGAGGGAATGGCTTTTAGGAGGAGAGGCTGGTATATGTCTGAGATTTTGTAGGAGCCCTTTAAAAGAAGAGAGTCCGATAGGGACGTTTTAAATCTTTTGTGATCGTCTCTGCAAGCGTTTTTGAGAAAACTGATACATTGACCATAATGGAACATGTGTGATTGTGGAAGTTGGAATGTCTCCGCTAATGACTTGAAAGGGATGGGGCGGCCAGATTCTGAATCACAAAGCGAAGAAAAGTTGGAGATGCCTTTCTGTTGCCAGGTGTTATATGGCTGACGTTCCAGACCTGGGGGAAAGCTCGGGTTTCCTTGTATTGGGAGATGTCTAGAAATAAACGGTGAAAGTTTGAGGCTTTTCTGGATCTCCCTCCAAGCAATTGCTGTGTCCCGGAGTAGTAGGTTGTGTTGAAGGGGCGGAGGGATGGATTTCCACTTGCAGTGGAGGAGAGCTACCAGGGAGTATGGGTTGACCATTTCAGTTTCCAGGTAAAAGTTGGAGTAACGAGATGTTTGCGCTACCCAATCTAAACTTATCCTCAAGAGGCAGGCTAAATTATAGATCCTGACATTAGGGAGACTAATACCCCCTTCACGCCTGGGAAGGTAAAGTTTAGAGAATGCAATTCGTGGTCGCTTATTCCGCCATAAAAATTTGGATATTGCCTCGTTAAGAATTTTTGTGTCTTTATGCTGCAGGAGTAAGGGAATGGTTTTTAGTGGATAAAGTAGGCGGGCGAAGCTGACCATTTTCACTAGATGACATCTTCCCAGTAGCGAAAGAGGCAGATTCATCCAGTTTGCTAGTTCTTGAGAGATCTTTTTGAGTAAAGGTGGGTAGTTGAGGTGATAGAGAGAGGAGGGTAGTTTTCCTATTCTTATGCCTAAGTAGGTGATGTGGGATTGTGCTACCGAGAATATGGAATTCTGTGTCCAAGGGGGGTTGGATACGATGCCTAGGGGGAGGATTTCACTTTTGTTGTAGTTTATGCAAAGGCCCGAGCATAATCTAAATTGGTCAAAGATTAGCTTAATCGTGAACATGTCAGAGGAGGGGTTTGCTGTGAATATAAGGACATCGTCAGCAAAGAGTGAGGTGCGAATCTCCTGTTTGCCGATGGGGATGCCATTTAGTGGGGCTACGTGTGATAAATACCTAGATAGTGGTTCTAATGCGATGTTAAAGAGGAGTGGTGATAAGGGGCAACCCTGCCGAGTTCCTTTGTATAGGCGGAATTCCTCTGATAGGAGGCCTGCCGCCACCAGTCTGTACATGGTGTTTATAAGATGGGCTAAGGAACCGGAGAATCCCATTTTGTTCATGACCAGAGAAAGCCATTCGAAGCTGACGTTATCGAAGGCTTTCTCCGCGTCCAGGGTGATGATAGCATACTTTCCCTCTGAGTTGCATTTGGCATGTTCCAGGGCCATCATTACCTTCCTGATGTTCATGGTGGCAGTTCTGCCTTTCACGAACCCTGATTGGGCAGGGTATATCAGAGAGGGTATGATGTCTGCTAATCTTGTGGCAATAATTTTGGAAAGGATTTTGACATCCAGGTTTAGAAGTGAGATTGGCCTATATGAGCCTGGTTCTTGGGGGTCTTTACCTTTTTTGGCTAGTAATTTGATAGTGGCTTGATTGCCCGTGGGTAGGTATGTTCCCCCTGACCATATATACTGATATACTTCATGAAGTGTGGATTCTAAGAGTGGTTGTAGTGACTTGTAGAATTCTCCCGTGAATCCATCAGGACCTGGGGCTTTCGAAGGAGCTAGGTTTTTAATTGTAGTGGATATTTCATGGAGGGATATTGGGGCGTTTGGAGCTTCTAACTGTGAGGGTGATACTTGAGAGAGGGTTACCTTTTCAAGAAAGGATTGTGCTGTCGCAGGGTTTATGGGATCTGGTCCGTATAGGGATGAGTAGTATTGTAGCATGGTTCCATTTATGTCTTTTTGGGTGGTTTTTATGTTACCCAGAGAGTCGCGGAGAGATGAGATGTGTGTCGGACGATAGGGTCCCTTACATAAATTGGCGAGGAGTTTACCTGCCTTGTTGCCGAATTTGTGGAGGGTGGCATCCATGTGGGCTTTTTTTGTTTGTTCTAGGGTTTCGGCCCAAGTATCAAAGGATTGTTTTGCTGATTGCCATGCCTTCCTGTTATCATTGGAGTTATTTATGTAAAGTAATCTTTGGGCTAGGTGCAGTTGGGAGCTGGCTTGTTTGTATTTTTTGAGTGTGTTTATTTTAAAGGATGCTGCATAGGAGATTATACGGCCTCTGAGGAATGCTTTGCCTGCTTCCCAGAATAAATTGGGGTTGTCGGAGTGCTCGGCATTGGTCGAAGTGTATTCTGACCAGACGTTTTCCATGTACTGTCGGAAGTCAGAGTTGTTGTGGAGATAAGAAGGGAAACACCATTTTTTAGGATTCGGGTGTAAGTCAGGGTTATCAATCGTGGTCGAGATTGGTGCATGGTAGGATATGGCAATGTCGTGGATGTCCGCATCGGATATCAGTGGTAGAAGGTCGTCTGAGCAGAAGAGGTAGTCAATTCTGGTGAAGACGTTGTGGGGATTGGAGTAAAAGGTAAAATCTCTGTCAGCTGGGTGTTGGAGTCGCCAAATGTCGTGTAGATGGAGGGATTCCATCGTTGAGGCTAGTAAAGTTTGTGAATCGAGATCTGAGGGGAGATATGTGCGCTTAGAAGTGGATCTGTCGTCTATCAGGTGTACTGTGGAGTTAAAGTCTCTGCCAGCTATGTGCGGGAGAGTCGGGTCGCTAAAGAGCCATGTTGACAGTTCACTATAAAATTGTTTTGTGGGGTTATTGGGCGCATAGATGTTTGATATTATCATTTCCTTGGTTCCTAATTTGATGTGGGCTGAAATAAGGCGACCCTGTGCATCTGCTTTGATAGATAAGACCTCACATGGCAGGTTTTTGTGAATGAGTATCAGGACTCCTGCTTTGCGTCCATTGGAATCTGAGCCTAGTACTGTACCTACCCATAATTTTTTCATTCAGTGGAAGTCAGGGGTGGAGAGGTGGGTTTCTTGGAGTAGGGCAATGTCGGTTTTGAGTCTTTTGAGGTGACGGAGGATTTTCATTCTCTTATTGGGTGAACGAAGCCCTTTAACATTCCAGGAGACTAGTTTCATATAGGAGGGGTCACTGGGGGGATATGTGAAGATATTGTATGATTTTCACCTGTTAATAGGTGGTGATGTGGTGTGAAAGTAGGCTGGGTTGTAGAGGGGGTTGTTTTGTTTGAACGAGGGTTTGTGTAACCGCTAAGGGCGTGTGTACCATAAGATGGGGGTGTGTAGTATAGGGAGGGGTGTAAAAGGGGGGGGTAGAAAAGAGAAACAATAAAACATATTCAATAAACTTCACTTTTTTCCGCATGGAGTTGACTGTGTAATCCAACTCCCATCGCAAGACTCAGAGACTGCTGTATTTGAGAACCCGTATTTAAGGGGGTGAAGTGCATTGGCAGCTTGAGTTGTGCAATAATTGACAGAGGAGTTGGATACACAGGAGAGCCAGGGGAGAGAGTCAATACCTTAGTTGTTACAAAAACAAATTTACCAGTTAGTAAAATGTAAACCGTATGTATAAAACATAAGAGAAACTGCTTGGCCTACCAGTAGCTGATTTGCCTGGTGAGGAGGAGAGAACAAGCTTGAAAGAGAAAATTTTAACTTCGTCTCTTGAGTGGGATATCCCGTTAAGAGTTAGACCACCATAGCCGTAGAGGCGAGGTGGTATGGAGTAGCAATATGGGACCGTGCTTGTGGTCCTCAGTGAGGAGTGGAGCGGTGTTGGTCCGGTGCCGAAGCTCTGAACCGTTTTGGAGTGTCTTTGCGTGGGCTCCTTTGGTCTAGAGCACGGTTGACAGGAGCCGCTCTAGGAGAGGGGCTGAGGTTGGGGCCTGAGTGTAGCGATCGTAGGAAGGCCTCAGCTTCTTTTGGGTCTTGGAAGGAGAGTTGGTCGCCATTTGGGGCTTTGAGTCGGAGGGTAGCTGGAAAAGCCAAAGTGAATTTGAGTTGTTGATGATGCAGTTCCGAGCAAATCTGTTGAAAGGCTTTCCTCTTTTGGGACACTTCAATAGAGTAATCTGCAAAAATCAGGATTTTCATGCCGTCGATTTGAAGAGATCTAGATTGCCTGAATTTTTGCAAGATGTAAGCTTTATCCGAGTAATTGAGGTATTTTGCGATTATGGGACGGGGCGATTTGCGTTCTGAGTTGAAGGTTCCCATGCGATGTGCCCGTTCTACTGTGCAGGGACCTGGCAGGCCTAGTGCTTCAGGGATGCGTCTGGCGCATAGGTCTGTGAGAGCTGAGGGTTGCAGCGATTCTGGGATGCCCACAAATCGCAAATTGCTCCTTCTGGATCTATTTTCCAAATCGTCCAGCTTTTCAAGAATATATTTGTTTGTTTTATCTTGGGCCTGCACTGAGGATTGAGAGTGGTATAGTTCTTCCTTAATATTAGCTATGCGGTGCTCAGTTTCATTCAGCCTGGAGGCATGTTCCCCTAGCTGGGCCTGGAGCTGTTGCATGCCTGCGCTGACAGCTTTCTCCACCAAGGCTGTTATCATTGGGGAGAGGAGGGCTGCCAGAGCCTGTGCTATCCTTTCTGTGCTGGATGTGCTGGATGTGCTTGTGTGTTGTGCAGTTGCATCAGCAGATGGGGAGGGGGCCGCAGCGCCGCTTACCTCCATGTCAGGCTCTGGCTCTGTGGGACGCTCCGTGTTGGTCGAAGCCGGGGCCTCGATTTGCGGCTGTGGGGTCCGCGCCGCCGCGGCCGCGTACGATCGTGAGCCATTTTTTTCTATAAATTGGTCCATCCTGTGACCGGGGATGGCGTGGGGTGAGTGCCGGTGTTTTTTGCGGGTTTGCCGGCTTTATATGCAGATTTTGGAGTCGAGCTGCGGGAGCTGATGAGGAGAGCAGCTACTCCATGCGGCGCCGGAACCGGAAGTGTCTATTCATTTCAATGAATTGTTCAGCATGGGAGTCAGAGATCTTTTCCAACCTGCGTATGGCCTTGTCCCTGTGCCTGCCCGCCGCCTCCATAGTCTCCATTTTGTCTGTCAGTGTGAGTAAGTTTGATTTCCGGTCCGTGATGGCGGCGGAAAATGAGGATTTGATATCTGCGGCAAATCCGGACATGTCCGCATATGTGAGGGGCTTGTTAGAGCGGTTGCGTCCCCTACCTGATTCCTCCTGTGCCGATTGCGAGTCTTCGCTAAAGTCCTCCTTGTCTTGTGGAGCCCGCACCATCTTGAGGCCTGTAACGCTGCCTTGAGGAGACGGCTGTGCTTGGAGGAGTTCTGCAATACTTCGAGCGGCAGAAACGGCTGCTAAATTGCAGCATGCTCTGGCGTGAGGTGTCTGTTGGGTCAGTTTGCCCATCTCCGGGTCTGTGCTTTCGGGCTATCCGGCTTTAGGCTGTGTCGGTCTGGGAGCTCCACTAGCACACGTCCATCGCGGTCGCTTGCCAGGCCACGCCCCCTGGGGGACCACCTTATGCGGCCATTCCCTATGAGGACCCTCACCCTGGACCAGAGGGTTTTTAATTAACGGCTGGCCAGAGCCAGAAGAATGTTGGAGAACACGTTTGGAATCATGGCCAGCCGGTTCCGCCTATTTCTTACACCCATACACATGGCGGAGTATAAACTGAATCATATCATCCTGGCGTGCTGTGTTCTCCACAATTTTTTAAGGTGAAATTCTGCCAACTATGCTGCCTCAGTTGGGCCCGAGGCCGGAATTCAAGTAAATGAACCAACCCTGACGGCGCTTGAGGCTGGCCATCCTGGCTTGCCCCCCCTGAGTGCCCACGAGGTCCGTCTTAGATACCTTGATTACTTTGCGGGTAGGGGGGCCATCAATATGCCAGACAATGTCTGATACATTTTAAAAATAAAAAAATAATTTTAACTACTAAAATCTCTGGTGACATTTACTGCTTGTGTTTCTTTTAGCTAACCCTGACAGAAATGTAGGGAGTCCTGAAAATGGCGTGATTGTGTAACATTAGAAAGCACTGTTGGGTGTTATTTACTAAAGGCAAAGACACTTTGCACTACAAGTGCACTTGAGCCTGCACTGAAACTGCACTTGTAGTGCAAAGTGGATTTGCCCTTTGGAAATTAACCCCCTTTGTCACTGAAAACAACAATTTTACCACTACAAAATTTTAGGAGCATTGAAACAATAATCCACACATTCTTGAGTATCAATATTTTTAATACAAGCACAATCACATGTGCATTTATAAAAGGTTTTTAAAACAAACCAACATGTTTGTTGTATAACAATTTGTTGGGTCACAATAATAAAAGTAGAAATGTCCATTTAAGGTAAAACAGGCATGTTTCAAACAAACAAGAAATACACAAATCTGGAACTTACAAAGTTCAACTTTTGTAGAAATTGAAGGCAATATCAGACATGAGTATTTATAAACTGTGTTTGATATTGCGCTCAGATGGGGTAAAGTTACCCCTGGAAAAGCCACATTTTGAAGATGCACACAAATTGCCAAATGTCAACATGTGCTAGCTGCCATCACATGGGATCAAGGGACGAGTTTTGGGGGTGCAACCCCTTCCTCTAACCTACTTTATTATTGAGGAAGGGGTTGCACCCCCAAAATGCCTACATTGATCTCTCGTGATGGCAGATAGCACATGTTGACACACTGTGTTCATCTTCAAAATTTGGCTTTTCTATAAAATGGCAAAAAATGTGAAAAATTCTTCCATTACAAATACCACAAAAAAGTCAGGGATTTGGAGGTGTTCTAAACTCTCTGTCGGAGAGGTTACCTGATTGGGCATCGTCGCGTGCCGGGGCGCATTGGTGCACGCGTTCCTGCGGGTGCGCGGGTGCCTGCCTCCATGGGCACTGGTGTTGGCATTCTGGCTGGCCGTGGCAGACGCGGTGGTGCCCGGGCGCGTACTCGCGTTAGCGCGCGTTCGCCTGTGGGCGCTACTATGCGGTTGCCTGGTGGTGCTGGTGTGCGCACCACTGTCTGGGGGCGCGCTCAGGAGCGTGCAGGTGCGCGGGTGCCTGTGCGTAACGGCGCGCGCACGGGCGTGGCGTTTGGCGCCAATCAGCCTATTTAGGCCTTCCTCTCCCTCTGATCAGTGCTGCCTGATCAACAGCTCCGTGCCTAGTTCCTGTTTCCTGTTTCCTGTTCCTAGTTCCTGTGTTCCTGATCTGTTGACGACCCGGCTTGCCTTTTGGACTTTTCTGACCTCTGCCTGCATCTGACCCCGACTTGTTTTGACCTCGCTTCTGCCTGCTCCTCTGTACCTCTGCTGCCCGCCTGTTGCCGAACCCAGCCTGTGCATTGACCTGTCTTTAGCTCCTGCTCAGCATCCGTTGCCTGTGCCTCTGACTATCATCTGCTGTTTGAAGACTGCTAGCTTCCGGAATACGGACTCCTGCACAGGCTCTCATACCACTTCGCACTCGTGTGCTTCCTGTCTGCTCTACCAGGGACTGCGAGTCGGATACATAAGGGAGCCTACCCTCTGCCCAAGTGGACTCTCCGGTCTGGTAAGTAAGAGACCTGACAGTATCAGGCAGCCATGACTGAGTCCGGGCAGGGGGCCTCCCCATGGATGAACTTTGTAGGCACCTCGCGGGCCTTACCCAAGCAGTCAAGAGCCTACAAGAAGGCTACACCAGATTAGAGGGTCAGGTCCAAGAACTCTCAGCAGCTCCTCCCCCCCAGGGAGCTCCATCTGCCGGACTTTCCCCGGCACCCTCCGTAGTAATGCTCCCTCCGGAACCCAGGGTACCCACACAGGAAAACATTTACTGGAGATCGTCGCAAATACCGGGCCTTCCGTAACACCTGCGAGCTCTATTTTGCGTTACAGCCTCGCATGTTTTCACTGGACGCCACTAAGGTGGGATTTGTCCGGCAAGCCCCAGACTTGGGCTCATCATCTACTGGAGCAGAAGTCTAGATCCTTGGATACCCTGGATGCTTTTTTCCTGGCAATGTCACAGTTATACGAGGACCCTCAACTTACTACTACTGCTGAGGCAGCCTTGCATTCCCTGCAGCAAGGCCACAGAGCGGACGAAGACTAGGCAGTTGAGTTCCGACATTGGAGCTCTGATACAGAGTAGAACGATGCTGCCTTGCGTCATCAATTTCGGATGGGGTTATCTGATCCCCTAAAGGATGCGCTGGCGCGTGTTGGGATACCACAGACTCTGGATGAACTCATAAACCTGTCTATTCAAATTGCCGTCGTCTGAGAGAAAGACGCTCTGAGAGGTCCTCTAGTCATCCTCGTCCTATTTGGATGCTCCCTAGTGTTCCCAGTTCCCCCAACCAATTGCCTCTCTCCTCTACTCCAGCCATGGAAGCACCCGAACCCATGCAACTTGGTCTGCTCTGGCCATCCCTTTCCCCGGAAGAGAAGATGCGCAGACGTACTCACAACTTATGCCTGTACTGCGGGGAACAAGGACATTTTGTGAGGACCTGCCCCAACAAGATACGTAAGTGTCTGACGTCCTCTTCCTCTTGTGCATCTGTTTTGCCCAAATCTGGTAACCATTTGACAATCTCTGTTGTATTACAGCTTCCCGGAAAGAACATCCCGGTGTCGGTCATTATTGACTCTGGAGCATGCAGTGGCTTCATCGATCAGACCTTTGTTAATAATCATGGCATTCCTCTTCAACCTAAGACCCAGGGTCTTGCAGTATTCCTAGCTGATGGCTCTACTCTTAGTTCTGGTCCAGTCACCTGTGAGACTGTTCCACTACTGGCCACCATAGGCCCGGAACACCAGGAACTCTTACGCTTGGATGTCATCCCCTCTCCTCTCTTCCCAATCATCCTAGGAATGCCCTGGCTACAGGCACATAACCACAGCATTGACTGATCTACGGGAAAAATCCAATTCCTATCTGACTACTTCAGGCAACATTGCTTACATGGGACACCCGTGACACCGACTCAGTGTCTTTGTTTGGATTCTGATACCAAGCTTTGCCAACCCCTTCCCGAGGCCTACCGGGATTTCCAGGATGTCTTCAGTAAGAAGGGGGCAGAGACACTTCCAGTTCTCAGGCCTTATGACTGCCCAATAAAACTCTTACCTGGAACCGAAGTTCTCTTTGGGAGGATTTTCCCACTAACTGAGCAGGAGCTGGGCACCTTGAAAAATTATTTTGACGAGAACCTAAAGAAAGGGTTTATCCGCCCTTCGACGTCTCCAGCTGGTGCAGGCATCTTCTTCGCGGAGAAGAAGGATCACACCCTACGCCCCTGTATCGACTACCGGGAATTAAACAAAACCACTGTAAAGAACAGATACCCTTTACCTTTAGTACCCGAGTTATTCCAAAGACTGGGAACTGAAAAAGTTTTCACCAGGCTGGATCTCCGCGGGGCGTACAACTTAATCCGCATAAGAGAAGGGGATGAGTGGAAAACGGCTTTTCGTACTCGATTTGGGCACTTCGAGTACCTTGTCATGCCCTTTGGCCTGTGTAACGTGCCAGCCACCTTCCAACACTTTATCAATGACATATTCCGTGACTTCCTAGAGCTCTATGTCATAGTCTATCTAGATGATATCCTGATTTTCTCCGCCTCTCTGGCCGACCACCACAGGCATGTGCGAAATGTTCTCACTCGAATTAGGCAACATGGGCTCTATGCAAAACTTGAAAAATGTGCATTTGAGCTTCAATGCATTCAGTTTCTGGGCCTGATCATCTCCCCTGAGGGCATCAAAATGGATCCCCAAAAAGTATCTGCTATCCTGGACTGGCCTGCACCTATTGATAAGAAAGGGGTACAATGCTTTTTTGGCTTTGCCAACTTCTATAGAAAATTCATAAAATGATTCTCCTTGATAATCGCTCCCATTACTGAACTCACCAGACAAGAAAGTCAATTTTGCTGGACTCCTAAGGCACAGTCGGCCTTTGAGGAACTCAAGGCTCTATTTACCTCAGCCACCATTTTAAAGCACCCCAACCCTGCTCTACCATTCGTGTTAGAAGTTGACACTTCCGAAATTGCGGTAGGAGCTGTACTCTCACAACGACAAGGCACCAAAGCTCTTCTGTACCCTGTGGGGTTTTTCTCATGAAAACTTTCATCTTCTGAGAGAAATTACGATGTGGGAGATCGTGAACTCCTGGCTATTAAGGCGGCTTTAGAGAAATGGCGTTACCTTCTGGAGGGTGCTGCTTATCCCATCCTGGTCTACACGGACCATAAAAACCTAGAATACCTGAGACCGGCTAAGAGGCTAAAACCCCGGCAGGCCAGATGGGCACTTTTTTTTTTCTCGATTTCAGTTCCACGTCACCTTCAGACCCGGATCCAAAAATATTAAATCTGACGCACTCTCACGTATGTTCCATGATTCGGAAGAAACCTTACCTCCAGATACCATACTTCCCCCTGGGAATTTCTTGCTTCTACAAGAAGATCTAATCTCTCAAATCAGACGGGCTTCTATGGGGGCGACGCCACCCGCTGGGGCCTGTACCAAGGATGGCCTGTTTTGGCATGAAAACAAGATTGTGGTCCCCGAAGAACTAAGGGTACAGGTATTGGAACTGTGTCATGATTACAAATTAGCTGGACATTTCGGCTCACAAAAAACGAGTGATCTGGTACTACGTACCTTCTGGTGGCCTCATCTCATTAGGGATTGTAGAAGGTTCGTTGATTCCTGTAATACTTGCGCTAGAAGCAAAACCAGCCGGGCCAGAGCTTGGGGACTATTGAAACCTCTCCCAGTCCCAGAGAGACCATGGAGTATGATCTCAACGGACTTTGTCGTCGAACTCCCCCCATCAGAAGGCTTTTCCTTCATCTTTGTCATGTTAGACAGATTGTCTAAAATGGCTCATTTCCTCCCAATGAAGGGTACTCCATCGGCCACGGAGACAGCTGATATTTTTATTAAGGAAATTGTCAGGCTACATGGAGTTCTGAAGAGTATAGTTTCTGACCGTGGTGTCCAGTTCACCTCCAGATTCTGGAAGGCCCTCTGTGGCTCCTTGGAAATTGAGTTGGCGTTCTCCTCGGCCTACCATCCCCAGTCTAATGGGCAAACTGAGAGGATGAATCAGACTCTGGAGCAGTATCTCTGCTGCTTTTCTGCCTTCTCCCAGGATGATTGGGCTCCCCTACTCCCTATTGTGGAGTTTTCTTACAATAATTCCTTGCATTCAGCCACCAACCAGACTCCATTCTATGCCAACTATGGCTTTCATCCGACCTTTTTGCCTGGATCAATACCTGAGTGTTCTGTTCCTGCAGTATCTGAGACACTGAATTTCTTCTCAGTGAACAACAAACTATTACAAGATACCATGGCCAAGGCCCAAGAAGGATATAAGAAGATGTTTGATAAAAAGAGGCGTGGAGAACTTGTGTTGGAACCTGGCAACTCAGTATGGTTATCTACCGCCAATCTGAAGCTGGCATGTCCATCTAAAAAACTAGGCCCTAAGTTCCTGGGTCCCTTCCTGGTAAGGAGGAAGATTAACGATGTCGCCTACGAGCTTGATCTGCCGAATTCTCTGAAGGTGCACGCGGTCTTCCACGTATCTCTCTTGAAGCCGGTTATCCCCAATTCTTTTGTTGGCCGTAGTGTCGGTCCACCCAAACCCAACCTTGTAGACAACGAGGAGGAGTTTGAAGTGGAAGCAATAATAGACTGAAGAAGGAGACGTAATCAAACCCAATACCTCATAAAGTGGAAGGGATATGGCCCTGAGGACAACTCATGGGAACCAGAAGACAATTTGCATGCCGGAGAACTCTTGCAGGCTTTCAAGGACTCATATGCTTCAAAGTTAGCCCAATTGGGCATCCGGTGTCTGCCCTTGAGGAGGGGGCACTGTCAGAGAGGTTACCTGATTGGGCGTTGTCACACGCTGGGCCCGTTGGTGCACGCGTTCCTGCGGGTGCGTGGGTGCCTGCCTCTATGGGCACTGGTGTTGGCATTCCGGCTGGCCGTGGCTGACGCGGTGGTGCCCGGGCATGTACGCGCGTTTGCGTTAGCGCGCATTCGCCTGTGGGCGCTACTATGCGTTTGCCTGCTGCTGTGCGCGCCGCTGTCTGGGGGCGTGCTCGGGCGCGTGCAGGTGCGCGGGCACCTGTGTGTAACGGCGCACGCACGGATGCGGCGTATGGCGCCAATCAGCCTATTTAGGCCTTCCTCTCCCTCTGATCAGTGCTGCCTGATCAACAGCTCCGTGCCTAGTTCCTGTTTCCTTATTCCTGTTTCCTATTCCTAGTTCCTGTGTTCCTGATCTGTTGACAACCCGGCTTGACTTTTGGACTCTTCTGACCTCCGCCTGCATCTGACCCCGGTTTGTTTTGACCTTGCTTCTGCCTGCTCCTCCTGTACCTCTGCTGCCCGCCTGTTGCCGAACTCAGCCTGTGCATTGACCTGGCTTTAGCTCCTGCTTAGCATCCATTGCCTGTGCCTCTGACTATCATCTGCTGTTTGAAGACTGCTAGCTTCCAGAATACGGACTCCTGCACAGGCTCTCATACCACTCCGCACTCGTGTGCTTCCTGTCTGCTCTACCAGGGGCCGTGAGTCAGATACGTAAGGGAGCCTACCCTCTGCCCAAGTGGATTCTCCGGTCCGGTAAGTGAGAGACCTAAAACTCTCCCTAAAACATCAATGATGTTCTTCATTTTGTTTTTAACATCATTGATTTTTTTCTGGATGTTTTCCAAGTCCCTCTTACACCCAATGATCTCCCCGATCAGGATCTGTGCACTTTCACTGGTGAAATGACCTGGATCCACAACATCTAGATCACCTAAAAATATAGAAACAAAAACATACTACGTATTATAAATCTGCCGGCATCCATCTCTTACCTGAGCCTGTGGTCGCAGACACTCCTCTGTTGTGGTGACTATTTCCACAACGTCTCCTTCCTCCTCCTCTTGTTGACTTTAGGGGATTTCACCTTCTTCCTGAGGTGGGGGATCTGTTGTCTCCTCTGATGAGGGGTGTCCTCTGAGTCTTTTCTCCCCTATTTAAAAAAAAATAGGTATACTTAGCACACAGGTATTTGATGGCAGAAATAAAAATATGAAACATTGCTTGGAAGTGGGGTACAATTGCCTATTTTGGCTGAGTTACAAGATGAAGAAATATTTTTTGACTTTGTAAAGCTTGAATACTTACCTGTTTTGTACAAGCTTCTCATATGGAGACACCCCTGTAGTATACACTGGAGCACCTGTGTGGGACCCCCTAATAAAAAGGGTGTTCTGGTGTCCCACACTAGTGCTCCAGCGTCCAGATGTGTAAACAGCTGCTGAGAGTCCTCTCCTTACACAGAATCTAGTTTGCATTACATTCTAGTTCCAAACCCACCTAGACTCCCAAATTATTTTAAGAGAAGTAGGCTAGCAAAAATTTATTCAAATGCATATGGCCAAAACAATGGTATTTTCTATGCCGAACGAACAGTTTCATACGAACGAACAATGTGCCCATGAACATGAAAGTTGCCATTTTAAATTGTACAACAGTAAAGAAAAACACATGGAGCAACACAAACATAATCAGAATAAAGAATAGGAACACAGCACAACTACTTACTTTTTTGCAGCACTCTCCTGATCCTTCTGTACTGCTCGTGCTCCCTTAATTTGAGGTCCGACCATGGCATCCTCAGTTGATCTTTCAATCGTCATACCCCGAAATTCTTCTGCAGACTTTTGACCACTTTCACAATGATCTTGGCCTTTCGGACATTGGGGTTGGGGTAAGGTCCATACTTCCCATCATAGTCGGCCCTCTTCATTATGTCCACCATCTCCAACATCTCCCCAAAGGACATATTTGAGGCCTTAAATCGCCTCTTCTGGGATCTGGATATTTCAGGCTCCGGGCTTTCCTCCTCCTCGTTGCTGTAATTAGCACGCACCTCTTGTGTCTCCGCCATGTGCTCTGCCCCCACTGGGCCGAACGAGAACGAGAAGGGGCAGGGAATAGACTAGAAAGAACGTCAGGGGCGGGCAGAGTTTCACGCATGTGCAGTGTATATAAAGCTTAACGCGCGTGCGTAGTACGTACAATCTGTGAGTGGAGGAAGGAGTATCGGAGGCGCCGATCGTGATAACGAAGGTAAGATTTAAAATTGGGCCTATACTGCTTCTAGATTGAGGCCGGTATTTAGACAAGTTTATAAGACTTTAGGCTGACATTAGGGTTTGTCTGGTGTTGTGTCTTGCAGTGAAAATGGAGCTAGTCAATGATCAGGAATTTATGCCAATCTTCATAGATATGTTCAGGAAGCTGCCTTGTCTGTGGCAGGTAAACCACCCCAATTGTAAGAACCAAACAAAGAGGAAGGCAGCGCTGGATAATTTGCTGCAATTTGTGAAGCCGGTGATCCCCACGGCAGACGTCACCTATTTGAAGATCCTAATTGGTGGCCTGAGGAGTACTTATCTAAGGGAGCACAAGAAGGTCCAGGATTCCCTGAGATCAGGAGCTGCAGATGACCCCAGGCTGTGGTACTATGACAGGCTGCATTTTCTGTCAGGTCAGACTGAACCCAGGCCATCACTCTCCACTCTTCCTTCCACATTTCCTTCAACCTCAGCTGAGGCTTCTGACGTCCAACCTGGGCCTTCCAGGCAGCAACATGTGGAGGAGCCCAGCTTGAGCCAGGTATAGCATTCTTCTAAATATTTCTGGTTGTCCAATCAATGATGTTAAATAGATGTTAGTTTGGAGTACTAATTTATGATTGTGATTGATGAACCAAAAACTAAAACAAACAATGTCCCTTTTCCATACACAGGGAAGTCTCAGCCAGGAGGTGGCCAGGCCAAGCAGGCTGCCCAATACCCAGGTCCATCCCCTCCGCCTTCAAAGAAAAAGTGGCAGGAAGAGGAGTAACTTGGAGGAGGCTGCAATAGGCCTATTTTGGAAGGCTACTGAGGCCCTCAGAACACCCCACAGTGTGGAAGATGATTTTGCAGAGCTAACTGCCTGCAAAATGATGCAGATGGAGGAGGGCCAACGCCTCTTATGCAAGTTTGTAATTTTAGAAGCTCTAAATAAGGGGTTGAGGGGCCAACTTACATGTGAAACCCACATTTGTCAGCTCACCCATGGTTCTCCTCCTCCTCCTCCTACAGGTCCTCCTCTTCCTCCTCCAGGTCCTACTCCTCTTCCTGCCACACCTCCAACACCAGAGCCACAGCCGGGAAGGAAGCGTGTAAGGAAGACCAGAGAGTGATGGCCCTGGGTTCAGTCTGGTCTGGCAAAAGATGCAGCCTCTTGTATGACCACAGCCTGGGAACATACATGTCATCTGCTGCTTTCATGATCTCTGGAACTTCTGGACCAGACTGCACTCTCTTAGATATGGACTCCTCAGGTCATCAATTTTGCTGTAAAAGAATTGATGTCTGCCCTGGGGGCCAAAGGCTTTGCCAATTTCTGCTGTTCATCCAGCGTTGCCTCCCTCTTTGTTTTGTTCTGAGCACTTAATAAAGGATTTTTTGTTTCAATTATACTCGCCTATGTGTGTTTTCCTTCAAAAAGGACAGTTTGTTTGTGAGGAGGCAGGTACTTTTCAAAAATACAGTGTGAAATTAACAAGAGACACCAACACCAAACAATCTCCTTGAGATTAAATAATACAAGATAATAATGGTGTTGTGGTAACACAAAACACACCCAAAAATATTCGAGAAAAATAAAAAAAATGAATAAAAATAAAAAACACGATCAGGCTTGAAAAAAATACAAACCCAAAAAATAAAACATATATATTTTTTGTCAGATGTGACAAATCAAAATATATTGATAAAATCACGATAAATAAGAAAGAAAGAAGTTTGTGAGAAGTCTGTGTGAATATGAGCAGCAAAACAACTTCATTCTTTTAGCATTATAAAGAAGAAGAGAGTGCGCTGCATTAAACAATTTTAAACATTGCAGCCTGACGAAAGTGCTATATCCATTCTGAAAGCTAATTTTACCAGACCGAGCTGTTCCGTCTTATGCCGCGTACACACGAGCGGACTTTACAGCAGACTTTGCTCGGCGGACTTTTCGCCGGACTTTGACGGCTCCTTGCGCCGGACTTAAAAACGGATGGATTTGGCCACACACGATCTCTGCAAAAGTCTGCTGGTTTGGAATGCAGTGACGTATAGCACGTATGACGGGACTATAAAAAGGAAGTTCAAGCCCCACTACGGCACACATTGGGCTACTTCGGCTAATCTTGTGTTTATCTCGTGTTAGTAGAAGTTTGGTTAGAGACGATTCGCGCTTTTCACACTTCAGCTTATTTCGATCGTTTCTGCGGTTGTTTGTGCTTGTGAGGTTTGTATCTGCTTTTCAGTGCGTGTTGATCAGTTCGTAACCTGCCTTGCAGGCCGTTCTGGTCCGCTCGTTCCTGATTTTCGGGTCGTTCTTCATAGGCCTTGCTGTTCTTCAGTGCGTTTGTTATAAGTTTGTTTGTTTGACCAGCCGACCGTTTTGAAGCCATGTTGCGTGGACGTTCTCGTTCTCGAGTTCGTGCTGCATGGGGACTTGGTGTTGGGGTTAATACTTTGACCCGAGTCCAGTCCATGAACAGGGCGAGGAGGAGTTCATGGATGAGGAATTGGTTGCGCCAGCGTGACCAATTCTCGCACATGCCTTTGCTCCGTGAGCTCCGTGAGAATAATCCTGAGGATTTCAGGAATTATCTCCGGATGACGGACCCCGTCTTTGAGCGTCTGCTGGCTATGCTGACCCCCTATATCAGCAGGCAGGATACCTGCATGAGGCAAGCCATCAGTGTGGAGCAGAGGCTAGTTGCCACGTTACGTTACTTGGTGACAGGGAGAAGTCTTCAGGACTTGAAGTTCTCGACAGGCATCTCCCCCCAGGCTCTGGGGATAATGATCCCAGAGGCTTGTTCTGCTATTATTCAGGTCCTGCAGAAGGACTATATGAAGGTAAGTTTTATCCTTTAACATTACATGATATGTATTAAATGTTTTTTAATGTATTGTATAAATTTCCTCCTTACCTAATTGCCATGCTTTCAATATGCTGTGAATGTCCCCTTTATCTTCATGCATGCCTGTTTTTGGACATTAATCATTTATTGCCCTACATGCATAGTTACCTTCAATAACCTCCCCACCATGCAATCCTGGGTCCATTTATATCTCTAGCCTATAGTCCCTTGAACAATGTATATTGTCTGCTCCCTTGTCTTGTTTGACCCTCCCCCACCCCACAAATGTTTTAAACAGTCAGGTGTGTTTGTTAACCTAATTAGAATCCCTCCCCCACCCCACAAATGTTTTAAACAGGTGTGTTTTGTGCCCTAATTAGAACCCCTCCCCCACCCCACAAATGTTTTAAACAGTCAGGTGTGTTTTGGGCCCTAATTAGAACCCCTCCCCCACCCCACAAATGTTTTAAACAGTCAGGTGTGTTTTGGGCCCTAATTTGAACACCTCCCCCCACATTCAAATGGATCAATGGGCCATCAGAGGGGGTGATTAATCTTATAAGTGGGCCTTATGTTTTTTACCATTTCAATTACAAACACACATATTAATAATGTTTGACTGCTGTTGTTCACTAATGTTTTTGTGTAATCTGATATACAAGTTAGGTTTCAAAGTCCTTATCTTAATTTTTATTTTCACTCCACAGTTTCCTTCAAGTACACAGGAATGGCAGACTGTGGCCTCCCAGGTCGCTGACCGTTGGGACTTTCCCAACTGTATCGGGGCGATTGACAGGAAGCATGTCCGGATTGTGCCACCACCACATTCGGGGTCTTATTTCTATAACTATAAAGGGTTCCATAGTGTAGTTTTGATGGCGATGGTCTCGGCACATTTGGACTTTCTGTTTGTGGATGTGGGGAAAAACGGCCGGATGTCTGATGGAGGAGTCTTTGCACAGACCGAGTTGTGCCAGTGTCTCCAGACCGGTGGCCTGGGATTGCCACCTGATGACCAGAATGTTGATGGACTCCCCTCAGTTTTTATCGCTGATGAAGCGTTTGCTCTCGGTGAGCACTTGATGAGGCCGTTCCCCCAAAGGACACTCACCCCTGAGAGGAGGGTATTTAATTACCGGCTGGCCAGAGCAAGAAGAGTTGTGGAGAATGCCTTTGGGATTCTGGCCAGCCGGTTCCGTTTATTCCTTTCTGCAATTAATCTGGCGGAATATAAACTAAATTACATCATACTTGCTTGCTGCATTTTGCATAACTTTTTAAGGAGACATTCAGCAACATATATATATTCTGTTGGGCCTGAGGCCGGACTGGAACAGGATACCACAATGACAGGCCTAGAAATTGGCCGTATTGGCTTGGCCCCCGAACCGCACGTCAAGTGCGTGACCGTTATGTTAATTATTTTAATGGTCGGGGGGTCATTGCTATTCAGCAACAGCTGTAATTTTACCAAAAAAAATAAAAATAAATAATTGATCAAAAATATCTTGTTTTTATTCTTGTTTGCATTTAGTTATGTCTGTCTCCTAGTGCACTTGTAGTAGTGGCAAGTGCATTTACCTTTATTTAATCAGGCCCTCAAAAATTAAAAAAAATATTTGTCTGAAATAATCAGCCACACACATTGTATTATTAAAAATTTTTTACTTTGTGCACATTGAAAGGTGCATTTTTGAATATTGTTTTGGTTTTTATTTTTTTTACAGATTTTTATTGGTGTAAAAATATATCTTTTTTAAACATTATTAAAGGCATATTTTAGCAAAAATAGACCTTTCGAAAAATATTTACATTCACAACAGTGTTTTTATAAACATAACAAAACATTAAAGAACTTACAAAGTTCAACATTTAAAGAACGGTGCATGTGATGTCACCCTTGGAAATCGTTCCTTTTGAATATGCTCAAAATTGAGATTTACAAAAGGGTCAAGTCAACATGTGCTATCTCCCATCATGGGTGAGCAATGTACGTGTTTTGTGTGTGCAATCCCTTTTTTGGTTCCTATCACCACAAAATAATTTTGAGGATGAAGGGGTTGCAAACACAAAACAAGTACATTGATAACCCATGATGGAAGATAGCACATGATGACACACCGTGTGCATCATAATGTAAATTTGGGTATCACAAATCAATTCTAAAAACATTTAGTAGAAAAAAGAAACTTCACAAGGAAATTAAGAATATGATTGATGTTTTTAGGCCAAACGTTATTATATTCTGCCCAAAACATCAATCATGTTCTTCATTTCCTGTTGCATGGAGTCCAGGCGAAGTTGCATGCTGTGAATTTGGTCACGCATTTTATCTAGTTGGCTATTCCACAGCATTATCTGGCCAATCAGTCTTTGGGCACTGTCTGTGGTGAATGGCTCTGCCGCTTGGCCTTCCACAACCAGAAACTCACCTAAAATGAGTGAAGAAAAACAAGGGTTACAATATGCACGCCAAAATACATTACCTTAAGCTGGGGTGTCAGTCACTCACTTGGTGGGCTTGAAACCTAGCACACTTCCTCCACCTCTCCTTCCTCCAGGTCGTCGGGTGGGCATGGTCTTGGGCTGGGGCTTGGGGTATCTTCTGCCTCAGGCTGGTGACTTGGGGGGGTCCTGGGATCCTTGGACTGTTGTCTGAGTCTTTTCTCCCCTATGAGAATTGAACAAAAGGTATAGTTAAAACACATGGATATTTTAAATTCTATTAAATAATCTTAAACGTTGGTTAGGAGTTGTGGCCAATTGCCTTTTTTGATCATCAAAAATTTAGAAGACAGGATGAACATTCCCTCTGAACAACAATTATAAACAATGCACATTTTCAGGCAAGTTTCACAGATGCAGACACCTCAATGATCTCCTATGTGTATTACCCCTCTAAAATTTATTTATGGTTACATAGTACACTATAGTGCTAGTGAGTCCAGATGTGGAAACAGCTGCTGTGTCCTGTCCTTACATTACACTGAATCATTTTTGAAGAAGCATTATATTTTCCAACACATCTACACCACATAAACAAATTGTGGGAATTTGACAAATTACCAAGACATAAATGTATGTCTAACCCTGTACCATCGTATTCGGCAAAAAATAACGTCATTTTCTAAAGTATCATATGTATTTTACAAAGAACGTTCTTTCCGAACGATGCTGTATAAAGTCCAAAAATAAGGATCAGCATGCAAGTTAAGTATCTCAATAGGAAAACACAACAAGTACTTACTTTTTTTAAGCAGCTTCTTTATTTGCCAACATTGTTCTGGCTCCCGACTTTTGATGTCAGACCACCGCTTCCTCAATTGTTCTTTCGACCGTTTTGTGCCAAATTTTGCTTCTAGAGCGGTGACAACTGAGGACATTATTTTGTCCTTACGCATATTCGGTCGTGTGTACGGTCCTTTTTTGCCATCATAGTCCTCCCTTCTCAATATGGACACCATCTCCACCATCTCTTCAAAAGCCATGTTGGTGGCCTTATATCTCCTCCAGGATGTGGATGTTTGGAGCTCCGGGCTTTCCTCCGCGCTACTTCCACTGATTCTCTCCGCCATCTTTAGCTATCTACTCCCAATGCGCAACGAAGAGTGAAGGGGCGGGGCCAAATCGTACTAAAGAACATCAGGGGCGGGCGATGCAGGCGGAG
Organism: Lithobates clamitans; assembly: GCA_037952925.1. Lineage (NCBI taxonomy): Eukaryota > Metazoa > Chordata > Amphibia > Anura > Ranidae > Lithobates > Lithobates clamitans. The sequence continues at coordinate 2,176,496 of JBBGZY010000909.1, forward strand.
CATGACACATGCGCAGTGTATATAAAGCTATTACGATGGCCTACGTATGTCCGTGCAGAAGTAGCGAGTGTCAGAAACGAAGGTAAGATTAAAGTGGGGGTGTGTGTGTGTTTGGTGTGTGTGTGTGTGTGTATGTGTCCCCTAGATTACAAACAAAAATAATCCTGTGATTTGTGACTGACATTAGTTTGGATCTTGTGCCTTGTCTTTCAGAAAAAATGAATCCCTTTAAAGAGGAAGAATTTTTGTGCCAATTTATTGAGCTCTATCAGGAAAAGAAAAACCTGTGGGAGGTCAAACACCCACTATATTATAATAGGGATGTAAGGAAGGCAACAGTGGGCACACTTTTAGAGTTTGTGAAGACTCGAGTCCCCCAGGCAGACCTCAAGTTTGTGGACAAGAAAATTGGTATCTTGCGAAATATGTACAAGCAGGAACACAATAAAATCCAGGAGTCGCTCAGATCTGGTGCAGCAGCTGACCAAGTATATGTACCCAAGTTGTGGTACTACAACAAAATGCGATTCCTGGATGACCAGACCGAAGCCAGGCAATCACTTCCCCCCACCCTTCCCTCCAGCCTTCCCTCGACTCTTCCCTCCAGCCTTCCATCCACCTCCACCCCAGCTGAGGAGTCCCAGGATGAACTGGGCCTTTTCATCATTGATGAAGTTGATGTGCCCAGCTTCAGTCAGGTATCCTTTTTTGGGTAATTTGTAAATTGTGTAAATGTTATTAATGATGTTAATGTGTTAATTTTTAAAGTGCTTCATAAAAAATGACTTCTGCCCAAAGATTAATATGTAGACATATCATTAGACAGTAGTGGCCAAAAATATACTTCTGCATAGGTGTGCGCAGCCTCTTGCATTAGGGTGTGCACCCCAAAGCTCAAATACATATGCATGTGTATATGTACTGATGGTGTCAGTAGGGCAGTAGACAGTGTAATTTAGTTAATTTTCTTTTCCCCAAATTTTTGGCCTTGTGTAACATTTTTTTGGGGGGATGAAATATCAGTGGTCAAAACAGGGGGGAATATGCAGCACACAAGGCAATTAGGGTGTGCCCAGGCACACCTGGCACACCCTGTGCGCACGCCTATGTACTTCAGATATTGTTGATCAGCTGAAATAATGGTGGTGTCAAATAGATAGCCTTTACTATTTTGTGTAAATTATATTTGAAAGTCATGAGCTGAAAATTGTGTGTGATTGCATAACACAAAATTACAACTATGTCCCTTTTTTTTACACAGGATGACCTCAGCCAGGAGGAGGCCTTGCCCAGTGGGAGAGAGGAGGAGGCTTTGCCCAGTGGGAGAGAGGAGGAGGCTGTGGCTGGGCCAAGTCGAGGCCGCACGGAGTGTCAGGTGCCTCCCCTCCGCATTCTCCACAAAAGGCCCAGGAGAATGACACCAACTGAGCAGGAATCCCTAGCCCTCATACAGGAAGCAAGCCTGATCCTGAGCAAACCACCCAATGCAGAGGAGGCGTATGGCACCTATATAGCCAGCAGATTGCTGGAGTTGGAAAGGGGCCAACGCCTCCTCTGTGAGGGTCTAATTTTTAAGGCATTTGAGAAGGGCTTGAGAGGGGTGCTTACTGCTACCACATATCTGGCAGATGAAGCCACTCCTCCTCCTCCTCCTCCTCCTGCCCCAAGTACACCACCAGAGGCACAACCTCCGAGGAAGGCTGCAGAGAAGTGTGGAGGGAAGGCTGCAGAGAAGCGTGCAGGGAAGGCCCCACGGAAGACTCGAAAGTGATTGTCTGGCTTCTGTCGGGTCTGACTATGCTCCCTGTTCTCCCTAGTCGCAAGATACCAATTTTCTTGTCCTCAAACTTGGTGTGTGTCCTGGGGGACGAAAGGCTTCCCAGATTCTAAAAGTGTCTCCAGTGTTGCCTTCCTAATTTTTTTTAACAAAAATAAATGTATTTTTTGGTTACCTTACATTATTGCCTATGTGTTTTGATTCAAAAACGCCATTTTGTTTGGGAGTAGGCAGGTACAGGTCAAAAAGACTATGGGGTTGATTTAAGAAAAGCAAATAGACTGCACTTTGCAGAGGGCAGTTGCCCTCTGCAAGTGCAATTGCTCCAGAGCATCAGAAATGAGTTAAAAGCATGACTTTGCAAAGAGTACCCAATCCTGTGCAAGGAAAATTCTAAAAACAGCATTTTTGCTTGCACATGATTGGATGATGGAAGTCAGCAGAGCTTCTGCTCATTTACTAAGCTCTGAAGCAACTGCTCTTGCAGAGGGCAACTGCACTTTACAAAGTGCACAGTCTTTTTCCCTTTAGTAAATCAACCCCTATGTGTGTTTTTGACAAAAGGCTAAATCATTTTGAATATCAAGTGAAAAGTACTAGTGAAAAGTTCATTTTAGAAATTGCACAGCAAGTGCACTTGTTGGAAGTGCAGTCACTGTAAATCTGAGGGGAAGGGCTGAAATTAGGGGAAGCTTTGCTGATTTTATCATAAAATCATGTGCAATAAAAAGTTGGTTTTTTTTTTGTGCTTCCTTGCATGTGCCCCTCGGATCCACAGCGAAGGCACTTCAAAATGCTCTTTCTGTGCAATTCCAAGTAGAATTAGCACTTGTAGTGAAAAATGAATTTTCCTTTGTTAAATACACCCCCCTATGTCTAATGAACAAGGGACAACAACCTCATTAAGGTTCATTAAAACAACACAAAATATTAAGGTTATTGTGGTAACTTGAAAATCCACACAAAAAACATAAAAAAAAAATGGTATAATTTAGCACACATTGTAAAATAGATAAGTGTTGAAATCAATAAAAAAAATAAAGAGGAGTCCAAAATATTATTTAATTTTTTTTATTTATGGAGATCTGGCTTTTTACAAATATTATATTAGTCATGGCATGAGGATAAATCATGAAGAAAGTAGTTTGTGAGAACTTTGTGTGAATATAAATCAGAAAAACAACTTCATTCCTCTCGCATTATCAATCCTACAAAAAGCGCTGTATTAAAAGATCACAGAAGAGGAATGTGCTAGCTTCAAGACAAAGGTTACCAGACCGAGTGCTTCCGTCTTATAATTGCTTCAGAGCATGCGTCAGTTTGAGTTCGTCGGACTAGCACACAGATGACCGGTTTGTCCGCTAGAAAGAAGAGTCAGTTGGATAGATTTAAAACATGTTTCAAATCTAAGTCCGTCCAACTTTTGAGCAAACAAAGTCCGCTGGAGCCCACACACGATCGAATTGTCCGACGAAATCCAGTCCGCCGGGCAAAGTCTGCCATAAAGTCCGCTCATGTGTACTCGGCCTTAGTCCGTCCAACTTTTGAGCAAACAAAGTCTGCTGGAGCCCACACACGATCGAATTGTCCGACGAAATCCAGTCCGCCAGTCAAAGTCTGCCGTAAAGTCCGCTCATGTGTGCGCGGCATTAGTCCGTCCAACTTTTGAGCAAACAAAGTCCGCTGGAGCCCACACACGATCGAATTGTCCGACGAAATCCAGTCCGCCGGGCAAAGTCTGCCGTAAAGTCCACTCGTGTGTACGCAGCATTAGAATTTCTTCTGAGCATGCGTGGCACTTGTTGGAAAATTTTATAGCCTGCTCTCAAACTTTGTGTGTCAGAAAATCCAATGGAAAAAGTCCGATGGAGCCCACACATGGTCGGAATTTCCGATAACATTCTTTGATCACACATTTTCCGTCGGAAAATCTGACCATGTGTACATGGCATTAGAGTTCACCTTATCTGGTAAGAGCATTTACATCTCGCTATATTTGGATGATCCCCCCTTTTGGATGTTTCCATCATGGATCGAGTTGTGTCCTTGATTGGTCTCACCAATACCGGATTTTTTTTAACTTTCCCCCTCACTTTGAGATAATATACCTTTTTCATTCAAGGTTTATCACATTATTTGGTTTGCAGATGGACGTTTGCATATTACATTCAGTTGTATTTCATTAACAATACACATGGTGGTTAACATTTGTGTACATTTTCAGCGCTACATTTTGCTATTTTTTGTATTCACATGTTTGTCACGTTTTTTATGTAACTTCTTTTCTCTTTGTTCTTGATTTTTATAGTTTAGCGCAGTAATCACTTCCCATTTACAATCTTAGAAGAAAACCTGTTAGATTTTGCAAAAGACTTAAGACTGGGGCGAAGGTTCACCTTCCAGCAGGACAACAACCCTAAACATACAGCCAGAGCTACAATAGAATGGTTTAGGTGAAAGCATATTCATGTGTAAGAATGGCCCGGTAAAAGTCCAGACTTAAATCCAATGACAATCTGTGGCAAGATTTGAAAATTGCTGTTCACAGGCACTTTCCATCCAATCTGACAGAGCTTGAGCTATTTTGCTAAGAAGAATGGGCAAAAATGTCACTCTCTAGATGTGCAAAGCTGGTAGAGACATACCCCAAAAGACTTGCAGCTGTAATTGCAGTGAAAGGTGGTTCTACAAAGTATTGACTCAGGGGGGCTTAGTACAAATGCATGCCACTCTTTTCAGATATTTATTTGTAAAAAAAATGTAAAACCATTTATCATGTTCCTTCTACTTCACAATTATATGCCACTTTGTGTTGGTCTATCACATAAAATCCCAATAAAATACATTTATGTTTTTAGCTGCAACATGACAAAATGTGGAAAATTTTAAGGGGTATGAATACTTTTTCAAGGCTCTGTAAATGCATGTCTATTAGGATGCATTAGGGTACATTTTTAAATGGATGGCACAGCACCACAGTTTACATATTACTATGATCTGTGTACATCATTGCAACGTGAATATGCAAATTTGGCTAGTCTAATCCTATTGTAAGCTTCTGTCAACTTATTTAGTCTGTTTAAAACAATTGGTGGAAAAAAGTCTTCTTTAAAGAGACTTCAGTTTTTTTCTATCAGTGGTGCAGACTTTACACGTGTGAAAAATAATATTGTTTTATTAAAATATATTATATTATACCTGTTAATTTGGATGTTCAAGATGTTTACAGAATTCAGAATTCACAGAATTTAATAAGACAATTCATTAGACAATTCATAAGACAGTGATCACATCAATTATTTTCAGCATAAATCACACAAATAGAAAACATAAGGGGAATACAAAGACACTGAATTTCAAAAGAGCCAACTTCCAGAAACTACGCTCCTTGCTAGAAGATACTAAATGGGGTAAAATCCTAGGAACAAAGAACACAGAGGAAAAATGGGTGTGCTTTAGGAGCATATTAAATAAGGGTATTAGCCAATGCATTTCAAATGGTAATACATTTAAAAGAGCTAATAAAAGCCCTGGGTGGCTTAACGCCAAGGTAAAAATTCATATAAATGCAAAGTAGAAGGCCTTCAAAAAATACAAGGCTGAGGCGTCATCATCAGCATTCCAACTGTACAAAGAATGCAATAAGAAATGTAAGGGTGTAATCAGGGCGGCTAAGATAGAACACGAAAGGCACATAGCAGAGGAGAGTAAAAAAATCCCAAGAAATTATTTAAGTACATAAATAGTAAAAGATCATATTGGCACCATAAAGAATGATGAGGGGAATCTGGTCACTAAGGATGGTGAGATGGCGAAGATTTTGAATGTATTCTTCTCCTCAGTTTTCACAAGAGAAATGGGGGGGCTTCAGTAACCAAAACTGCAATGTTTATCCTCATGACACGTCACAGGAAGCACCCTCATGGTGTTAATAGAGGGTCCTGAAGGAACTCAGTCAAGTAATTGCCAGACCGTTGTTCCTAATTTTTACAAACAGTCTACTGACTGGTGTGGTACCAGCTGATTGGAGAAAAGCCAATGTAGCACCAATCTTTAAAAAAGGACCAAGATATATCCCTGGGAAGTACAGACCAGTTAGCCTAACATCAATAGTATGCAAGCTCTTGGAGGGGATGATTAGGGACTATATACAAGATTTTAGTAATGAAAACGGTATCATTAGCAGTAATCAGCATGGATTTATTAAAAATTGTTCTTGCCAAACAAATCTATTAACCTTCTATGAGGAGGTGAGCTGCCATCTAGATGAAGGAAGGCCCGTAGACATAGTGTATCTGGATTTTGCAAAGGCATTTGATACAGTTCCCCACAAACGTTTACTGTACAAGCTAAGGTCTGTTGGCATGGACCAAAGGGTGAGTACCTGTATTGCAAACTGGCTACAGGAGCAAGTTCAGAGGGTAGTGATAAATCGGGAGTACTCAGAATGGTCCAATGTGGAAAGTGGGGTCCCTCAGGGTTCTGTCCTGGGACCAATCCTATTTAATTTATTCATAAATGATCTGGAGGATGGGATAAATAGCTCAATCTCAGTATTTGCAGACAATATTACGCTAAGCAGGGCAATAGCTTCTCCACAGGATGTGGAAACCTTGCAAGAAGATCTGAACAAATTAATGGGGTGGGCAACTACATGGCAAATGTGGTTTAATGTAGAGAAATGTAAAATAATGCATTTAGCTGGCAAAAACATAAATGCAATCTATTCACTAGGGGGAGAACATCGGGGGGGGGAATCTAGGATCAAAAAGGACCTGGGGGTCCTAGAAGATGACAGGCTCAGCAATGGCATGCAATGTCAAGCTGCTGCAAGCAAAGCCTTGAGGGTAGGGGCCGATGTGAGTGTGTGATATATGGGTATCTTAAATAAAAATAGGGATAATGGTAGACATGCACCCACACTCGCTCAGGTTGAACTCGATGGACTGGTGTCTTTATTCAACCTTACTAACTACATATATAGTTATACAATATAATATTGGCATGCATTAAAAAGGGAATTAAGGCCAGAGATAAAACAATAATTCTCACACTCTACAAGACTCTGGAGTATGCTGTCCAGTTCTGGGCTCCAGTCCTCAGGAAGGATGTGCTGGAAATGGAGAGAGTGCAGAGAAGGGTAACAAAGCTAATAAAGGGACTGTAGGATGTTTGTTATGAGGAAAGATTACAAACACTGAACTTATTCTTTCTGGAGAAGAGACGCTTGAGAGGGGATATGAATTCAATGTACAAATACTGTACTGGATAAACCACAAGTGGCTATGGAATAACTGGATAGACACTATAAGTAAAACAGAACTTCCTTTTTTTTTCTTCTCTCTCCCCCTCTCTTTTGCACAGTTGGGAGGTGAAACAATATATGAAAAAATCCGCGCAAGGGAAAAACCAAAAAAGGCAAATATATATATATATATATATATATATATATATATATATATATATATATAGTTGCCTGTGCAAATAGTTTCTAATACATAATTCTGAGGGTGTGGCTTGGCCAAGCAAGAAGATGGCCGCTTAACTGGAGAGCTCCTGCCTTCACCAGTGTTCTTACTTCTTCAATACCAGAGGTTTTTGTCGGATTGAACCAGCTTCTGACTATGGGGACAGCTTCCAGAACCTCTTCTGCTTCTAGATCCCGCTCCCCGAGAGAGCACACCGAAGGAATCAGCCAGAATATCCCAGAGATGTTCCGGACACAAAGAGGCAACATGGCGCCCTCCCACCACAGGCCGCCTCAAACCTCGGAACCACCACAGCTAGGTCTCCCTCCTTTACCTCAAGCATCCGCTCCGGTGCTCGTGGATAACGATGGTGCTCCCGCCCAGCCATACCTTAACATTCATGATGTGAGGACAATTGTTGCCGACATAAAGGACACCCTGTCAGCGGCCATTGCGGAACTGCGCATTGACATTCATACGCTGTCTGACAGGATTCGTGAGGTAGAATAAGTGAAGGCAAAACATGATCAGGTACTGCGCAAAGCTACTAGAAGGATCGACACACACACCCTTAAACTGAGAAACATCCAGCGACATGTCGAAGACCTCGAAAATAGAGGACGTCATCATAACCTCAGGATTAGAGGAATGCCAGAAACTATAACTACAGAACAAATCTCCACAGCTGTCACTAGCCTGTTTAACGATTTACTGAACAGGCCACCTCTGACGCAGATATACATGGAAAGAATTCACAGGGCCTTACGTCCCAAAGCCAGGGACACGGACTCCCCAAGGGATATAATATGCTGCATTGTAAATTTCAGACTCAAAGAAGAAATCCTCCGGCAAGCTAGAAGCAGACAGCAATTACTGCATACAGGACATACAGTCCAGATCTTTCAGGATTTGTCCAGTATCATGTTGCAACATCATAGAGACCTTAAACCAATACTGGATGTCCTCCGCACAAGAGGAATTCAGTACAGGTGAAAGTTCCCCTTCTGCCTCTCGGCCACTCATCTAGGATGAACAGCCCTACTAAAATTCCCAGAAGACCTGCACTCATTTTGTGACACTCTGGATATCCCCATAGTGTATGTACCCTATTGGTCCGTGGAATTCCACCATCCGACCTCAAGGAAACACGCACCACAAGAAGAACGGATGGAGGCACAAGAAGTACGGATCCACGGACAGAGATCCCTTTCAAGCACTAGAAGACGCAATCTGCGTTATGGTACCCACCATGGCACCAGCCCCACCGACTCCCCGCAATCTCGGAGAGCCAGGCGGGAATATTGAAAATACCCATCACACTGCATCCCTTCACAATCGTATGAAGTCATGTTTCGGCACAATACTTTGTCCTATACTTCCAGTTAAGTTGATTTTAGTTTTACCTAACTGCCTTGCTGTCGCTAACTAATGTAGAACTATGCAAACTGTGAACAGCAAAACAACAAGGTTTAGCCACACTTTGACTCTGTTGGGAAAGATGTACGGACTGCTGGCATTCCCACCCATTACCGCCTACCTGCTGCAGTTTACACACCAACTGACTCTCAGATGTCTATAGAGGACTGTACCATGTCATATGACACATCCTCTCACTCTCACTCTGTTCGCTGCATCCTTACATATTTTCAGCAATTCCTGTCTCGTATATCGGAGCAATTTGGCTCCCATAGTGACTGACATCTTCTCATCCTAAATGTTTCTTCCCTTTCAACTAACTTTATATCTCATCAGTAGCTTGTACTACATGTTATTGCTTTGGTATGGGTAAGGTTTAACAGACATACTTGTTTATAAATGAACAGATGGGGATATATCACGTTATGTGAGATGCCCAGCCTCACCTATATACAATTAGATAGTCATAGCATTATTCGGTCTTAGGACTGATTATCCCAGTATGCTGCTCCGCTTTATAATCTAGGCAACATGCCTCTGATGCCCGCGCATAGCATTGAGGGCTTCACCACACCCTATCTGACATAGGATGGTTTTATCTAACAACTACCACCACATACATATATAACCCGCTTTCACCCTTATCAATGACGCTTACTACCCTCAGCGTGTCGCACTAAGCGATAATTCTGTTTCTGAGGATCCAGCATCTTGTTGGAAAGACTCTGGTGGTACTGCAAATATCTTAAACTCCCTAAAAGCCCTCAATGCTATGATACACGTTCTCTCAGTATTAACTTAAACCCGCTGCAGAAATATACTTCTACAGGGGTAACATGTAAGACATCACAAGGAAGGGAGACACCTGGGAAAGGAAAGGCTGCACACCCCAAGGTGATTTCAAAAACGGAATTTACCCCCAAGAGTGAAGGGGCTTTCTAAGCAGCAATGAACAATGCAGATATTGTATGGTTTAAAAGGTAGCTTTATTAAACGTAGAACATTAGAGTAATCGTTTGGGCCCCTCCGCGGATACGGACCTATCCGCGAATTCGGACCAGACGCTCACCCTTGACTCTTGTGAACCCAGCCATTCTTTACACGACTTAATCGCAAACCCCCACCTAACTTTAATTTCAGGTCAATTTACAGCAAGCTTACCTAAATCTTTAAACTCCACATGGGGACTCTGTTCTCCACAAATAAACAGAGTGAACAAGGGACATGTATCCCTTTGTCGTACGAATGCCTCCAACCTCCTAAGTGTGATCAATTTATCCTCTTACAATCTATCTCCAGCGGAAGTACAAATCTTGTCCCGAGGATTAACCTTCTGTCCGGAACAAAATTTTGACGTTTTTGAAGCTATTATAGATCTACAGCTTTTCGCGCGCAGATTGCTGTTGGTACCGGATTATATGTGGTTGGCTACTAACATTGCAGGAATGGTGGTACTCCCTGTAATTACTGTATCGCACTTACTGTATCGCACGTCATATGCTTCCCTGTTTCCCCCATGTAATTTGTACTCAATGTGTTTTCTGTTCATATAATGTTTCCAATTAAAATATGGTCTCTATTGTATGCATCTCTCAAGAGAGATGTAAGCACAGTGCAAGTATTTTTGCAATAGGGATAGATGATGTGAGAACAACTTATGGACTTCTTGACTATATGCCAATAAGCTCCTAGTTCGTAGAAAAACATTTTCCATCCCATGCCTGTTATGGTATGGATTAGTGTATGTGTTTACAATTGTTGTTAAAATATAATGTTTTCATCCATACATGGGCCGTAATTCAGTGTCCTAAATACACTTTGAAAATCAACTTATTACGATGTATGACTTTTATGTTTTTTTCCACTCAGGTCCGGACCTGGGCCAGCCATCTCCCCCCCTTTGGGGGTAGCGTTTGCATTACTGTGCCTCTTCCTGGCAGGGGGAGACAGGTGTAGGGCCCTGCGCCTATCTACACGACCACTAGAGGGCTGCACTCTCTGGGACATGAATTCCCCCTGCCAGCGCCATTCCGAATCCTTCCGGGTGCCGTGTCCGTGCCTGTGTGGGCATCGCGGTGCGCACGCCTGCACATCATGTCACAATGCCACGTTATTACATCTGTAAAGACGGCGGAGCCGAGACAGCGTCAGCCGGGTGATTTACACATGGAGTGCTGATAGTCAGCACTATTCCCGCATAGGTAAGTAGGGTGGGGGTGGCTGGCACACACCTGTGGTCGTCACCAGCAGCCAATCAGTGTCTGAGTCCTTTACATTTAAATAGAGCAGGTCCCATATGGGGCTCTGCATTGGACCTCCCTAGTCCCAGCAGGAAGCATGATCCTCACAGGGGCTCCTGAAACACAGGTATTTTCACATTTTCTACACCTGACCATTCCTCGTTTTGTCAGTTTTATTGTAACACTTGCTTTACAATCTCACTCCAGCTACCATATACCTCTTTGGTGCATCCTCACAGACTGCTTTTCGCACACTGGTGTGCTGTTACACATTCTGCATTTCCAGGTAAACCACTTTAAAAAATCCACACTTTGGCATTTTATGACTTTTTGACATTTATTGCTGCATTCCTTTTTTTTTCTCACATTGTTGTTTGCTCTTTCACCCATACACTGATCACACAATCTGTATGCACACCCTTTCCTCTTTTTTTCTTTTGCTCAGCTGTTCCTTCCCACTCACTTTCACCCTCCCCAGTTTTGCACACACTACGATGCCTTTTTTCTTTCAGCACAATTTCTAGACACTTTTATCTTCCCTTATCTTCGTTCCTGCTGACTCAGTCTTTCTTTCTCTCCCCTCTACTTCTTTTCTCTCTGTGTCCTTTTCTTGTTCTCTTTTCTTTTTCCTTTGTCTTGTCCTAGGCCTAGGAGGCACCTTTCCCCCCCTTTTTTTCCCTCCCCACCTTCGTGTTTTCTTCCCCTTCCCATCCTTTTCCCCCTCACCATTCACATCATCCCTCACCAGTTTCCTCACTCTTCCCATCCACTCCCCTCCCTCTCCTTTCCCCCCCTTCCCCCTCTCCCCCTCCCCCTCCTTTTCCTCTTTTCCTTTCTCCTTTTCCTTCTCTTTCCTTCTTCTTTTTTCTTTGTTTCCTTTTTCCTTTTGTCCTTCTCAATTGGACATTTCTTCCATTTCCCAAACCTCCTTTTTTATTAATATCATTATCACTGGATTCATATATGTTTATACAAACAGATGATACTATTCTTTCTAAATGCTTTCATTGATGTTGCTGCTTGGTGTTTAGGCCACAGGCGCTGCTGACCCACCTGCCCCTTGCCAAACGTGGGGTATTTCCTAGATGTAAGTCATCGCAAGTTGCGCAGCTTCTGCTTGGCTCCCTCTCTTGGGGTGTTGGCAGACTGGGGGGGGCCCTGGTGTTGGGACCGGATAGTGGAGGCTGTTCTGAAAATTGTAGGCTTAGGAGACATGACTATACACATACTTTTGGTAATTATGTTTAAAACTCTCATTATATACAACTGTGCACAATCATATTGGTATTATTTCATTATGTATACGAAATTCTTCCACAGCGCATGCATTGCCTCTGAAGAAGACCTGATAGGGTCGAAACGCGTCAGAACTATCCACGCGCCTTTGTATTGCATAATTGATGTATAGCTTTGTACATGCTCCTGTGCTTTTTATAACTTTATGTACACAGTTCATGTCTTTTACTCTAATGTCCTACGTTTAATAAAGCTACCTTTTAAACCATACAATATCTGCATTGTTGTTCGCTGCTTAGAAAGCCCCTTCACTCTTGGAGGTAAATTCTGGTTTTTGACATGTAGGACATCACTTCCCCTTAGATTTGGGACATGCATTTGGGAGGATGGTACATACAGCACACGGGACCATAAGGTACCTGAGCTGGCTGGAAATCACTACACTATTCCCATAATGTAAACGACTAAGGGGTCTGAGTTCAGTAGAGATATCTCAATTTACTCTGCAGACTTGCAGAAGTACTATATAGTTCACAGATCTTGGGAATGGAGGTTTGCTCTTTAGACTCCCCTACCACTTATTTCCCAGTTGAATTTCTCAGCAGAATATCCACAGCTCTACGGTTACCCATTAGAACAAATGTTTGGTAGACACGAAACGGAAAAAGGCGACAGCTAGGCAGGCAAGTTATTACCAAGTTAAAGAATATAGCTATTCACAGCTTCCTCTAGGGCTCTGGTAAAGTCACAGGTACTTCTTGATTGCAGACCCTTCTAACTCAGCAATGTTTTGGTTACAGTTTAAGATTTCTTTTAGGATCTGTTTTATGGTTCTCTTACTATGCATATGTATTTTATGGATCCTGACATACATAATAATTTCAAACTATCGCTCAACTTCTCACTACACACACGCGCAAGAGATGTGCTTTTTCTCACCACTAATGGTTTTATTTGTTGTGTCAAACCATTATCGCACCCTCAAGTACATGCACTCTTAATACGGAGCCCTATAACTTCCTTAACTATCTCATGTTCCGCTACATGCTTCCCCACTCTTCAACTATTCATACATCACTCCTCGTAATTGATAATTCTTACTATTTATGACATTCACTCTCCTTCATTGGCCCGCCTCAAGGATTGGTGACGGCAGGCTTGCTCGCTTTTAGTAAGATCTTCTGAGCTAGGTTCTCTCCAACCCCCACACAGTGCAGTGGAACAGTTTGGACCTTGAGATCAGAACAGCTTCCATTGACGACACATTGTATAACTTACCCTCTTTCAGTAGAGGAGGTTACTCCAGTACTCCCCCACCTCATCCCCTCACAATTTGCTTTATTACTAGGATGGTCCTCCTCTAACTCGCTTTAGCCAACATCAGTGTTTAAGCACTCACCCACCAATAACTTAAAATGAACCCCCCCTTCATTTGCTAGTGGACACTCCAACCCGTGGCACACAGAGACACATTAGATCATCGCCCAACTCACAAGTAAAATTTAGTTCATTAAATGTGCGCGGGCTTAATATACCCGAGAAACTACTACACTCCTTAAAGCAAAACAAAACCCAGATAGCATTTATCCAGGAGACTCACTTCCGCTCTGACAACATCCCAAAACTCTCAAACCACCATTACCCTACGACCTTTCATGCCACCAATGATGAATCTAAAATGAAAGGTGTCTCGATTTTGGTAGTAAACACCTGCTCCTTACAAGTGTCAGAGGTTAAGAGAGACACTAAAGGTAGATATATTTTCCTCAAAGGGACTCTGCATAACAAACCCATAACACTGGCAAACTTATACGCACCTAACACGAAACAAGGAAAAACGGGGAGTTTGGGACTTTGAATGAGGCACATATACACAATGTGCCTCCATCCCTATTGCAAGGATAAAGAACGGGAAGTTGGGACTTTGAATGAGGTCAAGAACATTGTGGGAGTAGATTGATGAAAACAAAAAGTATATTTATTGAAAATAAAAGATGCATAAAAACATATCAATTGCATAACCACTTCAGGAGAGACATTGTAGTGAATATCAAACCATAAAAGTTCACACACACATAGTATGTGTGTATGCAACATGGGCATCAAGGGTACATTAAATATATATCGACTTGGCACCACATAGTGGTCACAACTGATGGTACAATACATTCAATAAATTTCATATATATACACATTGCAGCAGCCTAGGCGAGAAAAAAAAAAAAAAAAGGTGACAATAGTATAAAGAAGTACACTGAGACCATGATTGAAAAAATGTATATGACATGTTCATTGGTGGAAGGTGTAATCTGAGCAGGAGTCTGCATCATCAAATTGCCCCATGACATGTTCATTGATAGAAGGTGTAATATGAGCATGAATTTGCATCATCAAGTTGCCCGACGCGTTTCGTGTAAACCACTCATCAGGGGCTGATGCTGTGAGGTATCTAAAAGGTATGGTAGGATACAATTAATCCAATGATCACTAGTGGATGAGGGACAGGCAATTAAGCCCATCCTGTGTACTTACATGAAATGAGAGTTGGAAGGCATAAAAAGCCAAAAGCCAGGGCTGAGACGGTAGCCTGTACCGGGAGCTGAGGTAGTGTGGCAGTGCTGCGGCGGGGTGGGCACATACCCAGACCACCCCCACATCCACAGATAATGGGTTGCCAGATGGAATGGTGAAACATGGTGTTATACCAGTAAAAGTAAAAACTGCCGGGAGGGATCTAAAATAAAAGGATGGAAAATCAGTGTATCATAGTATACTGATAGGATAGATGGAAGATAGTTTGCATCCAGTGAGAAAGTGAAACCAAAACAAGCAGGTGTAGACCTCAACCAGATAGCTTAAAAAGGATGGTACATAAGGGTGTCAGAAAAGACCAAAGAGCCCAGTATGCCAGAACCAATTGGTAGAAAGGAATGGCTGGCTAGCAGGATGAGGAGTAGAGTGGTATAGCAATATCTTACTTGTATCCCAGGCAGAGAAAAATAGATCACGTCCTGTAGCAAGGAGTAAAAAGTTTGATCTGGACAACCAAGCTGAGTGGGGGGAGGCCGGATATAGCCAATCCGCACACGTGCATGCTGACACACACCAGCGTCACGCAAGCTCGGCCAATGCAGGGAGGGGCTCCAGCACAGGTGGTGAAAACCGCCCACGGAGGACGGCCCAATGTCCGGCTGGCCGGCTGAGATGGACACAACTCTGACGTGCCATGACGCAAAAAATGCGTCATCACACATAGGGTAAAGGGCGTGGCGCCGATGCTCTGTGGGCACCCGCCCACCTCCCCATAGCAGGGGGAAGGGGAGGGGGCACCCAGAGCGCATCGCAGCTCCCGGAAGTCAGACAGTGAAGCGGACCTGGATAGCTGAAATTGAAACTCAATCCCAGACTATTAGATGTGACAGTGTGTATCGCAAAGGGGAAAAGCTGCATCAACTCAAGGACACAAAAGGAATATGTCCTGAGATCATGCCAAGACCCGGACCTGGTGTATACAGATCCAGGGCTTGAAACTCACACGTGGGTGGCAGGGGGACACTGACAGCCCTGTCCATGGACCTCCATCCCTAAATTTGAAAAGGAAAAACGGGGAGTTTGGGACTTGGATGAGGCACATATACACAATGTGCCTCCATCCCTATTGC
This sequence comes from Lithobates clamitans, assembly GCA_037952925.1. Lineage (NCBI taxonomy): Eukaryota > Metazoa > Chordata > Amphibia > Anura > Ranidae > Lithobates > Lithobates clamitans. Next base: position 2,192,295 of record JBBGZY010000909.1, read on the forward strand.
AAGGATAAAGAACGGGAAGTTGGGACTTTGAATGAGGTCAAGAACATTGTGGGAGTAGATTGATGAAAACAAAAAGTATATTTATTGAAAATAAAAGATGCATAAAAACATATCAATTGCATAACCACTTCAGGAGAGACATTGTAGTGAATATCAAACCATAAAAGTTCACACACACATAGTATGTGTGTATGCAACATGGGCATCAAGGGTACATTAAATATATATCGACTTGGCACCACATAGTGGTCACAACTGATTGTACAATACATTCAATAAATTTCATATATATACACATTGCAGCAGCCTAGGCGAGAAAAAAAAAAAAAAGGTGACAATAGTATAAAGAAGTACACTGAGACCATGATTGAAAAAATGTATATGACATGTTCATTGGTGGAAGGTGTAATCTGAGCAGGAGTCTGCGTCATCAAATTGCCCCATGACATGTTCATTGATAGAAGGTGTAATATGAGCATGAATTTGCATCATCAAGTTGCCCGACGCGTTTCGTGTAAACCACTCATCAGGGGCTGATGCTGTGAGGTATCTAAACGGTATGGTAGGATACAATTAATCCAATGATCACTAGTGGATGAGGGACAGGCAATTAAGCCCATCCTGTGTACTTACATGAAATGAGAGTTGGAAGGCATGAAAAGCCAAAAGCCAGGGCCGAGACGGTAGCCTGTACCGGGAGCTGAGGTAGTGTGGCAGTGCTGCGGCGGGGTGGGCACATACCCAGACCACCCCCACATCCACAGATAATGGGTTGCCAGATGGAATGGTGAAACATGGTGTTATACCAGTAAAAGTAAAAAAATGGCCGTTTTTTCAGGAGCAGTGATTTTAATAATGCTTAAAGTCAAACAATAAAAGTGTAACATCCCTTTAAATTTCGTAGCTGGGGGGTGTCTATAGTATGCCTGTAAAGGGGCGCATGTTTCCTGTGTTTAGAACAGTCTGACAGCAAAATGACATTTCGAAGGATAAAACCCATTTAAAACTACTCGCGGCTATTGCATTGCCAGTCCGACAATACACATAGAAGTTCATTGATAAAAACGGCATGGGAATTCCCCACAGGGGAACCCTGAACAAAAAAAAAAAAAATGACGTGGGGGTCCCCCTAAATTCCATACCAGGCCCTTCAGGTCTGGTATGGATATTAAGGGGAACCCCAGACAAAATTTAAAAAAAAAAGTGGGGGTCCCCCTAAATTTTATACCAGACCCTTCAGGTCTGGTATGGATTTTAAGGGGAACCCTGCGCCAAAAAAAAAAAAAAACGGCGTGGGGTCCCCCCAAAAATCCATACCAGACCCTTATTCGAGCACGCAACCTGGCAGGCCGCGTGAAAAGAGGGGGGGACGAGAGTGCGCCCCCCTCCTGAACCGTACCAGGCCACATGCCCTCAACATTGGGAGGGTGCTTTGGGGTAGCCCCCCAAACACCTTGTCCCCATGTTGATGAGGACAAGGGCCTCATCCCCACGCCTCTGGCCGGTGGTTGTGGGGGTCTGCGGGCGAGGGGCTTATCGGAATCTGGAAGCCCCCTTTAACAAGGGGACCCCCAGATCCCGGCCCCCCCGTGTGAAATTGGAAGGGGGTACCATTTCACTAAAAAACTGTCAAAAATGTTAAAAATGACGAGACAGTTTTTGACAATTCCTTTATTTAAATGCTTCTTCTTTCTTCTTTCTTCTATCTTCCTTCATCTTCTTCTTCTTCTGGTTCTTCTGGTTCTTCCTCCGGCGTTCTCGTCCAGCATCTCCTCTGCGGCGTCTTCTATCTTCTTCTCCTTAGGCCGCTCCGCACCCATGGCATGGGGGGAGGCTCCCGCTCTTCTCTTCATCTTCTTCATCTTCTTCTTCTTCTCTTCTTCTCTTCTTCTCTTCTTCTCTTCTTCTCTTCTTCTTTTTCTTCTCCGGGCCGCTCCGCATTCATGCTGGCATGGAGGGAGGCTCCCGCTGTGTGACGGTGTCTCCTCGTCTGACGGTTCTTAAATAACGGGGTGGGGCCACCCGGTGACCCCGCCCCCCTCTGACACACGGGACATGACGGGACTTCCCTGTGGCATTCCCCATGACGTCACAGGGAAGTCCCGTCAAGTCACCGTGCGTCAGAGGGGGCGGGGTCACAGGGTGGCCCCGCCCCCCATTATTTTAGAACCGTCAGACGAGGAGACGCTGTCACACAGCGGGAGCCTCCCTCCATGCCAGCATGGATGCAGAGCGGCCCGGAGAAGAAAATGAAGAAGAGAAGAAGAGAAGAAAAGAAGAAGAGAAGAAGAGAAGAAGATGAAGAAGATGAAGAGAAGAGCGGAAGCCTCCCCCCATGCCATGGGTGCGGAGCGGCCCGAGGAGAAGAAGATAGAAGACGCCGCGGAGGAGATGCTGGACGAGAACACCGGAGGAAGAACCAGAAGAGCCAGAAGAACCAGAAGAAGAAGATGAAGGAAGATAGAAGAAAGAAGAAGCATTTAAATAAAGGAATTGTCAAAAAATGTCTCTTGTCATTTTTAACATTTTTTGACAGTTTTTTAGTGAAATGGTAGGGGTAAGTACCCCCTTACCATTTCACACAGAGGGGAGGGCCGGGATCTGGGGGTCCGCTTGTTAAAAGGGGCTTCCAGGGGGCGTGGCTAGCCAGCGCGGTGTATGGACGCTCACTGAAAGAGCTCCTCTCTGCCAAGGGCCATTAGACACTCACAGCGACTTACAGCCTAGAAATTTACTGCCATCAGAGCGGTTCAGCTGGGGGAACATCAAGGATGACATCCAGGAAAAGAAAAGAGGATATCTACCCCAACAAGCTGCCAGATTACTTCATGTGGCAGCGGCGGTCTCCTGAGCAAGATGGCGGCGGCAAGCAGGGGAAAGGCACACGAGGCTCTCACACACAGAACGGCGCTGCACAGGGGAGAAGATCAAACAGAGCTTACAATTCACCCACCGCTGAGCAGTACTCCCTGCCTCCCTCAGCCTCATCCAGCCCAGCCAAAAGCAAGCCAAAGCTGGATCACACAGAGGAGGATGATGAAGAGGTAAGCTTGCACTCATCTCAGGATGATACCAGAGAACTACAAGACTCCATAACTGACTTCCCCACCGCTAATACACCAATAATGGACACTACACTTAAAGACATGTTGATATCTCTCAGATCCACATTGCATGCTGACATTCAATCACTGACTAGACAATTTAAGTCTGAAATATCTTCAGTGAACAAGAGAATCTCACATGTTGAAACAAAGATGCGTGAATTTGCATGCACCTTCAATGACCTAGTTGATGCCCACAATGATAGAGATGATGACATGCTGCAACTGAAACTAAAATTATCAAATTTAGAAGATAGGTCCAGGAGGAACAACGTTAAAATACGTGGGATACCTGAATCAGTTAAAAATCCTGACCTGAAACCTCACTTTATACAAATGCTGAAATCTGCCCTTCCAGAAGTTCCCCAAGATGAACTAGTAGTGGATCGTATCCATAGACTGCCTAAGCCTAAACATGTAGCCGCCCACCTTCCCAGGGACACTATTGTCAGGATACATTTTTATCATGTCAAGGATCAATTTATGGCAGCCACAAGAAACCATGATTCCCTTCCAGAGGAGTTCCAAGAACTATCCTTTTATGCTGACTTGTCAGCTTTCACCATGCAACAGAGGCATCAACTAGCTTCTATCACAAAGCCACTGAACAACCATCATATCACCTATCGGTGGATATACCCAGCAAAACTCATGATAATAAGAGAGGGAACTACACATGTGATCTCTAACATCAAAGATGGGGTCCGCCTCCTGCGAGATTGGCAAATCATTCTCCCTGACGCAGACATCCAAGACAACCATGGCTAGAAAGAAAGAGGTTCACAAACCAGATCTATTTCTAGGCAACCTCTACTGCTATTGCATCCCTGATGGCCCCGGGGATTGCCACCTTTCGTTTACCTGTTAAACATCCCTCGATTGAGTGGTTATTCCTACCGCACAGATTCTTTTAAGAATCACAAGTTTTGTTTGTTGCTGTTAACTGTTTTCTTTTCTTCAAGAAGTTTCCAAGAATAGGATCCATCTCTGTGCAACCCAAGGAACCACCTACTGCACCACCTGAACAGAAACCCCACCTGCAGTATTTCATCACAGCATATCCGCAACAGCCACCACCTGAGAGTTCCCTCAACCGCAAGTCCCACCTTATGGACCACCACACTGCCAACGACTGACCATCACCTTCCTGATCAGAATCGAGCCATTCATTGGCCTCAAGGTAACCGGCATCTACACTGTTGTCAAGGCTTATAACTAAGAATAACTGAAATCCTCACCATGCCAATCAAAATTGTATCCCTAAATGTAAAAGGCTTAAACAGCCCATACAAACAGCAAATGGCCTGGAAAGAAGCTAAAAATCTTCACTGTGATGTGATATGTTTCCAGGAAACCCATTTTGCAGCAAATAAATCACCTAATTTTCAAAATCGCCAGTTCCCGCACATTTTCCAAGCAAATTATACCTCAAAAAAAAGGGGTGTTGCCATAGCTATTAAAGATACTGTACAATTCCAAAGTCTAGATATCCATTTGGACAATTCAGGCAGATTCATTATCTTAGTATGTGAACTTAACGGCAAAAAATTCACTTTAGTGAACATTTATCTTCCAAACTCCAAACAGCTATCATTCCTAAAAAAAGTATGGAAAAAAGTCTCATCGATGCAACAAGGTCATACCATTATGTGTGGAGACTTTAATGCTGTCCCCAATAGAGACTTAGATGTATCCAGCCAGACCAAGCATTCAAGAAACAGATTGACCCTGAAAGATTTCATTTCATCTTCCGGTTTGTGTGATGTGTGGAGGTGCCAACATTCCTAAGAAAAGGACTTCACTTTGTTTTCCAGCGTTCACCATACATATTCTCGAATAGATTTGTTTTTAGTAGATAAATTTATCCTACAACAGATTACTAAATCTGAACTGCATTGTATTACATGGTCGGACCATGCTCCGATATCTGTAGTCGTGGGGGATTGCTGCGCCAAGACCAGGGCTAACAGATGGCGCAATGACATTTTCACAATATCTCAACCACAAAATCTAACGAAAATCGAAAAAGCAATTAAAGAATTTTTTGCCATCAACGCCCCCTCGGTGAGTGACCCCTTCACACTATGGAACGCACATAAGGTTTACGTGAGAGGTCTACTCATACAGATGAGTGCTAGAGCAAAAAGACAAAGACTAGAAAAGCTCAATGCTATATTAGCTCAAATTCAACAGTTAGAAAATTTAAACAAACAACATACCACACAAAATATAAGAGAAGCACAGTTTAAGTCCAGGCAAGAATTGCGAACTCTGACTCCTGATATCATGCCATAACCACCAATTGAGATCACTAAAAGCTCAGACATATAGATACGGGAATAAAGCAGGGAAGTCTCTAGCCACACAATTAAAAGAAAAAACTATTAAACAAAAAATATCTCACCCCATTAACCCCAAATCCAACAAAAAAGTTAACAACCCACAAGAAATAGCTGATGCCTTTAGCGATTACTACGAGCAACTATATAACCTTAAAAAGGACCCAGATATTTTTCAGCCCAATGACTCAGTGATTTCAGAATTTCTGGAGTCAATACATCTCCCTAAAATATCACAAGAAGATTTGGCATACATAAACCAACCATTTACGCTACAAGAAACAAACGACGCTATCAAGCGTCTCCCCCGCAACAAAGCCCCAGGCCCAGATGGTTACTCTTCAGAATATTATCAATTATTCTCCTCCATCCTAACCCCCCACTTACTTCCTGTTTTTGAAGCTGCAACAACTACAGCAAAATTTCCCTCAGAAATGCTTACAGCCACAATCATAACTCTCCCCAAACCAGGCAAAGAACCCAATCTTCCACAAAACTTTCTGCCGATATCTTTATTAAATGTAGATGTCAAATTGCACGCTAAACTGATAGCAAACAGATTATCAAGTGTTCTACCCAACCTAATAAACTATGACCAGGTGGGATTTGTGGTGGGTCGCCAGACCACAGATGCCACCAGAAGAATGTTACATCTTCTTCATTTGGTGGAGGAGAACAAAGAGCCTTCTCTGCTTCTGGCTTTGGATGCAGAGAAGGCCTTTGATAGAGTGCATTGGGGGTACTTGTCCAAAGTCATGGATAAGTTTGGTCTGGTCGGTCCATTGCAAAAAGCAATAATGGCGCTATATTCTTCACCCTCCGCATTTGTATACGCAGAAGGCATGTTCTCTAAGCCTTTTCTCATTACAAATGGAACAAGACAGGGGTGCCCTCTGTCCCCCATAATTTTCACCATGCTTATGGAACCACTAGCGGAAAAAATAAGGTCCCATCCCTCCATACATGGTATTACATCACAAGAACGCCACCCACAAGATCTCATTATTTGCAGACGATGTTATTCTATCTCTATCGAACCCAGACAAATCATTACCCACAGCACATGATGTCCTTGCACAATTTAGTAAGATATCTTACTATAAAGTTAATGCATCTAAATCCAGCATATTAGGAATACATATACATAAAAAACTTGAAAACCACCTCAAACACTCCCTACCATATCCCTGGACGAACGAATCAATTAATTACCTAGGTATTAAGCTCACTTACCCAGTTTCGAAAACATATAACACTAACTATACCCCACTTCTCTCCTCCTTTCAGCCAGAACTGTCTAGACTCGGGAAACACCACTTGACGTGGCTAGGCCGATTAGCAGCGTACAAAATGCTCATCTTGCCGAAGCTAATATACATATTCAGAGTTCTACCAATACCAGCACCAGCATCATTCTTTAGATCAATGCAAAAACAATTATCCAACTTTGTATGGGCAGGGAAAAGACCAAGGTGCTCCCCTGAAATACAAACTAAAAACAAAACGGTGGGAGGCATGGGTTTACCAATTCTGAAAGACTATCGCACAGCTGCAGTTCTGGACCAACTTAAAAACTGGTTCTCTACCCCTATTACTAAACCTTGGTGCCACTTGGAAATTGTGCGATTAAACAAATTGTCACCATTATCATTTCTAATTGCTGCCAAAGCACATAAACAGAGTAGAAGACCCCTCCCACAAATAATACAAGCAGTACTACAATCTTGGGAAGAGATCAACATTACAGGGAATGAATTTTACCCTTCAACAATGATACCCATTCCCCTTGACACACTGCAATGGACAATTCCCAACATTAACCTTCACAACTGGTATAAGGCAAAAATACTAAATATAGTGGATATCATGTGTGGCAATAAGCTGTTACCGTTTAGCTCTATACAACATAAATTTAATCTCAATAATTCTGAATTTTTAACATATACCCAGATTACTTCATACCTTCAAGCGGCTAAGGCCACACATGTGTCCATAGTAGAAAAAGTATGGACCTTCCTCCAATCCAAAAACCCCAATATAAAAGGAATAAAAATGATCTACAACTCTCTCCACTCTAAAGATGCTTTTACAAAAAATAACAAGATTATCAAATGGGAAAAGGAAATAGGCAAAGAGTTCACAGATCTACAATGGAAACAGGCGATTACTAATAATCGTAAATTATCCAGATGTGCCAACTATGAAGAACTAACACAAAAACTAATGCTAAGATGGTACTACACACCGTATATTACGGCAAAATTCTCTAGAGACAACTCAAACTTATGCTGGAGAGGGTGCGGACAGATAGGGACCCTAGCACATATACTATGGTCATGCCCAGGAGTCAAAAAATTTTGGTGGAGGGTCTATGATATGCTTTCTAAATTAACTGATTACACGGTGGTCCCAATCATAGAACAAGCTATTCTAGGATTAAATATGGACCAATATAAACCTGAACATAGATGTATAGTAACACAAGTCTTGCTGGCAGCAAGAATGGAACTGATATACAGGTGGAAATCTATTGATGTACCTACTACTAAGGACATAAAAATAAAAATAAACACTATAACAGAATATGAAAAAATTATGGCATACAGAGATGGAAACTTTTTAAGGTTTGAATCTAACTGGTCCCCATGGAAACTACTTCTCTCTTCTAATTATTTGTTTTAATCTTTCGTTTAGTCATTCAAACTAGCTGTAGCTGGTAATTTATGCAAAGTAATATATCTCCGTATTCCCCGAGTCATTCTGATTATTATTTGAATGTTTACTGGTTTACTAATACATTATAGGGGGGGATTCCTGTGTGAGCACAGTGTGTTCCCATTGGGGTGCCCGGGGATCTCTTCCCCCTTTATACAAGTTCTGTATTCCCTATTATATGTCCACAGTTATTTATGAGACTCGAGTAATTATTCATATCTCACAGATTCTTTACAGTAATAAAGCAACAATCATTAAGATACTTAGAAGAATGCTACAGACATATTTAATGTTTAAAAAATTTAATTAATACTTTCGAATGCTTTCTGTACAGTTAGTACAGGACTGTTTTCAATATTTTACTGTATGACTGCATTTATGTGTATTTGTACTAAATATTTTCTCAATAAAAATTATTTGAACAAAAAAAAAGGGGCTTCCAGATTCCGATAAGCCCCCCGCCCACAGACCCCCACAACCACCGCCCAGGGTTGTGGGGATGAGGCCCTTGTCCTCATCAACATGGGGACAAGGTGTTTTGGGGGGCTACCCCAAAGCACCCTCCCAATGTTGAGGGCATGTGGCCTGGTACGGTTAAGGAGGGGAGGGGGAGCTCTCTCACCCCCCCTCTTTTTCTGCGGCCTGCCAGGTTGCGTGCTCGGATAAGGGTCTGGTATGGATTTTTGGGGGGACCCCACGCCGTTTTTTTTTTTTTGGCGCGGGGTTCCCCTTTAAATCCGTACCAGACCTGAGGGGCCTGGTATGGAATTTAGGGGGACCCCCACATCATTTTTTTTTTTTAATTTTGGCCAGGGTTCCCCTTAATATCCATACCAGACCTGAAGGGCCTGGTATGGAATTTAGGGGGACCCCCACGTCATTTTTTTTTTTTTGGTTCGGTGTTCCCCTGTGGGGAATTCCCATGCCGTTTTTATCAATGAACTTCTATGTGTATTGTCGGACCAGCAATGCAATAGCCGCGAGTAGTTTTAAATGGGTTTTTTCCTTCGAAATGTCATTTTGCTGTCAGACTGTTCTAAACACAAAAAACATGCGCCCCTTTACAGGCATACTATAGACACCCCCCAGCTAAGAAATTTAAAGGGATATTACACTTTTATTGTTTGACTTTAAACATTATTAAAATCACTGCTCCTGAAAAAACGGCCGTTTTTAAAACTTTTTTTTGCATTGATCCATGTCCCCTGGGGCAGGCCCCAGGTCCCCAAACACTTTTTTTGACAATAACTTGCATATAAGCCTTTAAAATTAGCACTTTTGATTATTCATGTTCGTGTCCCATAGACTTTAACGGTGTTCGCGTGTTTTCAAACAAACTTTTTTCCTGTTCGCATGTTCTGGTGCGAACCGAACAGGGGGGTGTTTGGCTCATCCCTAATCCTATCTCCCAATGGTGTAGAGATCAAAATCCTTTGGAAGCATTGTGTTCATCTACAAGTCCTCAAAGTCACTTAATCTCGACTATATAATCCATATTTTTTGGTGAGACAGACCACAAGCCCAGTGTTAGAATATTATTCCAAATTCATAATTCGGCACTTATAGGTGTTATATTATATTCATGGCAAGCTTGCAAAACATATTTGGTTTTATGATTAATCATAATAAATAGAGTATGTGTGAATGACCTTGATCAATAGATTTGACATGATTCTTCTTCTAAAGCTGAGCATTGCTGGATTTTTCTGGTGTAGCCAATTTGAGTATGACATTTAAGTTCTTTGGTATAGAATGTCACGAGAAGACGAAAATAGACACGTGTCCACATAGCTAAAGGAATATACATTGTGGATTATATTCTGTTAAGTTAAGTTAGTTTGTAGTTCCAGTCATATTAATAAGTACTAGTATATAGTTACTTAATGTAAAGTTAATAATATGTGTTCATATTATATAGATGTTTGGTTATATGACATTACATGATCAGCATATTACTTCAAGTATGGAGTGTTACATGTGGGCTTGTCAATCGTATGCCATATATGACTATGAGTGCATACTGAAGCTAGCAGTAATGAATATGTGCCATACAAGGTTCTAAGTTGGTGTGAGGTTATGACGTTCACACGTTCACATGTAACATATAAAGCCAATGCTTCCATATTGAAGGACACACAGACACACAAACAGACACACACACAGACACACAGTCATTAGGATAGATGATACTGACATGTACACAAGATACTTTGATAAGTTGGGACAGATGTCAATTCTGCCAGAAGACTGAGAACGTCATTTCCTGTTTCTTCTTGGACGACACAAGACAGCATGGAGACAGCAGCCATGAAGCACACATGCCATCATAAGCTTAATACAGCTTTATAACTTTTTATTCTATATCATATATTTTTACCCACACTGAACTGAACTATTATACTTTTTACATTGTATTTATGATGCCAACTGTGTGACAATAAACTCACACTTTGTTTTAAGTCAGTTTGGCTATCAATGCTATTTCATCCGGAAGCGCCTCTGAGATACAAGAATATTAGATATTAATAATATTCTTCACCCAGCACTGTCAATCAGAAATGGGAGAGTGAGCTTAATCTAGACCTCCCCAAAGAGGATTGGGAGAATATATATAAGCATATACATAAAGGCTCTATCAACATCACAGCACAGGAAAACAATTATAACCTGTACTCAAGATGGTACCGCACCCCTGAACGTCTACATATCTTTCATCCAACCATTTCTCCGATGTGCTGGAGATATAACTCTAAAGTAGGCTCTCTTCTCCATATCTGGTGGGATTGTGCTACATAAAACCTTTTTGGGAAAAGGTACACAACTTGATAGCTCGCATCACCACCTACACCCTGGACTTTACCCCCGCATAATTTTATTTTTTTTCTTAAATAATCTTTATTAACATTTCTTTAAAATATACATACCTTACCACAAACATATTAAAACAACCCCGGGTTCATGTATACATAGTTCACCAAAGAGAAGGCAATGTACCCCCCACCCATTCCTGCTATATTTCCGTTAAACCTACTTATTCTATCCACAAGTTAAAAGTTAAAACTTCCTACCCTATGTTGAGACGACAGATAGCTGTCCCCCCCCCCCCACCCTCTTAGTCCCTACCTCCCCTCCCACCCCAACCCAAATCTTACCTACATTCACTTAATCCTTACACCCAATGCTTATTAACCAGGGGTTCCACATCCTTTCAAATTTTTTAAGGTTCCCTCTTCTAATATATAGAACTCTCTCCTTCCATATTATATCATTTACTATTTTTGCCCACTCCTCAACCGTCGGGGGGAGGGCTGTTTGCCATCTTTGCATAATCAACTTCCGGGCTTGATACAGGCATCTCAAAACTGCTGTTTTTAGCATTACCTCCTCTGAATCCCACGCTCTATATCCAAAGATGCAGAATCTGACATCTGTCTCCAAAGATATCCCCCACTTACTACTGATGGAATCAACTACCCCCAACCAATAACGAACTAACTTGGGGCACCTCCATACCATATGTATCAGATCACCCTCCTCCCCACACCTGGTACATTTGGCATCTAATCTAATACCAAAACGAAATAGTTTTTTTGGGGTGTAGTATGCTCTATGTACCAACATTAAATGAGAAACTCTCTGTGTTGGGGATACTGAAACCTCCTGCCCTATCTCCAGAATTTTCCTCCATTGTACATCTGTTAACTTCCCCACATCCATCTCCCATCCCTCCCCGCATCCGAGATGTTCTGGTCTTACAATACTTTTATTGCACAATTGCGCATAAATTCCTGAGAAAAAGCCCTTTGTCTTCCCAGGTTTAACCACTTTCTGCAGCAATGCTGCGTCGGTCCATACTAGGAGGCCTGCCCTAAATTGAGCATTCAAAGCAGCTCTCATTTGTAGATACCTAAAAAAGGTTTGTCTCGGAATACCATTTTCCTTTTGAAGATTCTCAAAGGTTTTTAATACATTCCCTTTATACAACTGGGATAATCTATTTATGCCCCATCTCTCCCACTCTTTGAACTCCCCCATGGCTACCATCTCCTGTAAGTTCCTGTTGTGCCAGAGGGGAGCATATTCTGTGAACCCAACATATCCCATTATGCTCTTTGTTACCTTCCATACCTTTATTATCATCTTAATTGTGGGCCCACTACCACGAAGTGAGTCTGCCTCCAGTGCCTCCACCAGTGTCTTATGTGGCGCCTCCAAAGTTAACAAACCTCTGTCAGCACTTCCACCCCCTACATGCTGCAACTGTGCCACCAGAAAATAGCACCCTGGATGCGGGAGGGCAATTCCTCCCTCTTTAACTGGCAGTTGTAAACTCTGGAGGCTAATCCTAGCCTTCCCCCTGCTCCATAGTAGCTCCCTAAATAGCGTGTCAATTTTTTTAAACCACCTTTTATTCACCCACACCGGTGAGTTATGTAACAAATATAGCAATTGAGGCAGCCAAACCATCTTGATTAAGTTGCCTCTCCCTGCTACAAACAAGGGCAGTCGGTTCCAGATGTCTATTTTGCACTTAAATTTACCCAGTAGTGGAACTAGATTATCTTCAATATACTGATTGGGATCTTTTGTCATATTTATACCCAAATAACGAATTGTTGAAACTACTTTTAAATGGGATATTCCTGACAACACAAGATTATTAGGGGTGTCTATTGGCAATAATGCCGATTTCCTCCAATTCACCACTAGTCCTGACAAATTACCGAACCTCTCCATCGTATCCATTACCTGCCTAAGGGAGCTTTCCATATCTCCAAGAAACAACAGGACATCGTCGGCATATAGGGCAATCCTCTCCTCCCCTGTTCTTCTTACAAACCCCTCAATCTTTGAGCAGGACCTAATAGGTATTGCTAATGGCTCCATGGCGAGGGCGAAAAGCAGGGGGGACAGAGGGCAGGGCACCCCTGTCTTGTCCCCCTCTCTAAACATATTTTCCCTGAGAATTCTTTATTGACCTTAACTCCCGCGCTCGTGCCCTTATACAGTATTTTTATCCATTTTATAAAAACGGGACCTAGGCCAAATTCTTCCAGAACCCGCCAGAGATAAGCCCACTCCAGGCTGTCAAAGGCCTTAGTTATGTCCAAGGATACCAAGGCTCTTGACCCCATATTCTCTGTCGGGGTCTGGGGGTTCAAGTATACCCTCCTGATATTCATACTCGTGGTCCTGTGGGAAATAAATCCCGTTTGGTCCGGGTGTATAAGTTTATAAATAGTTTTGTTGAGCCTGGCCGCCAGCACCCTCGCCAAGATCTTGGCGTCCATACACAACAGAGATATTGGCCTATATGCCGACGGTTCCAACGGATCGCCCCCCTCTTTATGGAGCAGGATAATGTTTGTTTCGGTCATAGAGTCAGGCAACCTCCCTGCCTGTAAAGCCCAATTCAGTGTTTTGAGTAGTTCTGGAAGCAGGATCTTCCCGTATTGCTTATAGGTCTCCACCGGGAGACCATTTGGCCCCGGGGATTTTTGGTTTGCCATTCCATTCACCGCTTGTTGTAATTCAGTTAGTGTGATTGGCGCGTCTAAACCCTCTCTATCCTCTCCAGCAACAGTAGGGACCCGTATTTCCTTAAAAAATGTATCCAAGTCCTCCTCTCCAACAATCCCCTGCGACCTATACAGGTTTTCATAATACTTCCCAAATGCATCCGTAATCTCTAAGCTCTGAGAAGATATCTCACCATTTGGGGTCCTAATTGCAGGAATCGTCGAGGAGGAGGAGTTGGTTTTCACTAGATAAGCCAACATACGTCCCACACTTTCTCCTTCCCCAAAGGTCCGTTGTCTCTGAAAAAGTTGCTTATTCTCCCCCCTCCTTAACACTGCTATTCTATAGGTCTCTTGTTTATCCTCCCACAACTTCTGCTTCTCTAGTGTTGGGTCCTCTAAAAATTGCTTCTCTGCCATCTCCAAATCCCTCCTAATCCCTTCGTCCCACTCTCTTGCCCTCTTCTTGACCCCTTCCACCCCCTGGATTAGGATACCCCTAAGGAATGCCTTCAATGTGTCCTATTGTATACCCGTTGTAGTTGAGCCTTCATAGGATTTTACAAAGTCTTCTAGCTTTGTTATTATCCTCTCTGGTTCCCCCATTAACTCCAACCAATATGGACTCAGTTTCCAAAATCCTCTAGCCTCCCTACCCCCTATACTCACTGAGGCCACCATCAGAGAGTAGTCCGAGACCCCTCTCGGAAAGTATATTACATCCTTTATTATTGGTACCGCTTCTGCATTCCCCAGGATCATATCTATCCTGGAGAAGGTGGAATGGGAGGCCGAGAAGCAGGAATATTGCCTTACTCCAGGATTCCGGACCCTCCATACATCTGTCAGACCTGCCTCTGCCAGGAACTGGCCCAACCGGCCCTCTGCTACATTATGTGTTTGAGCTCTCGGTGGAAATCTGTCTAGACCTTTATTCATCACCTCATTGAAATCTCCTACAACTAATACTGGAGTGTCTGTTTTGTCCAACATGAATTCCATTAGGTTATACAGCACTTCCAGTTTAAACAGTGGGGGAATATAGATATTGGCTATAACATACATTCTGTTTTCTATTGAGCAGTGTAAAAAAACATAGCGGCCCATACTATCTACCCTGGCCTGCCGACAGGAGAACCCCACGCCTCTTGTCACCATTATGCTCACCCCCCTAGAATAAGAGGAGTAAATCAAATGGTATTGGGCTTGAAACCTCCTGCTTTGAAGATATTTCATTGTGTCCTTTGTCAGGTGGGTCTCCTGTAGGCAGACCAAACCCGCCACCCTTGTCTCCAACAGCGAAAAGATGGCAGACCTCTTATTTGGGTTCCCCACCCCCCGTATGTTCCAGGAGCCTATTTTAAGAACCTTGGACTGCATCACAAGAGCAAAAAGCAGGAAATAGCACCTAAAAACCCAGTTATACTAAAACCAAAGAAAAAGGACACCCCAGCTTTAGACTTGGTATATTGCCTTGTGTCAAAAAAAAAAAAAGAGAGAGAAAAAAAAAAAAAAGAAAAAGACAAAAAAAACCTCCTCACCCATTGTGACTCCAAACCCGTAGGGCAACTGAAAAGAGACCCCACTATTGATACCATAATGTGCATTACATATATAAATAGAAAAAAAAAAAAAAAGAGTTCCCTTAATTACCCTCTGTACTTTAAAACCCATAGGGCTTGCCTTACTATTCTTACTATTACTTTTCATTCTGGTGAATATTCCAAGTGTGCCCCTTTATCTTCCGCTTTCTTATTCATAGTGTTCCTGTCGTATTTACCACACATGTGCTTAAACCTACATCCCCCCTCCCCCCTTCCTACCTCCCTCCCTACCACCCCAAATACTAAGTGTATTTTAATTTCTCTCTGTCTTAGTTTTACAAACCCCCCTCCTCTCCACCACCTGTCTACCCCCCCTCTCCCTCCCCCAAGCCAACCACCCCTACCCTCTCCCCCCCCTTCCCCCACCTTACCAGGTTCGCCCATGGGGCTTTATTCATGACCACCTCATACATTCCCTGTGACATACCCATTCCTAACATTTTCCCCCCTCCCCCTACTAGCAAAATACACATGTGCCAAATTTTAAGTGTAATATTATCCTCTTCCCTCATTCCTACTTTAACATGCAACATCCCTCTTCCACCCTATACCAAGTCCATGTTCCTTCCCACAGTCCCAAATCTTCATCTCGGGTATCCTAACTCTCCGGGCTCCGTTCCTTAGGTTTCAGTCTTTGTTTATTTCCTTCATACTAACGTGTTACTCCTGTCGGGGAGTCAAAGAAGAGAACCTCCCCCATTGCCTCTACCCGTAACCTGGCTGGATACAATAAAGCATACTTGACTTCAAATTTTTGTAAGGTACGTTTGATCTCCACAAAACCCTCCCTGCGTCTCTGCAGCTCCGGCAAAAAGTCCGAAAAGAATGACATTTTTGCTCCATTGTAGAAGATAGGCCCCTTCTCTCTAGCTTTACGTAGTAAGATTATCTTGTCATAGTGATTCAGGAATTTCATTAATAAGGACCTAGGGCGGCCTCCAGACAGCGGAGCCCTAAAGGGAACCCGATGGGCTCTCTCGATCGCAAACTGTAAAGAAAATACATCTCTTCCGAACACCTCTATAAGCCATCCTTCCAAAAAAGCAGTAGGGCTAGGCCCCTCACATCTTTCTGGGAGACCCACTATCCTTACATTGTCCCTTCTCAGGCGATTTTCCATTTCATCCATTTTCTCATTAATTCTACCCAATTGATCCTTCATGGTTTTAACATCTTGTTGTAGGGGAAATACCTCATCCTCCATTTGGCTCACCCTTTCCTCCAGGCCTGTTATCCTATCTACTGCCTTTTGCAACTCCTGCTTTATTAATAACAGTTCATCTTTAACCTCTTTAATTTGGCAGCTTAGCCCCTCCACTGATGTTTTACACGAATTGATCGCTTGAAGTACCTCCCTCAAGGTAGGTTCTACCTCTATGGCGGGGACGGAGGTTGGTAGTGGCATATGAGCTTTTTTCACTATCCCTGTACCTTTATTAACATTTGCGTTCTTGGGCCCTGCTCCTGCTGAGGCTGATGACGCCTGTCCCTGACTTTTCCTGTCCCCTGAGACTTTAACTTGTGTTACTTGCCCATTTTTTGTGGGGGTCTGTTCAGGGGTGTGTGCAAATTTCTCTAGCTTTGCTGCTGCTGCTGCCGCCTGATTTCCCTTCTCCTTTGCTGACCGCAATGACTGGGGCCCCAAATTCTCTGTGTTGACTGGTTCCTCCCCTCTCTTCCTTGACATTGCCATTGTTAACTTTGTGTATCCAAATGCCACTGAGAGAAAAACAGTCAATAAGGGGGGGACCCAGAGATCAGCGGGGCTCAGAATTACACAAACAAGAACTGTCCCTTTAATGCGAAAGCAATATCATCGGCACTGCAACCTCCGATCAAGCGGTATTCGTACTGTACAGCTTGAATAGTTAGTTTAAACAGTTGTACCACAGGTGCTCATACGCTCCTCGGTCCCCTTGTTTGTACTACAGGGTCACTTACACACTGTCCCTTAGCCACTAGTGCAGTAATCTGTCAGGGCCTAAGCCCTATTTCAAAGTCCCGCTCACCTGCCACTCCAGTCTCCGGGCTTCAGGGATGCAGCGTCTGAACCCCAACCAACCTCCAGGAGTTCTACAGGTATCTTTGGCACAGGTTTTCCGGGACTCCTCCAGCCCCACAGTCGCCGGTCTTCCTCTCTCGCCGCTCCGCAATGGCTCAATGTTAACTGCTCCACCAGTCTCCAGTTACGCAGGCGCAGTAGCTACAGCGGCTCCAGCGGGAGTGTGTCCGTATAGTTTGGCTGTTCAAACTTCAGGCGCCGGTCCCTCTGCCGAGCAACACCTCCTCATTCGTCCGCTTCAACACCGGTCAGCTCAGGACCCCGAGAGCCAGCCGGGCACCAGACTGCCTGGTGATAACAGCCGACTAAACGCTCCAACAGTAGCAGCAAGCAGAATGGAGATTCTCATCCCGCTGCTCACTCACACTCCACACTCCGTCCACACCCACGTCCGGTCACGCCCCCCCTTCTCCTGCATTCTGCACTTTGTGCATCTTCATTGGCCGGCACGAGCTTACCCCCGCACAATACCTGCTACACCACACATCTCTGCCACAATCCACCTACAGAAAATCACTAGCACTCCATCTCATCAACGCAGCTAAGCAATGTATTCCAGTACGTTGGAAAGACACTAACCCACCCAAAATATCTGACTGGCTGAAACGTGTGGAAAAAATAGCGGAAATGGAGGAGTTAATACACCAAGCTAAAGACAACACAATGAAATATCGCAATACATGGGCCTGTTGGCTTCATTTCCGAGACTCCCATGAGTTTATGACATTACTACAATATCCACAACCTAGGCTCACATATGGAACTCACTGACACCTACATTAGATTGCGTACCTCGGGCTACGATTGGAGTGTCCGCCAATACCACCATACCCTTGCCCATGCCTAATCGCTTCATTCTCTTCCCCCACGACACACATGTCTAGATAACATCTGATATCCTCATCTTAAGTTTTATTCCCACATGGACCATGCAGACCACACACCCTTCCTTTCAGACATCAGATCTCCCTTCTGTTTTTAAAACCAACACCTACGCCTTCTCTAGAAATCCCCTACCCTCAATTCAGACCCCCAAATTTTTACGGACATAATCTTATCACCGAACTCCTTAGATTAAGAGGGATCAAGGTTCAACAGAAAGGACCAACAATGACAATAGATCACAATAGGTTCTTAATACCCTCCCCCTTGCACAGTCTGCTCCCGTTTGGGGTGCAAGGGATGGGAGGGCTCATGCCCCAGTCCACATACAACTTACGGATACACCCTCTAACCCCCATCACCAGTTAGTTAACATTATCTCTAGGTACATTTCATTTTCAGGAGATGGTTTCAGTTTATTCAAGGCCACTAGATCTTCCAGATAATTAATAATAGTAATTTTAAGCGATTAATGAAGAAACGTTTGCTTCTCTTATGAAAGCTCTGGCTCCATGATTTAAATGCCTTACCTTCTCACTTTATGATCTCCTTAACAAATTATTGCTTAATAATATGCTTGTAAAAACGTACTAAGTTTGTATCTGTCATTTATCCATCGCATGTATTATTATTTCTTGAATAAAAACTTTTCGAAACAAAAAAAAAAAAGTAATACATAATTCCAGAGCTAGTGATCCTATAATGATATAAGAAAGGGGGCGTTTGGACAAAACATTTTTCTTTATGCATTCTCCATTGGTTCATATCATATTTTCCAGCGCCTTATGAATGTATGCCATGAGATATGAATGGAATAGATACTGGTAGATTGTATGGGAATAAGAAAGGGTGAGCCTAGTTATATGGGTCAGATATATTAGATTCCGTGAGTCTAGCTTGTATGTACAGGTCGAATGTAATACTGTATATTCCAAAAAAAATACCTAACAATTTACTGCATCAAAGAGTATATTGTATCAAAAGATACCCATGGGCGCAGTTCGTAAAGATCCAACATGCATGGTGTTCTATACCATCAATAAGATTAAAGGACACTGGAGAGGTGAAAATAAAAGAACTAAGATCTCACAAAATGAAACAAAATGGATTTTCCAGCTAGACACTCTCCAACCAGTAGGAATGAACATCGATGTTGACTTAAATAGTTTCCTCACCAATTTTTAAAACACACCAGCACCAAATGTTTCAATTTTTTGGAGCATATACCACCAAAATACACAACATCCTATTTAAAATATATCAATATAGTGCAATTTAAGGTATCTTAGGGGTTATGATTATATAACATTCGACCCTCATACCACATTTGACCTTTATTTCAGGTCTTTATTTCAGGTCTACTGCTTACTCCAAGGCACACCTATATCTGAGACCTATCTGACATACATTCTTATAAAACATTCATATTTTCTACACTTGTTTAAATTTGTCCCTTTTGTTTCTTTTAACATATGAGGTACAACATTTTATATACATCATACGTCATAAGACCCTTACAGTGCTAGGAATGATCTCTCCTTTAGGCCTCCTACTGTTTTTTCCATAGTTGACAAATGTTAAGAGTATTAGAACACAATTAATGGGAATCTTTTTTAACATTACTTTATGCCCCTTATGACACGTTTTTGTTGCATAGTGGCGATAATGGGTTTCCTCTTTACGAACTGCGCCCATGGGTATCTTTAGATACAATATACTCTTTGATGCAGTAAATTGCTATGTATAGTTTTTTTTGAATATATTACAGTCGACCTGTACATACAAGCTAGACTCACAGAATCTAATATATCTGACCCATATAACTATGACCCCCCTTTCTTAGTCCCATACAATCTACCAGTATCTATTCCATTCATATCTCATGGCATACATTCATAAGGCGCTGGAAAATATGATATGAACCAATGGAGATTACATAAAGAAATGTTTTTTTTTTTTTCAAACGCCCCCTTTTTTAAATCATCATAGGATCACTAGCTCTGGAATTATGTATTACAAACTATTTGCACAGGCAAATAACTTCCCCATCCCTAAAAAATTCAAAAAAATTTGAATGCCTTTACTGAAAACTCGAATCCCCCATCCTTGAAAACAGACATACTCCAAACAATATGTCAGGCTTATTAAGGATCCATCTCCACTCTCATCCAATAGGTGGCAAATTGATCCATTAATTCATATATATATATATATATATATATATATATATATATATATATATATATATATATATATATATATATATATATACATATATATAATTTGTTTTAAGTTTAAATATTTGAATTTCTCATATTTTTATATATATTTTTATTCAATTCTGTATAATTTAATTATGTTTTGATATACTCACTTCCAAATGAGGTGTGACTAAGATGAGATTAATGTTGTGCATATGCCGTCGGAACATTGAGCCCCAATAATATTAGTATGCGGTAACCTCCTTAACGTTAGGCCATTAAGCCCTTATATCAATTAATTAACAACATTATATGGGCAAGCATCCAAGGAAGTTTGGACTTTTACAGATCCAAACTTCGGGAGTGACTTTCATCATATAAACCGTAAGCTGGTTTAAGGATTCAGGGATTAGCCAAACAATAAGGGCTTCGGTCTCCAATATTGTCACTAAAATGGCCGCTGTTATCGAAACTGTGTGCAATTGCAGTATGAACACCGCATGCTGTTTAAGGACAGGAGGCGTAGTAAGATGGACGTTCCTGTTGATGTCCAATGACGAAACGTGTAGGGTGGGGTTACCAACGTCTTACGTCACCTCCGGCTAGATGAAGACAGCTTTCTGACGGCTTTCATCCATTCATACTTTCATGCTTATATAATTCATTGCAAATGTGAGTACAATTTTTTAATCAATAAAATGAAGTTTAGAAAAATGGTTTTACACTATTGGGCATCCCTTCTCTTACACATGATGAACATACCAAACACGGGTAACAACTTTTAAAGCACAGCACAAGACCGCCAGGGATTGCTACACAGTGGCAAATACTGTGGCTGCGCAGTACCCCTGTAGGGGTGAGGCTATTTGGTGAGTGCATGCACAGTAGGAGCACGAATAAGGAGCACCATCACTAGCAAGCACCTGGATAAAAAAACTTTTTCTACATTACTGTCTCTCAATAAGCAGCAAATACTGGATTTTTTTCAGAGCACATGTCACTTTATTATATAGTTTATTTTGTCATCACTGAACACTTTTTAAGCACTTAGCACTTTTTTCATGCACTTTCATTAAAATTGTCTATAAATAACTGTGTAAAATGCACTATTAATTAATTTGATCATATTGCCATTTACATTGCTAAAGGTTTCAGTTTGCACATGTTTTCCACCAATAAGACACCCAGGGGGTGCAACACAATTTGGATATTTTATTTCAATCACTTATACCCAATTTTAATAAGCAAATAGGGGAGTAGGTTGGGTAAACTGGATTAACCTTTTGTGGTTGCTGTGATCGCATTGGCAACCGGCTTCCAGAGGGTATAACACAAATTTGTTTACTTCACCTATTCACTTCTAATTTTCACACAGGTGGTGCAGAAAGCCTTATTATCATCTATATTACAGAGCTGTTGAATAGTAAAGGTCGCAGTTTGCATGTATAGTTCTCACTCATAAGACACCCGGGGGGTGTAATACAGTTTGGACACTTTAGACCATCAAATAGAGGAGCAAGTTGGATAAGCAGGTTTATCCTTTTTGGTGTTTAAAGAGGAGCTGCACCTTTAAAAAAAAATATTAAAAGCCAGCAGCTACAAATACTGCAGCTGCTGACTTTTAATAAAAATAAAAAATAAAACGGACACTTACCTGTCCCAGGGTCCAGCGATGTCGGCAGCCGAAGCCGATCAATCGCTCGGCTCTTGGCTGCCCCTGCCGCCATCCTCGGTCAGGGAATCGGGAAGTGAAGCGCTGCGGCTTCACTGTCCGGTTCCCTACTGCGCATGCGTGAGTTGTGCTGCGCCTCTGCACTGGTCCCGTTTGTGTGCTGAGAACTGTGTGTTTCCCAGCACACAATGGGGGGGGCGGGCTTCTGCGGATATTCTGCGGTTGTCTAAGCCTGGAAGTGGCTGCAGATACCTGTATTAGACATACCTTCATCATCACCCCATTGCACTCCACCTAGGTGGAGGTGTACTTGTAGAGGCAGCAGTTCCCTTTTTACCTTTTGCCTTTTTTGGTTTTTCCCTTGCGCAGATTTTTTCATATATTGTTTCACCTCCCAACTGTGCAAAAGAGACGGGGAGAGAGAAGAAAAAAAAGGGAAGTTCTGTTTTACTTATAGTGTCTATCCAGTCTATCCAGTCATTCCATAGCCACTTATGGTTTATCCAGTACGGTATTTGTACATTGAATTCATATCCCCTCTCAAGTGTCTCTTCTCCAGAAAGAATAAGTTCAGTGTTTGTAATCTTTCTTCATAACAAACATCCTCCAGTCCCTTTATTAGCTTTGTTACCCTTCTCTGCACTCTCTCCATTTCCAGCACATCCTTCCTGAGGACTGGAGCCCAGAACTGGACAGCATACTCCAGAGTCTTGTAGAGTGTGAGAATAATTGTTTTATCTCTGGCCTTAATTCCCTTTTTAATGCATGCCAATATTATATTGTATAACTATATATGTAGTTAGTAAGGTTGAATAAAGACACCAGTCCATTGAGTTCAACCTGAGCGAGTGTGGGTGCATGTCTACAATTATCCCTATTTTTATTTAAGATACCCATATATCACACACTCACATCGGTCCCTACCCTCAAGGCTTTGCTTGCAGCAGCTTGACATTGCATGCCATTGCTGAGCCTGTCATCTGCTAGGACCCCCAGGTCCTTTTCCATCCTAGATTCCCCCCCCCCCCCCGATGTTCTCCCCCTAGTGAATAGATTGCATTTATGTTTTTGCCAGCTAAATGCATTATTTTACATTTTTCTACATTAAACCACATTTGCCATGTAGTTGCCCACCCCATTAATTTGTTCGGATCTTCTTGCAAGGTTTCCACATCCTGCGGATAAGCTATTGCCCTGCTTAGCGTAATATTGTCTGCAAATACTGCTATCTAAACTGTGCACAATCGCAGTATGGACACTGCATGCTGTTTAACCACTTCAATACAGGGCTTTTTTTTAGTTTCTATTGTAAAATTTAGCAAATAAGTAATTTTTCTTCATAAATTTGGGCCAAAATGTATACTGCTACATATCTTTAGTAAAAATAACCCAAATTAGTGTATATTATTTGGTCTCTGTGAAAGTTATAGAGTCTACAAGCTATGGTGCAAATCATTGAAAAATGATCACATATGATCACATCTGATCACACCTGATGTACTGAAGGCCTATCTCATTTCTCGAGGCCCTAACAAGCCAGGAAAGTACAAATACCCCCCAAATTACCCCTTTTTGGAAAGCAGACATTCCAATGTATTTAGAAAGAGGCATGGTGAGCTTTTTGAAGTTGTAATTTTTTCCCACAGTTCTTGGAAATTTTTTTTTTTTTTTTGCACAAAATTGTCATAATAACAAGTTATTTCTCTCACACAGCACATGCATACTTGCAATGACACCCCAAAATACATTCTGCTACTCCTCCTGAGTATAGTGATACCACATGTGTGAGACTTTTACACAGCCTGGCCACATACAGAGGTCTAACATCCAACTAGCACCGTCAGGCGTTTTACGAGCATAAATTGCACATCTCATATGATGACAACCTATCACACTTTTGAAGGCCCTGGAGCACCAGGTCAATGGAAACGCCCACAAAATGACCCCATTTTGGAAAGCTAACACCCCAACATATAATCTATGAGGCATAATTAGTCTTTTGAATGGTTCATTTTTTTCCTGAAGTTTTTGGAAACTGGAAAAAAATGAAAACGCATTTATTTTTACACAAAGTTGTCCATTCATAAGATATTTCCAACACATAGCATGTGCATAGCAAAAATGACACCCCAAAATACATTCTGCTACTCCTCCTGAGTATGGCGATTCCACATGTGTGAGACTTTTACATAGTCTGGCCA
Organism: Lithobates clamitans; assembly: GCA_037952925.1. NCBI lineage: Eukaryota > Metazoa > Chordata > Amphibia > Anura > Ranidae > Lithobates > Lithobates clamitans. The sequence goes on from JBBGZY010000909.1 coordinate 2,216,594, forward strand.
CATACAGAGGCCCAACATCCAAGTAGCACTGTCAGTTGTTCTAGGAGCATACATTACACACAAATTCCTGCCAACCTATCACATTGTTGAAGGCCCTTCATATTTCTAACACATAGCATGTACTGTACATACCAATTACAAACCAAAATACATTCTGCTGAGTAAAGGGTAAAGAAAAGATTACCTGCAGTTTTAGTAGTGCAGTGGTCCACAGAGAAGAGCATCGGTCCAGGCAGCAGGCAGGAACGTGGACAGCGACAGCAAAACAGGCAGCAGGCAGGAATAGTCAGTACAGGTAGAGATGTCAGCACAGCCAAAGCATTAGTCCAGATAGCAGGCAGGGATGTGGTCAGCAGCAGCAAAAGGATCAAAGGATCGTCCATGCAGCAGGCAGGAATACTGTCCATAGTACATGCAGCAGGCAGAGGTATGGTCAGCACAGCCAGAGTATTTGTCCAGGGAGCAGGCAGTACCATCAAGCTTAGGGCATCGGTCAGGAAAGAATGGGGACAGGGGTAGAGGCTTCTCCCACCCAAATCGCTTTGAAGCCTCCGGGCAACCAGACCCTGTTATGGGAACACAGAAAACCAAAAACTGGTTTTCTGAACTCCGAACACTATTTTGGAGCCCCTCACATATGTGAGACCCCTGTGTAGCAGGGTGAAAGATCAATCCAAGGGGCAGGCAAAAACATGGTCAACAGGCCGAGGTCAGTGCAGGTAAAAGACTGAAATAGACGGTAGGCAGAGGCATAGTCGATACAGTCCAGGGTCAGTTCACGTGAAAGGCAAAAACATGGCGGAAAAACAATGCAGACGGTAGGCAGAGGCATAGTCGAAAAACAGGCCAGGGTCGGTTCACCTGGAAGGCAATAATGTGGTTGGTTGAGGAAGGGAAATATTCAGGACAGAAATTAAAAACGGGGAAATGGCAGTATGACTAATAATTTTCCAGAGTGTGATATCGCCTGAAGCATTCTCCGATGCAAAGGACAGGTTGGGAGGGACAGTCGGTACAATGGAAGCTGGTATCTTTCCTAATTCCTCTTTTGGTGCACACCTGACATTTTTTATGGCGTCGTCTTCCGGATCCTGTTGGTGGAATATGGTCTGGGAAATGGCGCTCATGTAGTCTGCTGACAGAATCGGAGCAAATGCTTTCCTGGGGGGGATACTTGCTCATAAATCAGGGCAGTGACAATGTCTTCAATAAACTTTATGAAGGTGGTGGGTGTTTCTGTGGATTTTTGGTAGATTATGAAAGAATTTAAAAGGGCCAAATGAAAAAAGTAAATTGCGACTTTTTTGTACCAGAATAAGGATTTTCTTGTTGAAAGATAGGGCTGCAACAACTGATCGTTTAAATCCACCCCCCCATGTATTTATTGTACTCAGTGATACAGGTAGGCTTGCGAACGGTACCGCGTCTTCTGTAAAGTGCCACCGAGGTGTCATTGTGGATGGTGGACATGATGTACACGTCTTTTCTATCCCTCCACTTCACAGCCAACACTTCTTCGTTCCTCAAGCTTGTCGATTCCCCCCTTGGAATGTTTGTGGTGACAAGACGCTGTGGGAAGCCCTTTGTGTTTTTTCTAGTTGTACGACAGGCCAAAGTTTGTTTGAGATATAGGTGGTGGAGAAGGGGCAAACTCGTATAATAATTATCCATATAAATATGGTACCCCTTTTGGAGGAGTGGGAATGCCAACTCCCAAACAATTTTCCCACTTATTCCCATGTACGAGGGACACTCAAGGGGCTGGAGCTGGGAATCTTTCCCTTCGTACACGCAGAATGCGTACACATAACCGGTGGCACTTTCACAAAGCTTGTTAAGCTTCAAGCCATACCTCGCCCTCTTACTGGGGATATATTGCTTGATTCCCAGCCGGCCTGTGAAATGCACCAGGGATTCGTCCATAGATATATTTTTTTTAGGGACATAAACTTCGGCAAACTTCTGGGAAAAAAAATGAATTAGGGGGTGAACTTTATATAATTTGTCAAAGTTTGGGTGATTTCGGGGGGGGCACTGTGAGTTGTCTTCGAAATGCAAGAAGCGCATTATGATTTCGTATTGGGTCCTGGACATGGCTGATGAAAAAACTGGCATATGGTGGATGGGTTTTCGACCAATACTTATGAATTTCATTTTTTTTGTAAGCCCCATGTTCAGGGTTAGGCCTAAAAACAATTTTAGCTCCACTACTGTTAGCGGTCTCCACTCAAAAGGGCGGGCATAGCTGGGGCTGGGGTTGGTTGCAATAAATTGTTGGGCAAACAGATTAGTTTGGTCCAAGATGCCTTGAATCAATTCGTTAGGGAAAAATAAATTTAAAAAATTCATTTGTGAAAATCCTGCAGTGTTGACCTGCACAAGCGGCTGTGCTCTGGAAGATGGGTTTGGGCCCTACTACTTTGGCGTCCACTTGTGCTGGGCCTTTCCTCCTGGGGTCTAGCAGCGCTTGTACTGGGCCCCTCCTCTTGAGGTCTACCGCCGCTGGCACTGCTGGTAGCTGCCTGGTTTTCAGACCGTCGTCTTTTTGGACAGACTACTTCCTCCTCTGATTCGGATCCCGATGTGCTGCCTTCGGGGGGCTCATATTTCGAATCAGAACCAGAATCTGAACTTAGCGGTGAGAGCTCCCCGTTGCTTTCATCGGTCAGACTCAGTATCTGGTATGCCTCTTCTGGGGTGTACATCTTTCTGGACATAGTGGCTGACTAGCTGTATGTACTCTGATGGCAAGTGATGAGGTGGCGGGTACTCTGGTGGCAGATGATGAGGTGGCGGGTACTCTGGTGGCAGGTGATGAGGTGGCGGGTACTCTGGTGGCAGGTGATGAGGTGGCGGGTACTCTGGTGGCAGGTACTCTGGTGGTGAGGTGGCGGGTACTCTGGTGGCAAGTACTCTGGTGGCAGGTGATGAGGTGGCAGGTACTCTGGTGGCAGGTGATGAGGTGGCCGGTACTCTGGTGGCAGGTGATGAGGTGGCGGGTACTCTGGTGGCAGGTGATGAGGTGGCAGGTACTCCTGATGGACAGGTACTCTGAGATGACAGGTACTTTGAGATGACAGGTACTTTGAGGTGGCAGGTACTTTGAGGTGACAGGTACTCTGAGGTGACAGGTACTCTGAGGTGACAGGTACTCTGAGGCTACAGGTACTTTGAGGTGACAGGTACTCTGAGGTGACAGGTACTCTGAGGTGACAGGTACTCTTTATTTAGGAGGGGCGATCTGGGCACAGTAGTACATATGTAATTAGTAACTCACTGTTAGCTGATCTCTTCTCCTCACACTGGATCGGTGTGTGAGGAGAAGAGCCCAGCAACAGCAGTTACTGTCTGTGATTGTTTACATTAGTGACCGGCTGTGATTGGACACAGCCGGTCATGTGATGCAGAGCCATGTCATTGGCTACAGTGATCGGGGCTAAGTTGTATCCAGGGGAAAAGCCTCAGCCCCGATCACCGCCCTGATCACCGCTCTTCCGCCGGAACCCGCAGAATACACGCCGCTTCCCAATGCCGCTCTGCATCCGTCGGTTATGGTTATTCCCGGTTCTGGATGTAAATCTGCCTGTCTGCCGTTTCATGAGGTATACTGGGCACCCACATCCCTCAGAGCACCTGGGGAATGGTGTCCCATCCTCGCTGTTTATGCACCCCCACTGAGCTGTGTCAGACTTGTGTCTGACCTCACTCAGCCTGGCCGCTAGTGCACCACGCACGCGCAGACCGGCGCATGTGCACTAGACTACCAGGTGCGCCGGTCCTAGTGCCCGCCATCTGCGGCAGTTGCGGTGGACATAGGAGACACAAGGATGAGTGTGTCTCCATGGTTACCGCGGGTGGATGCATATCCTGAAATATCGCAGTTCAGAAGGCCAGGGAGAGGGGACTGCAACCCCCATGGCTTGGGCGGCCACACATCCAAGCTATTCCAACCACAGCATCACACAGCTCATGCCCCAGGTGGCCAGGAAGAAACTGCGGTTACGCCCTGGTATGAAATGAGAGGAATCAAAAAAGAAAGGAAAAATTGCATGTATATCACATACTGTAACAAAGTGCCAGAAAACAAGGTTCTTAGTAGATAGATAAGTTTAAATATAGTAGTCCAAAATAATTTGGATCAATGCTGTATTGATACCTACTTTCTATAAAAAACATAGACTTAAAGACATTTCTTGTTTGGGTCTATTTGATAATTTGCAGACAGGGGAAACCCCATGTAGATTTAGAACTTGCTACAACCAGTACTACATACACATCCATAGTAGATATTTTATGATGTTGTGCCCAGTTGGCACAGCATGTCATGTGACATGTAGCTTGTAGCGTTTATAAATGTAAATTAGTATGGTTGCCTAACCAGGGGTCAATGCAGCCACCACTCCAGTCCCTCAAACAAAGGGCTGGTATGATAGCACCTCATTGATAGCGGGTGGCTTAGTTGCCACAAGACGCTCAATCCAGAATGTCTTCTTCTGGAGAATGTGTTTATTCCAGTTGCTGCCGCGTGGGTCTTGGGGTACCACTTCCAAAACAATGAAATGGACAAGTGGGGTGTCAAACTTGTGGTACAGGCCAAAGTGGTGGCTAACCGGAGTAAGCATTTTGGTGAATTGAGAGTAATAAATATGGTCATATATGTGCTGCTTCAACTGGCGAATTGTCTTGCCTACATAAAATGCTCCACATTTACACACCATCAGATAGATCACTCCCTGCATATTACAAGTTGCATGGAAATTTGGATAAAACATTTCCCCATTGGGCATACGGAATCTTGTGCCCATCTGTACCCATGGGCAATAAGTGCACTGTTCGCAAGTGGAGATTCCTCGATTCATCAGTGTGGTGATATCATTTGGTCTGTATTGGCTTGTTGTTATTTTGTTGCCTATTGAGGGATTTTTAACGAAATACTATTTCTGGGGTGTTTCTAACATATTTATAAAGAATGGCGTCTTCACTTAGAAGATGCCAATGTTTTTCCATACATGTACAAAGTTGTTGGTGCTGGGCGGAATATCTGGTGATAAATTTGGTAGTCTGATGTTCTGGATTAGATTTCACCTTGGAATAAAGCAATGAATTCCTATATCTATTTAGAGCTTTGTTATATCCCTTTCTAAGTAGGCTTTTACCGAATCCCTGTTGCCACAGGCGTAAACGAAGCTCTGCTGCTTGAGTCCTAAACTCTGATTCGTGTGTACAGTTCCCAAGAAGGCGGATGTACTGGGCATATGGTATGCTATGAACGAGAGAGATAGGGTGTCTGCTATGTGCATGCAATAGCGTGTTGCCCACGGTGATTTTCCGGTACAGTTTTGTGGTTAGATTGTTAAATAGATCTTTATATATCAGTAAGTCCAAGAATGATATACTTTCCTTGTGCCAAATCACACTGAATTTCAAATGAAACCTATTGATGTTAAGCTGATTCATAATTTGATGATTCGACAAATCACCTGTCCAAAATCATTTGACAAATGCCTGTCCAAATAATTTTCTTGATGTGTCTAGCATTGCCCCACAGGAAGTATAATATTTAGTATTTCCTCCAGGAAAAATCAATGCGTCCCATATTTCTTTTTACAAATCATGTGTCGTATATGTATGTATTTTATGTGAACTATTAAAAATGTGTTATTTTTATACGTGCCTACAATGTCCATTTTTCCCAATTTCAATATTTTCAGATTATGTAGGATGTGGCACATCTATATTAAAGATGTTTTATTGCCACCTTAGGGCATTGCAATCAACTGAATTTCATTTTGATTTGCTATATAACTATAGAGTCGAAGAAGAGTGTCCAGTAGAATATTTTGCAGAATGGACTCTATATTTTGTTCCTGTGGGAAACGTTTGGTTTTTCTTTTTTGTGTTTTTTTTTCTTTTTTATAGGAGTCATGCAAGTGCAAAGCCTTCCAGCACATATGCTCAATCCACTACCAGAAAGGGCATAAAATTTAGGTTGGCCTATCCTGCCACACTCCGCCTGAGTACCCCTGCTGCAGAATCCAAATCCTACACACACCCGGACATCTCTCAGGATTTGCCCCACGGGACCAGGTTTCACCCTCAGGGTCCTAGGGAACAATACAGCCCTTGAAAAGATTTGCCCAAGAGTCCTCTCCATACACATGCTTCACTCCAACCTCAGATTCACTACCTTGGGTTCTAATTCAGCTCTGACACTCTCAGTTCATTTCAGCAAGCACTAATTTGGATTCTTCTAAGCCTCTTTACTATTGGACTTATTCTTTATGTCATTCAGCTTTGCTATTGGTGTTCTCATTTGACACTCCTGCATGTCTTTTGTATCATATGCTGCCTAATAGCTTTCACAGCCTTTCCTGGGCCAGACGATGCTTCTCTCTTCTCCTTTGTGCCTCAACATATTAGACCTCTAATGCCGCGTACACACGGTTGGACTTTTCGGCTACAAAAGTCCGACGGACGCCGATGAACCAAGTCCGGCGGACAATCCGATCGTGTGTGGGCTTCCCCGGACTTTCAGCTGACTTTTCCAGCCGCAAATCTGACAGACTTTAGATTTGGAACATGCTTCAAATCTTCACGTCGTAACTCCGCCAGACCCAGAAATCCGCTCGTCTGTATGCTAGTTTGTCGGACAAAAAAACTATGCATGCTCAGAAGCAAAAACGAAACGGAAGCACTCGGTCTAGTAAAACTAGTGTTCGTATTGTAGGTAGCTCATTCCTCATGCTTCAAATTCTGTGATCGTTGAATGCAGCGCATTGAATGTCTTCATTAACAATGCTATAAGAATGAAGATGTTTTGCTGTTCCTATTTACACAGAGTTCTCCCAAACTGATTTCTAGATTATTTTTCTCTTTGATCTCATGAATGATATAGTATTTTTTTTAAATACTAAATACATTTCAGGGGTGGGTAGTGGGGTTCCCCAGGGTTCTGTGCTGGGACCAATCCTATTTAATTTGTTCATAAACGACCTAGAGGATGGGATAAACAGTTCAATCTCTGTATTTTCAGACAATACTAAGCTAAGCAGGGCAATAACTTCTCCGCAGGATGTGGAAATCTTGCAAAAAGACCTGAACAAATTAATGGGGTGGGCGACTACATGGCAAATGAGGTTCAATGTATAAAAATGTAAAATAATGCATTTGGGTGGCAAAAATATGAATGCAATCTATACACTAGGGGAAGAACCTCTGGGGGAATCTAGGATGGAAAAGGACCTGGGGGTCCTAGTAGATGATAGGCTCAGCAATGGCATGCAATGCCAAGCTGCTGCTAATAAAGCAAACAGAATATTGGCATGCATTAAAAGGGGGATCAACTCCAGAGATAAAATGATAATTCTCCCACTACAAGACTCTGGTCCGGCCGCACCGGAGTATGCTGTCCAGTTCTGGGCACCAGTCCTCAGGAGGGATGTACTGGAAATGGAGCGAGTACAAAGAAGGGCAACAAAGCTAATAAAGGGTCTGGAGGATCTTAGTTATGAGGAAAGGTTGCGAGCACTGAACTTATTCTTATTCCCCACCACCACTACCACCACCCCCACCCCACCCCACCACCACCCCCACCCCTCCCCACCCCCACCACCACCCCACCCCTCCCCACCCCCACCACCACCCCACCAATAACCCCACCACCACCCCACCAATAACCCCACCACCCAAAAAAAACACCCAAACCAAAAAAAAATAAAAAAATTTACAAATACTGTACTGGTGACCCCACAATAGGGATAAACTTTTTTGCAGAAGAGAGTTTAATAAGACTTAACCTAACCTTAAACTACGTAGAGGGTTCTTTACTGTAAGAGCGGCAAGGATGTGGAATTCCCTTCCACAGGCGGTGGTCTCAGCGGGGAGCATTGATAGCTTCAAGAAACTATTAGATAATCACCTGAATGACCGCAACATACAGGGATATGTAATGAAATACTGACACATAATCACACACATTGGTTGGACTTGATGGACTTGTGTCTTTTTTCAACCTCACCTACTATGTAACTATGTAACTATGTAAAAAGCCATTTCTCCATACTAATACTACTTTTTACACATTTTTTTGGGGGGGGGGCTTTTCTTTTATATTTTATCCAGATTTCTTTTATGATTATTGTCGAAATTATTTTATCTTTATCTAAATTTTTTTTGTTTTTGGGTTTTGAAAATTAACAAAGAACCATTTTTATTTTTTTTTGTAGTTCTTAAATTGAACACAAATAAATTTTTCTTTTCTTTTTTTTTTCTTTTAATTTTGTTTGGTTAAAGTTACCACAAAGAACCATTTTTTTGTATTTGGATTTTTTCTTTGTATATAAAGTTAACACAAAGAACCTTTTTTGGTTATGTATATATTTTTTTTGTTTTTTTTTAAGTTACCACTAGAACATTTTTTTTTTTGGTGTTTTTGCAACCTCAAGGAGATTGTTGTCCCTTGTTAACCACTTGCCGACCGCCTCACGATGATATACGTCGTCAGAATGGCACGGGCAGGCAGAATCATGTACCTGTACGTGATCTGCCTCCCGCGGGTGGGGGGTCTGATCGGACCCCCCCGGTGCCCGAGGCAGTCGGCTTCTGTCTGGCAGCGATCAGACGTGAGGGGGAGGCCATCCATTCTTGGCCCTCCCTCGCGATCGCTCCCAGCCAATGAGAATCTTCCTCTGCCTCTGTATAGAAAACAGAGGCAGAGGAAGTGATGTCTTTGCTCCTCGGCTCGGTATTTTCCGTTCCGGTGCCGAGGAGAAAAGACATCCGAGTGAGTGTAAAACACACTTACAGTAGAACATGCCAGGCATACATAACACCCCCCCATCACCCCCCAATCACCCCCCCCCTGTCACACTGACACCAAGCATTTTTTTTCTCTGATTACTGCATTGGTGTCAGTTTGTGACAGTTAGTGTGGTAGGGAAGTTAGTGTTAGCCCCCTTTAGGTCTAGGATACCCCCCTAACCCCTCTAATAAAGTTTTAACCCCTTGATCACCCCCCATCGCCAGTGTCACTAAGCAATCGTTTTTCTGATCGTTGTATTAGTGTCACTGGTGACGCTAGTTAGGGAGGTAAATATTTAGGTTTGCCGTCAGCGTTTTATAGCGTCAGGGACCCCCATATACTATCTAATAAATGTTTTAACCCCTTGATTGCCCCCTAGTTAACCCTTTCACCAGTGATCACTGTATAACTGTTACAGGTGACGCTGGTTAGTTTGTTTATTTTTTATAGTGTCAGGGCACCCGCCGTTTATTACCGAATAAAGGTTTAGCCCCCTGATCGCCCGTCACCCCAGGCAGCGTCAGGTTAGTGCCAGTACTGCTAACACCCACGCACGCACCATACACCTCCCTTAGTGGTATAGTATCTGTACGGATCAATATCTGATCTGATCAGATCTATACTAGCGTCCCCAGCAGTTTAGGGTTCCCAAAAATGCAGTGTTAGCGGGATCAGCCCAGATACCTGCTAGCACCTGCGTTTTGCCCCTCCGCCCAGCCCAGCCCACCCAAGTGCAGTATCGATTGATCACTGTTACTTACAAAACACTAAACGCATAACTGCAGCGTTCTCAGAGTCAGGCCTGATCCCTGAGATCGCTAACAGTTTTTTTGGTAGCGTTTTGGTGAACTGGCAAGCACCAGCCCCAGGCAGCGCCAGGTTAGTGCCAGTAGCGCTAACACCCACGCATGCACCGTACACCTCCCTTAGTGGTATAGTATCTGATCAGATCTATACTAGCGTCCCCAAAAATGGAGTGTTAGCAGGATCAGCCCAGATACCTGCTAGCACCTGCGTTTTGCCCCTCCGCCCAGCCCAGCCCAGCCCACCCAAGTGCAGTATCGATCGATCACTGTCACTTATAAAACACTAAACGCATAACTGCAGCGTTCGCAGAGTCAGGCCTGATCCCTGCGATCGCTAACAGTTTTTTTGGTAGCGTTTTGGTGAACTGGTAAGCAGCAGTGGCCTAGTACACCCCGGTTGTAGTCAAACCAGCACTGCAGTAACACTTGGTGACGTGGCGAGTCCCATAAGTGCAGTTCAAGCTGGTGAGGTGGCAAGCACAAGTAGTGTCCCGCTGCCACCAAGAAGAAGACAAACACAGGCCCGTCGTGCCCATAGTGCCCTTCCTGCTGCATTCGCCATTTCTAATAATTGGGAACCCACCACTTCTGCAGCGCCCGTACTTCCCCCATTCACATCCCCAACCAAATGCAGTCGGCTGCATGAGAGGCATTTTCTTTATGTCCTCCCGAGTACCCCTACCCAACAAACCCCCCCAAAAAAGATGTTGTGTCTGCAGCAAGCGGGGATATAGGCATGACACCCGCTATTGTCCCTCCTGTCCTGACAATCCTGGTCTTTACATTGGTGAATGTTTTGAACGCTATCATACACTAGTTGAATATTAGCGTAGGGTACAGCATTGCACAGACTAGGCACACTAAACACAGGGTCTCCCAAGAGGCCATCACATTTTGAGAGACCCGCACCTGGAACCGGTTACAGTTACAAAAGTTACAGGTGATATATGCCGAAGCATGGGAGCAGCAGGGGCGGAGGAGCGATTTGCTCCTACCTTTTGCGGGAGGATGCCCCCCTGCTTCTGCATATATAAATGGTGCATGTATGCCCATCATTAGAAGTGGGTGGATGAAGGGAGGTATTCTAATGGTGGGCATACCCACTGATCAGTCTCTTTTTTTCGTTCAGCCCACAGACTGCATGAAAAAAAAGATTACAATATATGCCCAACAAGGACCAGCAACGTACTGGTATGTTGCTGGACTTTGAGTGGTTATACCAGAATGATGCCTGCAGGTTTAGGTATCATCTTGGTATCATTCTTTTCAGCCAGCGGTCGGCTTTCATGTAAAAGCAATCCTAGTGGCTAATTAGCCTCTAGACTGCTTTTACAAGCAGTGGGAAGGAATGCCCCCCCCACCGTCTTCCATGTTTTTCTCTGGCTCTCCTGTCCCAACAGGGAACCTAAGAATGCAGCCAGTGATTCAGCCAGCTGACCATAGAGCTGATCAGAGACCAGAGTAAATCCAAACATCTCTATGGCCTAAGAAACCGGAAGCTACGAGCATTTCATGACTTAGATTTCGTCGGATGTAAACAGCGCCATTGGGAAATTAGAAAGGCATTTTATCACACTGATCTTGGTGTGGTCAGATGCTTTGAGGGCAGAGGAGAGATCTAGGGTCTAATAGACCCCAATTTTTTCAAAAAAGAGTACCTGTCACTATCTATTGCTATCATAGGGGATATTTACATTCCCTGAGATAACAATAAAAATGATAAAAAAAAAAAATGAAAGGAACAGTTTAAAAATATGATAAAAAAGCAAAAAAAATTAAAGGAAAAAAAAAAAGCACCCCTGTCCCCCCCTGCTATCACGCAAAGGCGAACGCAAGCGTCGGTCTGGTGTCAAATGTAAACAGCAATTGCAATTTTGCATGTGAGGTATCACCACGAAGGTCAGATCGAGGGCAGTAATTTTAGCAGTAGACCTCCTCTGTAAATCTAAAGTGGTAACCTGTAAAGACTTTTAAAGGCTTTTAAAAATTTATTTATTTTGTCGCCACTGCACGTTTGTGCGCAATTTTAAAGCATGTCATGTTTGGTATCCATGTACTTGGCCTAAGATCATCTTTTTTATTTCATTAAACATTTGGGCAATATAGTGTGTTTTAGTGCATTAAAATTTTAAAAAAGTGTGTTTTTTCCCAAAAAATGCGTTTGAAAAATCGCTGCGCAAATACTGTGTGAAAAAAAAAATTAAACACCCACCATTTTAATCTGTAGGGCATTTGCTTTAAAAAAATATATAATGTTTGGGGGTTCAAAGTAATTTTCTTGCAAAAAAAAAAATGTTTTCATGTAAACAAAAAGTGTCAGAAAGGGCTTTGTCTTCAAGTGGTTAGAAGAGAGGGCAATGTGTGACATAAGCTTCTAAATGTTGTGCATAAAATGCCAGGACAGTTCAAACCCCCCCCCAAATGACCCCCATTTGGAAAGTAGACGCCCCAAGCTATTTGCTGAGAGGCATGAGGCATGTCACTAAATGATATATTGCTCAAACATGCAATGGGAATATGTGAAATTACACCCCAAAATACATTCTGTTGCTTCTCCTGAGTACGGGGATACCACATGTGTGAGACTTTCCGGAAAATGTACCCTAGTTTGTAGGCGCTATAACTTTTGCGCAAACCAATAAATATACACTTATTGACATTTTTTTACCAAAGACATGTGGCTGAATACATTTTGGCCTAACTGTATAACTAAAATTGAGTTTATTGGATTTTTTTAATAACAAAAAGTAGAAAATATCATTTTTTTTCAAAGTTTTCAGTCTTTTTCCGTTTATAGCGCAAGAAATAAAAATGGCAGAGGTGATCAAATACCATCAAAAGAAAGCTCTATTTGTGGGAAAAAAAGGACGCAAATTTCATTTGGGTACAGCATTGCATGACCGCGCAATTAGCAGTTAAAACGACACAGTGCCAAATTGTAAAAAGTGCTCTGGTCAGGAAGGGGTAAATCCTTCTGGGGCTGAAGTGGTTAATTTGACATTGTCTCTAAATCAATGATGTTAATTAAAACACATAAAGTCTTTTCATAAACTAAAATATCCATTTATTTATGGAAAAAAGAAAATAAAGAGGAAGTCAACGCTGGCAAAAGTCTGTGGACAAGAAAATTGGGATCTTGAGGAGTCCATATAAGAGGGAGCACAATCTGGTCCAGGAATCCCAGAGATCAACAGCAGCAGCAGATGATATAGATGTCCCCAGACTGTGGTACTACAACAGCCTGCATCTTCTGTCAGACCAGACTGAACCCAGGTCATCACTTTCTTCTCTTCCCTGCAGCCTTCCCTCCACACTGCCCTGCACCCTTCCCTGCAGCCTTCCCTGCAGCCTTCCTTGGAGGCTGTGGCTCTGGTGGTTGAGTTGTGGCAGGAGGAGAAGGAGGAGGAGGAGGAGGGGGGGCTGCCTCATTTATTTGTGTGTTGGCAGTTAGATCGCCATTCAGCCCAACAGTTTTTCACAAATGAGGCGTTGGCCCCACTCCATTTGAAGCAGCCTGTTGGCTAAATAGCACCCATAGGCCTCTTCAGCTTCAGGGGGGGCTCTTCAAAAAATTGGTGGCCTCTCGCATGAGGCACAGGGATGCCTCCTGTGTCACAGTCCCCTTCCTGGCCCTTTTTGTAGGAAGGTGGAGGGGAGCCACTTGGGATTGGGTCAGGCTCCTACTGGGCCCAGCCACCTCCTGCCTGACACTGGGTCTGGCCTCCTCCAGGATGACACTGGGTCTGGCCTCCTCCAGGATGACACTGGGTCCGGCCTCCTCCTGGATGACACTGGGTCCGGCCTCCTCCTGGCTGTCCCTGGGCCCGGCCTCCTCCTGCCTGCAACTTTCCCCACTTTCCTCCTGGCTGACCTCATACTGTGTATAAAAAAGGGACATAGTTTTAGTTGTTTGTTTTTGGTTCATCAATGACTTGCAAATTCAATGTTAATACATCTATTAATAAAAGAGTCTAGAAATTAGACACCATAATTTTTTAATGCTGGTGACAAACATATTTGGCCACTACTGTCAAATGATATGTATTAGGACAGTAAATATTTTTGAAATTAATTTACCTGACTCTAGATGGTCACTTCCGGTTTTTCCAGGATGGAAGACCCAGCTTGGTCCTCATCAGCCTCTGCTGGGGTGGAGGGAAGGGTTCATGGAAGAGTGCATGGAAGTGTGGAGGGAAAGGTGGAGGGAAGGGTGGAGGGAAGGGTTGAAAGTGATGCCCTGGCTTCAGTCTGGTCATCAAGAAAACGTAGTTTATTGTAGTACCACAGCCTGGGTACATATACATTATCTGCTGATGCTCCTGATCTCAGGGAATTCTGGATCTTGTTATGCTCCCTCTTATACATGTTCCTCAAGATCCCAATTTTCGATAACAACATCTCCATTGTTGCTTCTGGGATGTACTTCTGGACAAATGTCAGAAGTCTCTCCAGCGTTGACTTCCTTACATGCTTAAGATAATATTGAGGGTGTTTGACCTCCCACAGATTTCTCATCTCTCTGTATTGATCGATAAAAGCCGACAGAAATTCAGGCTCCTTAAATTTTGCATTCATAATTTCTGTATAAGATAAAGACACAAGACAAAAAACACTTATGTTTCTGCTAAACCCTCATCATCTTATCCCAACATAGGCCTCAATCTGTCAAGCCATATAGGCTGCTTGCTACAAAGTTTTTACCAAATGTAAAAATTTAAAATTACCTTTGTTTTCTAGCATCCCGGTCCACTATCATCTACGCACAGAACGTACGTACGACACAATATGTAATAACGTTTTATACACTACGCATGCGTGAAACTCCGCCTGCTTTGCCCGCCCCTGATGTTCTTTTTTTTTACGCATATTTTCAGCCCCTTGTCTTTACGCACAGAACGTACGTACGCCCGGCCTAATTTTAGAAAAGTCAAAATAATGGCGAAGGTGGTGAAGACATTACATCTTTCTTTTGGGGTACAGCGCTCAAAAGATCAGATTAGGAAAAGATGGTCCGACCTCAAACTCCGGGAGCCGGATCAGTACAGACGGATCCGTAAAGTGCTGAAAAAAAGTAAGTACTTGTCGTGTGTTCATATTCTGTTTATTACCTTGTATACTGGTCCATGTGTTTTTCTTTAATGTACGAGTTTATATAGTTTGAAACAATCTTAATAAACCTCGTTACATATATACAGACCTATATCTTTTATTAATGTATCTATCTATATTCTCTCTCTCTCTCTCTCTCTCTCTCTATCTATCTATCTATCTATCTATCTATCTATCTATCTATCTATCTATCTATCTATTTATCGAGATACATCTATCTATCTATCGAGATACATCTATCTATCTATCGAGATATATCTATCTATCGAGATATAGAGATCTATCTATCTATCTATCTATCTATCTATCTATCTATCTATCTATCTATCTATCTATCTATCTATCTATCTATCTATCTATCTATCTATCTATCTATCTATCTATCTATCTATCTATCTATCTATCTATCTAACTATCTATCGAGATATAGAGATATAGAGATATAGAGATATAGAGATATATCTATCTAGATATGTCTTTAGAAATTGGAAAAAAGTATTAAACTAGGAACTATACAAAAAAACAGACAATTTGTACACCACTTCACTACAATGTTTTAAGATTACTATGTACTAAAATATCTGTGTGCTAAGTATATTTTTTGTTTCATTCACATAGGGGAGAAAAGACAAGATGAACCCAGTCCCCCCCAACCACAACACCATAATTGGGAAATCAGCCCAAGCCCCACTGAGGATGTGGAGGAAGGAGAGGTGACGAGGAGAGGCCGACATAGGCACCCCACCAGGTGAGTGTCTGACACACCAGCTTACGGTAATCTATGTATGGCTGCATATTTTGTAAATTACATTTGCTACTCTATTTTAGGTGATCTGGTTGTGCTTGAATCAAGCAACAGCGCCACCCCCGAGGATGTTTCGGAAGTATGCGACATGAGCACCCCACCAGGTCAGTGTCTGAGACATCATCTTATGGTAAGGTAATCTATGTATGGCTGCATATTTCTAAACACATCTTTTTTTCATTCAATTTTAGGTCTGGGTGAACATTTTAGCACAGACAGTGCACAACGACTAATTGGTCAGATAATGGCCTGGAATGGGGAGATTGATTTAATGTGGAATTGGCTGGATCGTATGCAGCAGGAAATGAAGAACATGATCAATGTTTTGGGTAGAATCTAAATGCCCTTTTCTCTTAGTCATCTTCCAGGGTGGCACACCTGAGAGATGAGAGGCTCCTCCCTATAGGAAACACAATCAATCGACAGCTGTTTTAAGTCCCTACCCTTCCCCTTGATCCTCAGTTTTTGATTGTGTTTCTCCCTACACAGCGAAACCATTCGTTTTTTTCCAAATGACCCGAAGCCTGGGGCTGGTGGTCTCCCCCTGGGAGCCGGACCAAATGCCTGGGAAGGCCTACGGCCACATCACCCTGAAAGCGCCCGATCTCGTCTGATCTCGGAAGCTAAGCAGGGTCGGGCCTGGTTAGTACCTGAATGGACCTCTGGGTCTGGCCAGATATATTTATTCTTCCTGGGGGTTCACCTATCCTTTCCTCAGGGGGGGAGCAGAAACTGAAAGAGCCCCCCTGAGAGCTGAAGGCCCCTGGGTACAGTGGTGTCCCCAGAACATCAGGGGCCTTTTTCCTGTCTCCCCCCTTACCTGTCTGGGCATCTGTTCAGACAGGGGTGCTGGCCGTCAGTTCTTTCCAGGGGGAGCCTGTCCTCTGACTCCTGGGCCCTGGTAGCTCACGTGGGATGCTGGGGAGGGCGCGGCCTGAACGACCCGTGTTCTTACCCAGGAGGGAAGGCTGAGAGTCAGCAGGAGCAGGCGCCCACATCCTCCTTTCGAGGAGGCACCAGTTCACTATGGTGGATGTCTGCCTAAACCACCTCAGATGGGAATGAGGAATGTACGGCATTGCCCCCCCCAGGTGTATATACTGACTGGCAGGACACAGCCTAACCTTGCAGCTCCCTACGGGGACAGCAGTTGGGGGGGGCACTTTGGTGGCTATCCTCCTTGCGTGTGGACCATAAGGATGGGAAAGCAAGCTCGGTGGCTGGGGCAAAAGGAGAAGATGACAACGGTGAGTACTTTCCTTTACCTTGAGAATTTAGCTGCAAAATCCCCAATCCCAGCCAGATGGTTTCTGGGCATTTGAGATAATCTCCCCTGGGGTCTGGATTCAAATAGCCCAGAAGCTTCTGCTAAAAACGCCAGCTACAGCTCCCTCTTACATCAGAGATGCTGTATGGTGGACAAGTGGTGCAGAGGAGCGAGTGTGCCTAAACCACCTCAGATGGGAAAGAGGTAGGTAAGGCATTTCTTCCCCTTCCCCCTGTATTTACTGAGTGGTGCAGTGCAGGACCTGGAGTCTGCATAACAAAATAGCCCAGAAACTACTGCTAAAACTACCAGCCACAGCTCCCTCTTACAGCAGAGACACTGTGGTTATCACAACAGTAGGTTGCCAGCCTCTCCCTACTCCCTACATGTCCGGTTGTGGGACATTAGTAGGGATGAATAGAGCGAAGGGGGGGACCTGGTAGATACAAAGAGTTCCTTACAGGCCAGGTATACCACTGAACAATTTATTGATTGTGCAATGGTTAAGTAAGTTCCCCTGGTCAGCAGGTGCACTAAGGTATATGGCCCTATTAGACCAGCTGCTAGGAATCTGAAGTTGGTCCAAAATGCTTAAAAGCTGACCTAACTTTCAACAATGTGGCAGGGACCAAGCTTCTGTGTGGCACAGTAGGGTTTCTCTTGTGACAGATCCTCCTTTTGGGGGTTTCTTGCTATGGGTAGCTTTTCATAAGCTCCAACCTCCCAATCCACCTTTACATTGTGGTTATATTATAGTGCAGGAGGTAAGAAAAACCTTTTTGTTGGTTTGGGCTACAGTCAACTCGGTGACAGATCTAAAGGTGATTTACCATAAATCGCTTCCTATATCCTTTAATTAAGGATTTTCTGTGCAAACATATGCAAGAGCTAGATAGATACATGATTGCTTGTTTAAGGCCTGCAGGTGGCTCTTTATCTCCAGGCTAAATTGGTGACCACCTTTTCTAGAGGCTGTCCTAAATTGGTCTCTAGGGCTGGGCTCATTGAGACTTTAGTTTCTGATTAGCCCCACTTGTGTGTGAGCTGGCCAGCGTTTGCTCAGTATACAGAGGTAAGGTAGGACAACAGATACTATAGTAAGTGTCCAACCATTTTAGGATTTGTTCCTTCACTGGGGGTGAAGTGTTAGTATCTACAGCCCAGGCTATGCCTAGGGATCAAATTGCTCTGTTTGGTTATTTCATAAAGGGATACACCAAGACTCTTCCCTGGTTGCACACCAGTAGACCTCAGTAGTGAAGGTTTGTCCTTGCTGGGAGGTTTTATGGCACAGCAGAAATACACATTGAGATTTGTGACATTTCTGCTCATAAGGGGTATATTGCTGTTCATCAGAAATGCTCTGCACTGCAGCTTGTTTGTTATCTTTTATATCCTAAAGGTACTGCTTTATTTGGCTACAGATCAGAAAAATACAACAGGGAAGGTGGTCTTTACTTTCTGGTCTTGTGATGCATGGCGGAAATGCACATCATTGAGTCTTGTGACTTCTCTGCTCATATTTGTTATATTGCTGCACATCAGACATACACAAGATTGAGGTCTGTCTGGGGTTTTTGTGTCCTGTATTACTGCCTTATTGGTTGCTTTTTAGAAAGGCAGTAGTGAAGATTGATGGTCTTGAATTGTTGGGCTACATAGCAGAAATACAAATTGAACCTGTGCCAGGGGTAGTACTTGTACTGCCTTTGTTAATCGGTGCAGCCCCGCAAAGTGGCGTCGTGCTGACAGTGCTATTAACGGCAAAGGCTGCTGATTTTAGGCATGCGGTTTGACATGTTGAGTCGCATGCCAAATCATTTCAATATGGATGTGCTATCTCTATTCAGATTGTTATATTGTTGCACATATTGTTGCACAAGGTTGTCTGTCCTTTATGTCTTACATAGACTGCCTTATTGGCTGCATATCAGAAGGGACACAGCAGTGAGGTTGCTTGTCCTTTTCTGATTTGTTTTTGCTGCCTCAGCAGGGAGACACATTGAGGGTGGTGGCGTCACTGCTTAGTATTGGTATATTACTACACATCAGACATACACAAAGATTGAAGATTGTTTGTTTGTGTCCTGTATGTTCTATATTTACTGCCTTATCGGCTGAGAAGTGTCTTTTCTGTTTCTCATTGTTCTACCTGGCTGCTTCTTAGGGATACACAGCAGGGGGTTGTTGGCTGCACTCCTCCAGGGAGATACAGCATTGGGGACCCCTCGCTTGTTCAACCTGAAAATTGCAAGTTCCCTGCAACCTGTGTAATCTTGGAGTCTGTGGATCCAGAAAGCAGGGTCTGCTTGGTGGCGCTGCGACCTGGAGTTGCGCAGACACGAATGGTACCCATTGGAAGCCATGGTGTATGACTTTTCTCTTGCATTTTTGCGGTTGCATGTTGGGTCGCACAGGTGTGGGAGCCCTAAGTTTATCTGTCCCTTCTGGTTGAGGTTTTGCTACACAACAAGAATAGACATCATGGAGTTATTGCCTTACTTTGCAGTACACCAAAAAGATCGCAGCTAGGAAGGCTGTCTGTTTTTATGTTGCTGCACAGCAGAAATACTCAACATAGAAGCTTGTTGGTGCTTTCTGTTTCAGATTCCCTTACCTTCCTGCACTTCAGAAAAACACAATGCTGCAGGTTGCTTGTGTCCTTTCTGTGTTGGTTCTATGTGACTGCACTACAGAACAGCATAACAGAAAAGATATTGTCTTGTGTGCCATATTGATCTCATAACTGTATTTGGTGGTTCGTCAGAAATACGCAACATAGGAGTTTGGGTCTTTCTGTCTTATATTTATGGCCCTGTTTTGCTGTACATCATTAAAACTCCACCGTAAAGCGTGTTCCCGTCCTTTATGTATTTATATCAGTTATGACCTAGCTAGCTGCACTTCAGAAACACGCAGCATTTAGGGTTGGTTCACACTGAGGCAGCACGACTTACATCGCGACTACCTCAGGCGACCCAGGACACGACTCAGAGGTGACTTGCGAAACGACTTCTGTATAGAAGTCAATGCTAGTCGCCCCGAAAGTCGTACAGGAACCTTTTTCTAAGTTGGAGCGACTTGCGTCGCTCCGATTAGAACGGTTCCATTGCACAGAATGGGACGCTACTTGTCAGGTGACTAGGTCGCCTGACAAGTCGTCCCAGTGTGAACTGAGGCTGAGGGTTTGCGTGTGTCTTAATGTTTTTACATATTGGCTGCACATCAGAAAACCAGACTGTGAGGACTGTTTGTCTACATTGAAGTTCAGATTTGGGTCTCTCCCATATTTCATATGTTGGTTTAGCTAGCCACACTCGGATACACATTATTGTCTTTGCTTGTGTCCTTTCTGTCTAAATCTATTGTGCTGTGTCCACAATCTATAATCTTTTTTTTTTTAATTTGTGATATTAATAATGCATGTATCACCTTTTGTATTTCAGCCCTCTTTTCTGTGGAGGGGCCAGGAGTTCTGGCTGCAGACGTCACATGTCAGAAAGCCTCAGCCCCTTACACTCAGGAATGCTGGAACCATTTCCTAGAGTTGAAGCCCAGTAGGGTTATAGGACACTGGAGGAAGGCGATAAAGAATCACCCTGCTTAGTAAGAACTTTGGAAGTTCTGTTCAGAGGAGTATTATGACCTGAAGATGAAGTATAAAGATGTATACCCGACCAAATAGGTTACGGCTCGGTGCATGGCCTTCATCTCGCCCTTCTAAAAGAACTAGATGTAGCAATATAAGTGTTATACTCCTGCTATGGACTTTATTCTCCTGAAGTAGGCACTCAGGCATAAGTAAAGCCACAGAGTGGGCATGCCTTAAACCCAGGGATCAAACCTCTATTAATCTATTAACCTTAAGTAGTAGTAGTAGTTCTCTTTTCTCTTGTAAAAATTATTTGTAGTCAGAGTCTTCAAGTGAGAAAGTGATACGCCTAATCACCAAGGCCTGAGGTGTGCCTTGGCCTGATAGGTCAGTATGCCTGAAAAGAGGGCAAAAAGACACAAATTTAGGTGAAGAAGAAAAGGTGACAATCCATCAAGTGGAGAAGCGTGCGCCCGGATGGCAACAGTATATATCCGATAGAGTCCACTATGACAGGAGAAACTTCCCCCGACTCCTGACTTGGTGATGAGACAGAACCCCCTATAGAACCTGTGAAGCTACCCAGAACCCAACTAAAGGTCCCGTAAATAATTAGATGGAACCTGAAGCCTGAGACGATCCAGACATGAGAATGAACTGCATGTGAATGAGAGGATGCATGGAGGAAGGGGAGCAATGGCTGTCCCTAGGAGCCCCTGCAAAATGATTGCTGAGAAGATCGAAACTTCAACCGAACACCAGAGAAGTGCTCAGTGAACCCCCCCAAGCCCTGACCTACCCATACTGGTATGGGAAAGTGCAAGGGTGAGTGCCAAAGTACAACTGGCAGGAGTTCAAAATGCTAAATACCTGAAGGATGTGATGGAGTAGTTGGATGAGGCCCATGCACTATGGCAATAAGCATTGTCAACATGGCGAAACCAAGCCAGACACAGAATACTGGTCCCACCAGAATTGATCTAGTCGTGCTTCAGCCTGTGACCTGGCAACCGAGTCTGAATCCTGAACCGAGAAAGGAGGGCCAGACTCCACCCCGGGGAAATGAGTCCCATGGCATGAAACAGACATACCCAAAGTGACTGAAACCCCCCCCTACCTGGAACCGGCTGGGGAACGGAAAAGATGACTGGACTGATGTCCCTGAGCAGTCTTCCGGACCACCTCCTGGACAAGAGATCAGAGCCGAGAGTGGAATCCCGAATCATGATGACGTTTGCCCAAACCTACCACTTAAGGACCAACAAGGGGATGATGGATGCCAATACAGACCAACCTGAGAACACGAACAAGAGAAATGACAGACAAGACATGAGAACAACGCCCCTCTGTGCCTACCTAAGAATGGAAATATGAGCAGAATTGACAAGACCACTGCGCGTGAATGAACCCGACGACGGACCCCCCCATGTAAGTAGTGAGTGAGCCAGAGTAACCTACCACGCAGAGGCAGGTAATTAAGTAACAACTCAGGGTTGGTGTACCCACAGACCGTGGTGGGTAATCGTACAGGTGTGGTGAATGAACGTGCATCGTATGATGTATGGTATACGGGCGAGAAGATTGTGGTCAACAATCATTAACAAACGAAACCTCAGCCCGTATGGATCTGTAGACGTGACAGATCCTGACATGTGAGCCCTAGCTAACTGACCCAGGTACAAAACATGAACAGACAACGATGAGACATGACAAACAACGAAGATGAAAACAGCTACCGGAGTACATGCCGTGACTGAACAACAATGCCCCTCTGAGAAATGCTGAGGCTGAAATGCTATGGAAGAAATGCTGAGACTGAACACTGAGGCAGAAACGTTGTGACAGAAATCTTGGAGCAGAAACACAAGGACAGCAACGCTATGACAGAAATGCTGGAACTAAATGCTGAGACAGAAACGTAATGACAGAAAAACCTGGGGCAGAAATGCAAAGACAAACGCTGAGGCAGAAATGCCATGACAGAAACCCTGGGGCAGAAATGCCATGACAGAAAACCTTGGCGCAGAAATGCCATGACAGAAAACCTTGGGGCAGAAATGCCATGACCGAAAATCCTGAGGCAGAAATGCTCTGACAGAACGCTGAGGCAGAAATGCGATGACAGAAATCCTGGGGCAGAAACGCTGAGGCAGAAATGCCATGACAGAAACGCAATGATAGAAACGCTGAGACTGAAATACTGATGGCAGAAATGCAAAGACAGAATCCTTGGGCAGAAACGCTATGACAGAAATGCAGACATAAAAAGTTGAGACTGAACGCCGAGCCAGAAAAGCTGGGGCAGAACACTATGACAGAAAACGCCATGACCGAATAAAGAAAAACGCTATGACAGAAATCCTGGGGCAGAGACGCTATGACAGAAATCCTGGGGCAGAGACGCTATGACAGAAATCCTGGGTCAGAAACGCTATGACAGAAATGCTGGGGCAGAAACGCTATGAGAGAAATGCCGAGACTATACGCCGAGACAGAAATGCCGGGGCAGAAGGCTATGACAAAAATGCTAGGGCAGAACGCTGACAGAAATGCTGGGCCAGAACACTAAGACGGAAATGCTAGGGCAGAACCCTAAGATGAAAATGCTAGCGCAGAATGCTAAGACGGAAATGCTGAACGCTTGTGACAGAAATGCGATGTCAGAATGTTAGGACAGAAATGCTGAACGCTATGACAGAAATGCTAGGGCGGAGCGTTAATACAGAAATGCTGGGCAGAACGCTATGACCGAAATGCTGGGCAGAACGCTGTGACAGAAATGCTGGGCAGAACGCTGTGACAGAAATGCTTGGCAGAACGCTGTGACAGAAATGCTGGGCAGAACGCTACGACAGAAATGCTCGGCAGAACGCTGCGTCAGAAATTCTGGGCAGAACGCTGCGACCGAAATGCTGGGCAGAACGCTGCGACAGAAATGCTGGGCAGAACGCTGCGACAGAAATGCTGGGCAGAACGCTGCGACAGAAATGCTGGGCAGAACGCTATGACAGAAATGCTGGGCAGAACGCTACAACAGAAATGCTGAACTCCATGACAGAAATGCTGAACGCTATGACAGAACTGCCGGGGCAGAAACATCATGACAAACAATGGGGCCGAACGCCATGACAGAAATGCTGGGACAGAACGCTACAACAGAAATGCTGGGGCAGAAACGCTATGACAGAAAAAATGCTATGACAGAAAAACAAGCGCTGAGACTAACGCCTAAACAGAAAACGTGTGCCGAAATGTTATGACAGAAATCCTGGGGCCGAAATGCCACGATATGAACATTTTTGACTGAAGCGGTGGATGCCCGGGAGGTGTGCGGGGATCTCCCCCCCATGAAGCCCTATGTAAATACCGGGAGGTGAGCAGTCGGGTGAGCGCCCCCCATGAGAACTGGGAGATGTGCGGGCGTCCCCTCCATGATGCACGGCATGGTACCAGGGAGGTGAACTGATGGGTGAGTGGCAAGTGGGTGGGTGGAGGATAGATGTATGTATGGACGGACGGACGACTCCCCCCCCGCATGGGAGCCGGGAGAAGCGGGTGGGCAGCACCCTGGACAGATGGAGCTGTGGGGAAAGTGGGTGGTTGGAGGATGGATGAACGGACAGACGGCCCCCCTCCCCCCTGGCGGGCGGCCCCCACAACACTGTCAGGAACAGAGGGATGAAAGGGAGAAGTGGGCGGCCCACTGGGACTGCACCCAGCTACGGTGATGGATGGATGTATGGCCCCCCTCCCCCCGGCAAGAGCACTGGGAGAATCAGGCGGGGAGGACCCTAATCAGAGGAAGCCGAGGGGAAGAAGCGGCTAAAGTAATGAACGCCCCCCCTCCCCCGGCATGAGCGCCGGGAGAGGTGTGCGGGTGGCTCCCTGACCAGATGAAGCCGAGGGGAAGGAGTGTGGGTGGAGGATGGATGCCCCCCTCCCCCTGAACACCCGGAGAAGCGGGCGGGCGGCTCCCACATGGAGCAAACTGGTAAGGGGAGAGAGGAGCTGGCTGGCAAATGGGCGAGCAGATGAAACCCCCCCCCGGCGGGACACCAGGCGGGCGGCTCCCTCATGGAGCTGGCTTTACATGGGGAGAGGAGTCGGCGGCGGGCGGGCGGCTGAGCACCCCCCCACTGGGAGAAGCAGGGACCCGTGAATGTGGGTGCCGATGGACTCCAGGTGGGTGGGCAGGCAGGCGAACTCCCCGGTGGAGCACCGAGAAAGGCACCGCCACCATGTTGCAGCCGACCGTGTTCTTGGCAAGGACCCAGAAATGATGTGCAAGCCCCACCCCCTTCTGAACCCAGAAACGCCGACGAGCCCTGACCTGTCAGAGGAGGAGGCTTAAATAGCCCTCTCAGACTACTCCCACAAATACAGGCCAGCCTCTGGCTAGCCTTTACACATGCCTGTTTCCCCCCCCCCCCAAAAAAAATAGAGGCCTGTTTTTATAAAATAAAAAACATAAAAAAATAGAGGCCTGTTTAAAAAAAATAAAAAAAAAAGAGGCCTGTTTAAAAAAAAAAAAAAAATTAAAAAATTAAAACGAGGCCTGTTGGTTAAAACAGAAAGAAAATAAAATATTGTAAAAAAAAAAGGACCTAATTCTATTGTTAAAAATTTCTAAATATAGATATATTTTAATGTAAAAATGTAAAAATTTTTACAAACGCATAAGTGAATGCACACAGAATATTAAAAAATCTGTGTAGTAATTAACAAAATGTGTGGTTTATTCTTTCAATGCTCAGTATCAGTTTGTTTAAAGTTAAAATAGTTGCTTACAGTGACAATGGTGCTTATTTAACAAATGAAAATACACTTGGCACTACAAGTGTTCTACGATAACCTAGGAGAAAGCCAAAAAGAAAGGCAAGCAATAAATATAATTCAAGATTTGATCAAGATTTTTTATTTTGACAAATTAAATATTCTGGGGCATTGCAATGGCCCCCCTACCCATAAAATAATCGACATATTGATCACGAACTTGACGGGCACTTTGGGGGGCCAAGCCAGTACGGACAGTATCCAGGCCCATCAGATTGTCACTAATAATAAGTACGACCTCAGGCCCAACTGGAAAAATATAATTTGGGGAATGTTTGTTCAAAAAGTTGTGCAGGATGCAGCACACTAAAATGATGTAATTAAGTTTGTATTTCAAGTTATGCGCTGCGCTTGGGTGACCCCAAAAACAAAATTAATAATAACCAACTCTGTGCTTACTAGTGCGATAATATTAAATACAAATAATCTGAAAGTTGAATAAATAAACAAGGTGTGAAAAAACAAGTGCTTGTTACACCATAAATTAGTGCTTATTAGTGCTTTTTACACCATACATAGTGTCTTAATCAACATAAAAAGTGTGCTTAGTGCTCAATTCATAGTAACCTGCTTTTCTTAAATGAAAAAAAAAAAAAAAGTTCTCTTTGGCACTCTAAATAGTGTGTGCAAATAATGTCCAGCAGTGATAATAAAACAATGCGTGCAGGTGGTGTTCAGCTGTGACAACAATCCAACATCATGCCGAAGATTTCCTAAGTGCTGCAAAACATGCTCCTGTGCTCCTTCGTGACCCCCTTAAGCTAATGTGCTCACCTCAGAGCGTGTGACTCAGCTTCTACCCTGAGTCCAAATTTGCTTTGGAGCCACCCCTGGACTCAGTCTCAGTGTCTGCTCCACTCCTCCAGCTGGAAACAATGTGGCTCCATACATAGAATGAAAAGGAAACTATATAGTGTAATATAGTCAAAATACTTTTATTAAAAGAAAACGCTCCCCACACAGGGTACTCACATGGCACTGGTGCGTCAGTGCACCATACTATAACGGCTTTCTATGCAAAATCAGTGGAAGTTTGGTGCGGTATGCTGTGCTGAGACAGCGCTGGTGTAAAGTCCGTGTCAGTCTCTCCGTCCTGGCCCCTCCCCTATGCGTCTTCGACACAGGGATTACGTGTCATCATCAGGGGGATATCAGGGGGAGCATGTTTTGCAGCACTTAGGATATCTTCGGCATGATGTTGGATTGTTGTCACAGCTGAACACCACCTGCACGCATTGTTTTATTACTGTTGGACATTATTTGCACACACTATTTAGAGTGCCAAAGAGAACTTTTTTTTTTTCATTTAAGAAAAGCAAGTTACTGTGTATTGAGCACTAAGCACACTTTTTATGTCGATTAAGACACTATGTATGGTGTAAAAAGCACTAATAAGTACTAATTTATGGTGTAACAAGCACTTGTTTTTTCACACCTTGTTTATTTATTCAACATTCAGATTATTTGTATATAATATTATCGCACTAGTAAGCACAGAGTTGGTTATTATTAATTTTGTTTTTAGGGTCACCCAAGCGCAGCGCATAACTTGTAAATTTATCCTATGCACGTTATATGAAGCATGATTAGCGCATGCAGCTGGAAGTAGCACAAGCAAGGCATAGGATCATTGTGGCTCACAGAATTTTTCCAATTTGATTGAAGATTGTATTCCGCAAGGTTTATCGATGTCTGAAGCAGGCGGAACCGGCTGGCCAGAATCCCAAAAGCATTCTCAACAACTCTTCTTGCTCTGGCCAGCCGGAAATTAAAAACCCTCCTCTCCGGGGTGAGGGTCCTTTGGGGGAATGGCCTCATGAGGTGCTTGCTCAGAGCGAAGGCTTCATCTGCTATGAAGACAAAGGGGAGTCCTTCCACGTTATCCGCATCAGGTGGCAATCCCAGCCCACCACTCTGGAGATGCTTTTAGAACTCCGTCTGGGCAAATACTCCTCCATCCGACATCCGGCCATTCTTCCCCATGTCCACATACAGAAAGTCATATTGTGCCGACACCACCGCCATTAAGAACCCCTTATAATTAAAATAGTTTGACCCCGAATGGGGTGGTGGCATGATGTGGACATGTTTCCCATCTATAGCCCCTCCACAGTTGGGAAAGTCCCAACGGGTGGCAAAATGGGATGCCACAGTCTGCCATTCCTGTGGCGTTGAAGGAAACTGGGGAATCAAACAAGAAACCAAAAATCATTCATTTTGAAAAGAACATTGTAAGAACATTACACTTATTGAAACAATATTGTCCAGCATCAGTATAACGTTAAATAATTTAAATCTTCTTTAATAAATAATATGGAAAGGCACACTTTATCAGATTGCTCACCCCCTCTGATGGCACATTGTTACATTTTAGGGGGTGGTGAAATTAGAAATTAAGTTTAAGGACACGTGGGGTTTGATTGACTAAAGGCTACAAGACTGTGCAGTTTGAAAAGTGCAGTTGTTGCACTCTGCAAGTGCAGTTGCTCCACAGCTTAGTAAATGAGGTAAGGTAAAAAGGCTTCATGTTGCAAGGAGTACCCAATCACATGCAAGGGCAATTAATCCAAACACTTTGTGGCTTGCACATGATTGGATGATGGAAATCAGCAGAGCTTCTGCTGATTTAATAAAGCCCTGGAGCAAATGCACTTGCAGACTGCAAATGCATTTTGCAAAGTGCAAAATTTATTTGCTTTTTTAAAATCAACACCACAGAACATTATAGCAAATTATTAGGGGGGGGGATTGGAAATCGAGTTAACCACTTGACGACCGCCTCACGCCGATGTACGTCGGCAAAGTGGCACGGACAGGCAAAATCACGTACATGTACGTGATTTGCCTTCCGCGGGTGGGGGGTCCGATCGGACCCCCCCCCGGTGCCCGAGGCGGTCGTCGTTTGTCCAGCGGCGATCGGTGATGAGGGGGAGACCATCCGTTCGTGGCCCCCCCCTCGCGATCGCCGCCGGCCAATGAAAACACTCCTTTGCTGCTGTATGCTAAACAGCAGCAAAGGAAGTGATGTCATCTCCCCTCGGGTCGGTATTTTCCGTTCCGGCCCGAGGAGAGACGACAAGTATGTGAGTGCACAAACACTACACACACAGTAGAACATGCCAGGCACACAAATCACCCCGATCCCCCCCCCGATCGCCCCCCGATCTCCCCCCAATCACCCCCCCCCCCCTGTCACAAACTGACACCAGCAGTTTTTTTTTTTTTTTTTTTTTTTTTTCTGATTACTGCATAGTGTCAGTTTGTGACAGTGACAGTGTTGGGACAGTGTATATTACCCCCCTTTAGGTCTAGGGTACCCCCCTAACCCCCCCTAATAAAGTTTTAACCCCTTGATCACCCCCTGTCACCAGTGTCACTAAGCGATCATTTTTCTGATCGCTGTATTAGTGTCGCTGGTGACGCTAGTTAGTGAGGTAAATATTTAGGTTCGCCGTCAGCGTTTTATAGCGTCAGGGACCCCCATATACTACCTAATAAATGTTTTAACCCCTTGATTGCCCCCTAGTTAACCCTTTCACCACTGATCACCGTATAACCGTTACGGTTGACGCTGGTTAGTTCGTTTATTTTTTATAGTGTCAGGGCACCCGCCGTTTATTACCGAATAAAGGTTTAGCCCCCCGATCGCCCGGCGGTGATATGCGTCGCCCCAGGCAGCGTCAAATTAGCGCCAGTACCGCTAACACCCACGCACGCAGCATGCGCCTCCCTTAGTGGTATAGTATCTGATCGGATCAATATCTGATCCGATCAGATCTATACTAGCGTCCCCAGCAGTTTAGGGTTCCCAAAAACGCAGTGTTAGCGGGATCAGCCCAGATACCCGCTAGCACCTGCGTTTTGTCCCTCCGCCCGGCCCACCCAAGTGCAGTATCGATCGATCACTGTCACTTACAAGGCACTAAACGCATAACTGCAGCGTTCGCAGAGTCAGGCCTGATCCCTGCGATCGCTAACAGTTTTTTTGGTAGCATTTTGGTGAACTGGCAAGCACCAGCCCCAGGCAGCGTCAGGTTAGCGCCAGTACCGCTAACACCCACGCACGCACCATACACCTCCCTTAGTGGTATAGTATCTGAACGGATCAATATCTGATCCGATCAGATCTATACTAGCGTCCCCAGCAGTTTAGGGTTCCCAAAAACGCAGTGTTAGCGGAATCAGCCCAGATACCTGCTAGCACCTGCGTTTTTCCCCTCCGCCCGGCCCAGCCCAGCCCACCCAAGTGCAGTATCGATCGATCACTGACACTTACAAAACACTAAACGCATAACTGCAGCGTTCGCAGAGTCAGGCCTGATCCCTGCGATCGCTAACAGTTTTTTTTGTAGCGTTTTGGTGAACTGGCAAGCACCAGCCCCAGGCAGCGTCAGATTAGCGCCAGTACCGCTAACACCCACGCACGCACTGTACACCTCCCTTAGTGGTATAGTATCTGATCGCATCAATATCTGATCCGATCAGATCTATACTAGCGTCACCAGCAGTTTAGGGTTCCCAAAAACGCAGTGTTAGCGGGATCAGCCCAGATACCTGCTAGCACCTGCGTTTTGCCCCTCCGCCCGGCCCAGCCCAGCCCACCCAAGTGCAGTATCGATCGATCACTGTCACTTACAAAACACTAAACGCATAACTGCAGCGTTCGCAGAGTCAGGCCTGATCCCTGCGATCGCTAACAGTTTTTTGGTAGTGTTTTGGTGAACTGGCAAGCGCCAGCGGCCTAGTACACCCCGGTCGTAGTCAAACCAGCACTGCAGTAACACTTGGTGACGTGGCGAGTCCCATAAGTGCAGTTCAAGCTGGTGAGGTGGCAAGCACAAGTAGTGTCCCGCTGCCACCAAGAAGACAAACACAGGCCCGTCGTGCCCATAATGCCCTTCCTGCTGCATTCGCCAATCCTAATTGGGAACCCACCGCTTCTGCAGCGCCCGTACTTCCCCCATTCACATCACCAACCAAATGCAGTCGGCTGCATGAGAGGCATTTTTATGTCCTCCCGAGTACCCCTACCCAACGAACCCCCCAAAAAAGATGTCGTGTCTGCAGCAAGCGAGGATATAGGCGTGACACCCGCTATTATTGTCCCTCCTGTCCTGACAATCCTGGTCTTTGCATTGGTGAATGTTTTGAACGCTACCATTCACTAGTTGAGTATTAGCGTAGGGTACAGCACTGCACAGACTAGGCACACTTTCACAGGGTCTCCCAAGATGCCATCGCATTTTGAGAGACCCGAACCTGGAACCGGTTACCGTTATAAAAGTTAGTTACAAAAAAAGTGTAAAAAAAATATGAAATAAAAAAAAATAGTTGTTGTTTTATTGTTCTCTCTCTCTCTATTCTCTCTCTCTATTGTTCTGCTCTTTTTTACTGTATTCTATTCTGCAATGTTTTATTGTTATTGTTATTGTTATTGATTGTTATTGTTATTGTTATTGTTATTATGTTTTATCATGTTTGTTTTTCAGGTGTGTAATTATTTACACTTTACTGTGCTTTATTGTTAACCATTGTTAACCATTTTTTTGTCTTCAGGTACGCCATTCACGACTTTGAGTGGTTATACCAGAATGATGCCTGCAGGTTTAGGTATCATCTTGGTATCATTCTTTTCAGCCAGCGGTCGGCTTTCATGTAAAAGCAATCCTAGCGGCTAATTAGCCTCTAGACTGCTTTTACAAGCCGTGGGAGGGAATGCCCCCCCCCCCACCGTCTTCCGTGTTTTTCTCTGGCTCTCCTGTCTCAACAGGGAACCTGAGAATGCAGCCGGTGATTCAGCCAGCTGACCATAGAGCTGATCAGAGACCAGAGTGGCTCCAAACATCTCTATGGCCTAAGAAACCGGAAGCTACGAGTATTTCATGACTTAGATTTCGCCGGATGTAAATAGCGCCATTGGGAAATTGGGGAAGCATTTTATCACACCGATCTTGGTGTGGTCATTTGCTTTGAGGGCAGAGGAGAGATCTAGGGTCTAATAGACCACAATTTTTTCAAAAAAGAGTACCTGTCACTACCTATTGCTATCATAGGGGATATTTACATTCCCCGAGATAACAATAAAAATGATTAAAAAAAAAAATATGAAAGGAACAGTTTAAAAGTAAGATTAAAAAAGCAAAAAAATAATAAAGAAAAAAAAAAAAAACACCCCTGTCGCCCCCTGCTCTCGCGCTAAGGCGAACGCAAGCGGCGGTCTGTCGTCAAACGTAAACAGCAATTGCACCATGCATGTGAGGTATCACCGCGAAGGCCAGATCGAGTGCAGTAATTTTTCCAGTAGACCTCCTCTGTAAATCTAAAGTGGTAACCTGTAAAGGCTTTTTAAGGCTTTTAAACATGTATTTATTTTGTTGCCACTGCACGTTTGTGCGCAATTTTAAAGCATGTCATGTTTGGTATCCATGTACTCGGCCTGAGATCATCTTTTTTATTTCATCAAACATTTGGGCAATATAGCGTGTTTTAGTGCATTAAAATTAAAAAAAGTGTGTTTTTTCCCCAAAAAATGCGTTTGAAAAATCGCTGCGCAATTACTGTGTGAAAAAAAAAAATGAAACACCCACCATTTTAATCTGTAGGGCATTTGCTTTAAAAAAATATATAATGTTTGGGGGTTCAAAGTAATTTTTTTGCAAAAAAAAAAAACTTTTTCATGTAAACAATAAGTGTCAGAAAGGGCTTTGTCTTCAAGTGGTTAGAAGAGTGGGTGATGTGTGACATAAGCTTCTAAATGTTGTGCATAAAATGCCAGGACAGTTCAAAACCCCCCCAAATGACCCCATTTTGGAAAGTAGACACCCCAAGCTATTTGCTGAGAGGCATGTCGAGTCCATGGAATATTTTATATTGCGACACAAGTTGCGGGAAAGAGACAAATTTTTTTTTTTTTTTTTTTTTTGCACAAAGTTGTCACTAAATGATATATTGCTCAAACATGCCATGGAAATATATGAAATTACACCCCAAAATACATTCTGCTGCTTCTCCTGAGTACGGGGATACCACATGTGTGAGACTTTTTGGGAGCCTAGCCGCGTACGGGACCCCGAAAACCAAGCACCGCCTTCAGGCTTTCTAAGGGCGTGAATTTTTGATTTCACTCTTCACTGCCTATCACAGTTTCGGAGGCCATGGAATGCCCAGGTGGCACAAAACCCCCCCAAATGACCCCATTTTGGAAAGTAGACACCCCAAGCTATTTGCTGAGAGGTATAGTGAGTATTTTGCAGACCTCACTTTTTGTCACAAAGTTTTGAAAATTGAAAAAAGAAAAAAAAAAATGTTTTTTCTTGTCTTTCTTCATTTTCAAAAACAAATGAGAGCTGCAAAATACTCACCATGCCTTTCAGCAAATAGCTTGGGGTGTCTACTTTCCAAAATGGGGTCATTTGGGGGGGTTTTGTGCCACCTGGGCATTCCATGGCCTCCGAAACTGTGATAGGCAGTAAAGAGTGAAATCAAAAATTTTCACCCTTAGAAATCCTGAAGGCAGTGATTGGTTTTTGGGGTCCAGTACGCGGCTAGGCTCCCAAAAAGTCCCACACATGTGGTATCCCCATACTCAGGAGAAGCAGCTAAATGTATTTTGGGGTGCAATTCCACATATGCTCATGGCCTGTGTGAGCAATATATCATTTAGTGACAACTTTATGAAAAAAAAAAAAAAAAAAAAAAAAAAGTGTCACTTTCCCGCAACTTGTGTCAAAATATAAAATATTCCATGGACTCAATATGCCTCTCAGCAAATAGCTTGGGGTGTCTACTTTCCAAAATGGGGTCATTTTGGGGGGTTTTGTGCCACCTGGGCATTCCATGGCCTCCGAAACTGTGATAGGCAGTGAAGAGTGAAAGCAAAAATTTACACCCTTAGAAATCCTGAAGGCGGTGATTGGTTTTCGGGGCCCCGTACGCGGCTAGGCTCCCAAAAAGTCCCACACATGTGGTATCCCCATACTCAGGAGAAGCAGCTAAATGTATTTTGGGGTGCAATTCCACATAGGCCCATGGCCTGTGTGAGCAATATATCATTTAGTGACGACTTTTTGTAAATATTTTTTTTTTTTTTGTCATTTTTCAATCACTTGGGACAAAAAAAATAAATATTCAATGGATTCAACATGCCTCTCAGCAATTTCCTTGGGGTGTCTACTTTCTAAAATGGGGTCATTTGGGGGGGTTTTGTACTGCCCTGCCATTTTAGCACCTCAAGAAATGACATAGGCAGTCATAAACTAAAAGCTGTGTAAATTCCAGAAAATGTACCCTAGTTTGTAGACGCTATAACTTTTGCGCAAACCAATAAATATACACTTATTGACATTTTTTTTACCAAAGACATGTGGCCGAATACATTTTGGCCTAAATGTATGACTAAAATTTAGTTTATTGGATTTTTTTTATAACAAAAAGTAGAAAATATCATTTTTTTTCAAAATTTTCGGTCTTTTTCCGTTTATAGCGCAAAAAATAAAAACTGCAGAGGTGATCAAATACCATCAAAAGAAAGCTCTATTTGTGGGAAGAAAAGGACGCAAATTTCGTTTGGGTACAGCATTGCATGACCGCGCAATTAGCAGTTAAAGCGACGCAGTGCCAAATTGGAAAAAGACCTCTGGTCCTTAGGCAGCATAATGGTCCGGG
This sequence comes from Lithobates clamitans, assembly GCA_037952925.1. NCBI lineage: Eukaryota > Metazoa > Chordata > Amphibia > Anura > Ranidae > Lithobates > Lithobates clamitans. The sequence continues at coordinate 2,250,470 of JBBGZY010000909.1, forward strand.
GCTCAAGTGGTTAATGACACACACACTATTTGGATGGAGTTTAGGGGGGGGGGGATTGGAAATCGAGTTAATGACACATACACTATTTGGATGGAGTTTAGGGGGGGATTGGAAATCGAGTTAATGACACACACACTATTTGGATGGAGTTTAGGGGAAAAAAACTACAATGCAGCTGACAAAATACATTCAAAGTGAGTAGACTAGGTGGATATGTGCCCAGCATTGCATGCTGGGGAGGTTAGTGAAGGTAAATATACATGCAGGACAAAAAAGAACATGAAAAAATGACAGCATGCATGAGGACAAAAAGGGGACATTCACACTTGATTGCAATGATGGTAAGTAGTGTTTGAGTTAAGAAATACATTACATTATCAAACATTAAATAAAATAACATGTGATGCTAATAAAAGATAAAATTCTTACCTTGGCAAACATTAAATACATAGAATGTGATGTTAAAGGAAAAAAACTTAATATACTCCTTCTGCAGGACCTGAATGATGGCAGAACAGGTCTCTGGGATAATGATCCCCAGAGCCTGGGGGGAGATGCCTGTCGAGAACTTAAAGTCCTGCAGGCTTCTCCCTGTCGCCAAGTACCGCAACGTGGCGACTAGCCTCTGCTCCGGAGTGATGAGTTGCCTCATGCAGGTATCCTGCCTGCTGATATAAGGGTTGAGCAAAGCCACCAAACGGTCAAAAACGGGGTCCGTTATCTGGAGAAAGTTCCTGAAATCCCTTAGGATTTTTCTCACGGATCTCACAGAGCAATGGCATGTGACAGAATTGGTCACGCTGGAGCAACCAATTCTTCGTCCATGAACTCCTCCTCGCCCTGTTCATGGACTGATCTTGGGCTATAGATTGAACTACAGCACCAAGCACATACAATGCACAAGCTCTACGACGAGTATGTACAGGTAACATGGCTTCAAAACGGTCGGCTGGTCAGAACTCACTTAACAGAACGCACTGAAGAACAGCAAGGCCTGTGAAGAGCGACCTGAAAATCAGCAACGAGCGGACAATAAAACAAAGATTGCTCAATGCCAACTGACCACACGCACTGAAAAGCAGATACAAACCTTACAAGCACAGACTGAACAACTGTTAAAACTAACTGAAAAATACGAGTCTCACAAGCGCGAATCGTCTCTCGCCAAATTTCTACTAACACGAAATAAACACGAGATTAGCAGAAGGAGCCCAAAGGGTGTCCTACGGGCTATTGAACATCCGTTTTATAGTCTCGTCGGACTTGGTGTACGTCACCGCGTACTAGGCTGTCGGACTTTTGTGTAATCGTATGTAGGCAAGTCCGTTCGTTAGAAAGTCCGCCGCAAGTCCGCCAAAAGTCCGTTGAAAGTCTGTCGGACGGGCCGTCGGACTTTTGTAGCTGAAAAGTCTGATCGTGTGTACGCGGTATAAGAGGACCTACTTTGGCTAATAGATCAATCTTTCTTTCGGCAGATATTGTTTGGATCTTGGTTATGCTGTCCTGAAGCTATAGAATAACATGTGGAAAAAGGTGAAAACAGTGATATATGCTATTTTTATATCTGTTTGCTTTTGTTCAGTTCAGCCTCAGTTGGGCTTGCTTTTTTCACCTTTCTATCCCCCCGGGAACCACTCTTACACTAGCACAATTCCCTCCATAGCTCTTGTAAGTACATGCTTTTCTTTGACTTCCTCAGGGTTGAAATATTGCACTATGACTAGCTTATCTCTCAACCCAGTCAGACTAAAATTTCCCTAAAAATAGTCTCATGGAATGTTAAAGGGCTGCGCTCCCCAAATAAACACATGTCTGTACTACGCCACTTGCGACACCTAAAGAAACTCATTTACCTGCTGAGGACTTTCACCGAATGCAGAAGTTATGGGTTGGCAATGTATAATACTTTTCAGTCAATAGGAAAGTGGGTGTCCTTATCCTTCTGCACAAACATGTACAGTACAAAGTAACATCTGTAAGCAGAGACGAGGAAGGTCGCATGCTGTCTCTATCCTTATGTTTTTTTTTTGCTTGCTTGTGGATCACAAAGTATGCACCAAACTCCCCTAATAGGCTCTTTTTTCATAAGTTAAATTCACATCTATCACCATACTTACACACACCTCTCTTAGTGGACAGAGATTTCAACACTGTAATGCACCTGGTAGAAGATAGATCTCTAGGTAAATCTCCTTCTACTCCCCCCACCCTGAATCCTAGTACTTCTCTCGTGTATTTGCTGAGGCCTTGCAACTGGTAGATGTCTGGCATTTGGTTCATCCAGAGGGAAAGGAGTATATTTTCTACCCCCCTCACCACACATTAACTACACTATCTTTTTTGCAATGCTTCACTATTACAACTCGCTAGAGATCCCCGCATTCACAACATAGTGATCTTGGATCTTGGTCTCACTTCTATTAGCAAACTTCCTCACACAGGGCTAGATGAGATTGTGGCGATTTCCTGCTTATTTAGCTCAAAACTGCATCAAACCATTCAGGAGCTATTTCGACCAATAATTCTGCACACTGAGACAACCCCAACCTATTCTGGGAAATGGGAAAAGCAGTTATATCTCTTTTGTGGTTGTGTAAAAAAACGCTAGCCGTAAGCATGAGCTTGCGAGCGCACGCTTACAGGAGACCCAGGTGCAACAAGCTCAGCAAAACTTTCCAGAAGGAAGGAATGGCATACAGCCAAATGCCATTTTGACTTATGGGCAGAGACACAGGAGGCCCTGCACAAATCCTACACGGACCCGCAATACCACAAGTACGGAAATAAATCAGATAAATTGCTGGCGTATCTACCTACCAACATGTTGGCACTTAGAGACGCTGAGGGAAACCTCACCTCCTCGCCTAGAGACATAAAGTAAATCAGCTAATGGAATCCTTTTATGTTAATCTATACGGTAAGGATCCAGTGGACTTGAAGGTAGCAGAGGAATTTCTCGACCAGGTCACGCTTCCGACTGTCGACCCCTCTCTTTTAGATACACTCAATGCTCCCATTACTGCCCAGGAGGTCACTAAGGCAATATCCACCTTAGACATCGGTAAGGCTCCAGGACCTAATCGCTACACCTCTGAGTTTTACATAATCTCGGCAGACTTTGTAACACCAACCCTAGTTTCAGTTTACCAACAAATCTTGGAAGGAGGGCAGTACCTGCTGTCAGGCTCCCAAGCATACATCAAATTGATTGCAAATATGGGCAAAGACCCCTCCGAGACAGGCTCCTACCACCCTATCTCCTTATTAAATATAGACAGCAAGATTCTCTCAAAAATAGTGGCCCATCGTCTCGCTCTCCTCATGCCTCAACTTATACACCCAGCCAGTTTCATACATAAGAAAGGTGCTAGCGGTTTTGGAACATGCGAGGACCAACCCTCTAGAGGACATTGCCATAGTTTTGTTGGATGCTGAAAAATTTTCTACAACATAAGTTTTCAGTGGTTGGAGCTGGTCCTCCAGAGGTTTGGCTTCTCGGGTCTATTCCAACTCCTGATTTCATCTATGTACTCCCTCAGCAAATGTGATGGCGGCGGGACTTATCTCAAACACCATCAAGCTATACAAAAGGCACAAGACAAGGCTTCCCCCTCTCACCCCAACTCTTCAATCTTACCCCAGAGCCATATTGTGATATCTCTTGTTTAGATCGCAGTTATATGGTGTACAAATAGGCTGTCAAGAATTGCGCCTCACACTTTTTTGCAGATGACATTTTAATATTTACATCTGACATCTGACCCACAGGCAGACTTGTGCCTCCTTCGTGACGTTTTCACACGGTTTCGCTTTTGCTCTGGGCTACGCATAAACTTCTCAAAAAGTGAAGTACTTCCCCTTTTCCATTCCGGGTGTCCCCCTTAGGCTAATCCATCAGTGTTCTCCATTGCCAAAAGTCACATTACCTACTTAGGCCTCAAAATAGGGAAGGTTCCCTCCTCCTTGTACCACCTAAATTTCCCTCCAGTTATTACGAAAATTATAGGGGAGCTGGAGACATAGGTGAGTTTGCCGCTTTCGCTCCTTGGGAGATGCCATCCTTTAAAATGATCAGTTTTACATGTCTGCTGTATCCTATGCAGAACATTCCCCCCTAATTTGCTATAAGGAATTACAAAGGCTTAATAAAGCTCTATCCACCTTCCTCTGGCGAGGGGGAAGACCCCGTATGTCCTTACACAAATTGCATTTCCCGAGGGAGGGGCGAACCTGCCAAACATAAGACTTTACAATTTGTCTTGCCTTCTACGTATGGGCTTGGATTGGCTCTCCCAAAATAGCAGATTTACTAACTATGATCTTGAATCCCAAATAGTTGACCCATACAGCTTGGCTGCTCTAGTACACTGCAAATTACATTCCTTACCCCAACACCTTCAATATAACTTACTTATACAAAATACACTCCGAGCCTGGAAAGAGATCAGAAGCAAGTTGGGACTTTTGCCCTGGGTATCCAGTCACCTCCTGAATTAGGGGTAATCAAATTTTCCTTCAACAGTATGCAGCCTATGACGTATGGGTCTCCCATGGGGTAGTTGAAGCTGTACTTTTCTTTGACAAGACAACAGGTATGGCATTACCTTTTACACAACTAACGGAAAAACACAATATACCTGCTTAGCATTTTCTGTATGCTCAACAGCTAGTAAACTACAGTTAGGTCCATAAATATTGGGACATCAACACAATTCTAATCTTTTTGGCTTTATACACCACCACAATGGATTTGAAATGAAACAAACAAGATATGCTTTAACTGCAGACATTCAGCTTTAATTTGAGGGTATTTACATCCAAATCAAGTGAATGGTGTAGGAATTACAACAGTTTGTATATGTGCCTCCCACTTTTTAAGGGACCAAAAGTAATGGGACAATTGGCTGCTCAGCTGTTCCATGGCCAGGTGTATGTTTTTCCCTCATTATCCCATTTACAAGGAGAAGATACAAAGTCCAGAGTTCATTTCAAGTGTGCTATTTGCATTTGGAATCTGTTGCTGTCAATTCTCAATATGAGATCCAAAGAACTGTCACTATCAGTGAAGCAAGCCATCATTGGGCTGAAAAAACAAAACAAACTCATCAGAGAGATAGCAAAAAGATTAGGTGTGGCCAAATCAACTGTTTGGAACATCCTTAAAAAGAAAGAACGCACCGGTGAGCTCAGCAACACCAAAAGACCAGGAAGACCACGGAAAACAACTCTGGTGCATGGCTGAAGAATTATTTCCCTGGTGAAGAGAACACCCTTCACAACAGTTGGCCAGATCAAGAACACTCTCCAGGAGGTAGGTGTATGTGTGTCAAAGTCAACAATCAAGAGAAGACTTCACCAGAGTGAATACAGAGGGTTCACCACAAGATGTAAACCATTGGTGAGCCTCACAAAACAGGAAGGCCAGATTAGAGTTTGCCAAAAAACATCTAAAAAAGCCTTCAGAGTTCTGGAACAACATCCTATGGACAAAGGAGACGAAGATCAACTTGTACCAGAGTGATGGGAAGAGAAGAGTATGGAGAAGGAAAGAAACTGCTTCATGATCCAAAGCATACCACCTCATCAGTGAAGCATGGTGGTGGCTGTGTCATGGTGTGGGCATGTATGGCTGCCAATGGAACTGGTTCTCTTGTATTTATTGATGATGTGACTGCTGACAAAAGCAGCAGGATGAATTCTGAAGTGTTTCTGGCAATATTACCTGCTCATATTCAGCAAAATGCTTCAGAACTCATTGGACGGCTCTTCACAGTGCAGATGGACAATGACCTGAAGCATACTGCGAAAGCAATCAAAGAGTTTTTTTAAGGGAAAAAAGTGGAATGTTATGCAATGGCCAAGTCAATCACCTGACCTGAATTCGATTGAGCATGCATTTCACTTGCTGAAGACAAAACTGAAAGGAAAATGCCCCAAGAACAAGCAGGAACTGAAGACAGTTGCAGTAGAGGCCTGGCAGAGCATCACCAGGGATGAAACCCTGCATCTGGTGATGTCTATCCATTCCAGACTTCAGGCTGTAATTGACTGCAAAGGATTTGCAACCAAGTATTAAAAAGTGAAAGTTTGATGGATGATTGTTAATCTGTCCCATTACTTTTGGTCCCTTAAAAAGTGTGAGGCACATATACAAACTGTTGTAATTCCTACACCGTTCACCTGATTTGGATGTAAATACCCTCAAATTAAAGCTGGAAGTCTGCAGTTAGAGCACATCTTGTTTGTTTCATTTCAGATCCATTGTGGTGGTGTATAGAGCCAAAAAGATTAGAATTGTGTCAATGTCCTAATATTTATGGACCTAACTGTATATTGCTAAAGTTTGTCATAATAAAACCCAGCACTTTTGGTCCTCAATGATCAATGCCCTTCTGAAACATCAACAGTATAAGATTTCAGACAAAAGCACTGTACAGCAGGGGGGGGGGCTAGATCTCGATGACAAACACACCTGGATAGGAGGCTGAAAGCCAGGGGTACAAAAAGCCAGAGAAGCCAATCCTCAAGCCATGGCTGTGGTATATCCTCACACACACTGTGCAGTCCTGTGTAGACCTTGTGTAAGGGATAGCAGTGGGTAGGTGTACGTGTTTCAGAGTCCTGCCCCTTTTTCAACATCATCCAACGGATGCATGCAGGCAAGCCTTCAGGTGGCTTGCCTGCATGCATCCTGCTCTGACTCACCACCACTCAGTCTGCTGTCTCCCCTTGATCTATGCTGTGACAGTCTGTGGATTCCCCCTCACTTCCTCCACTGTGGTCCAAGACATCCATGTAAGTTTTAGCTAATGCTTAATAAATAAACTTTTAGAATTCATAGTCCAGCGCCTTGGTCACTTATTTGGAAGTGAAATGGACAATTAAGCTAATCCAGTGGACTCCAGTGTTGGTGAAAAGGTAGCAACTTTACTGCAATATCCAGAGTACAGGACAGTCAGTAGTGTCCAACAGAAAAAAAGTAGTAGTGCAGAAGGAACACTTGCATCCCAGCCTGTAAGACAGAAGAAATTAAAGAAGGCAATGCACAGGAGGGATCCTGTTCGCAGCTCTCCTTGACCTTGAAAGTCAAGCCATCTATCCACAGCATCAGCAGGAAAAGCACAGGGTTACTGCAATACCTCCCCCGCTCACCTGATGGCAATATGGGGTGCCGCTCTTACATCCAGGATCTCCTTAAAGTGCTTGTAAAGGTTTGTTATTTTAAATAAAAATAACAAACAAGTTATACTTACCTGCTCTGTGCAAGAGTTTTGCACAGAGAAGCCCCCATCCTGTTCTTCTAGGGTCCCCCGCAGGTGCTCCTCCCCTTGATTGGGTGCATCCATTGACACAGACAGCGGGACTCGGCCTTGCCCTCGTTCCAATGTCACAGGATTTGATTGCCAGCAGCGGGAACCAATGGCTCCAACTGCTATCAATCTGTCCAATGAGGAGATAGACAGCAGCTGGAGCCGCTGGGCTTGTGCACATTGCTGGATCGGATCAGACTCATTTAAGAAAAGTGAGGGGGTCTGGTAAGGTGAAAAACTTTGAGACTTTACAATCACTTTAAGCCTTTCCTGGGGTTAAATTATCCCAAGCCGACGTCAGAGACTCGGGCTGAAAGGATGTCCACAGATTGTGTGTAAGCCAGGACGTGGTGACCTCACATGCATCACATGCATGATGACATGGAAACCAACATATTTAACCCCTTGATCACCCTAGATGTTAACCCCTTCCCAGCCAGTGTCATTAGTACAATCACAGTGTATAATATTATCACTGATCACTGTAATAATAATCACTAGGTATGAGCCAAACACCACCCGGTTTGGTTCGCGGCAGAATATGTAACAGACCAAAAATTTGTGCGAACACGCGAACCCCATTAAAGTCTCTGGGACTCGAACGTGAAAAATCAAAAGTGCTAATTTTAAAGGCTAATATGCAAGTTATTGGCATAAAAAGTGTTTGGGACCTGGGTCCTGCCCCAGGGGACATGTATCAATGCATAAAAATATTTAAAAATGGCAGTTTTTTCGGGAGCAGTGATTTTAATAATGCTTAAAGTGAAACAATAAAAGTGTAATATTCCTTTAAATATCATGCCTGGGGGGTGTCTATAGTATGCATGTAAAGTGGCACATTTTTCCTGTGTTTAGAACAGTCCCTGCACAAAATGACATTTCTAAACGAAAAAAAGTCGTTTAAAAATGCTTTCGGCTGTAATGTAATGTTGCCCCCCCCCCCAGCCCCTTACCAGGCCCTATGGGTCTGGTATGAATAGAAAGGTGAACCCGCACCCAAATTAAAAAAAAAAAAGCGTGGGGCGCCCAGGCCCTATATACTCTGAACAGCAGCAGTATACAGGTGGTCCCCGGGTTACAAACTAGATAGGGACTGTAGGTTTGTTCTTAAGTTGAATCTGTTTGTAATTTGGAACAGGTACATTTTGTAGTGTAGCTCCAGCCAAAAAATCTATTTTTAAGCTTTTTGGATAACATAGGGAAGGGTTATTATCACCCCTGTAACATTTGTTTTGCTGTCTGTGCCCCTGTTCAGAAGATTTCACCTCACTTTCTGTCCCAATGACAATTGGATTTTGTAAATTTTGGGTTATTAGGGAAACAAGGACTGGTGATAAAGCATCAGTGGGGAGACACCTTTTTCCCATATTAACTCTTACAGGAGAGAATTTCCGTTCCTAGGGGTAGATTTCCTCTCACTTCCTGTAGTCTCCCTCCGTTTATAAGTAGGAGTTGTTTGTAAGTCGGATGTTTGAAAACACGTGACCATCTGTATATACTATACGGCCTGCCCTATACATTCTGCAGAAAATTGGGCCTTAGGTGTTGGTGGTACCAGAACACTGTAAGTCCTTACAGTAATTCTTGGTGGGTGCTGGAATGGGCCCTGCTGTGAAATATTATATCAAGAATTGTAATTTTGCGCCCCTGTTAAACAGAGGAATATAAATTGGGCCTTAGGCAGTGGTGGTGGTGGTGGTGGTGGAACAACACTATAAAGCCTCACAGATACTTTTGTTGAGTGCAGGAACAGGCCCTGCTGTGAAATATTATATCAAGAATTGTAATTACGCGCCCCTGTTAAACAGGGGCATAAAAAGTGGGCCTTAGGCGGTGGTGGTGGTGGCACAACACTGTAAAGCCTTACAGATACTTGTGCTGAGCGCAGGAACAGGTCCTGCTGTGAAATATTAGATAAAAAATTGTAATTACGCACCCCTGTTAAACAGGGGCAGAAAAATTGGGCCTTAGGTAGTGGTGGTGCCCTGAACTGAAAATATTCTTAGACGCTATCATCATGAAAATTGAGGATTAATAGGATAGTCACTCAGCATATGCAGTCTTCAAGGGATCCCACATCCATAGAAAAATAATTTGGTTACATCAGCATCAGGTACTTGGTGATCCAAGACTGATTAATTTTTATAAATGTGAGCCGATCAACAGAGTCTGTGGACAGATGCACTCTGTGATCGGTTACAAAGCCTCCAGCAAGACTGAATGTGTATTCAGAAAGAACGCTGGATGCAGGACAGGTCAGTAGCTCAATTGCATATTGAGCAAGCTCTGGACAGTGGTCCATCCTCAAGACCCAGTAACCCAGTGGATGTTCTGATGGAAAAATCTCAAAGTTTAATCTTGCCCCTAGATATTCCTACACCATGTAATTCAGATGCTGGCGATGGTTGCTAGAACCGATCAGACCAGGGCGCTGAGGACTGAAGAATTGCCTGAAGGCATTGGTCAGCCGACCACCTTCACCACCACTCTTTCTGTGACTGAACGAAGCCTCAGCAACACCTTGTCCAGCACCAGGAAATTGTAACCTATCAGGCTCTGGAAAAGCATTGCATAAATCTTTCTGCAAGGCCTCCGAAGATTCATCCTCTGCTCCCTCTGCAAAGGCTGGATAAGTTCTTCAACCCTACCCTTGTAACATGGATCAAAAAGGGTTGCCAGCCAGTAATGATCCCTCTCCTTGATACCATGAATTCTAGGTTCCTTTCGCAGGCTTTGCAGGATCAGGGAGGCCATGCAGCGTAGGTTTGCAGAGGCATTCGATCCTGAGTCCTCTGGGTCACTAAGGATCACATGATCCTCAACCACCTCCTCCCAGCCAAGTACAACTCCATGGGTTTCTGGGGACTGCAAACAGTCCCTTGAGGACTTCTGCTGATGCTGAGGGTTATCTTCCACCTCCATGCTGACACAATCCTCCTCCTCCTCTTTTTCTTCCTGTTTGATCAGCGGGCCTGCAGGAATACTAGTATCTGGATAAAGGGGGCCTTGAGAGGTAAGGAAGTCCTCCTCTTCCTCCCACTGCTCTGCCTCAAGTGCCTTGTCCATTATTCCACGAAGCGTGTGCTCCAACAGAAAGACAAGAGGGACAGTATCACTGATGCATGCACTGTCACTGCTCACCATCCTCTTGGCCTCCTCAAATGGTGACAGGACAGTGCATGCATCCTTGATGAGTAGCCACTGGTGTGGCGAAAAAAGCCATGCTCCCTGACCCTGTCCTGGTGCCATACTTACACAGGTACTCATTGATGACCCTCTGCTGCATGTGCAGCTGCTGCAGCATTGCCAACCTTGAGTTCCACCTGGTGGGCATGTCACAAATGAGGCTGGTTCTTGGGCAGGTTGCATTCTCTTTGAATGTCAGCCAGCCGAGCACTGGCATTATATGACCAGTGGAAATTACCACAGACTTTCCTGGCCTGCCTCAGGAGATCCTGTAAGCCCGGGTACCTGGTCAAGAACCACTGCACCACCAAATTAAGGACATGAGCCAAACAGGGAACATGGGTCAAGTGTCCCTGTCAGAGGGCGGAGAGGAGGTTGGTGCCATTGTCGCATACAACCATTCCTGGCTGAAGCTGGTGTGGCATCAACCACCTCTGAGCCTGCCCAGAGAGCTGACAGAATCTCTGCCCCAGTGTGGCTCCTGTCCCCTAAGCAGACCAACTCAAGCACCGCATGGCATCTTTTTGCCTGAGTGTTTGCTTAGCCCCTTGAACGCCTATGGAGCACCACTGGTTCAGAGGAGAAATCTGCAGAGGAAAAGGCCATAGAGGAAGAAGAAAAGGGGGTGGAGGAGAGAACTGTGGCAGAATCACCACTAGCATTTTGGAGATGTGGTGGTGGAACAAGCTCCAACAATACTAAACCCTGTCCTGCATCCTTCCCAGCTGCCAGCAGAGTTACCCAGTGCGCCGTGAAAGAAATGTAACGTCCCTGTCCATGCCTGTTGGACCATGAGTCAGCAGTAATATGCACCTTACTGCTGACTGCCCTGTCCAACGAGGCAAAGACATTGCCTTCCACATGCTGGTAGAGAGCCAGAATGGCCTTCTGTGAAAAGAAATGGCATTTGGGAACCTGCCACTGAGGTACCGCACATTCCACAAATTCACGAAAGGGGTAGAGTCTACCAGCTGAAAAAGCAGCAGTTGCAGTGCTAGCAATTTGGCCAAGCTAGCATTCAGACACTGAGTCCCAGAGACACATTCAGACACTGAGCATGTGGATGGCTGGGACCAAATTTTTTTCCACGGTTTGGCAACTGGGGTAGGGAAATTTGCCTGCTAAAATCTGATGTTGGTGTACCACTAGCAGATTGGCCGCAAGTACTTGGGACACCTATTTCTATACCTTCATTCCTCTCAGTGCAGGTTTCTGAGAGGACTGGAGGCTCAGTGGGGTTGGAGATCCCTGCTGATGAGGTCCACCTTGGTCTTTAAAGTGCTGTTGCCAACAGACTGCATAGGAGGTCATCATATGTCTGGTCAAGCATGTGGTGCCCAAGCAGCTGCTGTTTTGGCCATGCTTGATACGCTCCAGACATTAGTTGCAAACAGCAACGTGCGATCTGCTGCACACGTGTCAAAAAAGGCCCACACCAAAGAACTTTTCAAAATATGTGGGGAGTCAGCAGCGCCCTGCACCTGCTTAGCTCTGTGGTGTGATGCAATAGGGTGGCTGCCCTTCAGCTGCCCCCCCAGGGCATCCAACCTCGTTGGAGATGTGCCTCCTCCTCCTCCTTTCTTCTTCAGGCACCCAAGTTGAGTCAGTGACCTCATCATCCCCTCCCTCCTCATCACTGGAGCAAGCTTGGCAGTATGCTGCAGCTGGGGGAACATGACTGCCAGTTTCTTGACCTTCTTGGGCACCCCCTCTCTCTAGGCTGACGTCACTCCCTTACCATCATCGGAGCCTTCAAATCGCCGTGCATCCTCCTGCAGCATGTACCTGACACTGTGGTAGAATAGTTCGGGGGGCGGAGTGACTGTTGACATGGAGCCGATGGAATAGGCCGCTTTGGCAGGCAAACTACTCTGAGCCTGGGTGACAGAGGATGAGGATGAAGACAGCTTTGTTATCCATTCCACCAACTCTTCTGCATGTTGTGGCTCAATAACACAGCCAGCAGCAGAAAAAAAGAACAAGCGTGCCCCACGGCCACGTGCTGAGGATGCACCGTGTCCATGACCAGCACTGTCGACTGTAGACACTGAGCCTGTTTGCCATGTTTTAGTGGCCTGTGAGTGTCTGCCTCTCCTTGGTGACCTTCCGGACATGCTGTAAATGTTGTTTATCAAAAAAACACTACACTGCATTGTGTACTGTGTACACCACCAGGAAAGTAGTAGCAACTGCACTAGGGGTGCACGGTACTGTGTACACCAACAGATGTGTAATTACAACTATGGGTGCACTGTATGTATTGTGTACACCACCAGGAAAGTAATAGCAACTGCACTATGGGTGCACGGTACTGTGTACACCAACAGAAGTATAATAACATTTATGGGTAGACTGTATGTATTGTGTACACCACCAGGAAAGTAGTAGCAATTTCACTATGGATGCACGGTACTGTGTACACCAACAGAAGTATAATAACAACTATGGGTACACTGTATGTATTGTGTACACTACCAGGAAAGTAGTAGCAACTGCACTAGGGGTGCACGGTATGGTGTACACCAACAGAAGTTTAATAACAACTATGGGTGCACTGTATGTATTGTGTACACCACCAGGAAAGTAGTAGCAACTGCACTAGGGGTGCACGGTACTGTGTACATCAACACAAGTTTAATAACAACTATGGGTGTACTGTATTGACCACCATAAAGTATGAGCAACTGCACTATGGGTGCACAGCACTGTATACTGTGTACACCGCCTGAAGTATATTAGAAACAGTACACCAGGAATGGCCTGCAGTCAGATATAGCTAAACTGGATACAGTGGATATACATATATACGAGAGTTGTATATACTGTGCATATTAAATACACTGCAGCTAAGTGAATCACCTGCCTGCCTGAAGTATATCAGAAACAGTACACCAGGAACGGCCTGCAGTGAGATATAGCTAAAATGTATGCAGTGGATATATATTTCCTGGACCTCCCCATGTCAGCCTACTATGGGTCAGCTCCGCCCCCTCTGACCCCTCCAGGACCACCTCTTTTCTAGCCCATAAAAGGGCAGCTGTCTGCCCTCACCAGTGTTCTTTTTTCGTCCTCGCTCCGGACGCCTTTTAAAGTTTATTTTTATTTATTTATTTATTTATTTTTTCTCCATCCATCCATCCATCCTGTGTATTTCTGGCAAAGGTCACTGGCAGTATAAATGACTGTATATACCAGTGGTTCTCAACTCCAGTCCTCAGGACCCACCAACAGGCCAGGTTTGCAAGATAGCTGAAATACATCACAGGTGATATCACTTGCTGCTCAGTGATTGCAGTATTCTAGTCTGCAACTCCCCAAGGTAATACTTAAAATCTGACCTGTTGGTGGGTCCCGAGGACTGGAGTTGAGAACCACTGGTATATACCTTCGTTAGGCAGGTGTTGGCACCATGTTTTTGTGTGTTCAGGTAGTGGTTTGACTCGCTGAGACTTGCAGTTCACCGCCTTCACATGTATTCCTTTCAGGAAGCTCAGAGTTGAGCAGGTGAGGTCCGAGGTAGCTTCCTCTTTGGGTTGTCTAGCACAGTGTTTCTCAACTCCAGTCCTCAAGGCGCACCAACAAGTCATGTTTTCAGGATTTCCACTATTTTGCACAGGTGATTTGATCAGTTTCACTGCCTTAGTAATTACCACAGCCGTTTCATCTGAGGGAAATCCTGAAAATATGACCTGTTGGTGCGCCTTGAGGACTGGAGTTGAGAAACACTGGTCTAGCAAACACCAGAATGCTCACTGCTGATTGCAGCAGGCTCTGTCCTCTAGGCTAATCTCAGCTTGGACCCATCCCAAGAGAGGTCAAGACATCAGATAGCTCAGGACAATGCTGCGAAAGCACGCCAGGTTAAATACTACATTAAGCACGCAGTCTGGGAAGGGTTAAAGAGTGTTTCAAGGAATCCTACTCATCCTGCTGTATCTTCACCATCTGCTGATTCAGATCATGTGTTTTCAGTGCGTTTTAACTCTGAAGTCGGATCCATCTGAGGCCGAGATGGTCTCTGCATCGCATACGTTTGTTTTTTGCACTGGTTCCCCCTTGGTGGAGGCTGTTAAGGATGCAATGAAGTGGCAGGAAGAATCGTCGCCTCCAAAGAAACAGCAAAGATACTACCCGTATTAAAAGATATTGTTACCTTCCTTCCCATTTCATTTCTGAATTTTAAAAAGTAATTGACAATGAGTGGGGGGGGGGGGGGGGGGCTGAGAAGAAGCTCAATGTGCATAATGGAGTATCAAAGCTGTACCCCTTGGGACACTACGCCTAAGGTGGATGCTTCATTACGTGTATTTGCCCGCCACATTACGCTTCCGCTGGAGGATTTGGTCTCTTAGGGATCCTATGGATTGCAAAATAAATGCAGACCTAAAAAGGTTGTATAGTTTGGCCACAGCAGCCTGCAGACCGGCGGTAGCACTCACTCCTGTGGCAGCAGCACTTGGGCTGGGTTCGCACCTGTGCGTTTTTTGGTGCTTTTTGTGTTTTGCGGATTTGCACTACCGTCCATTAATCATGGTCTCCTATGGAACACGTTCTGTGGTGCAGTTCTACGGAATGCAGGGAGCGCTGGGAGTGCCTGGGTGTGAATCCAGCCTAATGCCCTGTACACATGATCAGAAATTCCGACAACAAAATCCATGGATTTTTTCCGATGGATGTTGGCTCAAACTTGTCTTGCATACACTCGGTCGCACAAAGTTGTTGGAAAATCCAATAGTTTTGAACGCGGTGATGTAAAACACATACGTTGGGACTATAAACGGGGCAGTAGCCAATAGCTTTTGTCTCTCAATTTATTCTGAGCATGCGTGGCACTTTGTGCATCGGAATTGTCCACACAAGGTCGGAATTTACGTGAACGGATTTTGTTGTCGGAAAATTTTATAGCCTGCTCTCAAACTTTGTGTGTCAGAAATTCCGATGGAAAAAGTCCAATGGAGCCCACACACGGTCGGAATTTCTGACAACAAGCTCAGATCGTACATATTCCGTCGGAAAGTTTGACCGTGTATACAGGGCATTAGAGTGTGGGTAGCGGAGCTAGTGGATGGATGTTTGGATGAAAGTCTGGGAAGTGGCAGTTCTTCACCTTTGCATTTTTTAAACTGCTGTAGAGTTGTGGCTGAAGTGGCTGTCGACCAGGTCAAGATGACAGCAAAGATAATGGCTCATTCCATCACAGCACGCAGAGCCTTATGGTTGAAGCATTGGTTGGCCGATAAGGCTTCTCAGCACAGTCTGTGTTTGGTTCCATTTGACGGGAAGCTACTCTTCTGGAAGACTTAGAATCAGCAATTCAGCGGGTTTCTGGCGGCAGATCTAGCCTACTCCCGCAGAAGAGAAAAAGACAACAGCAGCCCTTTTGGTTTAACAAGGGATCCAAAGAAAGATTCAGAGAGGCCAGGGCTTACAGACAGTTTTTCATACAGTGGAGGGAAGCCGGTTCAAACTTCCAGAAACCTTCCAAGCCCAGGGCCAACAAAGCTCCTGGGGCTATGTTTCCACTTCTACATCCCCAAAGTCGCGCAATTCACACTGCGACTTTGGTATGCAATTTGTGATGCGATGTCATTTGACCTGTGAAAACCATGTGAGAACAAGTCGCACAGATATTGGAACAAAGTAGTGCAGAAACCTTTTTTGGAGTTGCTGCGACTTAAGTCGCACCAATTAGAACGGGGACCATTGAAATACATGAGTTTTGTCTTGTCATGCGACTTTGCGTGTGTCAAGTCGCACAACAACTCGCAGTAGGGGAAACAGAGCCTAAGGCTTCAAATAAGTCCTTCTAAAGCTGTCTCCGCTTGACCCTCTCAAGTAGGAGCAAGACTAGTCCAATTAAGGGGGGTTTGGGCAGACAATTTACATGATGCCTGGATTGTAGCCATCATTCGCTCACGTTATTGTCTCGAGTTCAGAACAAGGCCCCCTCAGACCTTGTTCATAGAAACTGGTCTTCCTATGGATTTGGAAAGGAGGCAATGTTTGCAAGGATATATAGGGGAGCTGTTGGCAGGAAGGGCCATCCTTCCAGTTCTAAGGCACGAATTGGGTCAAAGAGTATGTTCCCCTCTGTTTTTGGTCCCAGAGACTTCAGGGGGTTTCAGACCAGTTTTTGACCTCAAAGTCCTGAATTCTTACATGAAGATTTCACCATTCAAATGGAGTCATTGGAAACAATCGTTTCTGTTGTGGAGTCAGGAGACTGGATGGTTTCCATTGATCTGGCTGATGCATTTTTTCATGTCTCCATAGACGCATCTCACCATCGCTTTCTCAGGTCTTCCATGGAAGGCTCTCATTTTCATTTTAATTCTCTCCCATTCGGTCTCTGCATGACTCCGAGAACGTTTTCAAAGCTACTGTCTGCTGTCGTTGCCCCGTACACACGGTCGGACATTGATCGGACATTCCGACAACAAAATCCTAGGATTTTTTCCGACGGATGTTGGCTCAAACTTGTCTTGCCTACACACGGTCGCACAAAGTTGTCGGAATTTCCGATCGACAACCACGCGGTCACGTACACCACGTACGACGAGACTAGAAAAGGCCGGTTCAGAACCAAGCGCGGCAACCTTTGGGCTCCTTTTGCTAATCTCGTGTTAGTAAAAGTTTGGTGAGAGACGATTCGCGCTTTTTCAGACTCGTGGCTTTCAGATCGTTTTCTGCCGTTCAGTTTGTGCTTGTGGGTTTGTATCTGCTCTTCAGTGCGTGCAAGCAAGTTCCGCGTGACTTTAAGGAGTCATTGTATTCTTGTTCGTTCGTTACTGGTTTTCAGGTCGCTCTTCACAGGCCTTGCTGTTCTTCAGTGCGTTCTGTTACTTCGTTCTGAGCAGACGACCGTTTTCTAGCCATGTTTCGTATGCGTACTCCTCGTAGAGTTCGTGCTGTGTGGGGGCTTGGTGTTGGGGTCCTGACCTTGACACAAGTCCAGTCCATGAACAGGGTGGGGAGGAGTTCATGGACCAAGAATTGGTTGCTCGAGCGTGACCAGTTCTCTCATATGCCTTTGCTCCGTGAGATCCGTGAGAATAATCCTGATGATTTCAGGAACTTTCTCAGGATGACGGACCCCGTATTTCACCGTTTGTTGGCTTCGCTGACCCCCTATATCAGCAGACAGGATACCTGCATGAGGCAAGCCATCACTGCGGAGCAGAGGTTGGTCGCTACCCTGCGGTATTTGGCTACAGGGAGAAGCCTGCAGGACTTAAAGTTCTTGACAGGCATCTCCCCCCAGGCTCTTCTTTGTGGACATTTACTGCTTGTGTTTGTTTGAGCTGACCCTGACAGAAATGTGTGGAGTCCAGAAAACGTTGTGATTGTGTAACCTTACAAAGCACTGTTGGCTGTTATTTACTAAATGCAAAGACACTTTTCACTACAAGTGCACTTACAACTGCACTGAAACTGCATTTGTAGTGCAAAGAGGATTTGCCCTTAGGAAATTACCCCCATTTTCTCATAAAACAACAATTACATCACCCCAAAAGTGTTGTAGCGTTGAGACAATAATCCACACATTCTTGATGAACAATCTTTTTAATACCTGCACAATCACATGTGCATTTACCAAAGGTTTTTCTGACAAACCAATATGTTTGTCGTATAACAATTTTTGTGGTGTCATTATCCAAAATCAAAATGTGCATTTTATAGAAAACAGGCCTGTGTAAAACCCACAAGAAAAGACACAAATCTTGATCTTACAAAGTTCACATTTGGTAGAACTTGAAGGCAATATCAGACATGAGTATTTAGGAACTGTGTTTGATATTGCGTTCAGATGGGGGGAAATCACCCCTGGAAAAGCCAAATTTGGAAGATGCACACCAATTTCCCAATGTCAACATGTGCTATCTGCCATCACGGGGATCAAGGGACGTGTTTTGGGGGAGAAAGCCCTTCCTCACCGCTACTTTATTATTGAGGAAGGGGTTGCACCCCCAAAACGCGTCCATTGATCTCCCGTGATGGCAGATAGCACATGTTGGCACACTGTGTGCATCCTCCAAATTTGGCTTTGGGAAAAATCACAAAAACATTTCGCACATTGTAGCACTCAAAAGAAGAAAGTGATTTGGAGGGGCTTTAAACTCTCCCCAAAACATCAATGATGTTTTTATATTTTGGAATAACTTCATTGATGTTTTGCTTGATGTTTTCCAATTGTAAATTACACCCCATGATCTCCCCGATCAGGATCTGGGCACTTTCGGATGTGAAAGGATCTGGATCCACAACCTCACGATCACCTAAAAAGAGAGGAACCCCAAAATAAATTAGGTTTGCAAAAAAATGCCGCCATCCATCTCTTATCTGAGCCTGTGGTTGCAGACACTCACCTGTTGTGGTGACTAGTTCCACCACGTCTTCCTCCTCCTGCTCATCTTGTGTTGGGGGGATTTCCCCTTCTTCCAGAGGGGGAGGGCTCTGGTCTCCTCGGATGAGGGGTGTCCTCCGAGTCTTTTCTCCCCTATGTAAAACAAAAATGGTATAATTAGCACACAGATATTTAATGTCAGAACTATAAAGATGAAACATTGCTTTTAAGTGGGGTACAATTATTTATTTTAGCAGAGTTCCAACATGTAGCTTTTTTAGTGTCCTTTGTCAATCTGTGATACTTTACCTGTTTAGTACAAGCTTCACAGATGTAGCCCCCCCTATAGTATACATTGGAGCACCTTTGTGCCCCCCCTAATAAAAATGGTGTTCTTGTGTCCCACACTAGTGCTCCAGTGTCCAGATGTGAAAACAACTGCTGAGTGTCCTCTCCTTACACACAATCTAGTTTGCATTTCATTCTAGTAACAAAGCCATCTACACAACCCAATTCTTTGAAGACAAGTATAGGGCGTCAAAATGGTGGCCAAATGCATATGGGCTAAACAATGGTATTTTATAGTCCGAAATAAAAATGTGTGATCTGAACGAATAATGGGCCCATGAACATGAAAGTTGCCATTTTAAACTGTACAACAGTTCCTAAAAGCACATGGAGCAGCACGAACGTAATAAACACAAAAAGAATAGGAACACAGCACAAATACTTACTTTTTTGCAGCACTCTCCGGATCTTTCTGTACTGCTCATGTTCTCGTAATTTCAGGTCCGACCACCGCTTCCTGAGCTGATCTTTCGATCGTCGTACCCCGAATTTCCGATGCAGACTCCTGACCACTTTCGCCATGATCTTGGCCTTTCGGACATGGGGGTTGGGGTAAGGCCCATACTTTCCATCATAGTCGGCCTTCTTCAGGATGTCCACCATCTCCAACATCTCC
Organism: Lithobates clamitans; assembly: GCA_037952925.1. Classification (NCBI taxonomy): domain Eukaryota; kingdom Metazoa; phylum Chordata; class Amphibia; order Anura; family Ranidae; genus Lithobates; species Lithobates clamitans. Next base: position 2,270,274 of record JBBGZY010000909.1, read on the forward strand.
CCAAAGGACATATTTGAGTCCTTCAATCTCCTTCTGGATCGGGACGTTTCAGGCTCTGGCCTTTCCTCCTCCTCCTCGTTGCTGTAATTAGCACGATCCTGCTGTCTATCCGCCATGTGCTCTTCCTCCACTGCGCCGAACGAAAAGGGGCGGGGAATAGAATAGAAAGAACGTCAGGGGCGGGCGGAGTTATACGCATGCGCAGTGTATATAAATCGTAACGCGCGCGTCTTACGTACGATCTGTTAGAGGAGGAAGGAGCATCGGAGACGCCGATCGTGCTAACGAAGGTAGGATCTAAACTTGGGCCTATACTGCTTCGAAATTGAAGCCTATATTGTAACAAGATTAGGGGAGTTTGGCCTGACATTAGGGTTTGTCTTGTGTTGTGTCTTGCAGAGAAAATGGATGGGTTCAACGACCACAATTTCCTGCCCCTGTTCATAGACAAGTACAGGGAGCTGCCCTGTCTGTGGCAAGTGAGACACCCCCATTATAACCACAAACAGAAGAGGCAGGCAGCGCTGGAGAAACTGCTGGAGTTGGTGAAGCCAGTGGTCCCCACAGCAACCATCCCTTATTTAAAAGCTAAAATTGGTGGCCTGAGGAGCACTTATCTTAGGGAGCGCAAGAAGGTCACAGATTCCCAGAGATCCGGGGGTGCAGCAGATGACATTTATGTCCCCAGACTGTGGTACTATGAGAGACTGCGATTTCTGTCAGACCACACTGAAGTCAGGGAATCCCTCTCCACTCTTCCTTCCACCCTTCCTTCCATCCCAGCTGAGGCTTCTGATGTCCAACCTGGGCCTTCCAGCCAGGAAGAAGTGGAGGAGCCCAGCTGGAGTCAGGTATAGCATTGTTCTACAGATTTCTGGACAATAAATAAATGATGTTTACTAGATGTTATTATTGATCACTAATTGCTGATTAAAAAAAGTTTTTTACATATCAATAGACAGTAGTGGGCACCCAAAATTGGGACAAGAATGCAAAATGCTGGGCTCAGAATGATAGTCTGTTATATTTGTTAACATTCAATTTGCAGTCAGTCAGGAGGTGAAAATTGTGTGTGATTGATGTAAAAAATACTAAAACTATGTCCCTTTTTCATACACAGGAAGACCTCAGCCAGGAGGAGATTGTGGAATGTGGCAGTCAGGAGGAGGCAGGGATTAGTGGCAGTCAGGAGGAGGCGGGGATTAGTGTGAGCCAGGAGGAGGTGGGGCTAAGTGTCAGCCAAGACAAGCCTGGGACAAGTCGCAGCCTGACTGAGTCTCAGGTTCCTCCCCTCCGCCTTCCATACAAAAGGGCCAGGAAGGCCACTCCCAGTCCTGTGCAGGATTCTGCATACAGGCTGATCCAGGAGGCTTTGGCGTCCCTCAGAGCCTTCCCCAGTCCTGAAGAGGCCTTTGCCTGCATGGCTGCCACCAAATTGCAGGGCATGCAGGAGGGCCAACGCAAGATCTCTGAGGACCTGATTTATAAAGTCCTACGTAAGGGGGAGAGTGGGGAACTGACACACAAGATGGATGTCATGGAGAGGGACGATCCTCCTCCTCCTCCTCCTCCTCCTGCTGCCACAACTCCACCACCACAGCCAAAGCCTGGAAGGAAGCGTGGAAGGAAGACCTGAGAGTGATCACCCTGGGTTCAGTCTGGTCTGACAGAAGATGCAGTCTCTCGTATGACCACAGCCTGGGGACACAGATATCATCTGCTGCTTTCCGGATCTCTGGGACTTCTGGACCAGACTGCCCTCCCTTAGATATTGACTCCTCAGGCCACCAATTTTGCTTTTAAATAATTGATGTCTGCACTGGGGGTCCAAGGCTTCGCCCACTTTTGCAGTTTCTCCAGCGTTGCTTCCCTCTTTGTTTATAGTTGTGAGCCCTTAATAAAATATTTTTAGGTAAATTATACTCTCCTGTGTGTGTTTTCATCCAAAAAGGACAGTTTGTTGGTGACGATTCAGGTACATTTCTAAAGTACAATGTGAAATTAACAAGGGACAACAACACCAAACAATCTCCTACAGATTAAATAGAACAACATATCAATGGTGTTGTGGGAACTTGTCACAAAAAACACACAAACATTTTCGGGAGTACAAATCAAAATCACCAAAAAAAAAAAAATATGTTGTCAGATGTGAGAAATCAAAATATATTGAGGGAATCCCGAGAAATAGTAACGAAATAAGTTTGTGAGAAGTGTGTGTGTGAATATGAGCAGCAAAACGACTTAATTCTTGTCACATTATAGAGAAGAAGAGAGTGCGCTGTATTAAACCATTTTTAACATTGCAGCGTGACGAAAGTGCTGTATCCATAGCGAACGCTAAGTTTACCAGAACGAGCTGTTCCGTGTCGGAATTTCTTCTGAGCATGCGTGGCATGCGTGGCACTTTGTGCGTCGGAACAGGCCACACACGGTCGGAATTGACGCGATCGGATTTTGTTGTCTGAAAATTTTATCTCCTGCTGTCCAACTTTGTGTGTCGGAAAATCCGATGGAAATGTCTGATGGCGCCCACACACGGTCGGAATTTCCGACAACACGCTCCGATCGGACATTGTCCATCGGAAAATCCGACCGTGTGTACGGGGCATTAGGGTCAAGGGAGTGCAAATATTCCATTATCTAGACGACATGCTACTTCTGGGTCCGTCAAATGAGGTCCTTCTAGTTCATGTGAATTTCACCTGTAAAACACTAGCTCGTATTGGTTGGTTGATCAACTTTCGGAAAAGCCGGGTGCATCTGACCCAAATGTTGGAGTATTTAGGAGTACAATTCAACACAGATCGGGGTCGTGTTTCTCTTCCTCAGAGGAAGGTCCAGGAGATCCAGTCTCAGACAAAGCAGCGATGGCCAGGCCTTCTATGATGCTGAAGGAATGCATGCAGTATCTGGGGGTTTAATCAGCCACAGTTCCAGTAGTCCCGTGGGTCAGGTGGCGCAGAAGGAGGTTTCAATGCAACTTTCTTCAGTAGGATCATCTGCCAATTCCGATAATCTGGTCCCTGGTAGGGATGAGCTGAACACCTCCCTGTTCGGTTCGCACCAGAACTTGCGAAATGACATTTCAAAGGAAAAAAAGGCATTTAAAACTACTCGCGGATATTAATGAATTATACAATATACATAAAAGTTCATTGATAAAAATGGCATGGGAATTCCCCACAGGGGAACCCCGAACCAAAATGTAAAAAAAAAAAATGACGTGGGGGGTTCCCCTAAATTCCATACCAGGCCCTTCAGGTCTGGTATGGATTTTAAGGGGAACCCCGCGCCAAAATTAAAAAAAAGGCGTGGGGTCCCCCCAAAAATCCATAACAGACCCTTATCTGAGCATGCAACCTGGCAGGCCGCAGGAAAAGAGGGGGGATGAGAGAGCGCCCCCCCTCCTGAACCATACCAGGCCACATGCCCTCAACATTGGGAGGGTGCTTTGGGGTAGCCCCCAAAACACCTTGTCCCCATGTTGATGGGGACAAGGGCCTCATCCCCACAACCCTTGCCCGGTGGTTGTGGGGGTCTGCGAGCGGGGGGCTTATCAGAATCTGGAAGCCCCCTTTAACAAGGGGACCCCCAGATCCCAGCCCTCCCCCCTGTGTGAAATGGTAAGGGAGTACAAAAGTACCCCTACCATTTCACAAAAAAACTGTCAAAAATGTTAAAAATGACAACTTCTTTATTTAAATGCTTCTTCTTTCTTATATCTTCCTTCGGTTTCTTCCTCCATCTTCTTCTTCTTCTGGTTCTTCTGGTTCTTCCTCCGGTGTTCTCGTCCGGCATCTCCTCCGTGGCATCTTCTTATCTTCTTCTCCTCGGGCCGCTCCATATCCATAGAGTATATAAAATAGGTGCAGCGCTATAAATTCAAAGTGATTCAAGAAAAAAATACAATAGTGAATATTATTAAATAAGCAATGTTATTAAATAAGCAATAAGTGTCTGTCATGAATGAATCAAACAGTCCATCTTAATAGTGAGACACTAATGATCACCACGTGAGTGTATAGTGAACAAAAAAATAGTCCTCCGAATAATGGAAGCAAATCATGAATATTGGGCATAGAGATGGTGGATGCTGTATAGGCTTTAAAGTCTGGTGGCAACCATGCCAATCGGGAGAGAATCCAAAAAGTGGAAATTAGATTATATAAACAATCTTGGTGACCTTCTCCGGAATGTGATATAACAAATAAAGATGTGCAAATACCAACACCCATGTAAAATGGAGGCTTACCGAAAAGTTAAGACCCAAAACAGCGTATGCTGTATGAGTCAGGAAAGCTTAACAGTTGCCCCCTGGCACATGATGGAGAGATCCCAACGGTATACTGGAGTCCTAGGGATGCCTCACCGGGATGTCTTTTCTGTGTAGAGGTTAGAGATGTCCTTGGACCAACCCCACATGGGAAAGAAGAAGGGCCATATAGTGTAATTCCGTAAATATGTAAAATTTATTAAAAAAAAAACACACTTACATTTTAAGAAGAACAAATCAAGCGCTTGTAAATAAAAATGGCGGCAGTGGAGTCCTCCCGACGCATTTCGTCTCAAAGGACTTCTTCTGGGGTGCCTACCCACTGCAGCCATGTTCCTTTTTATATGTACTGGGACCCCTGTGTTGAGAATCCAGCTCCCCGCCTTCCGTCATATGCACTTCTGGGTTTAGCCAAGATGGCGGACCCGTGTGCGTCCCAAGCCTCAATCCCGTGCGTTCCAGCGTCCCTATTAGACGTAGACAAAAAACGTCTAAATCGGAAGTGGAACACCCAGATCATCTCCCCTTCACGGTGGCCCATCACCCGCCGCAGTGCGAAGCACAGAAGAGAGAAGCGGCCCACGGAACATACGTCCTCCTGCGTTCCACCCTCTGCGCATGGGCACGGCGTGACATGGTTACCCGGCTGTTACGTTTGCGTGCGTCAAGACGTGACTCCCGTGCTGTCCATAATGATTAGGGGAAGTCACATGATCGGGACTAAATTCTGTAGACAAGGAAGGGGTTGGTTTGGCCTAAATGTAGTCAAACAAACCGGAAGTAATTGCGCAGTGTACGCAATGAATGTAAAGTAACATGGAAGGCTAGGTTAAGATAAAGAAGTTAAATTTGTTATTAAATATGGTGAGCATAACGTATACATTAACAAAAATGGATAATAAAAGGGCCCCATATATTAAATATAAGTGAGCTTAGGAGATGGATTCTCATGTTCTCAAGTGCCCCAAATTGTATGAATATATAACAGTTCTCATGTCCCCTAAAATTAACAATCCGCGTGTACAGTTTGAAAACACTAAGAAAAACCTAATGTTTCCACGCCAAAAATTATACATACATGTGTAATAATATTAATAATCGCGAAAAACATATAAAGAATGAGAAATAAAAAATATATCTATTTTTCAAAAGAGTATGTGAGTAGGTGTGTATAAATACTGGCACTCACACCCACATACCCAAGTCAAAGAAATCAAACCGCTAAGACCACTATGACTCATCTATAAAAGCATTGATATCTACCTCCACGTTCATACCCTGGGGGAAAAAAGTCTGTAGTTCGTATGCCCAAAACATTTCTAGATGGGATACCCCTCTAATTCTGGCTCCTCCCCTCCATGGTGGAACATACTTATCTATGATGACAAATTGAGACCCAGCGGGGTTGCTATTATGGAATTGTTTGTAGTGTTTGGGTACAGTATGTTTGGGGTCCCTGCTTTTAATTAGGGCTATATGTTCTCCTACTCTGGTTGTGAATGTTCTAGTAGTACGTCCTATATATTGTTTGCAGCATGGGCAAGTGATAAGGTACACTATATATCTTGTGCTACACGTGCAAAACGGTTTTACTGTATATTTTTTCCCCGTAGTGGTGGATGTAAACTCAGTAATTTTCCGCTTGTCCAGTGTGTTGTGTTGACAGACAACACACTTTCTACAAGGGTAAAAACCTGTCATATTATGAAAAAAAGAAGGACGAGATGGTGGATTAATCACATTGGGGGCTATCCGGCCCTGTAACGAAGGTGTCCCCGGAATATGACTTTGGCGTCACCAGGGAGGAGTGTACCCAAAACATTATCCTGCTTCAACACATCCCAATGTTTCTTCACAATGTTTTGAACTTGTCTATGTTGAATTGAAAAAGGATGTCGAGGGGAGATGGGCGGAGCCTAGCGGAGCAGACATGCATTGTTAGAGCTCCACACCGCTGAGGAGAGAAGAGAAGAACAAAGCGGAGCCTGCAGGCTCAAAAGGTATCCATTTGAACCTTTTTGCCCCTGGGAACAAACTGTGAAAGTTTGGGCAGAAAATATGGTACTGGGAAGAAACCGTGGCAGAAATAAAAATCACCTCACAAAGAGCTCACAGGCACTCACTGCAGCTGAAGCAGCTCCAGTCACCTTACAAGATACAGCATCAGGGCGCTCTCACAGACAGAAAATGTCACAGCAAGACTCTCCATTTGAGTCAAATACAGAACAAATCCTCTCACAAACTTCTCCACAAGCCTCCTCAGCATCCCCAGAAATATTATTACAATTTGAAAAGATACTTCATAAGGCTTTAAAACAAACCTCAGACCAAATAACAAAAAGCCTAACCAAAGAAATAAGAGAGCTGGGAAACCGCACCACAGCCTTAGAAATAAAAATGGATGAAATAGAAATTACAACTCAAGAAAATATAACAGAATTGGAACAATTAAAAGAAGAGAATTTAATACTTCAAACTAAGCTGGAAGATTACGAAAATAGAGCCAGACGTTCAAACTTGCGCATAAGGGGAATACCTGAAACTGTGACAGACCTGCAATCTACTATTACTGCTCTATTACAAGAACTAAAGCCAGATATCCCTATTGAACGTTTAGAACTGGACAGAGTACACAGAGCCCTCACAGCTAAAAAGAAAGACGGACCACCACGTGATATAATCACAAAATTTCATTATTACAGAACGAAAGAACTAATACTAATTGCTGAAAGAGAAAAAAAGGAACTTAATTTTCAAGGACACAGTTATCAAATTTTTGCTGACCTATCCCAACTTACTATTACTAAAAGACGATCCATGAAACCCCAACTAATGGAACTGCAACGCCACAACATTATGTATCAATGGGGCTTCCCCTTTTCAGTCAGATTTAACCACCAAGGTACAATTTACAGAAGCAGATCAGCAGATGAACTACAACAAACCCTTTTAAAATTAAATCTGACAGAACCCACAAGCAGCAACTCTCCCACACGCAGAAGAATGGCATCATCTTCACCTTCAGGCAGCACCCAGAAAATTCCAGAAAAAAATGGGAATCATCATTCTCACAAAAGAGGCCGTTATGCCACATCATCCATGGACCAAGAAGATTCAATGAACTGACATCCTAATTCCTGATATCTCTTCATTTATTATACTAAGAGATGGTTCTCTATAAAAAACCTGTATTTATAACTGAATGTAACTGCATTCTGATAGTCACACACTGTGTGGGATCATGTTACATTCCAGTTATATTTCTTATTACTTCTGATTCATATAGCCTTAGAATATATAAGTGAAATAAGGAAATTCTTGTTCAGTTATATATTATCAGGTAATAACAATAGATTTATTACTTTTTAGGACAAATATGTTCAATAATCCAGAAGTAATGGAAGATTTTTCTTTTTTTTTTTTAAACAAATATATTATTACCTAACTAGTTCCTAGAATTATGTTTTTGTTTATTCTAATCTGAAGCAATACAACCTCAATTTTATGAGTTAACATATCTAAACAGTTACATATGAATAAAATATGTAATTGTTTACTCTAAAAGGGTTAAAATCCCAAAATAATTCAAACTATCTTCATCAATACCAAAGTTATTAACAGTACCTTTCTAACTGAATTATTTAGCCTAGGGCAAGACTAACCATATACAACCACCCTGGAATAAATAATTTCAACAAAAACTTTTTTTTGCACTCCAATTAATGAAACATCATTTTGATGTCTTTTGACATAGCACTTCTCTCCTGTAAGCGGAAGATCCGTGTACCCCCATTAGCCCTCCTCATTCTCCCAACCATATTATGTGGGAGTGTGACGAAGGCACTTATTCCCCTGAGAGAGATATTTATTCTCTTTCACGGGTAAATTGTGATTACTTGCAAAAAATAATTTATACAATGTATCATCTAATCTCATATGTTTTTTGTTTACTCTTTACTCCAGAATTCACTGGTTTCTTTTCTATCTTTTCATCTCTTCAGTCCACACAGGTTGATCTGCGCATTCAGCTCTGCATAACAAAAAGTAAGTCAAAACTATTTGATCTGTTGCCATGGCACCACTGAATATACTTTCCCTGAATGTTCAGGGAATAAATGTCCCTCAGAAAAGGACCAAAGCCTTCCGTACTTTCCATAACAAGAAGGCTCACATAGTATGCCTCCAAGAAACACACTTCACCAAAGATTCTACTCCAAAATATATTTCTCCTTTTTATCAACAAAATTTACACGGCTTCTGCCTGTACCAAGCAAAGGGGAACTCTAATTGCATTTCACCGATCCACACCATTCTCCTTATCATCAGAAATTAAAGACCCAGAAGGTAGATATCTGATACTCATGGGTTATATAATGGATACAGCAATCACTGTGATTTCCTACTACGCTCCTAACAAACAACCTACACCATTCCTCTCACATATATTACAAGTGATTAATACACACAAAATAGGAACAGTGATAATGTGTGGGGATTCGAACCAGGTCCTCCTCCCATTTCTAGATAAATCACCTTTTACACCATCCAAAATAACCTCTAGATTACCTTTTTCTCAACTTCTTTCCAAATACAATCTGGTAGATTCGTGGAGAGAAAGTAACCCAATGAAAAAGAAATTCACTTATTTCTCGCACCCTCATCAAACCTTCAGAATAGATCATATTTTTCTAACAATAGGAATGATACCAGAAATTATTGCATCAGATATAATTCCAATTCCGTGGTATGACCATAATGCAGTATACAGTACTATAGCCTCAGCCATACCAAAAGCACATGACCCAACGTGGTACTTACCGGACATAAAGCTCAAACACCCACTACATCAGATGGCCATTGAACAAGCTTTAAAGGAATACATATCAATTAATAATACAACAGACATCTCCCCAATAACACTGTGGGAAGCTCATAAGCCTGTTTTGCGTGGTACAATACAAAGACAAATGGCACTATTTAAACGGGAACGCAAAAATCTAGCAAAAAAACTAGAACTCAATTTTAATGCAGCCTATATATCATTCCAAGATAATCCATCTCAGAGTACAAAATCTCATCTGGAAAAATCTAGATTGGAATACGATCTATTTCTCACTGAGTCAGTTGATGAATTCCTTAAACGCTCCAAACACAATTTCTACATGAATACAAACAAACCAGTTACATATTTGGCTCGGGCATTAAATTCAACTAACAAATCTTTCAAACCAATACGTTTGAAATTATCAAAAAATCTTTATACTTGTAATCCAGTTAAAATAATCCATAAATTTCACTCACATCTCGCAACTTTATACAAGACAAACAATGAATTTAATCCTACAGAGGCTGAATCCTTCTTCTCAAAAATAACCATACCTGAGTTATCTCAGAATCAAAAAAGCAGTTTGGATGAGCCTATAACTATAGATGAAGTTGCTAAAGCCATAAAAGACCTAAAACTTAATAAAAGACCAGGCCCAGACGGCTACTCGGCTTTATACTATAAAACATTCTCAGAAATACTCTCTCCCATTCTCACTGAAACTTTTAACAAACTTCTAGATGGACATTCTTTCCGGCAAGAAACATTAATGGCAATTGTTTGTATGATCCCAAAACCCCTTTCTGATGATACTTCCTGTGTGAATTATCGGCCTATCTCTCTGTTAAACCTTGATATTAAATTATTAGCAAAAATAATAGCAAAACGCCTCAATAGCATTATAGGAAAATTAATACATAGAGATCAAGTAGGCTTCATGCCAAATAGACAGGCAGGCGATAATATACGCAGGGCAGTGTTATTGGCACATATTGCTAAAAAACGGAAAATCCCTTTATGTTTTCTATCTCTCGATATTAAGAGGGCATTTGACACAGTATCCTGGCAATATATGCAATATTCATTACAAAAATGGGGTTTTGGACCCCACTTTTTAACATGGATCAAAGCATTATATAATAAACCCAAAGCCTATATAAAATATGCTGGATACAAATCTGATGCCTTTAATATCGAAAGAGGTACCCGACAGGGTTGCCCATTATCTCCCTTATTATTTGCCCTTATACTCGAACCCATGGCCCAATACATCAGAACAAACCAAACTATAACTGGCATTGAAGTAGGAGGTATTACACACAAATTATGTATATTTGCAGACGATATATTACTTTTTCTATCATCACCACAGGTCTCTGGTCCTAACTTAATACCAGCTCTTGATGGATTTGCAGCCCTATCCGGCCTTATGATTAATCCTAAAAAATGCCTAGTGCTTAATATTTCATTCACAAACATGGAATTGATCCTGGCTAGGGCTGCACTCCCATTCACATGGGCAGAAAAATCAATCCCATATCTTGGAATTCATTTAACAGCATCTCATTCTGACTTATTCTCAACCAATTATCCTCCTGTATTAAGACAGATCACAAACCTAATAAAACAATGGTCGCAACTTCCTTTATCCTGGATAGGGAAGATTAATGCAATCAAAATGACTATTCTACCCAAATTGCTTTATCTATTCAGAGTCCTCCCTATTCCAATTCCTTCCTATTTTTTGAGAATGGTACAAAAAAGAGCAACTTCGTTTATATGGGGCTCTTCTAAACCACGTATACCTATACACACACTACATCTTCCCAAAAATAAAGGAGGCCTGGGATATCCTAATTTTACTAACTACTACAGAGCAGCACATTTGGCCAGTCTGTCCAAATACCATGAAAAACAGGAAATCCCATTATGGGTATTTATAGAGGCTTCAGAAAATGACCCTTTATTAATATCAAACTTGTTATGGCTTGATCCTAAAGACCGCTTTAAAATTCATAATCCCATAACTAAACACTTCTTATCTCTCTGGGATAAACTAAAAACCAAATATCAGTTACAATCTCCACACAATCCTCTCCTTTCTTTTATCAGAAATCCGGCCTTTTATCCGGCATGGATCTACCCAAATTCTTTTAAAGCTTGGACAACATCAGGCATTCAGACACTAAATGACTTCATAGCATCTAAATCATTCCTTTCATTCCCATCGCTTAGAGAAAAATATGATCTACCAAATTCTGAGATATTTAGATATCTCCAAATCAAAAACTTCTATACACCATTCCTAAAGGGGGATACACCATTATCCCAATTATCCATTTTTGAATCAATCTGTACAAAAGATCCATTTGCTAAAGTTACAATTTCATCACTTTATAATCAATTATATGGAGTAGCAAATCTTAATAGACCCTCTTACGTTCAGAGGTGGGAGGAGGACCTGGGACGAACTTTAGAAGACACGGATTGGTCTAACATATGGCTCACATCTAAGTCATCTTCACCCAACATCTTAGCACTGGAGACAAATTATAAAGTCCTAACTCGCTGGTACCTTGTACCCGCTAGAGTGGCAAAATATTCACCTAATACCTCAGCTCTTTGTTTTCGAGGATGCCCAGAAATAGGCACACATTTACACATATGGTGGACGTGCTCAGTGATCCAAACCTTCTGGAAGGAAGTCTTCGTGATTGCATCTAAAATATTTAAAAAAATAATACAACCAGATCCATATATAACTTTACTTAATCTAAAACCGGAATGGTTAACACTCTCTCAATTCAAACTTATGATCCAACTAATAACGGCTGCAAAACAAACAGTGGCCAAGGCATGGAAATCTCCTACATTGGTACTAGCAGAAACAATTCACAGAATGAATAATACAATGTCCCATGCTAAGATGGTAGCCATCGATCAAAATCAAATTCCAAAATTTGAAAAACTTTGGCATCCTTGGATAAAACAACAGTTCCTGTCAAACTTTAATGACTCTGTCCTGTTGCCATGGTAACAGATTAAATGACTCACAGAGACACCCATTCTAAGGCTTCAAAGAGAACTAAAAAGAATAATAAACTGACGAGCGGGACAATCTTGTGGACCATACCTCTACCTTTCTACCCTTTTTCTTCTTTCTCTTTCCTTTTCTCCACCTTACGATTAAAGCTCATTATCAGAATTTATTTGACCTATATACACTCTACCTGTAAACAATATGTATAGTAGGTATAAATCATTTAAATACCTACAAAAGTAACTAAGGAAATGACATATATCTTTCATTTAGGTTTACGTGAACCCAATGTTTAATATTTGAAATTTCATGATATTTACCTATATAAACCCTACTGTAAAACAATGAGCTTACTTTATAGATCTTTGTAAACGTACTTTATGTATCTTTATAACATTGTATACTCAATAAACTTCTTTTGTTAAGGAATTGAAAAGGATGTCAACATAGCCCATTTGAGTTTTTTGTCAGGATCTTTCTTGGGCTTTATCTCGAGCAGATTTTTCCTCTCAATATTTGTGGCTCTTTGAATCTCATAGTCCAAAGTGGCCTTATCGTAGCCTTTATCCACAAATTTTTGTTTCAGGACGCCTGCTTGTACAGTAAATCCTTCAATGTCTGAGCAGTTCCTGCGGAGCCTAAGAAATTTGCTCCGCGGGACTGCACTCAGCCAAGATCTATGGTGGCAGCTATGTATAGGGATAAAACCATTGCGATCAGTGGGTTTGAAATACGTGTTGAATCTAAACTTTCTATCCACTATTTTTATTTGTAAATCCAAGAAGTGAATCTTGGTTTCACTCGCCTCATATGTTAAGGAAATACCCCTGTCGTTGGAATTTAGATGTTCAAAAAACTGTTGGAGAGTATCTGATGTGCCATTCCATAGGAGGAGGATGTCGTCTATGTACCTAGCCCACAAAACCAACGACGTGGCATTGAGGGCATAGACAACATCCTCCTCCCACTTGGCCATAAACAAGTTCGCAAGACTAGGTGCGAACTTGGCACCCATTGCTACTCCCCATTGCTGTAGGTAGTAGCCCTGGTTAAACCAAAAATAATTATGTTTGGTTGCAAACTCTAGTAGTTCTATCAGGTAATCACGTTGGAAAGATGCAAGGGAGTGTTCACGGTTCAAGAAATGTTTAACTGCTTGCACCTTTCCAACGTGATTACCTGATAGAACTACTAGAGTTTGCAACCAAACATAATTATTTTTGGTTTAACCAGGGCTACTACCTACAGCAACGGGGAGTAGCAATGGGTGCCAAGTTCGCACCTAGTCTTGCAAACTTGTTTATGGCCAAGTGGGAGGAGGATGTAGTCTATGCCCGCAATGCCACATCGTTGGTTTTGTGGGCTAGGTACATAGACGACATCCTCCTCCTATGGTATGGCACATCAGATACTCTCCAACAGTTTTTTGAACATCTAAATTCCAATGACAGGGGTATTTCCTTAACATATGAGGCGAGTGAAACCAAGATTTACTTCTTGGATTTACAAATAGAAATAGTGGATAGAAAGTTTAGATTCAACACGTATTTCAAACCCACTGATCGCAATGGTTTTATCCCTATACATAGCTGCCACCATAGATCTTGGCTGAGTGCAGTAACACGGAGCAAATTTCTTAGGCTCCGCAGGAACTGCTCAGACATTGAAGGATTTACTGTACAAGCAGGCGTCCTGAAACAAAAATTTGTGGATAAAGGCTACGATAAGGCCACTTTGGACTATGAGATCCAAAGAGCCACAAATATTGAGAGGAAAATCTGCTCGAGATAAAGCCCAAGAAAGATCCTGACAAAAACTCAAATGGGCTATGTTGACATCCTTTTCAATTCAACATAGACAAGTTCAAAACATTGTGAAGAAACATTGGGATGTGTTGAAGCAGGATAATGTTTTGGGTACACTCCTCCCTGGTGACGCCAAAGTCATATTCCGGGGACACCTTTGTTACAGGGCCGGATAGCCCCCAATGTGATTAATCCACCATCTCGTCCTTCTTTTTTTCATAATATGACAGGTTTCTACCCTTGTAGAAAGTGTGTTGTCTGTCAACACAACACACTGGACAAGCGGAAAATTACTGAGTTTACATCCACCACTACGGGGAAAAAATATACAGTAAAACCGTTTTGCACGTGTAGCACAAGATATATAGTGTACCTTATCACTTGCCTGTGCCGCAAACAATATATAGGACGTACTACTAGAACATTCACAACCAGAGTAGGAGAACATATAGCCCTAATTAAAAGCAGGGACCCCAAACATACTGTACCCAAACACTACAAACAATTCCATAATAGCAACCCCGCTGGGTCTCAATTTGTCATCATAGATAAGTATGTTCCACCATGGAGGGGAGGAGCCAGAATTAGAGGGGTATCCCGTCTAGAAATGTTTTGGGCATACGAACTACAGACTTTTTTCCCCCAGGGTATGAACGTGGAGGTAGATATCAATGCTTTTATAGATGAGTCATAGTGGTCTTAGCGGTTTGATTTCTTTGACTTGGGTATGTGGGTGTGAGTGCCAGTATTTATACACACCTACTCACATACTCTTTTGAAAAATAGATATATTTTTTATTTCTCATTCTTTATATGTTTTTCACGATTATTAATATTATTACACATGTATGTATAATTTTTGGCGTGGAAACATTAGGTTTTTCTTAGTGTTTTCAAACTGTACACGCGGATTGTTAATTTTAGGGGACATGAGAACTGTTATATATTCATACAATTTGGGGCACTTGAGAACATGAGAATCCATCTCCTAAGCTCACTTATATTTAATATATGGGGCCCTTTTATTATCCATTTTTGTTAATGTATACGTTATGCTCACCATATTTAATAACAAATTTAACTTCTTTATCTTAACCTAGCCTTCCATGTTACTTTACATTCATTGCGTACACTGCGCAATTACTTCCGGTTTGTTTGACTACATTTAGGCCAAACCAACCCCTTCCTTGTCTACAGAATTTAGTCCCGATCATGTGACTTCCCCTAATCATTATGGACAGCACGGGAGTCACGTCTTGACGCACGCAAACGTAACAGCCGGGTAACCATGTCACGCCGTGCCCATGCGCAGAGGGTGGAACGCAGGAGGACGTATGTTCCGTGGGCCGCTTCTCTCTTCTGTGCTTCGCACTGCGGCGGGTGATGGGCCAACGGCACGGGATTGAGGCTTGGGACGCACGCGGGTCCGCCATCTTGGCTAAACCCAGAAGTGCATATGACGGAAGGCGGGGAGCTGGATTCTCAACACAGGGGTCCCAGTACATATAAAAAGGAACATGGCTGCAGTGGGTAGGCACCCCAGAAGAAGTCCTATGAGACGAAACGCGTCGGGAGGACTCCACTGCCGCCATTTTTATTTACAAGCGCTTGATTTGTTCTTCTTAAAATGTAAGTGTGTTTCTTTTTAATAAATTTTACATATTTACGTAATTACACTATATGACCCTTCTTCTTTCCCATGTGGGGTTGGTCCAAGGACATCTCTAACCTCTACACAGAAAAGACAAGACTATCAATGAACTTTTATGTGTATTGTTGGACCGGCAATTCATTAATAGCCGCGAGTAGTTTTAAATGACTTTTTTCCTTTGAAATGTCATTTTGCTGTCAGACTTTTCTAAACACGGGAAACATGCACCCCTTTACAGGCATACTATAGACACTCACCAGGTACGAAATTTAAAGGGGTATTACACTTTTATTGTTTCACTTTAAGCATTATTAAAATCACTGCTCCCGAAAAAACATCAATTTTTAAAACTTTTTTTTGCATTGATCCATGTCCCCTGGGGCAGGACCCAGGCCCCCAAACACTTTTTATGACAATAACTTGCATATAAGCCTTTAAAATTAGCATTTTTGATTATTCATGTTCGTGTCCCATAGACTTTATTTGTGTTTGCGTGTTCGAACAAATTTTTTGCCTGTTTGCAAGTTCTGGTGCGAACCGAACAGGGGGGTGTTCGGCTCATCCCTACCAGGGACCAGATTATCGGAATTGGCAGATGATCCCACTGAAGAAAACTTTTAAAGGGTGTTCCGCGGCATTCGAATTTGCCGCAAACACCAAAAATTGTTTGCTGTTCGGCGAACTTGCAAATAGCCCATGTTCGAGACTAACATGAGTTCGACACGAACTCGAAGCTCATCCCTAGTCTTAAAATCCAAATAGACTGGTACCTGCTGATAAAAGTTCTCATGCCAACCAAGTCCCCCTGTAACACCCCTTTGTTTCCAGTGGCTAAGAAGTCTGTCAAGGGTCAGGAAACAACTTTCCGTTTAGTACATGATTTAAGGGCTATCAATAAAATCATTATCAGCGATGCCCCTTTGGTACCCAACCCACACACCTTATTGGCCTCTATACCACCTAACGCAATTTTTTTCGGTGTTATTGATCTGACTAATGCACTTTTTTTTGCACCCCTGGACCCCCAGTGCCAGTACCTTTTTTGATTTTTCTATCCAGGGTCGACAACTGACTTGGACGCGCCTCGTTCAAGGGTCTGTGACTAGTCCTTTGGAGTACAGCTGCAAACTTAAAATAGTGTTGGATCAGTGAACCTCAACGAATCCAGAGGTGGTACTGTTACAGTATGTTGATGACCTGTTGCTTTGTTGCCCCACAAGGGATGTCTGTTATCAGCATACTGTCTCATTGCTTAACCATCTGGTGTCCACGGGGAATAAAGCTAGCAAGGAGAAATTTCAGTTTTGCAGGGAAAAGGTCCAGCTTTTTAGGACATTGTATATCTCAGGGTACTCGACACCTGACAACTCAGAGAATTTAGACACCGAAAGTCTTCCCGAAACCCCGAAACGCACGACAAACGAGAGCCATTCTGGGTCTTATCAACTACTGTAGAGACTGGGTCACTAACATCTCATCCACTTTAGGACCCCTTTACAAAATCATATCCAAAACACCCTTTCAACTGACTGAGGATAACTGGTCAACCCTACAGAACTTGATCCAAGAACTCTCCAAAGCACCTGCTTTAGGTCTGTTCAACTACGACCTCCCTTTCTACCTTTTCTGCTATGAAAGCAAAGGCCATGCCACTGGAGTACTGACCCAACTACATGGGTCCAAGTACCGACCCATCATGTATCTTTTAACTGCTCTAGATCCAGTCATTCGAGGCTCACCAGGTTGTGTACGAGCCATAGCCGCCTGCGCTGTACTGTTACAGAAGGTAGGTGACATAGTCTTGGACTCCCCACTGACCCTCTATACTCCCCATTCAGAACAGGAGATCCTAAATCAAGTTCAGACAAAACACCTCTCTGCTGCCAGATTGACTAAGTATGAAGTGGCTCTCCTAACCCCTACTAACCTGACTTTAAGACGATGCACGATTTTAAACCCAGCATCTCTTCTTCCTGTTGAGGAGGAAGAGAAGGGGGAGATAATGGTGTTAAAAACGACACACAAACTTTCCAGACTAACAATACTAACCTCTCTACCTCTAACCAACTTGTTAATTTAGAAGGACAACATGCTGATGATCCACACAACTGTGTTTCTCTGATGGAACTTGAGTCAACAACCATCAGCCCAGTGAAGGAGGCCCCCATCCCAAACGCTTAGAACCTTTTTGTCGATGGTTCCAGGTATTACACCCCAGATGGTAAGCCACACACAGGTTATGCAGTGACTACAGTCAGTGAAATTGTGGAAAAGGGTTCATTGAGTTCCAACATGTCTGCACAGGAAGCTGAGCTGTGGGCACTGGCAAGAGCTTGTGAGATCCACGAAGGTCAAAGGATCAATATCTACACAGATTCCAGGTATGCTTTTGGGATAGCTCATGATTTCGGTCCTATCTGGAAAGCAAGAGGGTTTCTGACTAGTTCGGGGAAGCCTGTGAAACATGCGCAGTTAATCAACAGATTATTTGTTGCTTTCAACTTGCCGCGTGAGATAGCCATTCTAAAAGTTAAGGCCAACACGGCTGATAATACTTTGGAGGCCGATGGCAATGCCTTGGCAGATGGAGCTGCTAAAGAAGGTGCTCTGAACCCTCCAGGGGAAACCCTGATGCTAGCCATCCCCTCTGATGTGTCTCTAGAAGAATTTAGGAGACTGCGGTCACAAGCGGAATTGCAGCAAAAGAGGAGAGCACTAGGGGCCACAAGAGTCCCAGATGACATCTGGGGTCTTGGTAAAAAATGGTGTCTGTCAAGATCGCTTTTTCCAGTGATGGCCCACTCAGCTCATTATCCAGGGCATCAGTCAAAGATGGTTATGTGTGCGCAGGTGGATGAGCAATGGATCGTCCCTGGATTTACTAATTTTGCAGCAGCCTGCCTGGTTTGTGCATTGCACAACCCAGGTAGGACGGTACCAGTACCCAAACGACATTCCCCCCGACCAGAATATCCATTAAAGCGCATTGAGATAGACTACATTACATTGCCAAGGAGTGGGCCGTACGAACACGCCTTGGTCTGTGTAGATATGTTTTCAGGTTGGCCAGAGGCATGGCCGGTTCAGAAAGCAAACGCCACCACCACAGCCAAGAAGATCCTGTCCAAAATAGTGTGTCTCTGGGGCCTACCTGAAACGATTGAGTCAGATCGAGGCTCCCACTTAACTGGTCAGATATTTGCAGAAGTGTGTAAAGCCCTCCATATCAATCAGGGATTACAAACCCCTTATCATCCCCAAAGTAGCGATAAGGTTGAAAGATTGAATGGAATACTTAAATACAAAATCTCCAAAATAATAGCTGATACTGGGAAACCTTGGCCTGAAGGTCTCCCCATAGCTCTCCACTCCATCAGAAATGCCCCTTGACGACCTCACGGGTTATCTCCATATGAGGTTTTGTTTGGATGTCAACCAAAAACAGGGTTGTACTTCCTTCAGCAGCTGTCATCTTTACATTCTCAGCTGACGGGGTATGTGCAGTCACTGCAACGTGAGCTAAAAAAATCCACCACAGGGTTCATGAGTCCTTTCCAGACCCTGATTTAATAACCGGTTTACATTCTATCCAACCAAGTGACTGGGTCGTGGTAAAGAAACACCAGAGGACGGGGCTAGAGTCGAGATACCTCGGACCATTCCAGGTTCAGCTGATCACGCCGACCTCTCTAAAGCTTGAAGAAAGAGACAATTGGATCCACGCCAGCCACTGCAAGAAGCTGCTCAACTACATCAAAGAATGAGGAGTGCTCCTGTTGCCTGATTGGACGCGTGAACAGAGCCCGAGCAGATCACCACATCGTCCTCGATGAGATAAGACTTCCCGAAGCCCAACCCACGTACCAGTCACAAAGGACCCCAGACCGACCAGCGATTACTACAGCTCACCATGTCGTGTCCTCCCTATAAGTCATCTCTCCTGAAGAACAGAATCTACATGTCAAGCCGTGTTTTCCACTTTATGGACTGTAAGGACTGATTCCTAGGTGTAAGAAGAAGATCAAGATTCATCGAGGGACACATGGGAGCATATGACAAAAAAGGAAGGACTGTTGTGGAAATTTTATTATATGGACTCATGTGCACATTTTATTCTAGGATGTGTGTTTTATAGATTGTCATCTGTCTTCCTGTGTCTGATTTAATCGAGGAGCGCTCTAGCAGAGCACACTTGAGTTGAATCGAGACCAGTGGTAAAAACGGTCAGTATGAAAACCTTCTCATGGGATTACAGAAAGTGTTCTCTGTGTCTGTGGATGTTTGTTGGTTTGTAGGTACCAAGCGCAATGCGCTGGGCTTCTTGCTTTCAAATGACTATGCACATTAGACAAGCGAAGTCCGCATAACGAGAGAAACCTATTACATCTCTCTATCCTGCCGACTATGCTATCCATTTTTGGATACATACTGTATCTGTTTTTATAAGAGGACATTGATATCTACCTTGTCGGTGTACTCGTACCGTACATTGACAACAGCAGTGGCAATGTCCCCGCAGATAGTCTCAAGCCTGTAAGAGCCAGTGAATGAGCTTGCTAGATACTGTTTACTTTGAACAGTTTTAGGTGAGTTCCATGCTGACTAAGACGAGGCGTGTGGACTTCCTCCTCCTTTCCCTCTCGTGAGTGCCCTCCCCTTTACTGTTTGCCATTTCCTGTGATGTCATTTTTGTACTGAGGAAGTGATTGGCTGTTGTGGCTGATCACTTCCTGTTTGTCATTCTTTTGTTTCCAATGAATAAAAAGCCCAAGGGTCTGTGCTCCAGGGACAGACGCTTGAGACTCCAGCTTGAAGCAGCATTGTTCCTGATTCTACCTGGTGCTATGAAGTACTTCAATTTCCTTGTACCAAAGAGCTTGATACAAACGTGCTTTTAAGCACGAAGGAATTGTTTTGTGCTTTATGTACATTTAAACGCTGGGAGTGCATATTTTGGCCCTGTGTGGATTTGCATACAAAGCCCAAGGGAACTCTTCCACAACACAAGTCCATAGAAATGCATGGGAGTCTCGCAACACCCCTAACATCTTGCTGGATGGTACCAATATTCAAATATACCCAGATATATCACCAGCCACCTTGGACAAACGCCGTAAGCTCAAGAAAATCACCACTCCTCTCCAAGAAGCAAGAATTAGATACAGATGGGGGTTTCCCTTTAAACTCCAAGTCATCCATAACGGATCCACATACACTGTCATCACCATCCAAGAAGGGAAGGAACTGTCAGGTCCCACACTTACCAGACAGGTGAGTCCACTTGGGCAGAGGGTAGGCTCCCTTACGTATCCGATTCGGGGTCCCTGGTAGAGTAGACAGGAGGCCACGAATGCGGAGTGGTATGAGGGCCTGAAGTAGAGTCCTGGAGCACAATGGTCTGGCAAGCAACCGGTGGATCTTCAGGCTGGATAGAGCAGATGCTGGGCAGGAACTAGTCAGGCTGGTCACACACAGGCAGAGGTTGGCAACGGGCTGGCAGCAGCGGTACAAGAGGGTAAGGCAGAAACGAGGTCAGACAAGCCGGGGTCGGGTTCAGGCAGCAGTCAAGGAAGGTCCAAAGGGTAAGCCGGGTCACAACGGGTAAACACTACGAGGATACAGGAACACAGGATGATCACGGAACAAGGTACAGAGCTGTTTGATCAGGCAGCACTGGGTCAGCATGGAGGCAGGCTTCAAATAGGCCGATTGGCGCCAAAACGCCGCGCACGTGCACGCGCCGATTTGCCAAAGCGCGCCGCGCCCCCGCACGTGCCCGAGCGCGCCCCCGACACCGGCGTGCACGCCCACCGAACCGGGTCGCGTCAAAAGCAACGCCCACAGGCGGACGCGCGCTAACGCGAACGCGCGCTAGCGCGAACGCGCGTACGCACGAACGCCCGGACGCCACCCCGCACGCCACGGCCGGCCAGCCCAGACACACCGGCGCCCCCAGGGGCACGCGCCCCAGCACGGACAGGAACGCGAGCGCCAACACGCCCCGGCGCGCCCCGGCGCCCAACCAGGTGACCTCTCTGACAGTGCCCCCTCCTCAAGGGCAGACTCCGGATGCCCAGCTGGGCCATCTTTGCGGGATGAGAGGTTTTGAAGGATTGTAGAAGTTCATTAGCATGTAAATTGCTCTCTGGCTCCCACGAATTATCTTCGGGTCCATAGCCCCTCCATTTTACCAGATATTGTACCTGATTGCGCCTTCTTCTGCAATCAAGAATTGCTTCCACTTCAAACTCCTCTTCGCCATCAACCTCAATAGGTTTGGGTGGACCAATGCTACGACCAGGAAAGAAATTAGGAGTGACCGGTTTTAGGAGAGATACGTGGAATACTGGATGTATCCTCAGGGAATTAGGGAGGTCCAATTCAAATGCCACATTGTTGATCTTCCTTTTGATCAAGAAAGGACCCAGGTATTTGGGACCCAGTTTCCTGGATGGACAAGCTAACTTGAGATTAGCGGTGGACAGCCAGACAGAATTGCCAGGTTCTAGCACAAGTTCCCCCCGTCTCTTTCTATCAAAGATCTTCTTGTAATCTTCCTGAGCCTTGGTCATGGTTTCCTGTAGCAATTTGTTGTTGTTGGAGAAAAAATCCAAGGTCTCAGATACTGCAGGAACGGGGCATTCAGGAAATGCTCCAGGCAAGAAGGATGGGTGGAAACCGTAATTGGCATAGAACGGAGACTGATTAGTCGCTGAGTGTAATGAGTTATTATATGAAAACTCTGCGATGGGAAGCAGGGAGGCCCAGTCATCTTGGGAAAAAGCTGAAAAACAGCGGATGTATTGCTCCAAGGTTTGGTTCGTCCTCTCGGTTTGTCCATTGAACTGAGGGTGGTAGGCTGAGGAAAAGGACAACTCGATCTCAAGGGCACCACAAAGGGATCTCCAGAATCTGGAGGTGAACTGGGCGCCTCTGTCTGAGACTATATTGGTCGGGACTCCATGTAGTCTGACGATCTCTTTGATGAAGATAGAGGCGGTCTCCATGGCTGAGGGGGTGCCCTTCATGGGGAGAAAATGGGCCATTTTAGACAACCTGTCTACTACGACAAAAATGGACGAAAAACCCTCTGATGGTGGGAGCTCAACGATGAAGTCCATAGAAATCATGGCCCAAGGTCTCTCTGGGACTGGTAATGGCTTCAGTAGGCCCCATGCTCTTGACCGGCTAGTCTTATTTCTGGCACACGTATCACAGGACTCCACATATGCCTTACAATCCTTGGTAAGATGAGGCCACCAGAAGGAGCGTTGGACAAGGTCAATTGTTTTCCGTGTGCCGAAGTGACCAGCAAGTTTGTGGTCATGGCACAAGCTTAGTACTCGTGTTTTCAGCTCCTCAGGGACCACAATCCTATTCTTGAACCAGAGCAGTCCATCCTTGGCACAGGCTTCAGCAAGTGGGGGCATTCTCAAGGAGGCTCGCCTGATTTGAGAAATTAAGTCTTCCTGTAGAACTAGGAAATTTCCAGAAGGGAGAATGGTGTCTGGGGACAGGGTTCTTTCAGAGTCGAGAAACATTCGGGAAAGGGCGTCGAATTTGACATTCTTGGATCCAGGTCTGTACGTAATATGAAAAATAAATCGGGAAAAAAAAAGTGCCCATCTGGCCTGCCGGGGTTTTAATCTCTTGGCCGTTCTTAGATATTCTAAGTTTTTATGGTCTGTGTAGACCAAGATGGGATGTGCTGCACCTTCCAGGAGATAACGCCATTCCTCCAGAGCTGCCTTAATGGCCAGAAGTTCCCGATCACCCACGTCATAATTTTTCTCGGAAGGAGAGAGCTTACGTGAGAAGAATCCCACTGGGTACAGGAGTGCTTTGGCACCCTGTCTCTGTGACAGTACAGCTCCGACTGCAACTTCGGAAGCATCCACTTCCAGGACGAAAGGCAAGGCAGGATTGGGATGCTTAAGAATGGTGGCTGAGGTGAACAACGCTTTGAGTCTTTCAAAGGCCTCTTGTGCTTTAGGGGTCCAGTGGAACCGGCATCCTTGTTTAATAAGTTCCGTAATGGGAGCTATGATTGAAGAAAATCCCTTGATAAACTTCCTGTAGAAGTTGGCGAAGCCAATAAAACGTTGTACTCCTTTTTTGTCAGTCGGTGCAGGCCACTCCAGAATAGCGGATACTTTCTGAGGATCCATTTTAATGCCATCAGGAGAGATGATCAAACCCAAGAACTGGATAGATTGGAGCTCAAATTCGCACTTTTCAAGTTTGGCGTAAAGCCCATGCTGTCTTAGCCGGGAGAGTACGGTTCGTACGTGTTTGCGGTGCTCCATCAGGGAGGCGGAGAAGACCAAGATATCATCCAGGTAAACGATGACATATAAATCCAGTAAATCATGAAAGACGTCGTTGACAAAATGCTGGAATGTTGCCGGTGCGTTGCACAGACCAAAAGGCATGACAAGATACTCATAATGACCAAATCGAGTACGAAAAGCTGTCTTCCACTCGTCTCCTTCTCTTATGCGGATCAAGTTATAGGCTCCACGGAGGTCTAGTTTAGTAAAAACGGTAGCAGATCCTAACCTCTGAAATAGCTCAGGAACCAAGGGTAGCGGGTATCTGTTTTTTATAGTAATTTTGTTAAGCTCCCGGTAATCAATGCAGGGACGTAGGGAGTGATCTTTTTTTTCCACGAAGAAGATGCCTGCCCCAGCTGGAGACGTGGAAGGACGAATGAACCCTTTCTTCAGGTTTTTGTCTATGTAAGTTTTCAAGGTGCCCAGCTCCTGCTCAGTTAGAGGAAAGATCCTACCAAAAGGAACTTCGGTACCCGGTAGAAGTTCTATTGGGCAGTCATAGGATCTATGTGCTGGAAGGGTTTCTGCCCCCTTCTTACTGAACACGTCTAGGAAATCCCGGTAGGGTTCAGGAAGGTCTTGGTAGAGCTTAGTTTCAGAGTCCATGCACAGGCATTGGGAGGAGGTTGATGGGATTCCCCGTAAGCAGTTTTGTCTGCAATATTCAGAGGAAAACTGAACTTTGCCCGTAGCCCAGTTGATGCTTGGATTGTGGGCCTGTAGCCAAGGTATTCCTAGGATAATTGGGAAGAGAGGAGAGGAGATGACATCTAGGCGTAATAGTTCCTGATGTTCCGGGCCAATGGTGGCCAAAAGAGGAACCGTTTCTTGGGTGACGGGTCCGGAACGGAGGGTGGAACCGTCTGCTAGAAAAACTGCCAGTCCTTGGGCTTTAGTTTGAGTGGGGATGTGATGAGTTTCAACGAAGGTCCGGTCCATGAATCCACTGCATGCCCCCGAATCAATGATGACCGGTACTGGGATGTTCCTTCCAGGTAACTGTAAGACAATGGAGAGTGTTAAATGGCTACCGGCACTAGGTAGGACAGGTGCACACAATGAGGAGGACGGTAGACACTTACGTCTTTTATTGGGGCATGCTCTTGCAAAATGACCGGGCTCTCCACAGTACAAGCACAGGTTGAGTGTGCGTCTTCGTGTCTTCTCCTCCGGAGTCAGAGAGGGACGGAGCAGTCCCAACTGCATAGGTTCCGAACCCTCCTGGGCGGAAGCAGACGAGACCAATGGAGCTTGGTGCGGGGCACTAGGAACCCTGGGCAACATCCAGGTGAGACGTGGATGACCAACAGATCTTTCAGAGCGTCTTTCCCTGAGGCGACGGTCAATTTGGATCGACAAATTGATGAGCTCCTCTAGTGTCTGGGGAACCCCCACTCGTGCCAGTTCATCTTTTAGGGGATCTGATAATCCAAGCCGATATTGGTGACGCAAAGCAGCGTCATTCCACTCCGTGTCCGAGCTCCAACGCCTAAACTCCCCGGCGTAATCTTCAGCCACTCTGCGACCTTGTTGGAGGGAGTGCAAAGTGGCTTCAGCCGTTGCCGATCACTCACGGAGTCAAGAGATTGAGCCTTTTTCTTCAGTAGATGGTGGGCCCAGGTTTGAGGTTCACTAGTCAGCAAGGATATGACGAACCCCACTTTAGTAGCTTCCAGGGAGAACGTACGGGGTTGCAGGGCAAAATATAGTTCGCACGCGTTGCGGAACGCCTGGAACTTACTGCGATCTCCGGAAAACTTTTCGGGTGTAGGTACCCTGGGCTCTAGTGGAAGCATCACTACAGAGGGTGCCGAGGCTGGGTTGGACGCTGCTCCTGAAGGAGAGGCTGAGAGGGCCTGGACCTGCCCTTCCAATCTGGTGTAGCCTTCCTGAAGACTTTTAACAGCTTGAGTAAGGCCCGTTAGGTGCCTGCACAGTTCATCCATGGGGGAGGCCCCCTGCCCGGACTCAGTCATGGCTGCCTGATACTGTCAGGTCCCACACTTACCAGACAGGTGAGTCCACTTGGGCAGAGGGTAGGCTCCCTTACGTATCCGATTCGGGGCCCCTGGTAGAGTAGACAGGAGGCCACGAATGCGGAGTGGTATGAGGGCCTGAAGTAGAGTCCTGGAGCACAATGGTCTGGCAAGCAACCGGTGGATCTTCAGGCTGGATAAAGCAGATGCTGGGCAGGAACTAGTCAGGCTGGTCACACACAGGCAGAGGTTGGCAACGGGCTGGCAGCAGCGGTACAAGAGGGTAAGGCAGAAACGAGGTCAGACAAGCCGGGGTCGGGTTCAGGCAGCAGTCAAGGAAGGTCCAAAGGGTAAGCTGGGTCACAACGGGTAAACACTACGAGGATACAGGAACACAGGATGATCACGGAACAAGGTACAGAGCTGTTTGATCAGGCAGCACTGGGTCAGCATGGAGGCAGGCTTCAAATAGGCTGATTGGCGCCAAAACGCCGCGCACGTGCACGCGCCGATTTGCCAAAGCGCGCCGCGCCCCCGCACGTGCCCGAGCGCGCCCCCGACACCGGCGTGCACGCCCACCGAACCGGGTCGCGTCAAAAGCAACGCCCACAGGCGGACGCGCGCTGACGCGAATGCGCGCTAGCGCGAACGCGCGTACGCACGAACGCCCGGGCGCCACCCCGCACACCACGGCCGGCCAGCCCAGACACACCGGCGCCCCCAGGGGCACGCGCCCCAGCACGGACAGGAACGCGAGCGCCAACACGCCCCGGCGCCCAACCAGGTAACCTCTCTGACAGGAACTCCTAGTAAAACTAGGTCTCTTGGCCAAAGAAGATCTCCCTAGGATGCAGTCCACCCCTCGCCCTTCTGCCATCTGGGCAACCCCATCACCTCAGAGGGACCGCAGACGACAGAGGCAGGAAGGCAGGGGCCGCAGATTTTAGTAGCTTAACACCAGCCTCCCTTACCGGCTCTTTTACCTTATGCGTTTTTTTTTCCTTTAAATTTTTTTTTGGTTGTTCTCTTTTTTTCACATAGTACATGGGACTTTCTCGGAATGGCTGAGGTGCAACATGAACTTCCTCTCGAAGGGTAAGAAAGAACTGGCTCTTATCTCATTACTGGAACCCCTCTCCCTTCCACAGTATGTATGCACCTCTATGCACCTATTATCTTCCAGAGTGTTCCCCGCAGTGCTGACATTCAGTGGCACCCGCATGGTTGTTCCCCCACAGATGTTCTTAGTTGGTGGGGTCAGGGCAGATTTAGTTTGAGAAGAAGACTTCTTTAGACAGACTGTGACCTGTGACTGGACTTTTGGATGGGGGAGCAGCTTTCTGAGTTAAAGTTGA
Source organism: Lithobates clamitans (assembly GCA_037952925.1). NCBI lineage: Eukaryota > Metazoa > Chordata > Amphibia > Anura > Ranidae > Lithobates > Lithobates clamitans. Next base: position 2,297,535 of record JBBGZY010000909.1, read on the forward strand.
GAATAATAGACCGGTGAAAAAGGTCAAGGGAAAAAAGCAGATGGAAAATGGCTTGGTGGCTTTAAAGAAAAATAAACCTCTCAATCAAAAATGGTAAGGAGGTTACATTGCTTCCTGAGGCCAATATGTGGTGTGTATCTGCACTCCAAGATGTGGGAACAACCTAAGAAGTTCGTAAATGTGAACAAAGGTTACAAGTGCTGAAGAACTGGTTGTGGGAAAAATGATGGGTCATGTAAAAGGGGGGAAGAGCAGAGCATTTACCTGTCTAGGTGAGGTGTGGGTTCCGCAATGTACTAGCGATGCTGTAGGGCTAACATTTCGCTGGGCTCCTGGGGTCTTCGGTGGAGAGAATGTTGGCAGAAGATGAGGCCTGTGGCATCTGATGCTGAAGTTGCCTGCTTCATCAATGCCTTCCATGGAAGAAGCTCTATTGAGTGAGCGTAGGCGGAAGTCACTGTACCAGTCTGGTAGGTCGATTAGTAGGATGTCCAGGGTGTTGAAAAAATTTTCAAAATCTTCCGGAACTTTGAGGTTCACTGTGCGGCCTTGGTGTGTCACTAAAAGGCAAAAGGGAAACTTCCAATGGTATATGATTGATCTGGCTCCCAGGATGTCCAGCAAGGGCCTTAGTTCCCTCCTGTGTTGCAGCGTGATGTTGGATAGGTCCTGGAAAATTTCTATTTCGGGGCCCCAAAAGGATAACTGGTTGCGGCCTCTAGCTTTACAGAGGATCTCTTCCTTTAGTGGGAAATCGATGAGACAGCAAACTGTATCTCTGGGTGGTCTGTGTCTCTCCTCCTCAGGCACAGTGCCCTGTGGATACAGTCAAAAGCAACCGGGGTGTCTGGCGGTCTCTCTAATAGATTATTAAAGATTTTAGATACCATCAGGGGAAGATGGCTAGGATCAATCTATTCCGGGACCCTTCTTACCCTAAGGTTGCGGCATCTCCTTCTGTTGTCTAGGTCCTCCATATGTCTACTGATATCCCTGAGGTGCACGGCATGTGACTCAGTGATCTGTTGCACACTGCACAGGGAGGCATCATGGCGGGCCTGGGCTATTTCCACCTCCTCCACCTTCAGGGTTATGGCTTGGATATTGGACCTCAGATCTGAGATGACTGCTGTCAGTGTATTCTTTATATCTGAGGCTACACTGTGGAGGTCATCTATGGTGACTGCAGGGGAAGGTCTCTGTCTCTTCTGTGCTTCGGCCATGCTCCAGGCTCATGGAACGGAGCTCCGGTCTCACGCGTCCATCTTGGAATGGTCCCAAGCCACGCCCCCTATTCTTTTTTTATTCTATTCTAATATTTTCTTTTTAAACTCAAATTAATTCTATTTAAAATTAGAATTTCGGAAGATGGTTATATATATTATATTATTTTCTATTGTTTTTCTATTGTATTCTTTTCTGTTCTATTCTCTTATTTTATATTCTATTCATTTTATTCTTTTATATTCTATTCTAATATTTTCCAACCTTTTCAATTCAAATTCATCTTATTGGAAATTCAAATTTCGAAAGATGGTTATATATTATATTCTTTCGGTTTTAATCTATTCTTTTCTATTGTATTTATATTGCATTCTTTTCTATTCTCTTATTTTCTATTCTATTCTTTTCTATTCTATACTAATCTTTTCTATGCAAATTTGAATACCGTTTTGATAAATTTTTTGAATTCGGTCTATTTTTTTTCGATTCTTAATTTTGAATTTTAATTTTATTTTCCGATTTTGAATTGATTTGAATCTCATCCAATTTTCAGATTCGTTATTTTGGATTAGTTTAAATTTGTTACAATTGTAATTTGGTAATTTGGCTACATCCAAATTTACGAATAACAAAAAAATTGTCTGAATTTCGATTTGGAAAAAAATGAACAGCATTAGGCAGCCTATCATTTCGGACCAGCTGTCGAGCCCTATGAGCCCTGTTCAGTTCCAGGCGATGTTTGGGAATATCAGGCATGATATCTTTAAAGGAGAATTATAGCCAAAGCCATTTTGGTTATACTTCTCCTGGGGATCACAGGAGTGAACTCCTGTGAACTGTTTTCAGCCAACAGTGGGTCGACTACACTGTCAGCTGACATCACTTAGCCAAGTTAGGCTTGGGGAAGATTCTGACTTTGCAATTGGGATCAACCCAGATGCCTGGCCTGGCAGCTGGCTCAGCCTCTCAGCAAGTCGCTGAGAGCCTGAGCTTGCTGCTCACACCCCTTCCACAGCCCAGCGCTCTGGTGAATGCTGGAGGAGCAGAGCAGACAGCAGGTGACTGACAGTGATCAATGATCTTTAATCACTCGGTACTCTGTCTTAGAGACCACGGGGGACAGATATAACATCGGATGCTGCATTCATCTAAGTGAGAACAAATTTTTTTTTGGAAGCCCATACTTCTTTTTGTAAAAAATGAGCGATCTCTGCATTACAAAAACACAGAAATAACAGCTAATTTGCAATTTTACAGCAGGTGAGAAAATAATATGAAGCACGGTATAAGGAGGGCAGTGGTCAGGAGTATGTAACCTGTGTGTCCTTACATTGGTAATCAGTGGGAGGAATAAGTTTCCCAGCACTGGTGAGCAGAGGGAGGAACAATGCCCCCGAATCTGTGTCAGTGGGGGTAGACTCTAAGTCTGGGTTCACACCGATGCGAATTTCCTCACATCCAATTTGCATGACAGGAGACTGTGACTGGCTCTCAATGGAGGGCTCCTGTGCATCTTTGGCTCTGTTTCAGGTCCGAATTCAGGCAAAAATTTGGGCCTGACTCATCCCTAAAACTGAGAACAGGGACGCACCGGACCCCTGCTGTGAGCTGCATGCAAAGACAGTGTGAACCCAGCCTAAGTGTTGCTGTGGGCATGAGCATTGCCTTATTATTTGTGTTAGTATGAGTAAAAGAAAGCTATCCTGTTTCCACATCCCTGCCTCTGACTGCCAAATAACATTGATGCCAGAACTACTCAGTCTCCATCCAGGAAGAATTCACTCTGACAGTGCCAGCACATATTCATTGTCTACCACACTGCAGACTAACACCCCAAAAAGGATAGGGGCCCTGGGAACTTGCCATCTCAAACATAAACTCTAGTCCTGAATCTTCAGGGACAGCCTACAGAGTGCAGACACTGCGGACAGTGTGCAAAAATCATGGCACTGTTTGCAGGATAAACTATATTCATCCAGCAAATCACATCTAGATGGTGGAGCAAAGAATAAAGAGTAAAGAATGGAAGAGTAAGAACAGTAAAGAATGAGTGAAGTAAGTAAAGTAAAGTAAGTAAAGTAAGAGTAAAAAATGGAAATAATGAATGAAAACACAGTTTTCTGTGGCCAGAAATCATTACAGCTTTACATATGCACCAGGACGTGTAATTGTGTGACAGAACAGTAAGTGACATCACTGCAGCCTCTATAAATTATGACAGGCTTGGTTACTGTATGCTGTGGCAGATTTCATGCGTGGAATCTCAATGGTGATCCCAGCATAAGTATGAAACTTTTCAGTCCCAGGGAGTGTAACAGGACACAGGGCCACACAATGAGACTGGAAGAGAAGCATTTTAACCTTAACCACTTCAGCCCCGGAAGGATTTACCCCTTCCCTGACCAAGCCTTTTTTTGAGATATGGCAGTGCGTCGCTTTAATTGACAATTGCGCGTTTGTGCGACATTGTACCCAAACAAAATTGATGTCCTTTTTTTCCCACAAATAGAGCTTTTTTTTGGTGGCATTTGATCACCTCTGCGTTTTTTTTTTTTTGTGCTATAAACAAAAAAAGAGTGACAATTTTGAAAAAAAATAGCAATATTTTTTACTTTTTGCTATAATAAATATCCCCCAAAAATATATAAAAAAACTAATTTCTTCCACAGTTTAGGCCAAAATGTATTCTTCTACATATTTTTGATTAAAAAAAAATGTGTATATTGATTGGTTTGCACAAAAGTTATTGCGTCTACAAAATAGGGGATATATTTATGGCATTTTTATTAATACATTTTTTTTCATTAGTAATGGCAGCGGTCTGCAATTTTTATCGTGACTGCGACAGTGCGGTGGACAGATTGGACACTTTGGACACTATTTTGGGATCATTGGCATTTATTCAGCGATCAGTGCTATAAAAATGCACTAATTACTGTGTAAATGTCACTGGCAGGAAAGGGGTTAAACACTAGCGGGTGATCAAGGGGTTAACTGTGTTCCCTCAGCATATTCTTATGCCGCGTACACAAGAGCGGACTTTTTGGCAGACTTTGCCCGGCGGACTGGATTTCGTCGGACAATTCGATCGTGTGTGGGCTCCAGCGGACTTTGTTTGCTCAAAAGTTGGACGGACTTAGATTTGAAACATGTTTTAAATCTATCCGACGGACTCTTCTTTCTAGCGGACAAATCGGTTGTCTGTGTGCTAGTCCGACGAATTCAAACTGATGCATACTCTGAAGCAATTACAAGACGGAAGCGCTCGGTCTGGTAAAACTAGCCTTCGTCTTGAAGCTAGCACATTCCTCTTCTGTGATCTTTTAATACAGCGCTTTTTGTAGGATTGATAATGCGAGAGGAATGAAGTTGTTTTTCTGCTTTTTATTCACACAGAGTTCTTACAAACTACTTTCTTCATGATTTATCCTCATGCCATGACTAATATAATATTTTGAAAAAGCCAGATCTCCATAAATAAAAAAAATTAAATTAGATTTTGGACTCATCTTTTTTTTTTTTGGATTGATTTTAACACTTAACTATTTTACAATGTGTGTTAAATTGTACCCACATTTTTTTGGTGTTTTTTGTGTGGATTTTCAAGTTCCCACAATAACCTTAATATTTTGTGTTGTTTTAATGAACCTTAATGAGGTTGGTGTCCCTTGTTCATTAGACATAGGGGGGTGTATTTAACCAAGGCAAAATCATTTTTCACTACAAGTGTTAATTCTACTTGGAATTCCACAGAAAGAGCATTTTGAAGTGCCTTCGCTGTGGATCCAAGGGGCACATGCAAGGAAGCCCAAAAAATAAAACTAATTTTTATTGCACATGATTTTATGAAAAAATCAGCAGAGCTTCCCCTAATTTCAGCTCTTCCCCTCAGATTTACAGCGACTGCACTTCCAACAAGTGCACTTGCTGTGCAATTTCTCAAGTGAACTTTTCACTAGTACTTTTCACTTGATATTCAAAATGATTTAGCCTTTTGTCAATAACACACATAGGGGTTGATTTACTAAAGGGAAAAAGACTGTGCACTTTGTAATGTGCAGTTGCCCTCTGCAAGAGCAGTTGCTCCAGAGCTTAGTAAATGAGCAAAAGCTTTGCTGACTTCCATCATCCAATCCTGTGCAAGCAAAAATGCTGTTTTTAGAATTTTCCTTGCACAGGATTGGGTACTCTTTGCAAAGTCAAGCCTTTTAACTCATTTCTGATGCTCTGGAGCAATTGCACTTACAGAGGGCAACTGCCCTCTGCAAAGTGCACAGTCTATTTGCTTTTCTTAAATCAACCCCATAGTCTTTTTGACCTGTACCTACCTACTCCCAAACCAAATGGCGTTTTTGAATCAAAACACATAGGCAATAATGTAAGGTAACCAAAAAATACATTTATTTTTTATAAAAAAAAATTAGGAAGGCAACACTGGAGACACTTTTAGAATCTGGGAAGCCTTTCGTCCCCCAGGACACACATGAAGTTTGAGGACAAGAAAATTGGTATCTTGCGACTAGGGAGCACAGGGAGCACAGTCAGACCAGACAGAAGCCAGGCAATCATTTTCGAGTCTTCCGTGGAGCCTTCCCTGCACGCTTCTCTGCAGCCTTCCCTCTACGCTTCTCTGCAGCCTTCCTCGGAGGATGTGCCTCTGGTGGTGTACTTGGGGCAGGAGGAGGAGGAGGAGGAGGAGTAGCTTCATCTGCCAGATATGTGGTAGCAGTAAGCTCCCCTCTCAAGCCCTTCTCAAATGCCTTAAAAATTAGACCCTCACAGAGGAGGCATTGGCCCTTTTCCAACTCCAGCAATCTGCTGGCTATATAGGTGCCATACGCCTCCTCTGCATTGGGTGGTTTGCTCAGGATCAGGCTTGCTTCCCGTATGAGGGCTAGGGATTCCTTCTCAGTTGGTGTCATTCTCCTGGGCCTTTTGTGGAGAATGCGAAGGGGAGGCACCTGACACTCTGTGTGGCTTCGACTTGGCCCAGCCACAGCCTCCTCCTCTCTCCCACTGGGCAAGGCCTCCTCCTCTCTCCCACTGGGCAAGGCCTCCTCCTGGCTGAGGTCATCCTGTGTCAAAAAAAGGGAAATAGTTGTAATTTTGTGTTATGCAATCACACACAATTTTCAGCTCATGACTTTCAAATATAAGTTACACAAAATAGTAAAGGCTATCTATTTGACACCACCATTATTTCAGCTGATCAACAATATCTGAAGTACATAGGCGTGTGCACAGGGTGTGCCAGGTGTGCCTGGGCTCACCCTAATTGCCTTGTGTGCTGCATATTCCCCCCTGTTTTGACCACTGATATTTCACCCCCCCCCAAAAAAAAATGTTACCCAAGCCCAAAAATTTGGGTAAAAGAAAATTAACTAAATTACACTGTCCACTGCCTTACTGACACCATCAGTACATATACACATGCATATGTATTTGAGCTTTGGGGTGCACACTCTAATGCAAGAGGCTGCGCACACCTATGCAGAAGTATATTTTTGGCCACTACTGTCTAGTGATATGTCTACATATTAATCTTTGTGCTGAAGTCATTTTTTAGTAAGCCCTTTAAAAATTAACACGTTAACATCATTAATAACATTTACACAATCACAAATTACAAAAAAAAGGATACCTGGCTAAAGCTGGGCGCATCAACTTCATCAATGATGAAAAGGTCCAGTTCATCCTGGGACTCCTCAGCTGGGGTGGAGATGGATGGAAGGCTGGAGGGAAGAGTGGAGGGAAGGCTGGAGGGAAGGGTGGGGGGAAGGGTGGAAACTGATTGCCTGGCTTCGGTCTGGTCATCAAGGAATCGCATTTTGTTGTAGTACCACAACTTGGGTACATATACTTGGTCAGCTGCTGCACCGGATCTGAGCGACTCCTGGATTTTATTGTGTTCTCGCTTATACACATTTCGCAAGATACCAATTTTCTTGTCCACAAACTTGAGGTCTGCCTGGGGGACTCGAGTCTTCACAAACTCTAAAAGTGTGCCCAGTGTTGCCTTCCTTACATCCCTATTATAATATAGGGGGTGTTTGACCTCCCACAGGTTTTTCTTTTCCTGATAGAGCTCAATAAATTGGCACAAAAATTCTTCCTCTTTAAAGGGATTCATTTTTTCTGAAAGACAAGACACAAGATCCAAAATAATGTCAGTCACAAATCACAGGATTATTTTTGGTTGTAATCTAGGGGACACATACATACACACATACACACATACACACACACACACACACACACACCAAACACACACACACCCCCACTTTAATCTTACCTTCGTTTCTGACGCTCGCTACTTCCGCACGGACATACGTAGGCCATCGTAATAGCTTTATATACACTGCGCATGTTTCATGCTCCGTCTGCGTCGCCCACCCCTGACGTTCTTTAGTACGATTTGGCCCCGCCCCTTCACTCTTCGTTGCGCAGTGGGAGTAGATAGCTAAAGATGGCGGAGAGAATCAGTGGAAGTAACGCGGAGGAAAGCCCGGAGCTCCAAACAGATAGGAGATATAAGGCCATCAACATGGCTTTTGAAGAGATGGTGGAGATGGTGTCCATATTGAGAAGGGAGGACTACGATGGCAAAAAAGGACCATACACACGTCCGAATATGCGGAAGGACAAAAACATGTCCTCAGTTGTCACCGCTCTAGAATCAAAATTTGGCACAAAACGGTTGAAAGAACAATTGAGGAAGCGGTGGTCTGACATCAAAAGTAGGGAGCCTGAGCAATATTGGCGAATAAAGAAGCTGCTTAAAAAAAGTAAGTACTTGTTGTGTTTTACTAATGAGATACTTAACTTGCATGCTGATCCTTATTTTTGGACTTTATACAGCATCGTTCGTAAAGACCGTTCTTTGTAAAATACATATGATACTTTAGAAAATGATGCTATTTTTTCGCCAAATACGATGGGACAGGGTTGGATATACATTTATGTCTTGATAATTTGTCAAATAACCACAATTTGTTGATGTGGTGTAGATGTGTTGGAAAATATAATGCTTCTTCAAAAATCATTCAGTGTATTGTAAGGACAGGACACAGCAGCTGTTTCCACATCTGGACTCACGAGCACTATAGTGTACTATGTGACCATAAATACATTTTAGAGGGGTAATAAACATAGGAGATCATTGAGGTGTCTGCATCTGTGAAACTTGCCTGAAAATGTGCATTTTTATAATTGTTGTTCAGAGGGAATGTTCATCCTGTCTTCTTAATTTTTTATGATCAAAAAAGGCAATTGGCCACAACTCATAACCAACGTTTAAGTTTATTTAATACAATCTAAAATATCACTGTGTTTTAACTATACCTTTTGTTCAATTCTCATTGGGGAGAAAAGACTCAGACAACAGTCCAAGGATCCCAGGACCCCCCCAAGTCACCAGCCTGAGGCAGAAGATACCCCAAGCCCCAGCCCAAGACCACGCCCACCCAACGACCTGGGGGAAGGAGAGGTGGAGGAAGTGTGTGAGGTTTCAAGCCCACCAAGTGAGTGACTGACACCACAGCTTAAGTTAATGTATTTTGGCGTGCATATTGTAAACCTTGTTTTTATGCACTCATTTTAGGTGAGTTTCTGGTTGTGGAAGGCCAAGCGGCAGAGCCATTCACCACAGACAGTGCCTAAAGACTGATTGGCCAGATAATGCTGTGGAATGGCCAAATAGATAAAATGCGTGACCAAATTCACAGCATGCAACTTCGCCTGGACTCCATGGAACAGGAAATGAAGAACATCATTGATGTTTTGGGCAGAATATAATAACGTTTGGCCTAAAAACATCAATCATGTTCTTCATTTCCTTGTGAAGTTTGTTTTTTGGAATAAATGTTATTTTAATTTATTTGGGATACCAAAATTTACATTATGATGCACACGGTGTGTCATCATGTGCTATCTTCCATCATGGGTTATCAATGTACTTGTTTTGTGTTTGCAACCCCTTCATCCTTAAAATTATTTTGTGGTGATAGTAACCAAAAAAGGGATTGCACACACAAAACACGTACATTGCTCACCCATGATGGGAGATAGCACATGTTGACGTGACCCTTTTGTAAATCTCAATTTTGAACATATTCTAAAGGAACGATTTCCAAGGGTGACATCACATGCACCATTCTTTAAATGTTGAACTTTGTAACCTCTTTAATGTTTTGTTATGTTTATAAAAACACTGTTGTGAATGTAACTATTTTTAGAAAGGTCTATTTTTTAAAATATATGCCTTTAATAATGTTTAAAAAACATATATTTTTACACAACGAAAAATCTGTAAAAAAAATAAAAACCAAAAAAATATTCAAAAATGCACCTTTCAATGTGCACAAAGTAAAATTTTGTTAATAATACAATGTGTGTGGCTGATTATTGTAGACAAATTTTTTTTTTTTTGGGGGGGGGGGCCTGACTAAATAAAGGTAAATGAACTTGCCACTACTACAAGTTCACTAGGAGACAGACATAACTAAATGCAAACAAGAATAAAAAACAAGATATTTTTGAAAAATTATTATTTTTTGGCTAAAATTACAGCTGTTGCTGAACAGCAATGGCCCCCCAACCATTAAAATAATTTACATAACGGTCACGCACTTGACGTGCGGTTCGGGGGGCCAAGCCAATACGGCCAATTTCTAGGCATGTCATTGTGGTATCCTGTTCCAGTCCGGCCTCAGGCCCAACAGAAGATATATATGTTGCTGAATGTCTCCTTAAAAAGTTATGCAATATGCAGCAAGCAAGGATGACGTAGTTTAGTTTATAGTCCGCCAAATTAATTGCAGAAAGGAATAAACGGAACCGGCTGGCCAGAATCCCAAAGGCATTCTCCACAACTCTTCTTGCTCTGGCCAGCCGGTAATTAAATACCCTCTTCTCAGAGGTGAGTGACCTTTGGGGGAATGGCCTCATCAAGTGCTCACCGAGAGCAAACGCTTCATCAGCAATAAAAACTGAGGGGAGTCCATCCACATTCTCGTCATCAGGTGGCAATCCCAGGCCACCGGTCTGGAGACGATGGCACAGCTCGGTCTGTGCAAAGACTCCTCCATCAGACATCCGGCCCCACATCCACAAACAGAAAGTCCAAATGTGCCGAGACCACCGCCATCAAAACTACACTATGGAATCCCTTGTAGTTATAGAAATAAGACCCCGAATGCGGTGGTGGCACAATCCGGACATGCTTCCTGTCAATTGCCCCAACACAGTTGGGAAAGCCCCAGCGGTCAGCGAACTGGGAGGCCACAGTCTGCCATTCCTGTGTACTTGAAGGAAACTGTGGAGTGGAAAAAAAGAAAAAATTAAGATAAGGACTTTGAAACCTAAATTGGATATAAGATTACACCAAAACATTAGTGAACAACAGCAGTCACACATTATTAATATGTGTGTTTGTAATTGAAATGGTAAAAAACATAAGGCCCACTTATAAGATTAATCACCCCCTCTGATGGCCCATTGATACATTTGAATGTGGGGGGAGGTGTTTTAATTAGGGCCCAAAACACACCTGACTTGTTCTAACATTTGTGGGGTGGGGGAGGGGTTCTAATTAGGTTAACAAACACACCTGACTGGTTCAAACATTTGTGGGGTGGGGGAGGGGTTCTAATTAGGTTAACAAACACACCTGACTGGTTCAAACATTTGTGGGGTGGGGGAGGGTCAAACAAGACAATGGAACAGACAATATACATTGTTCAAGGGACTATAGGCTAGAGATATAAATGGACCCAGGATTGCATGGTGGAGAGGTTAATGAAGGAAAATATGCATGTAGGTAAATAAATGATTAATGTCCAAAAACAGTCATGCATGAAGATAAAGGGGACATTCACAGCATATTGAAAGCATGGTAATTAGGTAAGGAGGACATTTATACAATACATTAAAAAACATTTAATACATATCATGTAATGTTAAAGGATAAAACTTACCTTCATATAATCCTTCTGCAGGACCTGAATAATAGCAGAACAGTTCTCTGGGATTATGATCCCCAGAGCCTGGGGGGAGATGCCTGTCGAGAACTTCAAGTCCTGAAGACTTCTCCCTGTCACCAAGTAACGTAACGTGGCAACTAGCCTCTGCTCCGCACTGATGGCTTGCCTCATGCAGGTATCCTGCCTGCTGATATAGGGGGTCAGCATAGCCAGCAGACGCTCAAAGACGGGGTCCGTAATCCGGAGATAATTCCTGAAATCCTCAGGATTATTCTCACGGAGCTCACGGAGAAAAGGCATATGAGAGAATTGGTCACGCTGGCGCAACCAATTCTTCATCCATGAACTCCTCCTCGCCCTGTTCATGGACTGGACTCGGGTCAAAGTATTAACCCCAACACCAAGTCCCCACGCAGCACGAACTTGAGAACGAGAACGTCCATGCGACATGGCTTCAAAACGGTCGGCTGGTCAAACATACAAACTTATAACGAACGCACTGAAGAACAGCAAGGCCATCGTGTCCAAAGAAAACACTAAATGTCCAAATTATCCAGCGTGCTGAGTCCAAGTCTCACAAAACATGCCATGGTGTGCCTTGGTGACCCCCCCAAAGTGATTGCGCTCACCTTAGAGCGTGTGACACAGTAATTAGCTGTGTCAAATCACACTGTGGAGCCACCCCCGGGCTCTGTATAGCAAGCTAGATGCGATCTCCAATCTGGATCAATATGGCTCCATAGACATCATACCATAAAGTAAAGAGAGACTATATAGTGTAATTCCATTAAACAATTTTTTATTAAATAAAAACCACTCCCCAAAAAGGGGTACTCACATTTTCCTGGTGCTACTGTGCACCATACAATATAAGCTCTTCAAGCTCTAGCTTGCTATACAGAGCCCGGGGGTGGCTCCACAGTGTGATTTGACACAGCTAATTACTGTGTCACACGCTCTAAGGTGAGCGCAATCACTTTGGGGGGGTCACCGAGGCACACCACGGCATGTTTTGTGACACTTGGACTCAGCACGCTGGATAATTTGGACATTTAGTGTTTTCTTTGGACACGAATATACACATAATCTTTTTTGGATATTTTGAACACTGCTATATGCATTCTTTTGGGTGATATTTCACCGTTAGAGATTGTATTAATTTATTTAAGGTTCACTTGGCACTCATATGTAAATTAATTTTAGATTATAATAGAATATTTGCATGTTGCACTCTATGTGAGTTATTGCACGTTTTTTATCAACTTTTTACTAACTTATACATACATTATATGCACAGTATTTTATGATTATGTGTTGAAATATTTATTTATATGCACATTGCACTTAGGAGGAACTGTGTGTAAACATATCTTTATTTTTCTTTCAATAATTTTTATTAGAATTATCAATGTTGATACAAATTTGGTCAGTACAAGAATAACAAGCGTATCAGTACTATAGGTAAAAGGGAACAACAGGTGCATGACATACTAATAAGAGTCTTTGCCAACACTAATTCACCTCAAACAACACATCAAATAGCATATTGTGTGATACAATTATCCATGTCTAAAAAAAAAAAAAAAAAAAAAAAAAAAAAAACACCAGAGACGTCAGGTCCCACTACGATGATGGAGTTGGAGTAATAAGCCTACAAATTCAAACAACCTAATAAGGCCAAACTAGCAAATTATTGAAACAGTTTGGTGTATTGGAGAAAAGATAGACCACCAGCCCTGGGGCTTGAAGGGGAGCCAGGATTAGGAGAGGCGTCCACAACCACCCCGAAAAGGGATTATGCTGTGGGTATGGAGCCGCCCCCTCCCCCTGGACCCCGGGTCTCAGGTTAAATCACCCCAACAGGGTGTATCCTGTAACGCAAACCTAAGTTGGTAGCTTGTAAACTTAGAACTAAAACTATATATGGTCAAGTGACCATTCAAACACAGGTGAGGATGGGACTATGTGGAGGGAGGTCTAAGAGGTTCAGAATACCTGGTCTCCGAGGAGCCCAAATAGCATAGCGGTAACTCCCCCCGCCACTACAATGCATGACTTATACGGTCTCAGGATAATCAATTATTTATTTAACATGTCCGGTTAAGTTTAAAGAAAAAGACGAAGGGAAAGTAAGGGGACAGAAAGAGGCAGGAAGAGAGAGGGGAAAAGCAGGAAAGTCTGGGAGAGAACGTACCCCCAGAGTCACTCAGAGCGCAGGTAGGTCAGGATAACTAATGCCAGGATATAAGGGGATATTACAGAACTTGGCCCAGGGTTCTCAGGTAAGTTCGAAGAACCGTGCTTTGTCTTGTATTATACTGACTATCTTCTCCTGGGACATAATCCAGGAAATTTTATGCTTCACCGCAGTAAAAGGGACCCTATGCTTTTTCCAGCAGGCTGCTTTTGTAATTTTAGTGCCAAGTAACATAAAAAAGATCAGTTTTTGGGTATATTTATCCACCTTATCTACCTTCTGATTCAACAGAGCAATCTCAGGAGATTGAGGAATCGGGAGGGTTGTTACTTTTCGTATCACTGAAAAGACTTTGTTCCACAAACTCCTGATTCTTGGGCAAGTCCACCATATATGGTACATTGTACCTATATGGTTACACCTTTGGAAACACAGCAGGGAAGCATCCGGATATATCTTCGCAAGGAGAGAGGGGACCCTTTACCACCGGGTTAGTATCTTAAGGCTAGTTTCAATCAGGGAAATATTTAAAATGCCTTTGAAGGAGCGTTGAAAGCAGGAAAACCAGTTATCCTTTTCCCAGGAAATATCAAGGTCCTTTTCCCAGGAGATGGCATAGGGAGGTTTGGATTTCACCGAAGCTAGAGCGGCATAAATGATGGATATCCCCCCTCTCTGATCCGTGGCACCTGCACACCATGATTCATAACTAGTGATCTTAGGAGGGTCTGGTTTATTTGGCCAGATGGATTTAAGGAAATGTTGTATTTGCATGAACCGAAAATGTTCCGCGGTGGGCATCTCAAGTTTACTAGTGCAGAAGGCAAGAGATAAAGGACCTGTAGATGTGAAGTAGTTGCCTATTCTGAGTAAGCCTTTATTTAACCACCAACTGAAAGCTAGGATGTTCATTCCCGGCGGAAAATCAGGGTTATGAAATAAATGCGTCAGGGGCTTAAGGTCAGAGATCAGGGAGGGATTTTTATGTAATCGGTCGCACAAAGCTAGTGAGTGGGAAAGCGTGGGGGCTAAAATGGGCGGTCTCCACTTAGTAGGAGACCAGATCAGATAGTCAATAGTATGTAGAGGAATAGCTTGGCGTTCCATTGATACCCAGTCTGGTTTGGGGCCTTTTGAGTACACTATGGAGATCTGGGCTAGCTGAGCGGCCTGGTAGTACCACCATATGTTGGGTACGGCTAATCCCCCATGTGACTTAAGCCTGAATAGAATGCTGTTTGAGCAACGACTACCCTTAGATCCCCAAATGAATTGTGTAATTTTGGATTGAAGAGTCTGTATTTGGGACTTTTGGATGGGGATGGGTAAGGACCTAAATAGGTACAGTATGCGGGGTAGGAGGGTCATTTTGACCGCATGAATACGGCCTAGCCATGAAAGGTTTTGTTTATTCCAAATAGATAGGTCAGAGGTTAATTTACGGAAGATGGCCGGGTAATTCGATGAGTAGAGGGAAGCTATACTAGTGGAGAGGTTAACCCCTAGGTACGGAAGAGATGACGATTTCCAGGAAAAAGGGAAATGGTTTTGTAAACTACTTAGAATGTCGGGGGGGACCGTTATATTTAAGGCTAGTGATTTAGAGACATTAACTCGAAGGCCTGAAATTTCACCAAATTTGTCGAGGAGAGAGAAAATATTAGGGGTCGATATCAGAGGGGAAGTGACAAAAAGCAGCAAGTCGTCAGCAAAAAGAGCGCATTTGTGCTCTTGTTTACCGCAGACTACCCCCTTAATATCCGGATGATTTCTAATAGCAATAGCCAGAGACTCCATCGCTATGGCGAAAAGGAGGGGGGACAAAGGGCAGCCCTGCCTGGTACCCTTCTCTATAGACAGAGGTTTGGAGTAGTAGCCCTGCATTCTGACCTGTGCACTAGGTCCCGAATACAGGGCTCGTAAAGTGCCCAAAAAATTGGGACTAAATCCCCATCGCTCCAGGACACTGAATAGGTATGGCCAGGTAATAGTATCAAAAGCTTTCTGTAGGTCAATTGATAACAAGTATCCTTTTTGTTGGGATCCTCCATCCCATTGGGAGTTGAGGAGGGAGATGATGTCAACTGCCCTTCTGATCTGGTCCGGTCCTTGTCTCCCCGGGATAAAGCCCACCTGGTCTCTATGGATGTAGAGAGCTATGCAAGATGCTAGTCTGTTGGATAGGACTTTTGTAAGAATTTTTAGATCATTATTGATTAAAGAGATGGGACGGTAATTGGAGACCAAAGAGACATCTTTACCAGGTTTCGGTATGACCGATATGAATGCAAGGTTAAGGGCTTTATCCAAGGGAGAACCAGACCGGAGAGAATTGAAGAACTTGACCAAATACGGAGCTAGTAATGGTCCGAATTTCTTATAGTACCCGACTGAAAAACCGTCTGGTCCCGGGGCTGAGTTTTGTTTGAGCTGTTTGATCCCCCCGAGAACTTCCGATTCCGAAATTGGTTCATCTAGGAGCTCTGAATGTTCAAAGGATAATTTTGGAAGAGGGAGATTGTCTAGGAAGTCTGATATGGGGGGTGGGGCTGCTGAGAGTTCTTTCTTATATAGCGAAGTATAGAAGTCATGGAATACATCCATGATGCGGTTCGGATTTTGAGATAGTGTCCCTGTTATGCCCCGTACACACGGTCGGATTTTCCGATGGAAAATGTCCGATCGGAGCGTGTTGTCGGAAATTCCGACCGTGTGTGGGCGCCATCGGACATTTTCCATCGGATTTTCCGACACACAAAGTTGGACAGCAGGAGATAAAATTTTCCGACAACAAAATCCGATCGCGTCAATTCCGACCGTGTGTGGCCTGTTCCGACGCACAAAGTGCCACGCATGCTCAGAAGAAATTCCGACACGGGACAGCTCGTTCTGGTAAACTTAGCATTCGTAATGGATAAAGCACTTTCGTCACGCTGCAATGTAAAAAATGGTTTAATACAGCGCACTCTCTTCTTCTTTATAATGTGACAAGAATTAAGTCGTTTTGATGCTCATATTCACACACACTTCTCACAAACTTTTTTCATTACTATTTATCGGGATTCCCTCAATATATTTTGATTTCTCACATCTGACAACATATTTTTTATTTATTTTTTTTTACTTTAATGTAGAATCTTTTTTTGTGTTTCTCTTTTAATTTTTTTTGGTGATTTTGATTTGTATTCCCAAAAATGTTTGTGTGTTTTTTGTGACAAGTTCCCACAACACCATTGATATGTTGTTCTATTTAATCTGTAGGAGGAGATTGTTTGGTGTTGTTGTCCCTTGTTAATTTCACATTGTACTTTAGAAATGTACCTGAATACTCACCAACAAACTGTCCTTTTTGGATGAAAACACACACAGGAGAGTAGAATTTACCTAAAAATATTTTATTAAGGGGTCACAACTATAAACAAAGAGGGAGGCAACGCTGGAGAAACTACAGAAGTGGGCGAAGCCTTGGACCCCCAGGGCAGACATCAATTATTTAAAAGCAAAATTGGTGGCCTGAGGAGTCCATATCTAAGGGAGTGCAGACTGGTCCAGAAGTCCCAGAGATCCGGAAAGCAGCAGATGACATCTGTGTCCCCAGGCTGTGGTCATACAAGAGACTGCATCTTCTGTCAGACCAGACTGAACCCAGGGCCATCACTCTCAGGTCTTCTTTCCACGCTTCCTTCCAGGCTTTGGCTGTGGTGGTGGAGTTGTGGCAGCAGGAGGAGGAGGAGGAGGAGGAGGAGGATCGTCCCTCTCCATGACATCCGTCTTGGGTGTCAGTTCCCCACTCTCCCCCTTACGAAGGACTTTATAAATTAGGTCCTCAGAAATATTGCGTTGGCCCTCCTGCATGCCCAGCAATTTGGTGGCAGCCATGCAGGCAAAGGCCTCTGCAGGACTGGGGAAGGCTCTGAGGGACGCCGAAGCCTCCTGGATCAGCCTGTACGCTGAATCCTGCACAGGACTGGGAGTGGCCTTCCTGGCCCTTTTATATGGCAGGCGGAGGGGAGGGACCTGAGACTCAGTCAGGCTGCGACTGGTCCCAGGCTTCTCTTGGCTGACACTTAGCCCCGCCTCCTCCTGGCTGCCACTAATCCCCGCCTCCTCCTGACTGCCACATTCCACAGCCTCCTCCTGGCTGAGGTCTTCCTGTGTATGAAAAAGGGACATAGTTTTAGTATTGTTTTCATCAATCACACACAATTTTCACCTCCTGACTGCTGCAAATTCAATGTTAACAAATATAACAGACTATCCTTCTGAGCCCAGCATTTTGCGTTCTTGTCCCAATTATTTTTGCCCACTACTGTCTATTGATATGTAAAACACTTTTTTTAATCAGCAATTAGTGATCAATAATAACATCTAGTAAACATCATTTCTTTATTGACCAGAAATCTGTAGAAGAATGCTATACCTGACTCCAGCTGGGCTCCTCCACTTCTTCCTGGCTGGAAGGCCCAGGTTGGACATCGGAAGCCTCAGCTGGTATGGAAGGAAGAGTGGAAGGAAGAGTGGAGAGGGATTCCCTGACTTCAGTGTGGTCTGACAGAAATCGCAGTCTCTCATAGTACCAGAGCCTGGGGACATAAACATCATCTGCTGCAGCTCCGGACCTCTGGGAATCTGTGACCTTCTTGCGCTCCCTAAGATAAGTGCTCCTCAGGCCACCAATTTTAGCTTTTAAATAAGGGATGGTTGCTGTGGGGACCACCGGCGTCACCAACTCCAGCAGTTTCTCCAGCGCTGCCTGCCTCTTCTGTTTGTGGTTATAGTGGGGGTGTCTCACTTGCCACAGACAGGGCAGCTCTCTGTACTTGTCAATAAACAGGGGCAGGAAATTGTGGTCGTTGAACCCATCCATTTTCTCTGCAAGACACAACACAAGACAAACCCTAATGTCAGGCCAAACTCCCCTAATCTTGTTACAATATAGGCTTCCATTTCGAAGCAGTATAGGCCCAAGTTTAGATCCTACCTTCGTTAGCACGATCGGCGTCTCCGATGCTCCTTCCTCCACTCACAGATCGTACGTAAGACGCACGCGTTACGATTTATACACACTGCGCATGCGTATAACTCCGCCCGCCCCTGACGTTCTTTCTATTCTATTCCCCGCCCCTTTTTGTTCGGCACAGTGGAGGAAGAGCACATGGCAGAGAGACAGCAGGATAGTGCTAATTACAGAAACGAGGAGGAGGAGGAGGAGGAAAGGCTGGAGCCTGAAACGTCCCGATCCAGAAGGAGATTAAAGGACTCAAATATGTCCTTTGGGGAGATGTTGGAAATGGTGGACATCCTGAAGAAGGCCGACTATGATGGAAAGTATGGGCCTTACCCCAACCACAATGTCCGAAAGGCCAAGATCATGGCGAAAGTGGTCAGGAGTCTGCAACGGAAATTCGGGGTACGACGATCGAAAGATGAGCTCAGGAAGCGGTGGTCGGACCTGAAATTACGAGAACATGAGCAGTACAGAAAGATCCGGAGAGTGCTGCAAAAAAGTAAGTAGTTGTGCTGTGTTCCTATTGTTCTTGTGTTTATTACGTTCGTGCTGCTCCATGTGCTTTTAGGAACTGTTGTACAGTTTAAAATGGCAACTTTCATGTTCATGGGCACATTATTCGTTCGGATCACACATTTTTTTTTTCGGACTATAAAATACCATTGTTTAGCCCATATCCATTTGGCCACCATTTTGAGGCCCTATACTTGTCTTCAAAGAATTGGGTTGTGTAGATGGCTTTGTTACTAGAATGAAATGAAAACTAGATTCTGTGTAAGGAGAGGACACTGAACAGCTGTTTTCACATCTGGACACTGGAGCACTAGTGTGGGACACAAGAACACCATTTTTATTAGGGGGGCCACACAGGTGCTCCAGTGTATACTATGGGGGGTCTCCATCTGTGAAGCTTGTACAAAACAGGTAAAGTATTGCAGGTTGACAAAGGACACTAAAAAAGCTACATCTTGGAACTCTGCTAAAATAGACAATTGTACCCCACTTCCAAGCAATGTTTCATCTTTATAGTTCTGCCATCAAATATCTGTGTGCTAATTATACCATTTTTGTTTTACATAGGGGAGAAAAGACTCGGAGGACACCCCTCATCCGAGGAGACCAGAGTCCCCCCCCCTCTGGAAGAAGGGGAAATCGCAACACAAGCTGAGCAGGAGGAAGAAGACGTGGTGGAACTAGTCACCACAACAGGTGAGTGTCTGCAACCACAGGCTCAGATAAGAGATGGATGGCGGCATTTTTTTTAGACCTAATTTATTTTGGGTTTCCTCTCTTTTTAGGTGATCGTGAGGTTGTGGATGAAGATCCTTTCACATCCGAAAGTGCCCAGATCCTGATCGGGGAGATCATGGGGTGTAATTTACAATTGGAAAACATCAAGCAAAACATCAATGATGTTATTCCAAAATATAAAAACATCATTGATGTTTTGGGGCGAGTTTAAAGCCCCTCCAAATCACTTTCTTCTTTTGTCTGCTACAATGTGCGAAATGTTTTTGTGATTTTTCCCAAAGCCAAATTTGGAGGATGCACACAGTGTGCCAACATGTGCTATCTGCCATCACGGGACATCAATGGACGCGTTTTGGGGGTGCAACCCCTTCCTCAATAATAAAGTAGCGGTGAGGAAGGGCTTTCTCCCCCAAAACACGTCCCTTGATCCCCCCTGATGGCAGATAGCACATGTTGACATTGGGAAATTGGTGTGCATCTTCCAAATTTGGCTTTTCCAGGGGTGATTTCCCCCCATCTGAACGCAATATCAAACACAGTTCCTAAATACTCATGTCTGATATAGCCTTCAGGTTCTACCAAATGTGAGCTTTGTAAGATCAAGATTTGTGTCTTTCTTGTGGGTTTTACACAGGCCTGTTTTCTATAAAATGCACATTTTGATTTTGGATAATGACACCACAAAATATGTTATACAACAAACATGTCGGTTTGTCAGAAAAACCTTTGGTAAATGTACATGTGATTGTGCTGGTATTAAAACGATTGTTCATCAAGAATGTGTGGATTATTGTCTCAATGCTTCAACACTTTTGGGGTGATGTAATTGTTGTTTGAAGAGAAAATGGGGGTAATTTCCTAAGGGCAAATCCACTTTGCACTACAAGTGCAGTTTCAGTGCAGTTGCAAGTGCACTTGTAGTGAAAAGTGTCTTTGCATTTAGTAAATAACAGCCAACAGTGCTTTGTATAAGGTTACACAATCACGACATTTTCTGGACTCCACACATTTCTGTCAGGGTCAGCTAAAACAAACACAAGCAGTAAATGTCCACAAAGAAGAGCCTGGGGGGAGATGCCTGTCGAGAACTTGAGGTCCTGCAGGCTTCTCCCTGTGGCCAAATACCGCAAGGTAGCGACCAACCTCTGCTCCGGAGTGATGGCTTGCCTCATGCAGGTATCCTGCCTGCTGATATAGGGGGTCAGCGAAGCCAACAAACGGTGAAACACGGGGTCTGTCATCCTGAGAAAGTTCCTGAAATCACCAGGATTATTCTCACGGATCTCACGGAGCAAAGGCATATGACAGAACTTGTCACGCTGAAGCAACCAATTCTTGGTCCATGAACTCCTCCCCACCCTGTTCATGGACTGGACTTGTATCAAGGTCAGGACCCCAACACCAAGCCCCCGCACAGCACGAACTGTACGAGGAGTACGCCTACGAAACATGGCTAGAAAACGGTCGGCTGCTCAGAACGAAGTAACAGAACGCACTGAAGAACAGCAAGGCCTGTGAAGAGCGACCTGAAAAACAGCAAGGAGCGGACAAGATCGCACAGAAAACTCTGATACGAACTGACTGCACGCACTGAAGAGCAAATACAAACCCACAAGCACAAACTGAACGGCAGAAAACGATCTGAAAGCCACGAGTCTGAAAAAGCGCGAATCGTCTCTCACCAAACTTTTACTAACACGAGATTAGCAAAAGGAGCCCAAAGGGTGCCTCGCTTGGTTCTGAACCGGCCTTTTCTAGTCTTGTCGTACGTGCTTGACGTCACCGCGTTCTTGGCGATCGGAAATTCCGACAACTTTGTGCGACCGTGTGTAGGCAAAACAAGTTTGAGCCAACATCCGTAGGAAAAAATCAGAGGATTTTGTTGTCGGAATGTCCGATCAATGTCCGACCGTGTGTACGGGGCATTAGAGTGCGGATTTTGGGAAAGGAGAAGGATCGAGGTCTTGGAGACAGTTTGGCTGCTAATTTAGTCCCTATTTTGTCTGCCTGATAGTAGAAACGAGCCCCAGACCATCGAAGATGCTTTTCAGCTTCGGTGGTAAGTGCTAGGTTTAGGGAAATCTGAGTCACTTCCAGGGCATCTAGGGATTCCCTGGTAGGGTTCCATTTATGGGCCCTGCTCAGGGACTGGAATTTTAATTGGAGGTTGTTAATGTCTGCTGTACGTTCTTTTTTAAGGCGGGAGGTGATTTGGATGATTTTTCCTCTAAGTACCGCTTTATGAGCTGCCCACACAGTTTCTGGGGAAACCTCCCCAGTATTGTTTAGTCAAAAGTATTCTTGTATTTCCTGTGCTAGGATTTTGCAATTGATTTGATCGCTTAAAAGCCCTCGTTAAGGCGCCATATGAATTGTTTACTATTACCATGAGAATGCTGTAAGAATAATAAGACTATGGAGTGATCTGAGATGGAGGAGTCCCTAATGACCGCTTTAGTGGCCGACGGGATGTTGTGGGCTTGAATAAAAATATGATCAATTCTAGTGTAGAGACAATGTGGGGCAGAATAGTGTGTATAATCTTTGGATCTGGGATTCATTTCTCTCCAGATGTCCACGAGGCCAAGGGAACAAAGTGTAGCGGCTATTTTAGTACTTTGTTTTGGAGGTTTCCTAGATCTAGAGGTGCCTGGCACTGATTTGTCTAGTGAG
The DNA here is from genome assembly GCA_037952925.1 of Lithobates clamitans. Lineage (NCBI taxonomy): Eukaryota > Metazoa > Chordata > Amphibia > Anura > Ranidae > Lithobates > Lithobates clamitans. The sequence continues at coordinate 2,319,868 of JBBGZY010000909.1, forward strand.
AGGTCAAAGGGGAGATTTGTGTCTCCACCCATGATTATTTTCCCTTCCAGTTGTGGGCCTAGCGTGGACATCATAGCGGAGAAAAAGGAGGCCTGACCTTTGTTTGGGGCGTAATAAGAAATGAAGGAGTATTGGTCGCCCTCTAAAGAGCCTTTTACTAAGATAAACCTGCCTGCTTGGTCTTTAATGACATCAGTCGGGGTGAACTTAAGGTGTTTTGCAAAGCAGATTGCAACCCCCTTAGTTTTGTTGTCAGCTTCAGAGAGAAAGAACTGAGGATAGTTTTCATGTATGAAGGAGGGACTATAGGAGGATGGGAAGTGTGTTTCTTGTAGTAATAGGACTGCTATTTTTTGTGATTTGTAGTGATTAAATAATTTACGTCTCTTAACCGGGGAGTTCATCCCTTGAACATTATGCGAAGCTATGCAAATGGGCAGAGGGGGAATAAGTGTGTCAGTGTGCATGGATCAGAGGGAGGGATAAACGCATCATATAAAGTGAGCTTACCTGAGCTAGCAAGATTTGGGTAAGTGTCCAAACCCCCGAAGCCGGACAATTTTGGAACCTAGCCTGTAGACCTTCGGCTGGGCTTCTGAGTGACTCTAGGAATAGGTGTGAGAAGGGAAGAAAAGGAGGAAGGACGGTCGAACCTGAGAAGTAAAAACAGGACATATCAAGAACAATATAAAGGAAGACAGTATAGGTGTTCATCATACAGCTTATTAGTAACCTAAGTTCCCCTGTAGGAGGGGAGGACTTCATGCCTCCTACACAGGTTTTTTTCCCAAAAACCAAAACCCCTTATAGGGTGGTTGTGGAAAGGTCTCAGAGTGGGGGAAAAAAAATACCACTCCGAGGCAAATGGAGGCGAAGTGCAGCCGCTCCAGCCACCTTGCCAAAAAGAAGATCGACTACTAAAATTTTTCGAGGAGGAAGGATGGAAAAACAAGACCAATCAATGAAAAATGCAGGGAGGGGAAAAACAGAGAAAAAAAAAAAAAAAACATTTAAAAAGTTTAATGAGGATGTGAGGCAAATTGACAGAGTCACCTCATCCAGTGTTAGTTAAGGCCCAAACCCTGCTAGAAGGGAGAGGGGGACATACAAAAATCATTGTCCCAATGCCAGGCGGGCGTGTCATAGTAAGGGAAGAACACAGTTGATTGCAGACTGTTCCTTAAGGTGGGCGGCCATCTTTCGATCTCTTAGCCTGTTGCTTGTGCCATAGGGGTTGGATGGGGCTCGTTGGAGGAGGTCTTTTCGCAGAGTTTGGGGTCTTGGGGTCCAGAGCAGAAGCAGAAGTTGGGGAGTGGGATATAATTCCTAGTTGTAGCATCAGACGTTCCCCATCTCCAAAGTTCGTAAAGCTGTACGATTTGTTCAAGTAGGCAAAATTTAGGCGAAAAGGAAATGACCACCTATAAGTGATCGATTTTTGGGACAGGATAAGTAGGAGGGGTTTTAATGATCTTCGTCATTGTATGGTGAAGCGCGAGAGATCAGCGAAAATTTGAATGAAGTGCCCTTGAATGGAAAGGCTGTCAGTTTCCCTGGCTTTATGCATGACTTCCTCTTTAACTCTATAGAAGTGAGGTTTCACAACAATGTCTCTGGGTAGGCCATCTTGGCGGGGGGGTTGGAGAGCTCTGTGTGCTCGATCCAGTTCCAGCTTATAATCCGGTATGTCAGGGATCAAATTTTTGATGAAAGCGCGGACTACTTTGTCTGTGTCTTTGAACGATTCTGGGAGGCCTCTCAGTCTGAAATTGTATCTGCGTGATCGATTCTCGAGATCGTCGAGCTTTGTATATGCCATATCTAGCTGTTCATGTAGGTCATAGATCCTTTCAGTGTTCTGGTTGGCCATAGCAATTGTTTGATCGGTCTTAACTTCGATCGCTTCAATTCTCGCCCCCAGATGCTGCAGGTCTGCCTGTATGGTAGATGACATTTGTGAGGCAGTATGGGCCAGTCCCTTTGAGAGCATATTTGGGAAGGTTTCCATTAAAGAGGAAAAGTCTGTGGGAGTTGGGGCAGGGGGGCTGCTCTGATTGCCTAGGGGAGCCTGGATGTAATTACTTTCATCCATCGGTGTGAGGGGGGAGCCGTCAGTGAGTCCACTATTTGTGATGTCTGAGGTGGGGGAAGAAAATAGCCCATCCTGATGGGTACTCACTGTTTGGAGTTGTTTCCCTGTGTTGCGGAAGGGTAGAGGAGGAAAATCTTCCAAGGATTCCTCCAGATGCTGTGTTAGGCCTCGAGCCGCGCTGGCGGCCGCCATCTTTGCAGAGGCCACAATCTGAGGGCCGGGTTCTAGAAGTCGGGATAAATCCCGTCTGGCAGAGCCCCCGATCATACGGGGGGGTCCTTCAGGTCCTCAGGGACTGTCCAGTGGGTCCGGTCAGCTGTTTCCTCCTCTAATGCTGACTGCGGCGGCTAAGACAGGCTGGAGCGGAGCAGAGCTCTTAGAACGTGCGACTGCTCATGGAGCCTCCGCGCATGCGCCTCCATTTCTTTATTTTTATCCTATATGATTTTTGGTATCATCACGTTGAATAGTTTATATGATATACACTTAAGCGCAACGCAATTTTTTGTTTACATTTATTTGCACGGTCATGAATACGTGATCTGCGTTGCTGCTAGGTATTTACATTTATGTTTGGTTTTCACTGGGCATTGGATTATTGTGGCTCGCAAGACTCTTTGCCTTTATAGGTGTGTGAACATGTGCTATACATTTATTTATTACAAGTACTTATATAGCGCAGTCAACGTATGCGGCGCTTTGCATATATATTGTACATTCACATCAGCCCCTGCCCTGAAGGAGCTTGCAACTAACTCACATTCATACATACACATACTAGGGCCAATTTAGACAGGAGCCAATTAACCTATCAGAATTTGGAGTGTGGGAGGAAACCCACGCAGGTACAAGGAGAACATGCAAGCTCTAGGTAGGTAGCGTTGTGGTTGGGATTTAAACAGGTGACCCTAGTACTGCTGGGTGAAAGTGCAAACCACTTAGCCAATGTGCTCCCATGAAAAGTTTATGTTTATTCTTATGATTCATACACATCTTATTGCATTTAACTTTGGGAATCATATGCAGTATTAATCTACTTCAGGGAATTCTTGTTGTAGTTATATATGCATTTATATTGCAGTGTGTCAGTTCTTGTGATGGCTGCACTGTTTTAATTTTTTTTAAGCCGTTTACCTTTATTTTCACCTATTAAGTCTGTAATTTTTCAGCTTTCTTTTACAGATCAAGCTGTCCAGTAAAAGTGGCAATTAGGGGATTGAGACAAACCATTTACCGCAGACAGAGGTGCTTACAATGGTCAGCTTTTTTCATGTAAGTAAATACTTTATGTCTAAAGCAATTCAGCAGCACTAAATTTAGGCTAGAGGCACTACTACATAAGGCAGGGTCCCTACAACAGTATAAGAATAAATGTGAGCATACACATTTTGTTTATTGCCAAGTTCTTTAATACTCTACATGTTTAGGTGATGATCAATTCCCTTTCAAGGATAACACAAAAGGGGTCATTTGAGTAGCTAGTTGAAATTTTTTAAAAATTTCAAAAGAAATGATGTAGAAAGTTATAATGGCAGTTAAAGGTGAATCCCAGTTTTAGATATAAATACATTAAAGCCTGAATACTAGGGATGGGCGAACAGTTTGGCCCGAGCATAAGTACGGGCCAAACTTTCACTGTTCGGATGTTCGCCGAACAGCCGAACAAATGGGTCATTCGAAAAGTATTCTTTCAATGGCAGCCATTTTCAGTGTGATTTTGGCATAGAGAGAGATAGAACAAGGCCCTGCTATTTGTTAGTGTGCTATAATGTGCTACTTTGCTTAAATTGTCAGTGTAGAATATTAGTTTAGTGTCAGTCTAGGGATAGTGTGAGTGTAGTGAGGAGGACCATCATTCTGCTTTGCATGGTGTGCAGCTAGAGTAGGGACAGCTCAGATAGCTTCACTGTAGAGCAGTGAGATCATGTCATTCATACATACAGCTGAATAAATGCTAAATGGGGACACAATTCCAATACACAATTGGTAGCTGTATGTCCTCCTTATATTGTAGCAAGCTAAAATGCACAAAAGGGTATATGCAAAAAGGCCAGGGTTACTCACGGATGGTAGATAAATATGGATGTCCCTCAAAGATAGACGACCTGGATGCAGATCTGTATGGTATGTATATCCAGAGGATGTTCCAATATGTCCATATTTAAACCCAAAGCATTGGTGCCTCTTCTCCTGGGCTGCTTGGCTGATCAGCAGGGCTGTGTACCATTCCTTAGCACCTGCTGCTGTTCTGATTCATGGCAACTAGTATGAAAAAAAGGGGATAGATTGGTATCCAAGTAAATAAGTCAGGTAGTGGTTCAGTACCCCGATTCCATTTGTCAGTGTAGTGTCTACACTGAACCACTACCCCAATGCTTTGGGGTAGTGCAACTTTTTCTGTGTTCAGCTTTGCATAGCTTAATAAACCTTTTTGTAGTTTACTCTGTTTGGTGTGCCTTGGTCATTTAGTTTTTTATTTTTATTTTTCCTTTTTTTATACAGTTCAGAGAGCGTCAGTGTAGTGACGGTTGAGCACCGTCTATTTGATTGCGTTATTGCCAGTTTAACGCTATTTACTTCTGTGTGCGTTACTGCCAGTTTAACGTCATATAATTTTGTGCGTTACTGCCAGTTTAACACCATATAGTTCTGTGTGCATTACTGTTAGTTTGGCGCATTATATTGCAGTATATTATAGTGTAACCGTGGAGTGTGTCTGTGTAGTGTACTCAAATTAAAGTGCACCAAACACCTCTTTACATTGAATAAAGTGCATCTACGTACAGATTTCAACTTCTTTTTTACATTTGTTTATAAGCACCGCCCCCTCCAACAAGGAGAGGCAGATGCTCCCTTGGCACTGTAAGGGGGCCAGCAACAAATGTGTCCACAGGCAAAGGTGGACGTGGTGGTAAGGCCTCAGGTAGGGCATCATTTCCTCTGTTTAGTGAGTTTGCCCATGCTATCCAGCCACAGCATGCAGAGGAAGTGGAGGACTGGCTTACTAAACCTTTCTCATCCTCGTCATCCTCTGTCACGCAAGCAGAGACAAGTGTGCAGTCTCCTGCAGTTGCCAGAGTTGATAAACCTGCCTCCCTGTCCACATCTATTCCTGCCATAGCCCCAACATCAACCATTGAGGAGTCAGCTAAGTTACTTGAACACAGCGTCAGCCACTTCTCCTTGATGATGCCCAGCCATTACTGGATTCAGATGTTGGTTTTGAGGTTGAGGATGACAGGAACATGAGCCTAGAGAGAGGGAGGAACACTGGTAGACAAATTGGCATTCATTTTCCCCAAGCCGCAGCATATTGCCAAATTGTCTCCAGTGGTAATGATGAAGATGGAGGAGATGGAGATGATGATGATGATGATGATGATGATGATGATGATGATGATGAGGTCACTGATGCGACTTGGGTGCAGACAAGGAAACTGAAGGTGAGGCGGCACAACCCCAAGGAGGCCGACATCAAGAAAGAGTAGAGACCAGCCACCCTATTCTATCACATTCTGCAGCTGTTATCTCCCGGCCCACTCCCCAAAGCTCAGCTGTCTGGGCCTTTTTCAGCACATCTGCAGCAGATCGCACTGTTGCTATCTGCAAACTGTGTCTCAGGCACATCAAACGTGTCAAAAACACCAATCATCTGCATATTATTGCAATTTTTTTTTACTTCATTAAGAGCACCTCTATAGGGTTACTGTGGGAAGGCGCCCCCGACACTCAAAGAGTAATGTTTCTGCACCTGTTTGACAGGTGCATATCATTGCAATTTTTTACAGCAAGGCCAATTCTTGCTTTCATCAAGGGTACCTCTATAGGGTAAGGCGCCACAGACACCCAAAGACCAATTTTTATGCACCCGCTACTTCTATACAAAGTCAAAGTGATACCAGAATGTATCCAAAAAATCTCTAATCTTGTTCCCAGTGCACTACATTGTGGCCTCATCATACACACTGGCTCCCCAGCTGCTGATGAGCAAAATAAAGGCAGCAGCTGTTGATGAGCAAAATAAAGGCAGCAGCAATAATTGCATTTATAAAGCCAAAAAAAAATGTAATTTATAAATGCAATTATTGCTGCAGCAGATTCTAGACATGGTACAGATCTGCCACTTTACAGGTAGACTAAGGGGACCCCCCGGGCACTATATTGGAAGGAATTTTTCATTGTTAGGCTTTCACTTTAAAAATAAAAATAATCACTGCTCATTTAAAAATTAAGTGTTTCACAAACTTTTCTTTTATTGATACATGTCCTCCAGGGCAGGACCTGGACCCCTATAACCATTGTATGCCCAATTACTTACAGATAAGCCTTCAAAATGGTCACTTTTGATTTTTGACGTTCAGGTCCCATTGGCTTTAATGGGGTTCGTTATTGGGGTCCGAACCTTCGTGGCATTTCAAAATTCTGGTGCGAACCAAACAGGGGACTGTTCAGCCCATTCCTACTGAATACATTATAAAATTCACTTTAACCTAGTATGTTGCTCTATGTTGTTATGAAAATTAGAGAGTGCTCTCAGGACATATAGGGCTTTATATCCTTTTTAGCTACTCACTTTTGAAATGCTGAAAGTGTTACTCAACCACAAACTTTTATGTTATGCCCCTGTGAAAATCTTGCTACCAGAACAGGAACTGAAAAAAAAAAAGTCTGTAACGGGACAGGAATAAAATGATGACAAAAGCTCCACCCTTTCTCAACTTTTGACATCCAGTTTTGTCATGGAAGAGTCAATAAAGTAAAACAGGAGTATCTACAGTACACCATCAAATATGTGCTGTAACCTGTAGAACATAGCAAAGACAAGAATTACCCAAACGTGTCATAACATATTGTAGCATCTAACAGTCAACGATTGCACATCTATCGCCATTGCATTCTCATAAGCTTACAACTATGGCCAAACATAGGATTTATCTATTACATAAACACAACAATAAGTCCCTGTGTTTACAGCGCTCCTTTGTAGCAAGATCTGAAGGCTGTGAGCTAATTATTTTAGCGAACAGAATTAGTTCTGGACTCCATCCATGCTACATGTGGATGATGGTAGATATGTATGGCTTCTGAATTGTGACCTAAAGGCCAACCACTTTTAAAACTAATAGTTCAGTTTTTGGTGTTTTTGAGTGGGTTAGATCACTCACTAGTGTCTTATATCACTTGGAGATTAAAGAATTGAGCTTTGTCTACTGTAGTTTATGACTCTGATCCTTTCCATAAAGCCATAATATGGGGCAATTATTTTGTAAATGGATTTGCAATTTATTTTTTAGTTCTACATTATAAATTGCCCGATGAGCAAGTGTTCTTCTGTCCTTTGGCTTTAGTTTGGAATGACTACTGCAATTTTTTGGTGCCAAGCATTATCATAGAGATGCCTATCAGGAGTTCCTAAGAGTCTTAAGAACCCAACATGTGATTCAGCTTACCACCAGTCAGTTAAAAACTAAAATATTAATGTCAAGTGGCACTGGTCTACAGTACAGGTACTGAAGAGGCACATTTTATTGACATTAAAAATGAAAAATGTGCATTATGTGCCAAGTAATGATTATTTCTTTCCTCATCGGAGGTCTCCTTTAGGTTTACATGCTCTATTATAATATAATAATATAGACAACATTGTGTAAGGGCATTACGTTTTCTTTGCATTAAAAAAGTTAGCCTAAATTTAAGCTACTTGAGCTCCATCCCTTAACCATTGTCATTCATTTTAATGTTTAAATAGGCAGGGAGGCAGCAGCATTGCCAACATCCAATGCTCAGTGAAGCCTTTCGCATATATAGAATACTGAATATCTCAACCATTATTTAGCATCAGAATCAGTTCCGCTTGTCTGGCTGATGGACAATTTTTGCTTGGCCTTGGTCTCTCCGCGCGTGACCTGTGGAGTCTAGACTGTTGCATATTATTTAGAAATTCATTTCGATCCTTCTTATAAAAGTTGAAGTGAAGGTGTGTGTTTTCTACCTCTGCAGCACATCAGTGCAGAAATGTAAAGTACTTAACTCTCTTCTACCTAGGAAAAATTTCAGTGAGGAATAAGGAGCTAGATTTGTTTAGGATCCTTTTACTGACTGCACACCACTGGAAATGTGAAAACTTTTAAAAATCCACAATTAACAATTTTTATTGTTTACTTTAAAAATGTTGTTTTTTGTAGACTTTCTGACCTTCTACCCTAAAGAAAAATTATCAGCACAGCAGGAGGAACATGATTCAAAAAACAGGGACTTAAAATATTCCCTTCCCAACAAAGCTTATTACTATGTAGAAACATTGCCAGATTATTAAAGCCGGAATAATAGCCATGTTATGTAACTTGTAGGGATGAGCCGCACACCCCGGTTCGGTTAGCAGCAGAACATGCGAACAGGCAAAAAATTTGTTTGAACACGCAAACACAGTTAAAGTCTATGGGACACGAACGTGAAAAATCAAAAGTGCTCATTTTAAAGGCTCATATGCAAGTTATTTCCATAAAAAGTGTTTGGGGACCCGAGTCCTGCCCCAGGGGACATGTATCAATGCAAAAAAAAGTTTTGAAAGGCTGTGTTTTTGGGGGGCAGTGAATTAACCACTTTCCGTCCGACCTATAGCAGAACGACGGCCGGGAAGTGGTTCTGTTATCCTGACAGGGCGTCATATGATGTCCAGCAGGATAACATGCCAGCACACGCCTGCAGGGGCGCGCAGCGATTGTGAGTGCGGCGTGTCAGTCTGACAGGCAGCATCTCCGATCGTGGTAAGAAGCCTCTGACTGGGGCTTCTTACCACATGATCAGCTGTGACCAATCACATCTGATCATCACATGAACCAGGAAGTGCCTGTTAACAGTGGCTCTCCCTGTCAGAGGGGGGTCTGTGCTGATAATCAGCACATTGATTATCAGCACAGCCCTATCAGATGTGCCACCACAGTTGCCAAAAAGGTGCCCATCAGCTGCCAGTCAGTTCCCCCTCATGTCAGTGCCCAAAAAAGTGCCAATCAGTGCCAATTAGTGCCCACCACAGTGCCAATCAGTACCCTACAGTAACACCTGTCAGAACGTCATCAGTATCTCATCATCAGTGCTGCCCATCAGTGCCACCTGTCAGTGCCAATCAGTGCTGCCTATCAGTGCCAATCAGTGCCACCTGTCAGTGCCCATCACAGCCGCCTGTTAGTGCCATCACAGCCGCTTGTCAGTGCCCACTAGTACCCATCAGTGCCGCCTATCAGTTCCCATCAGTGCTGCCTAATGGTGCCCATCAGTGCTGCATATCAGTGCCTCCTCATCAGTGCCCATCAGTGCCACCCTATCAGTGCCAACTCATCAGTGCTGCTTCATCAGTGCCCGTCAGTGAAGGAGAAAACAACATTTTATAACTGAAACAAAAAAAACTTTTTTTTTTTTCAAAAATGTCAGGCTATTTTAGTTTGCAAAAAATAAAAACCCCAGTGGTGATCAAATACCACCAAAAGAACCTCTATTTGGGGGAAGAAAACAAAAAAAAATTAGTTTGGGTACAATGCGACAGCACTGAAAGCTGAAATTGCCCTGGGCAGGAAGGGGTGAAAGTGCCTGGTATTGAAGTGGTTAATAATGCTCAAAGTGAAGCCATAAAAATTAAATATTCCTTTAAATATCGTGCCCAGGGGGTCATTAGAATGTCTGTAAAGTAGCGCATCTTTCCCATGTTTATAACAGTGCCACAGCAAAATTACATTTCTAAAGGAAAAAATGTAACTTAAAACTGCTTGTGGCTGTAAAGTATTGTCGGATACCGGCAATATAGATGAAAATACGAAAAATACCAAAAAAAAAAAAAAAGCGTGGATGTCATCCCCAAAATCCATACCAGGCCCTTCAGGTCTGGTATGGATATTAAGGGGAGCCCCACACCCAAATTTTTAAAAAAATGGTGTGGGGGGCCCTCAGGCACTATATACTTTGAATAGCAGTATATATACTATACGGCCTGCCCTATATACTCTGCAAAAAAGTGGGCCTTAGGTGTTGGTGGTACCAGAACACTGTAAGCCCTGACAGATACTCCTGTTGGCCACAGGAGCGGGCCCTGCCTTGAAATATTAGATCAAAAATTGTAATTGCATGCCCCTGTTACACAGGGGCAGAAAAATTGGGCCTTTGGTGGTGGTGGTGCCACAACACTGTAAGCTCTCACAGTTACTCTTGTTGGCTGCAGGAATGGGCCCTGCATTAAAATATTCTGTCAAAAATTGTAATAATGTGCCCCTGTTATGCAGAGGCAGAAAAATTGGGCCTTGGGTGGTGGTGCCACAACACCGTAACCCCTCACAGATACTCTTGTTGGGTGCAGGAACGGGCTCTGCTGTGAAATATTAGATCAAAACTCTTAATTACATGCCCCTGTTAGTCAGGGGCAGAAAAATTGGGCCTTGGGTGCTTGTGGTGGTACCCTAAACCAAAAATAATGTTGGAAGCTAGCATCTTTAAGATTGAGGAGACATAGGATAGTCAGCATAGCCAGTCTTCAGAGGATCCCACATCCATAGCAAATTCAATCAGTTACATCAGCATCAGGTACTTGATAGCTGCTGATACAAGACTGTTTCATTTTTATGAATGTGAGCCTATTAACAGAGTCTGTGGACAGGCACACTCTTTGATCCGCTACAAACCTTCTGAATGTGCGTTCAGAAAGCCCGCTGGATGCAGGACAGGCCAGTAGCTCAATTGCATATTTAGCAAGTTCTGGCCAGTGGTCCATCCTCAAGACCCAGTAACTCAGTGGATGCTCTGGTGGAAAGGTCTCCAAGTCTGCTCTTGACCCTAGATATTCCTGCACCATGTAATGTAGATGCTGGCAATGGTTGCTTGAACCGATCAGACCTTGGAACTGAGGACTGAAAAATAGTTTAAAGGCATCGGTCAGCCGGCCACCTTCTCCAACCTCTGACTGAACGAAGCCTCAGCAACAAGTTGTCCAGCAACAGAAAATTGTAACCTCCCAGGGTCTGGAAATGTGTTGCACAACCCTTTCTTCAAGCCCTCCTGAAGATGTTTCATCCTCTGCTCCCTCTACGAAAGGCAAAATGAGTTCAGCAACCTTATCCTTGTAACGTGGATCAAGAACGTAATGTGGCCAGTTAGTAATGATCCCTCTCCTTGATACCACGAGTCCTAGGGTCCATTCGCAGGCTTTGCAGAATCAGGGAGGCCATACAGCGTAAGTTTGCAGAGGCATTCGATTCTGAGTCCTCTGGGTCACTAAGGATCACATGATCCGTAACTACCTTCTCCCAGTGAAGTATAACTCCTTGGGTTTCTGGGGACTGAAAACCATCCCTTGAAGACTGCTGCTAAGTGTTATCCTCTACGACCATGCTCAGTGCCAATCCTGACCTCCCTGGGGCCCTAAGCAAAATTCTGCTAAGAGGCCCTCTACCTGACCCATGATGCCGTGAGCTATGTAAACCATTTGCCATTGCCACACAGTCACACCTGACACTTCAGTGCTCCCAATACAATCCTCCCTCCTTTAAACAAAACAGTCAAAGACATTGCAGGCTCCCTGCACAGGTAAGTGTCCTTATATTTAGACCCCTTCCACACTGAGCCACCCGGGGCGTGGGAGGTAAAGTGGCAATATTTTTAGCGCCGCTTTACCGTTGTTTTAGCGGCACTATTTGGCCACTAGCGGGGTGGTTTTAACCCCCGCTAGCAGCCGAAAAAGGGTTAAATCGGCCCGCAAAACACCGCTGCAGCAGCGCTTTGCTGGTGGTATGGTTGCGCTGCCCCATTCATTTCAATGGGCAGGGGGGAGGAGCGGTATACACAGTGCTCCTTCACCGCTCCAAAGATGCTGCTAGCAGGACTGGGTGGGGATGTGTGCATTGTGGAGACTGGAGGGATGGATGGTGCTCGGCGTGGGTGGGGATGTGTGCATTGTGGAGACTGGAGGTATGCATGGTGCTTGGCCTGGGTGGAGATGCGTGTGTTGTGGAGACTGGAGGGATGGATGGTGCTCGGCATGAGTGGGGATGCGTGTGTTGTGGACACTGGAGGGATGGAGTAGATGCTGGGTGTGGATAAAGATGATTGAGTTGCATTGTGAAAATGGATGAGGATGACTGTGGATGGGGATGAGAGTTACAAAGTGAGGACGCGGGCAACGGGCTCTCCAAAATGTAACTCATTTGCACCCAGAGTCATCGATTTCTCAAAGCAAATCAATTATAGACAGCTAGTCAGCCTAAGACCCTTTTCATACTGCGGGTGTTTTTCAGGCTCTACAGAGCTAAAAATAGCACCTTCATAGCGCCTGAAAAAAGAGGCTCCATTCACTCCAGTGTGAAAGCCCGCTCCTCCAATGTTCCTCCCCTTTGAAATCAATGGGGCAGTGCTGCGATACCACTGTCAAAACGCTGCTCCGGCAGCATTTTGAGGGCGGATTTAATCCCATTTCGGCTGCTACCAGGGGGTTAAAACTGCCCAGCTAGCGTCCAAATAGCGCCACTAAAACGACGGTAAAGCGGCACTAAAAATAGCGCCGCTTTACCACTGACACTGGTGGCGGCACAGTGTGAAAGGGGTCTTAGGGTGTCCCATCCAAGAAGGAGGAGATAAATAAAGTCCCACTAAAATTTACAGGCAGCACAGGGGGCACAGTCAGCACTCAGCAGCACACATTAAATATTTGTGACTTACCCTCCATGCTGCACTCTCCGATCTGTTGTTGGTGTCTGTGTCCATGTGTACTGTCAACGAGCTGTCCACTCCCCCTGGCCCTGTCCTGCCCAATCATAGCCCCAGCTAATCCTGCAGCAGACATTAGGCTCTGCCTCCGCAGGGATGGATAAGCAGAGAGCATTGACCGTGGTGAAAGAAATCTCTTCATGCTTTCTTTCCTCCTTCTCTCTCCAGCAGCCAGCCGATAACCAGGGGGAGGGGGGTGTGGTGCTAGCGAAAATGTGCGATCTCATGTTCCCTTCTCCTCTCTTCAGCTGCCAGCTGAGAATCAGGGGGGGGGTGCTGGCAAATCTGATAGTGTCATTCTCTCTCCTCCTCTCACCGGCAACACGCTGATTGTTGGGGGGGTGGAGGTGGGACGGCCGGGCCCCTGGAGACGGCTGAGCAGATTGAAGCACTGGGAGCAGAGCCGATCCGCCCTTAGGGACTCTACGCAGCTTGCGTAGCACACACACACTCCACACACACACACACACAATCTTATATATATATATATATATATATATATATATATATATATATATATATATATATATATATACCGTATATACTCGAGTATAAGTCGAATTTTTCAGCACATTTTTTTGTGCTGAAAGTGCCCCCCTCGACTTATACTCGAGTCAAGCACTTGTCTGCAGCAAAAAATTTCATTTTCTGAACCGACTTTGGGGCCCCGTATCTCAGGTCCACTTGATGCTAGAAACCCCAAATTTGGTATGCAAACCCAGTAGACCTAGTGCTACAACATATCCAAAGCAGAAGTTCCTAGCACTAAGTGGCCCCGAGATACGGGGCCCCAAAATCGGTTCGGAAAATGTCATTCTCTGCTGCAGAAAAGTGCTTGACATTTTCTGAACTGATTTTGGGGCCCCATATCTCAGGGCCACTTGGTGCTAGGACCCCCAAATTTGGTGTGCAAACCCAGTGGAACTGGTACCATAACATATCCAAAGCTGGGGTACCTAGCATCAAGTGGCCCTGAGATACGGGGCCCCAAAACTGGTTCGAAAAATGTCATTTTCTGCTGCAGAAAAGTGCTTGACATTTTCTGAACTGATATTTGGGGCCCTGTATCTCGGGGCCACTTAGTGCTAGAAACCCCAGCTTTGAAAATTTTATGGTGCTAGTTCCACTGGGTTTGCACACCAAATTTGGGGTTCTTAGTACTAAGTGGCCCCGAGATACGGGGCCCCAAATTCGGTAAACTGTGTCTATCTGCAGCAATGTCATTTCAGGACCCTTTGGGTTCAGAGACCCCAAATTTTGGCTGCAGCTAGGGGGCATCTAGGAACCCTTAACTACCGAGTTTGAAGTTCAGGGGACCTATGGCTGCAAATGGGCACAGTGAGGCATGCAAATGGGCACAGTGATGCTGCAAATGGGCATTGTTGACCCTCTTTTCCACTTACAGTAGCTGTGCATTTCTCACCCTCGTCTTATACTCGGGTCAATAAGTTTTTCTCACTTTTTTGTGGTAAATTAGGGCCTCGACTTATACTCGGAACGACTTATACTCGAGTATATACGGTATATATATATATATATATATATATATGTATAAGATTGTGTGTGTGTGTGTGTGTGTGTGTGTGTGTCTATATATATATATACACAGCCTGAAGTGTATTAGTAACAGTACACCACAGAATGCACTGTATGCACTGTAGATATAGGCTAAACTGGATGCAGAGTATATGTATTAGCCTATATCTACAGTGCATACAGTGCATTCTGTGGTGTACTGTTTCTAATACACTTCAGGCTGTGTATATATATATATACACACACACTATGTATATATATATATATATATTAATACACTGCCTGCACTTACTGAATATTGAGTAAACACTGAATATATAGTATATGCTAGATACAATGTGTGTGTGTGTGTGTGTGTGTGTGTGTGTGTGTGTGTGTGTGTGTGTGTGTGTGTGTGTGTATATGTATATGTATATATATATATATATATATATATATATATATATATATATATATATATATACAGTATCTCACAAAAGTGAGTACACCACTCACAATTTTGTAAATATTTTATCATATCTTTTCCTGTGACAACACTGAAGAAATTACACTTTGCTACAATGTAAAGCAGTGAGTGTACAGCTTGTATAACAGTGTAAATTTGCTGTCCCCTCAAAATAACTCAACACTCAACCGTTAATATCTAAGCTGCTGGCAACAAAAGTTAGCACACCCCTAAGTGAAAATGTCCAAATTGGGCCCAATTAGCCATTTTCCCTCCCCAGTGTCATGTGACTTGTTACTGTTAAAATGTCTCAGGTGTAAATGGGGAGCAGGTGTGTTAAATTAGGTGTCATCGCTTTCTCACTCTCTCATACTGGTCACTGGAAGTTCAACATGGCACCGCATGGCAAAGAACTCTCTGAGGATCTGAAAAAAATAATTGTTGCTCTACATAAAGATGGCCTAGGCCAGTGATGGCAAACCTTGGCACCCCAGATGTTTTGGAACTACATTTCTCATGATGCTCAACTACATTGCAGAGTGCATGAGTATCATGGGTAATGTAGTTCCAAAACTTCTGGGGTGCCTAGGTTCTCCATCACTGGCCTAGGATATAGGAAGATTGCCAAGACCCTGAAACTGAACTGCAGGAAGGTGGCTAAGACCATACAGTGGTTTAACAGGACAGGTTCCACTCAGAACAGGCTTCACTATGGTCGACCAAAGAAGTTGAGTGCACTTGCTCAGCGACATATCCAGAGGTTGTCTTTGGGAAATAAACGTATGAGTGCTGCCAGCATTGTTGCAGAGGTTGAAGGGGTATGGGGGGTCAGCCTATCAGTGATCAGACCATACACCGCACACTGCATCAATATGGTCTGCATGGCTATCATCCCAAAAGGAAGCCTCATTTAAAAATGATGCACAAGAAAGCCCGCAAACAGTTTGCTGAAGACAAGCAGACTAAGGACATGGATTACTGGACTGATGAGACCAAGATAAACTTATTTGGTTCAGATGGTGTCAAGCGTGTGTGGCGGCAACCAGGTGAGGAGTACAAAGACAAGTGTGTCTTGCCTACAGTCAAGCATGTTGGTGGGAGTGTCATGGTCTGGGGCTGCATAGGTTCTGCCGGCACTGGGGAGCTACAGTTCATTGAGGGAACCATGAATGCCAACATGTACTATAACATACTGAAACAGAGCATGATCCCCTCCCTCCAGAGACTGGGCCGCAGGGCAGTATTCCAACATAACGACCCCAAACACACCTCCAAGACGACCACTGCCTTGCTATAGAAGTTGAGGGTAAAGGTGATGGACTGGCCAAGGATGTCTTTAGAACTAAACCCTATTGAGCACCTGTGGGGCATCCTTAAACGGAAGATGGAGGAGCGCAAGTTCTCCACCAGCTCCGTGATGTTGTCATGGAGGAATGGAAGAGGACTCCAGTGGCTACCTGTGAAGCTCTGGTGAACTCTATGCCCAAGGGTTAAGGCAGTGTTGGAAAATAATGGTGGCCACACAAAATATTGACACTTTGGGCCCAATTTGGACATTTTCACTTAGGGGTGTACTCACTTTTGTTGCCACCAGTTTAGACATTAATGGCTGTGTGCTGAGTTATTATGGGGGGATAGCAAATTTACACTGTTATACAAGCTGTACGCTCCCTACTTTACATTGTAGCAAAGTGTAATTTCTTCAGTGTTGTCACATTAAAAGATATAATAAAATAAAAAAAATTAAAATCAGGGGAAAATCGTGGGTGCGTGTTATACGCCGATCCCCGCCGATCTCCGCTGATTTTTTGCGATCGTGCCGACATACACAGCCAGATTTAAATATGGCGCCGGCGGACTCGGCGAAGGGCGGAGCTGAGATACGCAAAGCTGAGTGTACTTGGCTCTTTCCGGCTCTGCTCACAGTCCTGCCACTGGACGTGACTGTGAGCTGCGCCGAAAAGAGCCGAGTACATTCGGCTATGTGTATCTCTGCTCCGCCGAGTCCCTCCACGGCACCATATTTAAATATCACTCTGATGTGTATGTTGGCACAATCGCAAAAAATCAGCGGAGATCAGCGGGGATTGCAAGGCTGCACTGGGGCAAGGCTGCAATGGACACTGGGGAAGGCTGCACTGACATGGCTGCAAGGCTGCACTGGGGCAAGGCTGCAATGGACACTGGGGAAGGCTGCACTAACAAGGCTGCACTGACATGGCTGCAAGGCTGCAATGGACACTGGGGAAGGCTGCACTAACAAGGCTGCACTGACATGGCTGCAAGGCTGCACTGGGGCAAGGCTGCAATGGACACTGGGGAAGGCTGCATTAACAAGGCTGCACTGACATGGCTGCAAGGCTGCACTGGGGCAAGGCTGCAATGGACACTGGGGAAGGCTGCACTAACAAGGCTGCACTGACATGGCTGCAAGGCTGCAATGGACACTGGGGAAGGCTGCACTAACAAGGCTGCACTGACATGGCTGCAAGGCTGCACTGAGACATGGCTGCAATGGACACTGGGGAAGGCTGCACTAACAAGCCTGCACTGACATGGCTGCAAGGCTGCACTGGGGCAATGCTGCACTGACAAGGCTGCACTGAGAAGGCTTCAATGACACTGACAAGGCTGCATTGATGGGCATTTAAATGTAAGTTTTTTTCCCTTAAACTTCCCTCCAAAAAGTTTTTTTCTTTAAAATTCCCTCCTAAACTTGGGGTGTGTGTTATACGCCGGCGCGTGTTATACGCCGATAAATACAGTATGCATATATATATATATATATATATATATAAATCAATTACACTTCCATTAACTGAATAACTTCCCTGCTTAATCTAAATCAAGCTATCTCTCTGTCCACGCCAACAACACTACACATGGCTGCCGTGTAAGCTGCCTTATATAGTGTGGGGCGTGGACTTAGTCCCCCTAAGCCATGATTGGCCAAAGGCACCCTGCCTTTGGCCAATTATGGCTCTTTTAGCAGAGCACGCTGTGATTGACCAAATCACAGCAAAATCCTTAGGCTTCTTGGACAGCGAGGAACCTCTTTCAGCATCTGAGATCTATTTTCTTTAAAACTTCCATTGGAAAAGCAAACGTATGTGTACTCTGTGCTAGATTCAAAAGCACAATATGCACTATACACACAAACATACACATAGCACTGTGTAAAATAAGCACTTGCGCCAATGTACCACCTACTGTGGAGCTACTATTTCAAATCAGTGAAAAAATAAATAAGTACAAAAATACAGATAACACAAACTCTTTTTTGTGCTAGATAGCGCTTGCAAAAAAATGAATACATAAATATAAGTTATAAATGACCAAGTAAATAGTATTCAATTGATAGTCCAAAGTAGTTTTTTCAAAATTATCATTAACGATAGTGTGTATCCATAAAAGTGAGGAAAAAACTTTTTGTCTTGCCAGCAGGAACCAGCAGGAACATTCCCCCCAGTTTTGTTACATAACCATGTGCTCATATAAAAATTTGCACTCACCAGATTGTGTTGACTCTTTTTTTGTACAACAAAAAAAGGCAGCCTCGCTCGTCAAAAAAAGACCTTATCATATCACTCGGATGGTGCCTGGGATAGGTGTCCTCCCCTCATGGTTTAAATAAGCCAGTGATCCAATGGCTCAGGAATGACAGAGATCTAGGATAAAAGGAAGAGAAGAGGGATCCTTTCATAGTGTAAAACCATTTGTTTTATTTGGTTAAAAAACGTTCACTTCCATAGCAAACACTTACAATAAATGTGCAATCGTGTATGCTCCAGATGTCTGGTCGGTTACGGAGCCACTGGGCAGTTGGCGTGCATTCCGTAGAAACCGGAAATGATGCACCGAAAGTTCCACTTGATGCATTTCATCATCATGTGACGTCCTCAGAAGCAGGAAGTCACAGAGCGTACCTCCATCTTAAATACAGTACACGGACCAAAAAAACTTCCACTTAACCCAAGCTTATACAATAAAAAATTAATTACAGTTAGAGAACAATCAAGAGTAGGGATGAACCGAACACCCCCCGGTTCAGTTCGCACCAGAACCTGCGAACGGACTGAAAGTTTGCGCAAACTTTAGAACCCCATTAAAGTCTATGGGACTCGAACATTCAAAATCAAAAGTGCTAAGTTTAAAGGCTAATATGCAAGTTATTGTCCTAAAAAGGGTTTGGGGACCCGGGTCCTGCCCCAGGGGACATGTATCAATGCAAAAAAAGTTTTAAAAACTGACGTTTTTTCGGGAGCAGTGATTTTAATGATGCTTAAAATGAAAAAAAAGTGAAATATTTCTTCAAATATCGTACCTGGGGGGTGTCTATAGTATGCCTGTAAAGTGGCGCGTGTTTCTGGTGCTTAGAACAGTCCCTGCACAAAATGACATTTTTAAAGGAATAAAAGTCATTTATAACTGCTTGCGGCTTTAATGTAATGTCGGGTCCCGGCAATATGGATGAAAATCAGTGAGACAAACAGCATGGGTACCCCCCCCAGTCCATTACCAGGCCCTTTCAGTCTTGTATGGATATTAAGGGGAACCCCGCACCCAAATTAAAAAAAGGAAAGGTGTGGGGCCCCCAGGCCCTATATACTCTGAACAGCAGTATACAGGCGGTGCAAACAAGACAGAGACTGTAGGTTTGTTGTTAAGTAGAATATGTTTATAATTTTGAACTGGTAAATTTTTAAAGTGTAGCTCCAGCCAAAAAATCTATTTTTAAGCTTTTTGGAAAACATAGGGAAGGGTTATCACCCCTGTAACATTTGTTTTGCTGTCTGTGCACCTCTTCAGAAGATTTCACCTCACTTTCTGACCCAATGACAAATGTTTTTTGAAAATTTGGGGTTTTTAGTGAAACAAGGATTGGTGATAAAGCATCAATGAAGAGGAGACACGTTTTTCCCATATTAACTCTTACAGGAGAGAATTTCCCTTCCTAGGGGTAGATTTCATCTACATGTAATTACATGTCCCTGTTGAACAGGGGCAGAAAAATTGGGCCTTAGGCACTGGTGCCACAACACTGCAAACCTTCACAGATGCTATAGTTGGAGCGCAGGAATGAGCCCTGCTGCAAAGTATTGCATCAAAAATTGTAATTATTCACCCCTGTAAACAGGGGCAGAAAAATTGGGCCTTAGCCACTGGTGGCAGTGCCATGGAGCCATACACAGGCTCACAGATGGCGGAGATGGAGGTAAGTGGCTGCACAGCCACTCATACCTCCCTGCATGCCTCCTTTCCTCAGCCACAACCTCCCCATGTCTCCTCTCCACAAGCCTCCCTCTCACAGGCCTTCTCCCCACAAGCCTCCGCTCCACAGCATAATGGGGACAACAGCACAGAGCGCGTAGCGCAGGCTGTGGCAGCCCTCCTGTCCCCTATGATCTCTGCCTCAGTGGAAAAGGCAGTAAATGCGGGGATGTAGCAAATAAAGGCCCAGCTAGGAGAACACACCACTAGGCTGAACGAGCTAGAACACGGTCTATCCAGCATGGAAGAGGAGATGTACCAGGTCCAGGCCACAGAACAAGGACAGGACAAGACAAATCAGTATATTATCCAAAAACTCAACAATTTGGAAACCAGATCCAGAAGGACAAGCTGCAATTCGTGGGTATACATGAATCCCTACAAGCACCTGCAGCACCTGAATTTTGCTTACAACGCATCCCGGAAGCGCTAGGCCTTCCAGGCTCTTGCACAGTGGAACGTGCCCACCGTATGGGGTCCTACAACACAGAACGCAAGAACCCTTGACCTATAATCGCTAAATACCTAAACTACTCTGACAAGGCCCTTATCCTCCAAAAGTACAGACAAACCCGCTCACTCCAAATTGATGGCATAAGGGTTCTGATATTTGCCGACTACTCAATTGAGGTCTCTAAGAAACAAAAAGCCTTCCAACAGGTTTGCACAGAACTCTTTAAACAACAAATCAAATTCACACTGGCCTTCCCGGCCACCCTCCTGCTTAAGACACCAAGTGGCGATCAGCTGTCCTTTCAAGACCCCTCTGAAGCGGAAGCCTATTTGCGGTTTCTACATCCAAAATCTCACCCGCACACCCCATCCAAAGCTGCTCCTATCAATCGCTCCCTGGACCAAAGGAGCCCACGCAAAGACTCCTCCAAATGTTTCAGATCATTGGTCCCGGATCAGCATCGCTTCCCCCCTCGCTGAAAAAGGACGCGCAGTCTACGTTCTTGGATAACCATTCTTTTAAGGTAGCTCATACTGCACCACTTCAGGACTTCAGGTCTCTGTCTGTGCTCATGCACTCACACGATTATCGTTCTCTCATTACTTCTTTTATTTTTTTATTTTTTCTTCCTCCTCTCACCTCACTACCTATACCTGCTAAATATCATTATTTTGTATAGGCTTCGGTATGTACATCAATATGTCCTATGTTACTATATTACATTGTTAAGTTATCAAATATCTTCTTTTAAAAATGTCTTCTAATATGTTCTACAATCCCTACTGGCCTCACTGCGTATGGCTTGACTCATCCTCCCCCTATGCACAGCCCGAAGGAGCCCCAGAAGAACCCTCTACCCAGCCATGGTCTCTCTAAGGTCGTATCATTAGGGTCCAGTCCTGGGAGTTGACCTCCTGGGAAAATGGCACCTGATAAAAATGGTCAGTTTTGCTAGATTATTATACCCATTGCAAACTATTCCGCTACTTCTTCATCACAAGGATGTGAAATTTCTCAATTCAGCCATATCAAAATTTCTATGGCAAAACAAATGACCACGCATAGCCTTCAAAAAACTATATCTTCCCAGATGCGAAGGGGGCATCAGTCTCCCCCATATTACAATCTATAATTTAGCATGTTTACTCAGAATAAGTCTGGACTGGATAACACAATCCTCCCGCTACTCTAACTATTCTTTGGAATCTGACATTGCCCTTTCGTATTCATTAGTGGCCCTTCTCCACTGCAAATGGAAGTCAGTCCCCCCTCTCTACCAGCATAACCTCCTGCTAAGAGATACAGCAATAGCATGGAGAGAAGCCAGGAAACAGCTTAAGTTATCTCCTTTCATGTCAAGCCACCTTCCAATTCAGGGAAACCCTGTCTTCCTCCGGGCTTGCAACACAAACCCTTCACCATCTGGGAACAAAAGGGCCTAACAAAATTCTCCTCCTTATGCAATACAGCAACGGGGCGACCATTACCCTTTGCCAACATAGCAGAAAACTTCTTACTACCCATAACGCATGCCTTCCACTATGGCCAATGCATCAGCTTTTTAAAGGACGCATGTAAAGAAGACAGCAAGAGGTTTTAGCCAAGCATCACAGACCAAATGATCCTGGATGGCTCCTACAAAATCTCGGACATCTACAAACCTCTTCTACATAAGACCTCTCTTTCTCTCACATCCTCCTCTGTCGACAACTGGCAGAAAGACTTCCCTGACCCGAACCTAGTGGAAAAAATTCTACAAGGCCTTAACGCAGTACAAAAATTAACACCCAATGAAATTTGGAGAGAAACGCAACTGAAAATAGTCCACCGAGCATACATACCTTTCTTGTCCTCTAAAACAGATCAGAGCAAAGCCTTTTGCTCCCTCTGCAACCTACCAAAGCCATCTCTGACCCATCACTTCTGGAACTGCTCCTATATCTCTACCTTCTGGGACCGGGTACTGTCCTACATCTTTGAAGTAACCTTATTAAAATTACCAAAAGACCCGCTACTCCTCATCTTTGGTCACTGGGACCCCAAATTGCTGCCTTGGTCCCAAACTACAAATACAGGACTCGCGGGAATCTCAAAAGATAACCCATCCCACAAAGAGTGGTCTTTGATTTGTCTTCTAATTGCCAGAAGAACCATTTTGAAACATTGGACTTCTTCTCACAGCCCCAATATCACCCAAATGAAATGAGAGCTCCTAATCAAGGACCGTCTAAACACGGATTTCAAACAGGAAAAATCTAAAGCCCGCTTTTACTCCAAATGGCATCTATTCATGCTCTCAACTCCCTCTCAGGAGCAACCTGGCCAATTTCAGCCAATACTCATTCTCATACGATACTTCCCCTTTCAATCCCAAAAGAGGCAACCTCCCCATCCAAAGTACTTCTCACATCTAATGGACTTTAGCTCAGACCATCAGCTTTGCCCTCATTCATTCATCACTAGCTACTCAATATTGTAAAGCTTATCTCCACAATTGTCTAGGCCTCAACCATGCAGCCCCCCCCCCCCACTATGCCTTACTCTATTACCCTCCCCCTTCTTGTTTTGTTTTCCTATGTTTTTTATCCAGCAAATCCTAGGGATTTCCTATAAAGAGAACCATCCAGGTATTTCCTCTTAGTGGTCAGCTATTGGAATGTTATGATCTGTTTATTTTATGTTATTCAGCCCTCCCATCCTGGTATGTATGTTTATATCCCCTAGATAAACATATGTATGTACCTAAATTTTTCCTCTGTAAAATGTCTTACAAAAGGTTCTGTACTATGTTTTATGCTTTGTAAATCTAAACAATATCTTTTTGAAAAAAAAATATATATTCAGTTACATCAGCATCAGGTGCTTGGTAGCTGTTGATCCAAGACTGATTAATTTTCATGAAGGTCAGCCGATTGACCGATTCGGTGGACAGGTGCACCCTGTGATCGGTTACAAAGCCTCCAGCAGCACCGAATGTGCGTTCTGAAAGAACGCTGGATGCAGGACAGGCCAGTAGCTCAATTCCATACTGTGCAAGTTCTGGCCAGTGATCAATCCTCAAGACCGAGTAACCCAGAGGATTTTCGTTGGGAAAATGTGTCCTACGGGGTGTACTTATTAAACATGGGGCAACCATTAAAAAGGAAAGAAATGTACAACTTTCCAGATTGCTTTCCGAACTGGCCACAACAACCTTGCGCTCTCAAATTACAGATTTATTGTTCTATAAAGCGAAGGCCGCCTTACAATTTTGTCGCAAGATGTCTTACGAGTCAGGAGATAAGTGTGGTAAGCTATTGGCCAGGTCAGTTAAGGCAATTAAAGCCTCCTCGTACATTCCACAGATCACACTACCGGACGGGAAGAAAGACGCCCTTCCGACGCAAATAGCAAAGGGCTTTGAAGCCTTCTACTCAGACCTATACAATCTCCTCAGCTCTTCGTCCAGTCAGGCTTACATTAACAAATATGTTTCAGATGCCCAAATCCCCTCACTACCAGTAGAAACTCAAAGTCTATTAGATGAACCAATCATGTTAGAAGAACTGCAAATAACGATAAACTCCATGAAAATAGGTAAAGCTCCAGGCCTGGATGGGTACACAGTCCAATATTATAAGACTTTTCTGCCAGTTCTAGGCCCACGTTTAGTAGCATTTTTCAACACTTTAGGGGTAGGTTCTAACTTTCCCAGTGAAACTCTTAAAGCCCATATCTCCTTAATTCACAAGGAGAGGAAAGATCCAAATTTTGTGGGAGTTATAGACCCATATCCCTTTTAAACGTAGACCTCAAATTATTTTCAAAAATCATAGCAACCAGGTTAGCACAACACCTCGACTCCCTGATCCATTTAGATCAAGTGGGGTTTATTCCCACCAGAGAAGCCAGGGATAATACCATTAAGGTACTCAACTTCGTCCACGTAGCAAAGTCCAAGAAAATCCCCAGCATATTTGTTAGTACTGATGCAGAAAAGGCCTTTGACAGGGTGAATTGGGACTACATGTTCTCTGTCCTCCGTCATATTGGCCTAGGAGACAGGATGATGAAATGGATTGGCAGTATCTATTCAATACCATCTGCCCAAGTGAAGGTCAATGGTATACTCTCCTGCCCCTTTCCCATCAGGAATGGTACGAGACAGGGGTGCCCTCTATCCCCCCTACTCTTCGCCCTTTCCCTTGAACCCTTCCTATGTAAGATCAGATTGAACCTGGACATAACAGGTCTCCAAGTAGGTAGCACACACTGCAAAATTTCAGCATATGCTGATGATCTTCTGTTTTCCTTAACTAACCCTAAAATCTCTCTCCAAAATCTTATGCGAGAGTTTAAAACTTATGGAGAAATCTCTCATCTGAAGATAAATTTCTCAAAATCTGAAGCGATGGGTGTCTCTGTCTCCCCTACTACCCTAGTTGAGCTCCAATCAAATTTTTTTTTTTTTTTTCCATTAAAGAGTTTTATTAGAAGGTTAATGAAGCTTAACAAACAAAGCCATTTATCAATAGAAATCTGCAATACATGTTCAGTACATCCAATAAACAGTGTATACAGCGGCTACCATCCTTATGAGGGTATTAAGCAGAATTTAAGTTATAACCGCCCACTCTTGTACCAGAGATGCAAACAAAGATCCTGAAAATTAAAACTTTCTGTTACTATTATTGTATTGGAATTTGGATCAGTTAGAACATATCAAGCGGCACACTTAGCCAACTGTTAGCTTTGAATTTAGTGGCGATAACGTAATTTTATTGTTCAACAGGACAGAGAATAGAAATAGTGAACAAAAGAAGAAGTGGAGAATAAAGAGATGGGTAAAGAGAAAAAGGAGCTAATAGAGTGGGGCCTTCCTGTAAAGAGGTGGCGTCCCCACCTCCCCGGTCCCCTGCGCGTATATTTGTCGTATGCGGAACTACGAAGAGTTCCCACACCCAGAGATGTATTAAATATTCATTATTTGTTCATAAGCCGTGGAATACCTGAAGATTATCCATGGGGTCCATGTTTTGTGATATCTTTCTATGCTATCCGTGGATTGGGCTAGCAAGTCTTCCATATGACAGATCTCGGAGATTTTCTGAAGCCACTCCTTGACCAAAGGAGCCTGTGTGCTTTTCCACCGTAGTGGAATCAGAGCCTTAGCGACATTCAAGAGATGCTTCGTTAAAGATTTTTTATATCGTTTGTAAGGGAAATTCGAGATGTGGAGTAGGCAGCACGCTGCATCCAGATTAATATTGGTCTCCGTTATCTGTCGTATGATATCCCTTACTTTCGTCCAAAAGGTTTCAAGAATTGGGCACTGCCCCCAAATATGTAAGAGAGTGCCTGACTCTCTATTACATCGCCAACATCTATCTGAGGCTTCAGGGAACCATTTCTTGATTTTATGTGGAGTGGCGTACCAGTGAGTTAGGAGTTTATATGCTGTCTCCTGTGTTTTGGTGCTAATGGAGCATTTATGTGCCAACGTACAAGCCGTCAGCCATTGGTTATCTGTTATATCTCTCTGCAAGGCACTAGACCATTCTACTCTAAATCTATCATCCGTAGTTGATATAGGGTTTTGGAGCCAGGAGTAGACAACAGAGGTTGCCTTGTAAAAGTCATCTCCTCTGTGACACACTGTCTCTAATTGAGTCATAGGTCTCTGGAAGTGAGGTAGTTTGGTCTTATCCATAACGAAGCTATGTATCTGGAAGTATGATCACCTGGACAGGTGAGGAATACCAGCCCCTTCCTTCATCACTGAATAGTCTTTGATTTTGCCATTCCTAATGCAATCTCCTGCAGTCAGTAAGTTTGTTATGTCTAGAGCTTGGAAGTTCTTGCCTGTCAGACCCGGAGCAAAATCTGGATTATTTTGGATTGGAGTCAGTGGGCTCAACTGTGTCGTTAAATCATATTTTTTAACCACCGTCTGGAAGGCCTTCATGGTAGCCCCTGTCAGTTGGTGTTTTTGTGTGGACTCGTGGAGTTTTCCCCAGGGAATCCATGGGGAGAACCTGAGTCCGCTCGAGGTCAGTGACTCCTCCAAATGGACCCAGTCTTTTGATTTTCCATGACAGTGCCAATCAATCACCCTGGTAAGGTGAGAAGCTAGATAGTAGTTGTGGAAGTGGGGTAGGCCCATGCCCCCTCATTCCTTGGGTCTGGCTAGTAAAGAAAATTTAACTCTAGGCCGTCTATGACCCCAAAGAAAGCGTGTGAGAATGGATTGTAATTTCTTGAAAAAATGTAGTGGTATCCCAACTGGCAATGATCTCAACAGATATAATAGTCTCAGGAGGATGACCATTTTAAGGATAGCCGCCCTTCCGAACCAGGAGAAAAATTTAGAGTTCCAACTTAGTAAGTCCGAGGCAATGTCTGTTAGCATTGGTGGAAAGTTCTTCTCAAAAGTTTTTGACAGTCTCGAAGGTATCCATACCCCCAAATATTTGAGTTAACTTGTTACCCAACGGAACATACAGTTCCCCTGTGTATTAGCTAGCAAATCTTCTGATAGCGATATATTCATTGCCTCAGAGTTAGAGTAGTTGATTTTGAGGTTCGATATGTAGCCATAGTGCGTGAATTCCGCTAGCAAATTTGGGATTGTGATATGTGATTTAGTTAAAAAAAACAAAAGATCGTCCGCGTAGGCGGCTGTCTTGTAGGTTTTGTTGGCCACTTCAAAGCCTGAGATGGATTCATTCTTATTAACTTTTCTGATAAACGGCTCCAGTGAGAGGATGAACAGCAACGGCGACAAGGGACAGCCTTGTCTAGTCCCATTTGAGATTTTAACCTTGTCCGATAATATGCCATTGACGTTTATCCTAGCACAAGGGTTCTGGTAGAGGGCTGTAATCCAAGTCATCATGTGCGTTCCCAGTCCTACATGGCAACATACCTCTGCAGTCCCAGGAGACCTGATCGAAGGCCTTCTCCGCGTCCGTGGACAGGAGAAGGCCCTCGATGCCCTGTGCATGTGCCACATGTGTCAAAAGTAAAGCCTTTATAATGTTGTCCCTTGCCTCTCTACCCGGCATGAAGCCCACCTGATCCTGTCCAATTATGGATGCAAGAAGCGGTATTAGTCTATTGGCAAGTATCTTAGTTAGTATTTTGAGGTCTAAATTCAGTAACGAAATAGGCCGATAACTTGGGCACTCTGCGGGGTCTTTCCCAGCTTTATGTATTACTGTTATGTGAGCTGTCAGAAAGTCAGTGGGTACTTGTCTGGGTGAGGAGAGGGAATTTAGGGCTCTTGCCAATGGGTTAGACAAGATGTCACTAAAGGTCTTATAGTAGACAGATGTGTAGCCATCTGGCCCCGGGCTCTTTCCAGGTTTAAGTCCCTTAATGGCTCCCTGTATTTCAGTTAGTGTTATCTGTTCTTCCAGAGGGGTTGTCTCTGCGGTCTCTAATCGTGGCAAACCACTCTCAATCAGGTAGTCTTCTATGGCCTGTATTCTATCGGTCAGTATCTCAGGGGGTCTATATAAATAGATGGCCTCTATAATAAAATATTAAAGTAGAAAACTATAAACATGTACCATCATCCAGGAGTGAATAATTTACAAGGTTTGGAAGCCTGATCCCCAGTCAGGCGACCTAAAGAAATGGGGGCATATTGGACTATTGCGGTACAATAAACAATGATAATAATATGGAAAATAAATCAGTGATATGAAATTGTATAGTAGATTTTATTGATGCAGAAATACAAATCTTGATAATACAATACAGCATGATAGAGTTAAAAGCATAGCTCCAGGTAGGGACGTAGTTGTACAATAAAACAATTGATCTCAGAAGTCAATTCCTCGACTAGTTTCGCGGACATAACCGCTTCATCAGGAGGGTGTCTGAGGATGGTTTATTATAGCTAAACCTAACAAAATAAGAAAAAGTACAATGTAATATGCCAAAGGGACATCTACAGTAAACTTGCATCATAGTTAGAGATATATAATAAAGTTTGACGGGGGGAAAAAGGACAAATCTGCTTACCCATGTCCCAATTGACCCCAAGCGCGGGGCTCCACCACCCTGGAGTGATCTCCCACGGCGACCCGGGGGAGCTGCAACAAGGGGGGTCTGTTTTGTCTCGGTAGATTGTAGAGTTTTGAGTAGTAGCTATGAAACTGAGACGCTATAGCTTCAGAAGTTACCTCCATGGTCCCCTCCGGTGACCTAATTCCCGCTATCACATTGGCAGCGTATGCCTCTCTCAAGGCTCTAGCCAAAAACCGGCCGGTCTTGTCCCCCGACTCATAGTATATCCTTTTTTTAAAAAATAGGGATCTCTGCGTTTTAGTGTGTAATAATTCTTGTAACTTTTTCCTGGCTTCTAGCAGTTCTGTGGCTGTCTGTATAGCTAGAGATTGTTTGTGTAAGGCTTCTAGGGAGTGTATTCTATTGGTTAAGTCTCTCAATTCTTTTTCCTGTTGTTTCTTGCGTTGTGCCCCAAACCTAATTAGTTCCCCCCTAATCATGCATTTATGTGCCTCCCAAATCATCATCGGATCCATATCCGGTGTGTTGTTATGGGTAAAAAAGTCAGATATAGCTTCACGTATGCGGGGGAGTAAGTCAGGGTCTGTTAGCAAAGAGGAGTTCAATCTCCAAGTGTTTGCCTTGGGCGGAATGTGCATTAGGTCAACTTCCAGGGAGATAGGCGTATGGTCAGAAATCGTCTGAATGCCAATGTGGGCCTCCTTCACCATCTGCAGGTCCCTCTGGGATATGAATATGTGGTCGATGCGGGAGTATCGATCATGAGGGATCGAGTGAAACGTAAAGTCTCGAGTGTTTGGGTGGAGGAATCTCCATGTGTCTACCAATTGTAGAGAGTTTAGGTGTTTTTTGATTGTTTTGAGGGCCCTGTACCTTATGCAAGACTTTCCAGTGGAAGAGTCAATAATTGGGTTTACTGGGACTAGGGATGAGCTTCGAGTTCGAGTCGAACTCATGTTCTACTCGAACATTGGCTGTTCGCAAGTTCGCCGAACAGCGAACAATTTGGGGTGTTCGCGGCAAATTCGAATGCCGCGGAACACCCTTTAAAAGTCTATGGGAGAAATCAAAAGTGCTAATTTTAAAGGCTTATATGCAAGTTATTGTCATAAAAAGTGTTTGGGGACCCGGGTCCTGCCCCAGGGGACATGGATCAATGCAAAAAAAAGTTTTAAAAACGGCCGTTTTTTCAGGAGCAGTGATTTTATTAATGCTTAAAGTCAAACAATAAAAGTGTAATATCCCTTTAAATTTCGTACCTGGGGGGTGTCTATAGTATGCCTGTAAAGGGGCGCATGTTTCCTGTGTTTAGAACAGTCTGACAGCAAAATGACATTTGGAAGGAAAAAACTCATTTAAAACTACCCGCGGCTATTGCATTGCCGACAATACACATAGAAGTTCATTGATAAAAACGGCATGGTAATTCCCCACAGGGGAACCCCGAACCAAAAAAAAAAAAAAAAAAATGATGTGGGGGTCCCCCTAAATTCCATACAAGGCCCTTCAGGTCTGGTATGGATATTAAGGGGAACCCCAGCCAAAATTTAAAAAAAAAATTGACGTGGGGTTCCCCCTAAATTCCATACCAGACCCTTCAGGTCTGGTATGGATTTTAAGGGGAACCCCGCGCCAAAAAAAAAAAAAAAAAAAGGCGTGGGGTCCCCCTAAAAATCCATACCAGACCCTTATCCGAGCACGCAACCTGGCAGGCCGCAGGAAAAGAGGGGGGGACGAGAGTGCGGCCCCCCCCCCCTCCTGAACCGTACCAGGCCACATGCCCTCAACATTGGGAGGGTGCTTTGGGGTAGCCCCCCAAAACACCTTGTCCCCATGTTGATGAGGACAAGGGCCTCATCCTCACAACCGTGGCCGGTGGTTGTGAGGGTCTGCGGGCGGGGGGCTTATCGGAATCTGGAAGCCCCCTTTAACAAGGGGACCCCCAGATCCCGGCCCCCCCCCTGTGTGAAATGGTAAGGGGGTACTTACCCCTACCATTTCACTAAAAAACTGTCAAAAATGTTAAAAATGACAAGAGACAGTTTTTGACAATTCCTTTATTTAAATGCTTCTTCTTTCTTCCTTCATCTTCTTCTTCTTCTGGTTCTTCTGGCTCTTCTGGTTCTTCCTCCGGCGTTCTCGTCCAGCATCTTCTCCGCGGCGTCTTCTATCTTCTTCTCCTCGGGCCGCTCCGCACCCATGGCATGAGGGGAGGCTCCCGCTCTTCTCTTCATCTTCTTCTCTTCTTCATCTTCTTCTTCATCTTCTTCTTCTTCTTCTTCTTCCTTCTTCTCTTCTTCCTGTCTTCTCCGGGCCGCTCCGCAGCCATGCTGGCATGGAGGGAGGCTCCCGCTGTGTGACGGCGTCTCTTCGTCTGACGGTTCTTAAATAACGGGGGGCGGGGCCATCCGGTGACCCCGCCCCCCTCTGACGCACGGTGACTTGAGGGACTTCCCTGTGACGTCACGGGGAATGCCACAGGAAAGTCCCGTCATGTCACCGTGCGTCAGAGGGGGGCGGGGTCACCGGGTGGCCCCGCCCCCCGCTATTTAAGAACCGTCAGACGAAGAGACGCCGTCACACAGCGGGAGCCTCCCTCCATGCCACAGCATGGATTGCGGAGCGGCCCGGAGAAGACAGGAAGAAGAGAAGAAGAGAAGAAGGAAGAAGAAGAAAAAGAAGAAGAAGAAGATGAAGAAGAAGATGAAGAAGAGAAGAAGATGAAGAGAAGAGCGGGAGCCTCCCCCCTCATGCCATGGGTGCGGAGCGGCCCGAGGAGAAGAAGATAGAAGACGCCGCGGAGAAGATGCTGGACGAGAACGCCGGAGGAAGAACCAGAAGAGCCAGAAGAACCAGAAGAAGAAGAAGATGAAGGAAGAAAGAAGAAAGAAGAAGCATTTAAATAAAGGAATTGTCAAAAACTGTCTCTTGTCATTTTTAACATTTTTGACAGTTTTTTAGTGAAATGGTAGGGGTAAGTACCCCCTTACCATTTCACACAGGGGGGGGGCCGGGATCTGGGGGTCCCCTTGTTAAAGGGGGCTTCCAGATTCCGATAAGCCCCCCGCCCGCAGACCCTCACAACCACCGGCCACGGTTGTGAGGATGAGGCCCTTGTCCTCATCAACATGGGGACAAGGTGTTTTGGGGGGCTACCCCAAAGCACCCTCCCAATGTTGAGGGCATGTGGCCTGGTACGGTTCAGGAGGGGGGGGGGCCGCACTCTCGTCCCCCCCTCTTTTCCTGCGGCCTGCCAGGTTGCGTGCTCGGATAAGGGTCTGGTATGGATTTTTAGGGGGACCCCACGCCTTTTTTTTTTTTTTTTTTTGGCGCGGGGTTCCCCTTAAAATCCATACCAGACCTGAAGGGTCTGGTATGGAATTTAGGGGGAACCCCACGTCAATTTTTTTTTTAAATTTTGGCTGGGGTTCCCCTTAATATCCATACCAGACCTGAAGGGCCTTGTATGGAATTTAGGGGGACCCCCACATCATTTTTTTTTTTTCTTTTTTTGGTTCGGGGTTCCCCTGTGGGGAATTCCCATGCCATTTTTATCAATGAACTTCTATGTGTATTGTCGGCAATGCAATAGCCGCGGTAGTTTTAAATGTGTTTTTTCCTTCCAAATGTCACTTTGCTGTCAGACTGTTCTAAACACGGGAAACATGCGCCCCTTTACAGGCATACTATAGACACCCCCCAGGTATGAAATTTAAAGGGATATTACACTTTTATTGTTTGACTTTAAGCATTATTAAAATCACTGCTCCTGAAAAAACGGCCGTTTTTAAAACTTTTTTTTGCATTGATTCATGTCCCCTGGGGGAGGACCCGGGTCCCCAAACACTTTTTATGACAATAACTTGCATATTAGCCTTTAAAATTAGCACTTTTGATTATTCATGTTCGTGTCCCATAGACTTTAACGGCGTTCGCGTGTTCGAACAAATTTTTTTCCTGTTCGCATGTTCTGGTGCGAACCGAACAGGGGGGTGTTCGGCTCATCCCTAACTGGGACATTAAAGTCTCCTCCCATGATCAATGTTCCCTCTGCAAAGCCCTTTAGTTCATGTGTGATCTTCTGGCAGAAGGTGACCTGGGACGCATTCGGGAAGTACACATTGGCCAGCGTCACAGTCTTATTTCCAAATGTACCTTTAATGAAAATATATCGGCCCTCTGGGTCTGTCAGTCGGTCAGTAAGGATAAAGGGATTGTCTTTCCTAAGTAGGATGGTCACCCCTTTAGTTTTTGCTAGGTCATTAGTTGCGTGGTATGCCCTATTAAAGTATGCATTGGTAAGTCTGGGAATTTGATTGGTGCGGAAGTGGGTTTCCTGTAAAAAAACAAACTGAGGCCTACCTTTCTTCAGCTCCCTGAGAAGTGAAACCCTTTTCTCCGGGATGTTCAAACCCTTAATATTATGGGAAATCACCATAGGCCCTTCTCCCAATGATGAGTACGCCATTATTGTAAAGTAAGTGTGGGGGCGGCTTGTCAGGCTTATTCTGTGGAGACAAATAAAAGTTATAGACTGTATACGCAGCTGGTCAGGAGACCAAGGGGTTTGGGTACAGAAAGATCTGAAATCTAGAGAAAAGTAGAGTATAGTAGAGAGAATTGAAAGAAGTGGATTCAAGAGAAAGAAGATAGTGAATCCTATTTCAATGGAGGAATTTTTCAAGTAGATATACTTTAGATGTAAAACAACTTTTCTAAAGCAATTGGGTAGTACACCTGGGTCAAGAAATCTCCGCCCCACGTGTACTTTGTGGGTTCGTGGGTGGTTCGCCACCAAGGTGGTGGAGTCACACCTAGTAGTATCGTGAAGAGGAGCAAGTCCTGATCACTAGACTCTACCAATCAATGCAGTCAGTAGATTAACTAAAAAAAAAAATGTGACTTGGATAATGTAAACCACACAATTCGGAACTAATTAAAAAAGAACGACACAGCCTGTAAATATAGGCAAATAAAAAGTAAAGACATAGAAAACGAATGTCTTGTAGGAGCAACCCTAAATTGACAAAATAATAAACTCTTTGAGAACCGGTACATCTTCCCTGGAGTCTGTATGGGGTATCTTGTTTCGGATCCCTCGCCATCTCCCACATCATTTCCGCATGGAAGTCTGTCGTTTGCTGAGGCCTAGATTAGCGGAACTCTGCTGTTGTCAGACCTCTTGGGTCAAATCAGCATTTTAAAGCATCGTCCAGCCGGACGTTAGCAATGTGAGAGGGTTTTTTGCCTCTGCAACAACTCTGGTGCTTATGTGAAAAAAGTCCTTCCGCTACCTTGATGTGGTTGAAAAGGGTTTAGGTAAGAAGTGGTCTGTGGTCAACTGGCACCAAAACTGTGGTGTGGGATAGAGAAAGAAAAAATACCATCCTCCAGGGTTGAAATCCAACTGCGTCACTCCGCCACTTGAGAGCCGTGAGGCATTTGTCTCCTATTAGGAGTCCCTGAATGGTGGCCGCCTCCACGTCCATGTTTCATTCGCTTAGGGAACTGCTTCTCCGGAGTGGAGGATGGTGAGGAGTGGGGACTTCTTGTGGATGGTGGGAGAGCAAACTCCTGGTACCAGTCCGGCAATTCCACTCCGTGACCTGCACAAAAGCCCGGTAAATCAGCTGGTGAGCGTAAAATATGTTGCTTTCTGGCCAGTGTCTCCACTAATGCAAAAGGGAAGCGCCATGTGTAGCGTAGATCCAGTTCCCTAAGTTTGTCCAGCAGGGGTCGCAGGGCTCTGCGGTTTCGCAGGGTGATTTGGGAAAGGTCTTGGAACAGCATAATGTGTTCACCATTAAATACAATTTTGTAATTTCTGCGGGTCTTTCTCATGATTTCTTCTTTCAGTGGATAGCTCTGGAGGCAGCAAATGATGTCTCTGGGAGGGGCTGTATCTGGACCCCTTGCTCTAAGAGCTCTGTGTGCTCTCACAAACTCTATGTCCATGTCTTCCTGTCTCTCTAAAAGAGAATTGAATACACGCTGTAGCGCCGGTATTATCTGGTCCGGGTCTACCGTCTCAGGGATCCCCCTCACCCTTATGTTATTCCTCCTTCCGCGGTTATCAAGGTCCTCTAAATGTCTCTTCATTTCAATGAACTGTTCTGCATGAGAGTCCACCACCTTTTCCAACCTATGTATGGCCTTATCCCTGCGCTTGCCTGCAGCCTCCACATGCTCCATCTTATCAGACAATGAGAGAAGGTTGGATTTCAGATCTGTGATGGCGGCAGAAAATGTGGATTTTATGTCTGCGGCAAATCCGGTCATGTCTGCATATGTGAGGGGCTTGTTGGAGTGATTACGTCCCCTACCTGAGTCCTCCTGTGTGGATTGGGAGTCTTCACTGAAGTCCTCCTCATCGTTCGGCGCCCGCGCCATGTTGGGGCCTGTACCGCTGCCTTGTGGAGACGGCTGTGCCTTTAGAAGTTCTGCTATGCTTCTAGCAGCGGCGACAGCTGCAGAGTTGCAGCGTGATCTGGAGTGCGGTGTCTGCTGAGTCCGCTTGCCCATCTCCCGGTCTGTGCTCTCGGGTTGTCCGGCTTTAGGCTGTGTCGTTCCGGGAGCTCCTCTAGCACACGTCCATCTTGGTCGCTCGCCAAGCCACGCCCCCTCCCAATCAAATTTTAAATTTAAGTGGACTTCAACTGTACTTAGGTACGTCTATCCCCCCAGACATAACACGAACGTTCGACCTAAATTTCCCCCCACTACTGACGAAGACCCGGACCTTATTAGACAAATGGCATACAGGTTTCCACTCCTGGTTTGGGAGATGCAATCTACTTAAAATGAGTATTTTACCAAAATTCATCTATCTCATTCAAGCCTTACCGATCCACATTCCACCCTTCTTCTTTAAGCAGATTCATGCACTCTTCACCAGATTTATTTGGGCACACAAAAGACCCCGTTTACGCCGTTCGCAGATGACTCTCCCCAAACAATATGGGGGATTCCTGACATACGCTTATACTATATGGCTTCTCACCTGGGACGTATACTCGATTGGAGGAGAAATGGAGCATCCAAACTATGTATACAGCTTGAGCAATCGCAATCGAGTGTACCACTAGGGGGAGCACTATGGTGCTTTCATGACCTTCCGCGTGGGCTGAAATCTCACCCACTCATAGGGACCACTCTGAGGAATAGCCACCAAACTTCCTTTCACATGACCCTTACATCAAAGAATTCTCCCCTATTTCCCATACATAAAATTCGAACCAGGCTTGGGTGCAGCAGAATTCTCCTCTCTTAGAGACTCAGGTAGGGACTGTGCAGCTAAGTTTATCTGCGGTGGGAGAGGGTCAACCATATCAGATCTTTGTAATCCAACGGGAGTGTACCAACTCCCATTTTGGAAAGCGGTGCAACTACATCACTTTCTCCACTCGCTCCCAGATCCGCATAACTTTACTCGAGAACAGACGTCGTTTGAGGCCCTCTGCTCAGAGGACACCCCATTAGCCCACATCCTGTCACAAACGTATATATTGCTGAATGCACCGACGACACAACCTCATTTAGCCTGTTTGGCAAGTTGGGAAAAAGATCTACACCGCACCTTCTCACCCTCACAAAAGGCACGAATCATTACCCTCTCCCTCAAATTCTCGCTTTGCGCTAAAATACAAGAATCTAATTTTAAACTGCTCACTAGATGGTATTTGACTCCATCCAGACTAAGAGAATGTTTTCCGGATGCTTCCAGGCTGTGTTGGCGGTGTGCGGAGGAGGAGGGATCTCTGTTTCAGTCTTCTGGACATGCCCTAAGTTACAGGACTTCTGGGGAGAAGTCAGGCGCATCACACAAAAGTTTACTGACTATGTTATCCCGGATGATCCCGCATTTTTTCTTCTTCATCTCTCCTTGATTCCTATTAAGACTTACAAAAAATCGCTTGTACGCCACTTGCTCAATGCAGCAAAGGGGTGCATTCCCATTTTTTGGAAACAAAGCCTCCCTCGCCCATAAAACTTTGGCTTAGAAGAGTAGAGGAAATTAAGAAGATGGAGGACCTGATACTTACAGCACAACATAAGCAAGAGACATATAAGCAGACTTGGGATAATTGGAATATCTTCATATATTCTGATGAGGGTCAACGGTTACTGAGCTGACCCGCTGGGTTTAGGCCCTCCTACATTGGAATAGTCTGAAGGCTTAGCTACCGTCGTGTCTTCCCCCCCCTTTACCCTCCCCACATTCCCGTACCCTCTTCCTTTCCACCCCTCTCCCCATCCCCTCCTTTCTCTTTTCTTTTTCCTTTCGGATACTGCATGGTATTACTTGAGTTTCTCTTTTTTAGAGTAAAGTGGAAAAATGGGTGAGGATTACAAAAATGAGATGTCTCCCATAGTGGATGAGGATTGCCACAGAGTGAACTTTATCAGAAACCACTATATGCCCGAGAACTTTATGTTTGTCATCATAGAATGTTTTGTAATGCATACCTCTTCTCTGCAAATTACAAATGTAACTTGGTTTGTCTCTGTGTCACTGTATGTATTGTGGGGCCCTCACCCATGTTTGGAGTTTAATAAACTTTATATTTGCAAAAAAAAAAAAAAAAAGCATCTGTCTTCGTAATCAAAATGAAAGATGTGCTCAGAATGGAGAAAATAAAGAGAAAGAATTACAAAAGCAAAGCAGGAGTTAGGAGGGGAGGTACCTTACAAATGGTATTTCAAAGAGTCATAGGAAATCATATTACGATCTTTCGATGGTCAAATCCATATATATCAACCTAGTGTGTGACAGCATCTTGTGAATATTTGTAAACCAACCATGGTTGCCATGTTTTGTGAAACCTTTCAATGTTGCCTTTATCTTGGGCCAAGGTGTCTTCCATTCCATAGATTTCACTTATTTTTTTCACCCAATCATCAACAGATGGAACTCAGATTGAGTTCCAATGCAAGGGGATCAGTGATTTGGCTGCATTGAGAAGATACTTTGTCAGGGAATGTTTATAGCGTTTAAAAGAGAAATTGGTAAACAACAGGCTGCATTCAGTTCTATCTTAGTCTCAGTGATTTTTTTGATTAGTCTACGCACTTCGTTCCAGAAGGGTTCAATCTTGGAACAATACCACCAGATGTGAGCCAGAGATCCCCTTTCCGATACGCATCTCCAGCACAAATCAGATTTTTGTGTATCCCATTTGTGCAGTTTGTCAGGAGTGTTATACCAGTGTGTCAACAACTTATAGCCTGTTTCTTGAAGTTTTGTGCTAATAGAGCATTTGTGCGTTAATATGCAGGCATACCATCTCCTCCTGTGTCCGCTCATCCCCACAGTCCCCGCATATCTCAGCCAAGAATAAGCAACCGAGGTAGCCCTGTCAAGTGGCTTCCCCTCTTTGCACACCGACTCAAAAGCTGTCAGGGGCCTATATAATTGTTGGGGATTTTTAAATTTGCCTAGATAGCTCCTTATTTGAAAGTAAGTCCATTGCCTCATACGCGGTAGGTTTTTTCAGATTTAAGTATTGACCAATCCCTGAATTTATCGTCTGTGTAGCAGTCACCAGCCAGCAGAGGAATGTTCTGCATCAACGGTTGGAGTGTCGGGTTGTGCATGCCTGGTGCAAAGTCGGGATTATCTGACAATGGTGTCAGGGGGCTTGGTGAGGTAGTAAGCTCTCTTTGTTTAGCTAGCGTGTTAATGATTTGCAAAGTCATGCCAGTGAGTGGGTGTTTGCGTAGGTTATGTGGGTAACTGTTCGAGGCAACCCATGGCGAGAACTTAAGTGAGCATGTGGATAAAACCGTTTCTAAAGCAACCCAGTCTTTCATGTGATCATGGCAGTGCCAGTCGACGACTCTCGCTATGTGTGATGCATAATAATAGTGTTGGAAGTTCGGTAGGTTAATTCCTCCCAAGTCTTTGGGTTTTGTTAGTGTGATTAGTTTGATTCTCATTTTTTTGTGATGCCACAAGAATTTCGAAATCATAGAGTTTAGGCCTCTAAAAAATTTTTGGGGAACCTCAATCGGCAGCGTGCATGTTAGGTAAAGAAATTTGGGCAGTATCACCATTTTTATTATTGCTGCTCGACCAAACCATGAAAAGAACCCCTCATTCCATTTCGCGAGATCTTCCCTGCATCCCTGGAGGAGGGGTGTGAAATTTCTCTCAAAAATGGAATATAGTTGTGGGGTGAGCCAAGTCCCTAGGTATTTCAATGTATTAGGATCCCATCTAAATGGAGAATTGGTTTTGGTCTGAGTGAGCAGTCTC
The DNA here is from genome assembly GCA_037952925.1 of Lithobates clamitans. Taxonomy (NCBI): domain Eukaryota; kingdom Metazoa; phylum Chordata; class Amphibia; order Anura; family Ranidae; genus Lithobates; species Lithobates clamitans. The sequence goes on from JBBGZY010000909.1 coordinate 2,358,680, forward strand.
TCTGTAAGGGAAATGTTTAGGGCCTCAGATTTCATGTAATTTATTATTAAGTTGGATATGTACCCATAGTTAGTGAATTCTTGTAAGAGGTTATGGAGAGTTATTGTCAGATTTGTTAGGAAAAATAAAAGGTCCTCAGCATAGGCTGCCACTTTATATTCTCTGTCTTTGATCTGAAATCCATGAATTGCTTTATCATTTTGGACTGACCTAATGAAAGGTTCCAGGGACAGGATAAATAACAGGGGCAAAAGGGGACAGCCCTGTCTAGTCCCATTAGTCCCATTAGAAAGGATGCCATTTATTTTCAGCTCTGCTGAAGGGTTGTGATAAAGTGCAGAGATCCAGGCTATCATATGCGGACCTAGGCCCACTGGTCTACAAAAAGCCAGCATGAAATCCCACGCTACTCGATCGAAGGCCTTCTCCGCATCAGTTGACAGGAGAAAACCCTCGATCTTTCTCAGTTTCGCTGCATGAATAAGTAAAAGTGCCTTAGTTACGTTATCTTTGGCCTCTCTGCCAGGCATGAAGCCCACTTGTTCCAAACCAATCAGTTTTGGCAACAGTGGTCCCATCCTTAGAGCGAGAACTTTTGCAAACAATTTGACATCCAGATTCAGTAGAGAGATGGGTCGGTAGTTGGCGCAGTCCCTGGGGTCCTTGCCCGTCTTTGGTATAACTGTAATATGTGCTGAAAGTAGGCCTGGGGTTACTGCTCTCGGGGTAGAAAGTGTATTCAAGGCGTCTTTTAGGGGGTTAGTTAGAATGTCCATAAAGGTCTTATAGTAGGTGGCTGAGAACCCATCTGGCCCCGGACCTTTACCCGATTTGAGTTGTTTGATGGCTTGTTTGAGTTCAAATGAAGAGATTGGGGTTTCTAATAGATCTATGTCTGATTTTGATAGGGTTGGGAGTCCACTTTTGGTTATGTAGTCCTGAATGATTGAGTTGTTTGATGGCTTGTTTGAGTTCAAATGAAGAGATTGGGGTTTCTAATAGATCTATGTCTGATTTTGATAGGGTTGGGAGTCCACTTTTGGTTATGTAGTCCTGAATGATTTGTGTTCTGTCTCCTGTCATTTGTGGTTGCTTATGTTGCGGAGGCAGGTTGTATAGTTTTGTGTAAAAGTCATGAAAGTGATTAGCTATCGCCTCTGATGCAATATCTAGTTTCCCCTCCGTGTTTCTAATGCCGGCAATGTTGTTGGTAGAATTATGTTCTCTCAGAGCTCTCGCCAAGAACCTACCCGCTTTGTCTCCTGACTCATAATAGATTTGTTTCTTAAAAAATAGCATCCGTTTGGCTCTAGAATCAAGCATCTGTTGTAAATCTTTTCTGGCTTCTAATAGGCTCTTGGCTGAAGCTACAGAGAGGGATTGTTTATGTAGTAATTCTAAAGTTCCAATTTGAGTGATCAATTTCTTTATTTTGGCATCTCTCTCTTTTTTATGTCTGGATCCCAATTCTATCAACATTCCACGAATGGTACATTTGTGCCCTTCCCATACCATTTATAGATCTGCCTCAGGTGTGATGTTGTGAGTAAAGAATTCTGTCAAATTGTTAGTGATCATGGGAAGGAGCGATTGGTCCAAGTCGGTTGCTGTTGCGTAGTGTTTTGTAGGTCCATATAGATGGAAATCGGGGAATGGTCCGAAATCGTCTGAATGCCTATGCGAGCGTCAGTTAGTTTCGAAAGATCTCTTTGTGATATGAATAGACAGTCCAGTCGTGCGTATCTATCATGTGGGATTGAGTAGTGGGTATAATCTCTTCCCTCTGGGTTAAGAATGCGCCAGGAGTCTACCAACTGTAGTGTCTGCAGGAGTGACTTGAGTTTTTTAAGTATTTTGTAAGTAATACAAGTCTTGCCGTTGGAGGTATCAAGGAGGGGGTTCAAAGGAACATTGAAGTCCCCACCTAGTATCAGGCAACCACTAGCAAACTCCTGTAGCTTTCCCACAATATATTGACAGAATGTAATGTGAGCCTTGTTCGGAAAGTAAACGTTAGCCAGGGTTATGGGAGTTCCTCTATATAAGCCCTTCAGGAATATGAATCTTCCTTCCGGGTCACACATTTGTTCAGATAATTCAAAGGGTACATCTCTGCCTATAAGTATAGAGACACCCTTGGACTTGGAGTCAGCATTTGTGGCATGGAAGGCTCTTGGGAAGTGTAAAGTTGTGAGTCTTGGTACTTGGTGTGTCTTAAAGTGGGTCTCTTGTAAAAATGCGAACTGTGGCTTACTTTTTTTAAGTTCCCTCATAAGGGTAGAGCGGCGTTCAGGAATGTTTAGGCCCCTGATATTGTGAGAAATTAGTAGTGGGCGACAGCCCAGGGACGAGTAGACCATGGCGGCGCAGTAGGAGGAGAGGTTCGGAGGTTTTCACTGGAAAAATAAAACTGTTATATGGAAATTAATATCCACGACCGTTGTCAAAAACAGCAACCCTTTAGCAAGCTTATCTGGTACCTTAGGGAGAGTAAAGGCAAAAAGAGTATGGAGAAGAGAAGGAAAACAAAAAAAGGAAAGACAGAAGAAAAGAAACACTTGTTTAAAGTAGCAGGAGAATATTACTCTGGTAGTCCTCTTTCCAGGGAGATCACCTACTCCCCCAGGAGAGAGGTACTACTTACTGAACTGTAGTTATTCCCCTCATCCTACCTGGGGGTCAGTGAAGCTTTGTGGGGTCACTGGGAGGTGACAACAACCAGGGGACAGTCCACCTGTCAATCCGCGAAAGGTATAGATTGATCAAGTAACTGCAAACAAGGATAGCCTCAGTGAGGTACACACGGCTAGTTCAATTAGAATTTAGGATGGTAAATTGTCATTTACACCCGACCATGGTGTAGTGTATGTAGGTGGGCAGTGTTTTTTTTTAAATATATAAGACCTGAGAAAACCGAGGTAACATTATAGGTAGTATAGTATATATCTCCAGATATGCTGGGCTACGGGAATTAGGGTGGCATGAAGGCATGGGAGGGAGTATACAGTGTTTAATGATAACGTAGGTAATCGTCTTCTCTCCCTATGGATAAGTCCCCTTCCGGTTCTGGAGTCATCGGCCCAGTCGCCGTAATGCCAGCAAGTTTGGCCTAAATGAGGAACAATAATAGTGTGTAATGACCAATTGGCAGACAGTGAGCCACGTCCCGGGCTAATTGGTGGGAAGATCATGTTTGGGCATTTTATGATCAGCCAGTATTCGCGAGCATTGAGAGTCTAGGGTCTATAGTTCTTTCTTTAGATCACCCGTAATTGGTAAGTCAGGGTAAGAGAGTGTTGCCGGAAAGGCTCTTTGTGGGTTTAAAGTAAAACTCGTGAGAAAATGTTCCTGTGAGATGGTGATGTCATCTGGAGTGGACATTAGCAAAGGGAGATGCATACACGATACTGTTACCTGTACATCTGAAGTTGTAACGTAGTTGAAACGGAGAATTGAGATAGGAAAGTCATATGATGATATTTTAGTCATCCTCTTGGTCTCTGGAAGTACCAGCTAGTCTTCTCGGAGTGCCTGCTGTAGAGCTGCCTCCTCGGTTCTGTTTTGTTTTTTCAGCTGTCTCTTGTCTGGAGATGAGAAGGGAGAAGAGGGTGGGCTCCTCACCAATGGAGGTTGTAGGAATTTAGCGTACCATTCCGGAAGATCCAGTTGTCCTATATCTAACATCACGCAGAATTCTGGAAGGTCGGCTGGAGCACGCAGTATGCATTGATGGCCATTATGTGATACTGTGAGGGCGAACGGGAATCGCCATGTGTACTTTAAGTCTCTAGCTCTCAATTTCTCCAATAGGGGGGCGTAAAGCGCGTCGGTTCCTCAGAGTGATCTGTGATAGATCGTGAAAATAGCATAATTGTAGCGCCATTAAAGATGATCTGGTCGTTTCGCCTTGCTTTGCTCATAATGTCTTCCTTTATATCGAAGTTTTGTAAGCAGCATATTATGTCTCGAGGTGGTGCTGTTTCAGACCCTCTGGGTCTTAGGGCTCTATGGGCTCTCACAAAGTCAATCTCTGTGTCTTCTTGTCTCTCCAATAGTGTATTAAAGACTCTCCTGAGGGCTGGGACAATTTGTTCTTGGTCCACCGACTCAGGGATCCCTCTCACCCTAATGTTGCACCTTCTCCCTCTATTGTCAAGGTCTTCGATATGTCGGTTCATATCTATGAGGTGCTGCATATGTGCTGTTGTAGTCATCTCTAACTTGTGGATCACCTTGTCTCTGTGTCTGCCTGCGTTTTCAGCAGCAGCCATCTTCTCATTAATCAGAAGCATGCTTGTTTTTAAGTCTGTGATGGCTGCTGAAAAGGTCGCTTTAATGTCTGCAGCAAACACTGACATGTCTGCAAACGTCAAGGGATGGTCCGGTCTGGACTTACCCCTGCCTGTGTCTTCCGCAGCTGAGAGAGTGTCCTCACTGCCCTCTTCCTCATGAGGTGTTGGCGCCATCTTGGGCCTCGTTGTTCCACCGCGGGTCGCCAACTTGTGTCTGAAGATGTCAGCGATGTTGCTATTAGCTGACGATACCGAGTTGCGGTGCGGTCTTTTTCCATTTATCATTTTTTTATTGATTTTACAAAGGAAATACAGAGTACAATTTCGAGATTGTACGTCGTGCAACGACGTTTGATTAAACATATGTGATATAAACATATAAACATAAGTCTACAAACAGTGTTTAAATGTAACCAGTAGTAAACATGTAGTGGTGAGAGTGTTATTGAGTACATTTAGGCCATTCCGCTGGAGGGGCACCCCATGTGGGATCTTTAGTGCCCCTGAAGCGGAGAGGCCTTTCCGCATATCCAAACATGTTCACCATATTTGTCTATTAAGAACTTTGTGATTTGAGTAGAAATGTCTCCCAGTAGAGTTGCACATATTGCTCGGTCAAGAAAGTGAGATCTAAGGTGTTGTGCTACTATGTGGGGTGTGCAGTTTTAGTCCAATCAGTCCATGGTTGCCAGTTTTTGTGTGCTCGTGCTGCATGGCCTGTGTATTCTGCAGTTGTTATCTCATAGCTGTAGTGCAGGGCTACGGTGTCTACAACTTGGGTTAATGTCGGGGGATTGTCGGACTTCCATTGTCTAGCAATATTGAGTCTGGCCGCCAGTAGAATATGTGTGATTATAAGTCTGGATGTGGGGTGTATTTCTTCTATATTTAAGTTTAAGATTGCAAGCGCCGGTTGTGGATGGATCCTGGTGCGGGTTACTTGTGATATTAGATGGAAAATATTTTCCCAGTATTTCTTAAGGGCAGAACATGCCCAGAATACATGAAACAGGTCACCTGAGGAGGATTTGCATCTCCAACAAGTGTTGGGAATTTGTGGGTTAAAGGATGTTATTTTAGCTGGTGTCATGTACCAGCGCAGGGATATCTTCTGGGTCATTTCCCAGAGGGCCGCGCATTTGGTGGCTGTATATATGGACTTGAGGGCATGTTGCCATTGATCACTTGAGTAGGTGTACGCAAGATCAATGTCCCACCTGTGATGTGGTTTCAGTTTTGAGAAGATGCATTTTTGGTGTACGATGTTGTAAAAGTAAGAGATTCCTTTCGTTTTCGTGGTAGGGTTAGTGAGGTAGTCCCAGGTTTTAGATTGGATACAGTATAGAGGGATGGGGATAGTTTTCAGACAGTGGCGTATGCGGAGGTAGGTATAGTATTCAATCAAAGGCAGAGCGTATTCTGATTGTAGTTGGGGGAATGGTTTGATGTGGTTGTCATGTAATAGCTCGTGTAGATAATGGATGCCATTGAGGTTCCATGTTGATAATGATAGTTCAGGCATTAGGTGTAGCAAGGCGCTTAAGGGGATATGGGATTGCATCATTGTGGGGGTAGATGGCAAAAGGGTTGACAGTTTCTTCCACGCTTGAGCCGTGGCTTTCATAGTTGGTGATATAGCAGTTGGGATTATGGTGCCTAGCGGTATGCTAAGTATCCATGTTGTAAGGTTAGAGTGGGTGAGTGAAGCCTTCTCTATTTGTCCCCATTGTGTTGACGGATGGGTTTGAAACCAGGAGGGAAGTTGGGCTAGGATGGTTGCCAAGTGATAATCCTCAAAATCTATGGAACCCGTACCTCCCGCTAGTTTGTGTTTAGTCAGAGTGGAGTGGGCACACCTTGGCTTTTTGTCTTTCCATAGAAATTTGTTAAAGATTGTACGAAGAGTTCTAAAGAAGGAGACAGGTAGAGGGATGGGTAGAGCTCTGAAGTGGTACAAGATTTGGGGGAGGCATATCATCTTGAATGCTGCAAGTCTACCTGTCCATGAAATTTCGTGTTTTGATATTTGTTGTGATGTCGCTTGAATGTGTTGGAGAAGGGGTAAGAAGTTGTATTGGTATATGTGTTTGGTTTTCCGTGGTAGTTGAATGCCTAAGTAGGTAATGTCAGTGTCGGCCCACGCAAATGGGTATTGTAGCTGTAAAAGGTTTTTCGTGGTAGCGTCAATATTAATGTCTAGTATAAAGGACTTAGTCGTATTCACTTTATAGTACGATACCGAGCTGAACCAGTCTAGCAGTTTTTGCACTTCACCCAGGGAAGCAGTCGGGTTGGTAAGGATGAGAATCACATCGTCGGCGAAAAGACTGATTTTATTGTGGGAGTTACCAATTTTTAGGCCTGAGATTTGTGGGTGGGAGCGGACATGTTCCGCAAGTGGTTCCATTAGCATATTGAATATGAGGGGGGACAGGGGGCACCCCTGTCGGGTGCCATTAGTAATGGAGAATGGGCGTGAAAGCATGCCCTCTACATATACCTGGGCCTCAGGTGTGGAGTAGAGTGCCATGATGGCGCCCAGAATAGTGCCCTGGAACCCAAACTTCTGTAGAACCGCCCTCAAGTAAGACCAATGGACTCTATCGAACGCCTTCTCTGCATCTAGAGATAGAAGCAGAGAAGGCGTTCCAGTGCATTCTATATGGTGGATGAGGTTAATCATCCGTCTAGTGGCGTCAGAAGTCTGTCTGCCTTTCGTGAACCCGGTTTGGTCTTGGTGGATAAGGGTGGGCATGATTGCAATTAGTCTTGTTGCAATTGTTTTTGCGTAAATTTTTAGGTCTAGGTTTAATAATGAGATTGGGCGGAAATTTTGTGGGGTGTCCGGCTGCTTCCCTGGTTTCGGTAGCGTTATAATCAAAGCTTTTAAATATTCATTGGAGAAATTGGAAGAGGAGGCAGCGTTGTTGAAAAGGTCGGTGAGGTGAGGTGTTAACTGTGGGGCGAATTGTTTATAGTATTCCCCGGTCAAGCCGTCTGGTCCTGGTGCTTTTCCATTGGGTAGCGAGGTTATGGCATTTTTAATTTCATGTTCGGTGAAGGGTGCGTTAAGGGCGGATAGTTGGTCCATAGTCAGTCTGGGTAGATTTATTTTGTGGTGCGGTCTTAAGCGGGGAGTCAAGTGAAGCTTTCTGCCCGGCATCTGGAAGCGGCGGGTCTGGTTAAAAGCTGTGAACTGCCGTGTGTGTCGAGGAGCTCCTTCAGGGTGCTGCCATCCTCGTTGCTCGCCAAGCCACGCCCCTGCCACACCTGTATGTTATGTGTGGGTGGAGCTAATATGAATTATTTAACTGACTGTATATGTGGCTTTAATATTGCCATATTCTCTGTAACGCTCTTCATTAATAAAATTTGCAATTTCTCCAATTTTGCCTCCACAAAGTCATCCATCTCATTCAAAGTCCCATTTTTCCTTCTTTTTTGTTTTCTACAAAGATCTGTCTAATACACAGACTACCACAGACCCCTCAGATTATGCATAGATAGGTAGATAAACCTCAGGGAAGCTCTAAATGTAGTAATTGTAAGGCTTGTAAATATACGTCAACAGTAAAAAGTCTTATCAATCCAAATGGTGAAACAATTAACATCACATATTTTTACAATTGCATTATGGAAGGTGTTATATATGTAGCCAAATGCCCCTGTCCTGCCCTTTATGTTGGCAAGAGGATGCACCAATCGAGGCATAGAGTTCCTGGAGCATGTAAAATGACAATAAAAAATACTCAAAAAGGACAGATCCATTGCCAGACATGCTTGGCAGAAGCATATCAGAAAATCAAATTGTCTAAGCTTTTGGGCTGTCCAACAAGTTAAATTGGGTCAGAGAAAAGGAGACCTAGATGAAAAACTACCTGAAGCAAAGATGATATCTCACCTGGGGTCATGCTCCCCACATGGGCAAAATTAGAGCTTTGCTTACTTGCCCTTTGTGGATGAATAGCTTCCCACCATGAAGTTTATAGATAAATTAATTTAATATTCATTTCATTCATTTTTTTTAATGTGGCTGGTAGTTTGTGCTAGATAGCAATGATGAGCATTGGCCAAGTGGGTATTCTATTGAAAGTAGTCACTGTACCTGTAACTGGACCAATTATAATAGCAAGTAATCACTCTGTATGGGGTTTTTGCTGAGGAAGAATCAACATGGTTACAGGTTGTGCAACAGCCACTAGATGTCGCGATCTGAACCACGCACATGCGTGTGTCATGATGTGATGATATAACGACGTTGCGTGCATAGTCACATCATCGTGTATCTGTGCACGATGATGTCACGACATATTAATGTGGTGGCCATCTTGATGGATATCTATAAATAGAGGGCAAAATAATGGGCAGCCATGTGGCATTGGAGTTTCTGACGAAGTTCGTATAGAGCAAAATATGTAGGGTCTTTCTTTTGTTTTGTGCACTCATCTTTTTAGAATTTGTGGAGTTCACATTGTTAGTGGGGAGTGGTTGGGATTATCCCATATTGACCTCCAGTCAATTTGGATTGCTGCTCACCAGGTTCTTTTTTGATAACAGGATTGGGTAGAGATATCTTCCTTTTTGGGGGTATTTTTTTCTGATACCCCCTAGGGAAGACTCTGCTTGTATAAAAGTATATTAAGTTAGTGTCAACATAGTAACATAGTAACATAGTTGGTAAGGTTAAATAAAGACAACAGTCCATCCAGTTCAACCTGTGTAGGTGTGTGTGTGTAGAAAAAAATCAATTTTCATATCCCCTTAAATTGTTTTCGTTAAGGTGCACGTCCAAGAGTCTTTTAAATCTAGCCATACTTCCCGCCAACACCACTGATTGTGGAAGATAGTTCCACATAATTACCACCCCCTGACAGTCAAAAACCCCCTACACACCTTCAGGTTAAACCTCTTCTCTTCTAGTCTCATCATGCGGCCCCGTGTCCTCTTACACTCCCTGGGACTGAAAGGTTTCATATTTACGCTGGGATCACTGTTGTGATTTTTGTATATCACAATCATATCTCCTCTCAAGTGTCTCTTCTCCAGGGAGAATAAATTTAGCGCTTGTAGTCATTCCTCCTAATTGAGGTCCACCAGTCCCCATATTAATTTAGTTGCCCTTCTCTGGACTCCCTCCAGCTCCAGCACATCCTTTCTGAAGTTTGGTGACCAGAACTGGATTGAATGCTCCAGATGCGGCTGAACCAGAGTTATATAAAGTGGCAGAATAGTCATCTTATCTTTGGAGTAAATTCCCTTTTTAATACATGCTAATATACTGCTGGCTTTGGTAGCCACAGCTTGACACTGCATGCTATGGCTCAGTCTGTTTTCTACTAGGACCCGTAGATCCTTCTCCATCCTGGAAGCCCCTAGAGATTCTCCCCCTAAAGAGTAACTTGTGTTTATATTGTTTACCCCCCAAGTGCATTACCTTACACTTACCAGCATTAAACTTCATTTGCCATGTAGTAGCCCATGCCGTTAATTTATTCAGGTCCTCCTGTAAAGTTTCTATATCCTGCTGTGTTGTTATTGCCCTGCATATTTTTGTGGTTGCTTTGGCAAGAGAGAAAAATGAATAAAAACCAAGCGCTGATGTGGATAGATATGTGTGATATAAATAAATTGTGCTTAAGAATATATATATATACCAATATAGATAGTGCTATGAAAAAATCAGTAAATTAAAGCTGCTATCAATATAGGGTAATCAGATAACCAAACAAATAGTACTAAGTATAAAATTGATGCATTTTAAATAAATAGTGCACAATATGCTGCTGCGACTAAACTTAAATCCAGGAATAAAAAATGCATACATGTGAATAAAATAAATAAATAATTATGGTGCTAATACATGTGTTAAAATTGCCAAAATAAATCTTCAAATTGGTGATGTGACGGTGAATATAAATAAAATAATAATGACACTCTGAGTACAATGTCCAGGCAGAGATAAATAGTGGGAGAAACTAAAAATAATTAAACAGTTCCTTCCCTTAATCCAGATTGATTGACTCACTGGGTTAGATCGTTTGTATCAGGATATTTAGTTTTTCTTGCATCCCACTTCAGCCATTATACTGCTGGTGATTCGGCTCTCAGGATAAAGGTTTTATGCAAAGAAAGCAAAGAAAAAATAGATCATTGTGCAGTGAACTTACTAGATAGTACAAAAGCAAAACAGGGACAAGAGATACACTCACAAACTCCCAGTCTATTAGAAGCATTCAAATAAGCAGATTGCAGTCAGCCACTGTGGACGAGGTTTCCCATAGAGAAACAGCTGCTGTTAACCTTCAGGTGTATTGCAGCACTGAACGTCCTAAGCTCCTCCCATGCGTTACATCACTGACACGTGACTTTTTCAAGGATCCTTGAAAAACCTGACTGAGTTCTTTAAGGTCTCTATTAACCTCTAGCCGATCAGTCACCACAGTTATACTGTGGCAGGTTGGCACAGCTGCGCAAATCGTTGTAGCTTTACGTTACTCCTTTAAGATGTCATAGCAGGTGTCTGCTGGGCACTCGTGATTGCTTGTGACAGAACGAGAACAGGGATGTGTGTGGTTCTCTCAGGGGAGAGGAGACAGATCGTGTGTTCCTACTAAGTAGGAACACCAATCGTCTCCTCCCCCAGGCAGTCCCATCCCCCTACAGTTAGAACACACCTAGGGAACACAGTTAACCATTTGATCTCCCCCAGTGTTAACCCCTTCCCTGCCAGTGACATTTATACAGTAATCAGTGGCTATTTTTAGCTCTGATTGCTGTATAAATGTCAATGGTTCCAAAAAAGTGTTAAAAGTGTCCGATCTGTCCACCGTCCTGATAAACATCACAGATTGCTACCATTACTAGTAAAAAAAGACATAAAAAACAAAAACCCCAGAGGTGATCAAATACCACCAAAAGAAAGTTCTATTTGTGGGGGAAAAAAGGACATACATTTTGTTTGGTTACAACGTCGCTTTACCGCACAATTGTCAGTTAAAGCAATGCAGTGCCGTATCGCAAAAAATGGCCTGGTCAGGAAAGTGGCAAATCCTTCTGGGGCTGATATGGTTAAGCTTCTCTAATCCTTTCCGGATTCTGGCCTCTGTTAGCCACAAGTGTAGATCCTGTGGCGTGTTGCTAACAATACTGTTGTGGTCGTTATACCCCTCCTTTTCCCGTGTGAAGACTGAGGAGAAGAAAACATTTAGCACAGCTGCCTTCTCCTTGTCATCTGTAACCACATCTCCATCCCTAGAGAGAAACTTGTGTATATGGGAAATCTAGGTGGACGGTGTTTTCTTGCAACTCAGATTCTGACTTTTGTGGCAGCTGTTCAGAGATCCCTTTTGGAAAAAAGTTTTTGAAAGAAAATTGACTTTGAGAAAAATAGGAAGTTTATTTGGGGAACTTTTTCATATTTTTTTAACCACTCCCTATAAGGTAATCACAGCACATTATAAGCACTTGATTTAATAAAGTCCTGACATAGGCTCTGTCCCCTAGGTTATTATGCATTGGTATGTGCGTCCCCATTGTATTGAGTGCATATGGGCCCAATACTTATTTTTTTCTATATCTGTCGATTTAGCTATACCAGCCACTAGCAATAATCGCATGTAAGATCTGACATTCTAGTTGTACCCAAGTTATTCGATTAATCAACTTGATACATTCAGCCTGCCTATACATAGTTTGAATCTCGGCTGGATCTTGCTGAACCGGCTGAGATTCTAACCATCTATGACCACCCTTCTGAAGCTTATAGATCACTTCCCTGGGGTTATCTATATCCACCAAAGGCTGCCTAAGAGCTTGGTGAGCATGGTCAATCCATCTTGGAGTAGTAACCTCACATTCCAAAATCATATTAATGGAACCAATGGAAGATGAGTACAGCGCTGCACCAATATTATTAAAAGATGGTTACACAGTAAGCAGCTGACACGCCTCTTAGACAAAGGTAAGATAAAAATAAAAGTGTATAAAGTGTAGCGCTATGTGTGTAAATATTATAGATGAAAAAACATAATGAACTAAGCCCGAACCATTCCTGAAGGGCCCACAAAAAAATAAATAAAATAAAATAATATAGTTCAAAATTGCATATAAATGACTGAACACAATCAAAAATGCACTGAGTGCCACACAATGTCATATAAATTTATTCTAATAAAGCAGTGAAAAAAACAATGTGAGAAACAAATACTATAAAAGTGAAGAAATAACAAAATGTCATCACCCCAGATGAAGGCTCGTTAGCCGAAACATGTTGGGTGGACTCCCTACGATCACCGCGACTGATATATAATTTTTAGCTTATTACGATCTCCTAACATGTGAGTGTTCTTTATTATTGTTTTAATAAATCCATGTTTTTTAAACGATATCATGCCATGTGAGCTTTATTTCTCCCATGGTATGTAAATACATTCGGTTGGCCTGTTGAAAAGTCTGGACGGCTGAACCTGTGACGAGATCTTTATTTCCCCCCCCATTTGAAGTTGAGGACACCTGAGGATCCATCTTGCCAGCCTTGGTGGCTAAACAAGCCTTCTGAGACTTGTAAGACGTATGTCTTCTCAAGTCACCTGGTTCCGGTAAGCCTCCTCTGATGCTCCGGTGGTGGTCCTGGCACTCATTTAGACGTCTCATTTATTTGGTATTCTATCTATCCACTTGCCAGAAGCTTTCCATTGTTGTTTTCATTATTCAACCCTCAAAGACTTTTGGTGGCGGGTGTTGAATTTTATTAAGACTATAGTTCTCAACATTTATGGACATTTTGTTATTTCTTCACTTTTATAGTATTTGTTTCTCACATTGTTTTTTTCACTGGTTTATTAGAATCAATATATATGACATTGTGTGGCACTCAGTGCATTTTTGATTGTGTTCAGTCATTTATATGCAATTTTGAACTATATTATTTTATTTTATTTATTTTTTTGTGGGCCCTTCAGGAATGGTTCGGGCTTAGTTCATTATGTTTTTTCATCTATAATATTTACACACATAGCGCTACACTTTATACACTTTTATCAAAATCATAATAAAAATACTCTGCAATGTCAAAATGAGATCTGGATTCTAATGTTAGAGTGTCTGCTCCTATTCCCCTGGTCATCTAATTGAGAGATTAAAGATTCCATCTGTTGATTTTGCAGAGCTCTTTTATCTTTCAACTGCTGCATTGCATGCAAGATGTCATCCTATTTAGTTATAAGGTTATCATTCCTATTACCCAACTGTGTAGTGACCGCTCCTGTTTAAAAGTACTCTCAAATTTCAAAATCAACCTTAGTAGGGAGAGATCTAATATGTTCTCTTTTTTTAGCTCTGCAACAGAAGGCGCAAGAGGGTTTAGCTGGGATTGTTACTGTTGCTGTAACTCTAGTTGTATTGGCACAGGGGTTAAAACAGCAGAGAGAGAGCTTGACTGTGATTGCAGCTATGACTAATGGAGTGGGAGGTATCAAGGCTGGTCGAAGAGATGTAAGGGGGGAGGCTGCTGCCTTCTACCTTCCCTGTTTACCATAAGCTGCCACTGGTCGCAAGCTGGGCTGCACCCCTCCAAACCTTCCATGGTTACCGCTGTATCAGCTGTTGCATCCCTGTTGGGGTCTGGTGAAGAGCTCCTTTTTCCGTACTCCAGGAAAAAAGGCTTTGCTGCTGGCTTAGATGAATAGAGTTTACTGGTCATGCCGGATGGTGTGTGTTTGCAAGACCCTCAGTGCAGTCAAAGCACTGTTTAAGCACTTCAGCTCCGGAAGGTTTTACCCCCTTCCTGACCAGGCCATTTTTGAGATACCGCACTGCGTTGCTTTACCTGACATTTGCGTGGTCATGCTATGCTGTACCAAAATAAAATTGATGTCCTTTTTTTGCATATATTGAGCTTTCTTTTGATGGTATTTGATCATCTCTGCTGTTTTTATTTTTTGCGCTATGAACAAAAAAAGACCAAACATTTTGAAAAAAAATCTATTTTTTACTTTCTGCTATAAAACATTCTCAATAAAAAAATAAAAAAAAATGAAATTTCTTTATCATTTTAGTCCAATTTGTATTCTGCTACATATTTTTGTTTAAAAAAAATCCCAACAAGCGTACCGTATATACTCGAGTATAAGTCGTGCCAAGTATAAGTCGAGGCCCTAATTTACCACAAAAAAAATGTGAAAAACGTATTGACCCGAGTATAAGATGAGGGTGAGAAATGCACAGCTACTGTAAGTGGAAACGAGGGTCAACAATGCCCATTTGCAGCATCACTGTGCCCATTTGCATGCCTCACTGTGCCCATTTGCAGCCATAGGTCCCCTGAACTTCAAACTCGGTAGTTAAGGGTTCCTAGATGCCCCCTAGCTGCAGCAAAAATTTGGGGTATCTGAACCCAAAGGGTCCTGAAATGACATTGCTGCAGATGGACACAGTTGACCGAATTTGGGGCCCCGTATCTCGGGGCCACTTAGTGCTAAGAACCCCAAATTTGGTGTGCAAACCCAGTGGAACTAGCAGCATAACATTTCCAAAGCTGGGGTTTCTAGCACCAAGTGGCCTCGAGATACAGGGCCCCAAAAATCAGTTCATAAAATGTCAAGCACTTTTCTGCAGCAGAGAATGACATTTTCCGAACCGGTTTGGGGCCCCGTATCTCAGGGCCACTTGGTGCTAGGAACAGTGGCGTAGCGTGGGTGGTGCAGGGGGTACCGTGGCCCCGGGCGCGAAATTTAGGGAGGCGCCAGTATGTGTCACTGGCTGCCTCCTCCTAATTTCTCGATCCTGTGTCCCCGGCCCGGCCGCCATTTTAAGTGTCCGGCGCCCTGTGATTGGGCGTATGGGGGTCATGTGAGGCGTAGGGCTGACCTGTCCTAGATCGCTCCTGAAGTCACGCCTCCGCACATGACCCCCCATACGCCCAATCACAGGGCGCCGGACACTGAACATGGCTGCAGCCAGAGCGCAGGGGAGAGAGGAATGTGAGCCACCGCTGTCCTCTCCTCCTCCTCATCCGGATCGATGCAGGCCAAGATAAGAAGGTGAGTGAGAGTCTTGTTACTGGCCGGGGGGGGTGAGAGAGAGAGACTGTAGGCAGGACAGTGTAGTTTAGTATGGAGGTCAGTGTAGGGTAGTGGTCAGTATGGGGGGCAGTGTAGTGTAGTATAGTGGTCAGTGTAGTATGGTGGTCAGTGTAGTGTAGTGGACAGTATAGTATAGTGGACAGTGTAGTATAGTGGACAGTATAGTGGTTAGTGTAGTATAGTATAGTGGTTAGCATAGTGGCCAGTATAGTGTAGTTGAGTATGGAGGTCAGTGTAGTATGGTGTTTAGTGCAGTGGACAGTAAGTGGTCAGTATAGTGTAGTGGACAGTGTAGTGTAGTATGGTGGTCAGTATAGTGGACAGTGTAGTATAGTGGACAGTGTAGTGTAGTATGGTGGTCAGTATAGTGGACAGTGTAGTATGGTGGTCAGTGTAGTGTAGTATAGTGGTCAGTATAGTATAGTGGTCAGTGAAGTGTAGTATGGTGGTCAGTATAGTGGACAGTGTAGTGTAGTATGGTGGTCAGTATAGTGTAGTATAGTGGTTAGTGTAGTTTAGTATGGAGGTCAGTGTAGTGTAGTGAACAGTATAGTATGGTGGTCAGTATAGTGTAGTATGGTGGTCAGTGTAGTATAGTGGTCAGTATAATGTTGTATGGTGGACAGTGTAGTATGGTGGACAGTGTAGTAAAACAGACAGTGTAGTATAGTGGTCAGTATAGTGGTTAGTATAGTGTAGTTTAGTATGGAGGTCAGTGTAGTGTAGTGGACAGTGTAGTATAGTGGTCAGTGTAGTGTAGTATGGTGGTCAGTGTAGTGTAGTATGGTGGTCAGTGTAGTGTAGTATAGTGGTCAGTATAGTATAGTATGGTGGTCAGTGTAGTGTAGTATGGTGGTCAGTGTAGTGTAGTATAGTGGTCAGTATAGTATAGTGGTCAGTGTAGTGTAGTATGGTGGTTAGTATAGTGGACAGTGTAGTATGGTGGTCAGTGTAGTATACTGGACAGTATAGTATAGTGGTCAGTATAGTGTAGTATGGTGGTCAGTGTAATGTAGTATAGTGGACAGTGTAATATAGTGGACAGTGTAGTATGATGGTCAGTATAGTGTAGTATGGTGGACAGTGTAGTATAACAGACAGTGTAGTATAGTGGTCAGTGTAGTGTAGTATAGTGGTCAGTATAGTGGTTAGTGTAGTATAGTATAGTGGTTAGTATAGTGTAGTTTAGTATGGAGGTCAGTGTAGTGTAGTATAGTGGTCAGTGTAGTATGGTGGTCAGTAAAGTGGACAGTGTAGTATAGTGGACAGTGTAGTATAGTGGACAGTGTAGTGTAGTATGGTGGTCAGTGTAGTATGGTGGTCAGTATAGTGGTCAGTGTAGTATAGTGGACAGTATAGTGTAGTATAGTGGACAGTGTAGTATGGTGGTCAGTATAGCGTAGTATAGTGGTCAGTGTAGTGTAGTATGGTGGTCAGTGTAGTGTAGTATGGTGGTCAGTATAGCGTAGTATAGTGGTCAGTGTAGTGTAGTATGGTGGTCAGTGTAGTGTAGTATGGTGGTCAGTGGAGTATAGTGGTCAGTGTAGTGTAGTATGGTGGTCAGTGTAGTATGGTGGTCAGTATAGCGTAGTATAGTAGTTAGTGTAGTGTAGTATAGTGGTCAGTGTAGTGTAGTATGGTGGTCAGTGTAGTGTAGTATGGTGGTCAGTGTCGTTTAGTATTGTGGTCAGTATAGCGTAGTATAGTGGTCAGTGTAGTGTAGTATAGTGGTCAGTGTTGCGTAGTATGGTGGTCAGTATAGCGTAGTATAGTGGTCAGTGTAGTGTAGTATAGTGGTCAGTGTAGTGTAGTATGGTGGTCAGTATAGCGTAGTATAGTGGTCAGTGTAGTATGGTGGTCAGTACAGTGTAGTATGGTGGTCAGTGTAGTGTAGTATGGTGGTCAGTGTAGTGTAGTATAGTGGACAGTGTAGTATAGTGGTCAGTGGACAGTGTAGTATAGTGTAGTATAGTGGTCAGTATAGTGTAGTATAGTGTAGTATATTGGACAGTGTAGTGTAGTATAGTATAGTGGACAGTGTAGTGTAGTATAGTGGTCAGTGGACAGTGTAGTATAGTGGTCAGTATAGTGTAGTATAGTGTAGTATAGTGGACAGTGTAGTGTAGTATAGTGGACAGTGTAGTGTAGTATAGTGGTCAGTGTAGTATAGTGTAGTATAGTGGTTAGTATAGTGGGCAGTGTAGTGTAGTGGACAGTATAGTGGTCAGTGTAGTATAGTGGACAGTATAGTATAGTGAATATATAAAAAACGCTGTGCTTAGGACGAGATATAAGGTATGCAGCCCCCCTAAGGAAGCCTCCCTAAGGAAACTCCACAAAATGTTTGAATTATATACTGGGGTATGGCGCTCCCTTTAGGATAATGGGATGGTGTGGTAGGAGGGGATGGGTGTATGGTTCCTACCACCTAGAACCAGTGTATAACTCCAATTATACCCCTATTAGTGGTACAGGGTACCATCAACCCTAAAAAGTGCAGAAAACCTATTGTGCAGTAGTGCAATCTTCAGTGAAACATTTCATACCTCATGCATGTGGTCACATTAACAATATATAAACCAAACTAAACATAAATCACACATGTGATCACCCTTAAGGTGAAAAAAGGGGGTTAAAGTGCTAGACCCCTAGTTATATATTAGATCTTCACCACCAAGCCAACATATAGTGGCTTGTTCGCAAAAACCACACATGCACCTTAGAGCATACCGGTGAACATAATCCTAAATGTGCAAATCAATAATATTCCCTATGTCCCATAGGTTCAATCCAAATGTGTGCAAATCAATTAATAAATAATAAATAATAAAAAATTATAGTCCATATAGTGATCAAAAAGTCTTCAAATCCAATGTTGAGAATTTCCAAACTGTGACTGAGGTGCTCTCAGATGATATTAGTGACTTGTTGTGCTCCCCTACATGGGTCCCCACTCACCGAATCCCGTAACCCCAAAAGGGGCAAACAGCATAGGGTATCACGGCCACAAGCTCCTCTCCACCACGATCATCTGGGGTTTCCGGATTGATCTCCGCTCACTGTGTTGTATTTAGGGTATACTCTCAACGGTTCCCTCATAGAAAAAGGAATAAAATGCTCCCATTGTGTAGTAAGGTAAAAGATGTTTTATTCCACAAATCTCCAAATGTTTACACCATAAAAGATGGCTGAACGACAACAGCCAGAAGAATTACAAGTTAAAAACTAAAAACTAAAAACAAAATAAGATAAATAAAGGTAATCCAGTGCTAGTAGTCAAAGTACTACCCCGGGTGCATTGCTAATACTAAGTGGAACGTGCCTTAACCAGGCTAATGTGGATGTAACAGCGTGAGCTGGTAACGAGGTGTTTGCGCTCCACCTGCGTTCCAAACAGAGTCCGCACCCGGAAGTGACGTAGCGTGCGTGGCGCCGTCGAACGCGTTTCGTCATTGACGTCCTCAGCAGAGAGGTGTGTCAGAATCACTAGTAGTGGTATTTTGGAGGGGTGGTGGCAGAACAACCTCCAACACTACTGCACCTTGTCCTGCATCCTTCCCAGCTGCCAGAAGAGTCACCCAATGCACCGTGAAACTTAGGTCACGTCCCTGTCCATGCTTGCTGAACCATGAGTCAGCGGTAATATGCACCTTACTGCTGACCGCCCTGTCCAGCGAGGCCAAAACATTGCCTTCCACATGCCGTTAGAGAGCCAGAATCGCCTTCCGTGAGAAAAAGTGGCGTTTGGGAACCTGCCACTGAGGAACCGCACATTCCACAAATTCACGGAAGGGGGCAGAGTCTACCAACTGAAAAGGTAGCAGTTGAAGTGCTAGCAATTTTGCCAAGCTAGCATTCAACCGCTGGGCATGTGGATGGCTGTGAGCAAAATTCTTTTTGCTGTGCAGCAGCTAGGGCAGGGAAATTTGCCTGGTACAATCTGACGTTGGTGTACCGATAGCAGATTGCCCGCAAGTACTTGGCTGTGACACACCTAATTCTACACCTTCATTCCTCTCAGTGCAGGTCTCAGAAAGGACTGAAGGTATAGCGGGGTTGGAGATCCCAGCTTATGAGGAGTTATGCCCCGTACACACGGTCGGACATTGATCGGACATTCCGACAACAAAATCCTCTGATTTTTTCCTACGGATGTTGGCTCAAACTTGTTTTGCCTACACACGGTCGCACAAAGTTGTCGGAATTTCCGATCGCCAACAACGCGGTGACGTCAAGCATGTACGACGAGACTAGAAAAGGCCGGTTCAGAACCAAGCGCAGCACCCTTTGGGCTCCTTTTGCTAATCTCGTGTTAGTAAAAGTTTGGTGAGAGACGATTCGCGCTTTTTCAGACTCGTGGCTTTCAGATCATTTTCTGCCGTTCAGTTTGTGCTTGTGGGTTTGTATCTGCTCTTCAGTGCGTGCAAGCAAGTTCCGCGTGACTTTAGTCACTGTATTCTTGTTCGTTCGTTACTGGTTTTCAGGTCGCTCTTCACAGGCCTTGCTGTTCTTCAGTGCGTTCTGTTACTTCGTTCTGAGCAGCCGACCGTTTTCTAGCCATGTTTCGTATGCGTACTCCTCGTAGAGTTGGTGCTGTGCGGGGGCTTGGTGTTGGGGTCCTGACCTTGACACAAGTCCAGTCCATGAACAGGGTGGGGAGGAGTTCATGGACCAAGAATTGGTTGCTTCAGCGTGACCAGTTCTGTCATATGCCTTTGCTCCGTGAGATCCGTGAGAATAATCCTGAAGATTTCAGGAACTTTCTCAGGATGACGGATCCCGTGTTTCACCGTCTGTTGGCTTCGCTGACCCCCTATATTAGCAGGCAGGATACCTGCATGAGGCAAGCCATCACTGCGGAGCAGAGGTTGGTCACTACCTTGCGGTATTTGGCCACAGGGAGAAGCCTGCAGGACCTCAAGTTCTCGACAGGCATCTCCCCCCAGGCTCTGGGGATCATTATCCCAGAGACCTGTTCTGCCATCATTCAGGTCCTACAGAAGGAGTATATGAAGGTAAGATTTTTATCCTTTAATATCACATTTTATTGTATTGAATGTTTGCTAATATATTGTATTTCTTTCCTCATTCCCTAATTACCATGATTGTAGTATGCTGTGAATGTCCCCTTTGTCCTCATGCATGCTGGATTTTTATGTAATTATTATTTTATGCCCTTCATACATATTTGCCCTTCAATAACCTCCCCAGCATGGTGTCTCCTGCCCTATATTCACCTCATGTAGTCACTTAACAATGTATTTTATCAGCTCCATAGTAGTGCTTTACCCCAAACACCCCCTAAAATGTTTGGAAATGTTATTTTGGATTTAAATTCAGGAAGAGGGCCAGAGGCTTTTTTTTGTGGTGTCCCCAAATTTTTTGTAACCCTCCCTCCCCCAACTGCTAAGTCAGCTGATCCCAATTCTCTATCCTCAATCATCTATCTGCTGTCTTTGCCAAACCCATACACACTATACCCATCTCTTTAGTGCTTAGATTTATGGATGAATTCCCCAAAGCATGTAGTGCAAGGGCCTGCCTGTATACTTTCCAATGGTACTGTTTAAAGTTCTTGTATCCTATTATGATCTTGATAGGTAATAGCACAATGTCCAAATGTGCTCAAATGTGTACAGTGTGTATTTATATCTTTGTATTATGACACTTCTTACCTGTCCAGTGGGCTGCCAATAGTGTAACTAAGGAGGGGCTGTTCCAAGTAATACCCTGTATTTAGGCATTCATCTCTCAATGAAGTGAAGAGGGTTACCTGTCCAAGAGTCCCCCCCCATAATGTTAGAAATGGCCCATGAGAGGGGGGGAGGGGGAATATGATAGGTGTACCTTATACTTTGTTGTTGTTAAATTCCCCTTAATAAATGCTATCTGGAGGTTGACCCATAATGTTTGTGTCTAATCTGCTTGCCAGGTTTCTGTGAAAAAATAGTAATGTTTATTGTTTTTTCCTCAACAGTTTCCTTCAACGCCACAGGAATGGCAGACTGTGGCCTCCCACTTTGCCCAGCGGTGGGACTTTCCTAACTGCGGAGATGGGAAACACGTCCACATCGTCCCACCACCCAACTCGGGGTCGTACTATTATAATTACAAGGGGTTTAATAGTATAGTGATGTTGGCGGTGGTGTCGGCTAATTACGACTTCTTGTATGTGGACGTGGGGAAGAATGGCCGGATGTCCGATGGTGGAGTGATCGCCCAGACGGAGTTCTACAGGCGTCTCCAGAATGGCAGCTTGGACTTGCCACCTTCAGAGGACAATGTTGAAGGTCTCCCATTTGTGTTCGTTGCTGATGAAGCATTTGCGCTGGGGGACCACCTGATGCGGCCATTCCCGATGAGGACCCTCACCCCGGAACAGAGGGTTTTTAATTACCGGCTGGCCAGAGCCCGAAGAGTGGTGGAGAACACATTTGGAATCCTGGCCAGCCGGTTCCGACTATTTCTGACACCCATCCATATGGCGGAGTATAAACTGAACCATATTATACTGGCGTGCTGTGTTCTCCATAATTTTTTAAGAAAACATTCAGCCAACTATGCTGGCTCAGTTGGGCCTGAGGCCGGAATACCAAATACATCAACAATGACGGCACTTGAAAGCGGCCTTCCTGGCTTGCCCTCCCTGAGTGCCCGTGATGTCCGGTTACGCTACCTGGAGTTCTTTGCGGGTAGGGGGGCTATCAATATGCCAGACAATCTGTGACACCTTTTTCAAATAAAAAACAACCAAAAGCAATTCTTGGTGGACATTTACTGCTTGTGTTTGTTTGAGCTGACCCTGACAGAAATGTGTTGAGTGCAGAAAATGTCATGATTGGGTAACCTTATAAAGAATAGTGTTGGCTGGTACTTCCTAAATGCAAAAACACATTTCACTACAAGTGCACTTGCAACTGCACTGAACCTGCACTTGTAGTGCAAAGTGTATTTGCCCTTAGGAAATAACCCCCCTTTTTGCATAAAACAGCAATTACATCACCCCAAAAGTGTTGTAGTGTTGAGACAATAATCCACACATTCTTGAGTAAGGCACTTTTTTATACCTGCACAATCACATGCGCATTTACCAAAAGTTTTTAAAACAAACCAACATGTTTGTTGTATAAAATGTTTGCAGTAGCATTATGAAAAATCAAAATATCCATTTCAGATAAAACAGGCCTGTGTAAAACCAACAAGAAAGCCAAAAAACTAGAACTTACAAAGTTCACATAAGGTAAAACCTGAAGGCTATATCAGACATCAGTATTTAGGAACTGGGTTTGATATAGCGTTCAGATGGGGGGAACTCACCCCTGGAAAAGCCAAATTTGGAAGATGCACACCAATTTACGAATGTCAACATGTGCTATCTGCCATCAGGGGGGATCAAGGGACGTGTTTTGGGGGAGCAAGCCCTTCCTCAACGCTACTTTATAATTGAGGAAGGGGTTGCACCCCCAAAACGCGTCCATTGATCTCCCGTGATGGCAGATAGCACATGTTGGCACACTGTGTGCATCCTCCAAATTTGGCTTTTCGAAACATTGTAAAAATTTAATTAACATAAAACAGGTGATTTTGTGGGGTTTAAATTCGCCCCAAAACATCAATGATGTTATTATTTTTTTTAAAAACATCAGTGATTTGTTGCTGGATGTTTTGCAATTGGAGATTACATCCCACGATCTCCCCTATCAGTATCTGGGCACTTTCTGATGTAAAGCGTTCTGGATCCACAACATCACGATCACCTAAAAAGAGATAAAGAACAAAAAAAAAGGTCTCAAAAATCTGCCACCAGCCATCTCTTTTACCTGAGTCTGTGGTCGCAGACACTCAGTGTTGTGGTGCCAATCTCCACCAGGTCTTCTTCTTCCTCCTGCTCTTCTTCTTGTGTTTGGGGTATTTCCCCTTCTTCCAGAGGGGGGGGGGCTCTGGTCTCCTGGGATGTGGAGTGACCTCCGAGTCTTTTCTCCCCTATGTAAAACAAAAATGGTATACTTAGCACACAGATATTTGATGGCAGAACTAAAAATAGTAAACATTGCTTGGAAGTGGGGTACAATTGTCTATTTTAGCCGAGTTCAAAGATGTCTTTTTTTATGGGCCTTTGTCAAGCTGCAATACTTTACCTGTTTGGTACAAGCTTCACACATGTAACCCCCCTATAGTATACACTGGAGCACCTGTGTGCCCCCCCTAATAAAAATGGTGTTCTGGGGTCCCACACTAGTGCTCCAGTGTCCAGATGTGAAAACAGCTGCTCAGTGTCCTCTCCTTACACACAATCTAGTTTGCATTTCATTCTAGTAACAAACCCATCTACACAAACAAATATTTGGCATCCAAGTAGGCCCAAAAAAAATGTGTGAAAATGCATATGGCCTAAACAATGGTGTTCTAGAGGCCGAAAGAAAAAATGTTTGATACAAACGAATAATGGGCCCATGAACATTAAAGTTGCCCTTTTAAACGTTACAATTACTAAAAGCATATGGAGCAGAACGAACAGAATAAAGACAGAAAGAATATGAACACAGCACAACTACTTACTTTTTTGCAGCACTCTCCGGATCTTTCAGTACTGCTCTGGCTCTCTCAACTTCAGGTCCGACCACCGCTTCCTGAGCTGATCTTTAGATCTTCGTACCCCGAAATTACTCTCCAGACTCCTGACCACTTTACCAATGATCTTGGTCTTTCTGATGTTGGGGTGGGGGTAAGGCCCATATTTTCCGTCATAGTCGGACTTCTTCATGATGTCGACCATCTCCAACATCTCCCCAAACGACATATTTGTGGCCTTAAAACGTCTCCTTCTGGATCGGGACGTGCCTGGATCCGGGCTTTCCTCCTCCTCCTCGTTGTTCGAATTATCACGCACCTGGTGTAACTCCGCCATCATACTCTTCCCCCACTGCGCCGAAGGCGGGGAATAGAATAGAAAGAACGCCAGGGGCGGGCGGAGTTACACACATGCGCAGTGTGTATAAAGCGTAACACGCGTGCGTATTACGTACGATCTGTGAGCGGAGGAAGGAGCATTGGACGCGCCGATCGTAAGAACGAAGGTAAGAGACAAACTTGGGCCTATACTGCTTCTAGATTGAGGCCTATATTGTAACAAGATTAGGAGAGTTTGGTCTGACATTAGGCTTTGTCTTGTGTTGTGTCTTGCAGTGAACATGGATATCTTAATGAGAGATACTGACTTCATGTCACTATTCATTGATATGCTAAGGGAGCTGCCCTGTCTGTGGGAGATTACCCTCCCCCATTTCAAAAACCAAGCAAAGAGGAAGGCAGCACTGGAGCAATTGTGTAAAATTGTGAAGCAGGTGATCTCCACAGCCGACATCACTTATTTAAAGATCTTAATTGGTGGCCTGAGGAGCACATATCTGAGGGAGCGCAATAAAGTCCTGGATTCACAGAGATCCGGAGCAGCAGGTGACATCTATGTCCCCAGGATGTTGTACTACGACAGGCTGCACTTTCTGGCAGGCCAGACTGAACCCAGGCCATCCCTCTCAAGTCTTCCTTCCACGCTTCCTTCCCCCCCCGGCTGAGGCTTCTGATGCCCAACCTGGGCCTTCCAGGCCATATGTGGAGGAGCCCAGATTGAGCCAGGTATAGCATTCCTCTAAATATTTCTGCTTGTCCAATCAATGATGTTAACTAGATGTTAGTTGGGAGTACTAATTTATGATTGTGATTGATGATGCAAAACATTACAACCATGTCCCTTTTTCATACACAGGGAAGTCTCAGCCAGGAGGTGGCTGATCTGCAGGTCCCTCCACCCACCCTGAAAACAGAAAGTGGCAGCAGGAGGAGTAGCCTAGAGGAGGCTGCTATCAGATTTTTTTGGAGGGCCACAGAGGTCCTGGGAGCACCACACACCAGGCAGGAGAACCTTGCGGCATTCATTGCCTATAAAATGCAGAGGATGGAGGAGGGCCAACAAGCCATGTGTCAGGCCCTCATATCAGAGGCTCTGGAGAAAGGTGTGAGGGGCCAACTTACACCTCACACACAGCTTTGGGATGGTCCTCCTCCTCCTCCTCCCTCTCCTCCAAGTCCTCCCAGTCCTCCTCCAGGTCCTCCCAGTCCTCCTCCTCCTCCAGGTCCTACTCCTCCTCCTGCCACATCTCCAACTGCACAGCCACAGCCCGGAAGGAAGTGTGAAAGGAAGACCAGAGAGTTATTGCCCTGGATCCAGTCTGGTCGGCTAAAAGATGCAGCCTCTTGTGGTACCACAGCCTGGGGACACTGATGTCATCTGCTGCTATCCAAGTCTCTGTGAATCCCGGACCAGACTGCCCTCCCTTACATATGGACTCCTCAGGCCACCAATTTTGAGGTTTAAGAATTGATGTCTGCCGTGGGGGTCCCAGGCTTCACTAATTTCTCCTGTTGATCCAGTGTTGCCTTCCTCTTTGTTTGGTTCTGAGCCCTTAATAAAGGATTTTTGTTTTGAATTATACTCTCCTATGTGTTTTACTTCAAAAATGACAGTTTGTTTGTGAGGATTCAGGTACATTTCTAATATACAATGTGAAATGAACAAGGGACACCAACAACAAAAAATCTCCTGGAGATTAAATAATAAAAGATATCAATGGTGTTGGGGTAACTTGCCACACAAAACACACACAAAAATATTCTGGAGTAAAAATAAAAATAACATTGAACAAAGATCAGCCTTGGAAAAAATCCAAACATTAAAGAAAAAAAAAGGCTTAAAAAGAAAAAAAAAAAACATAAAAAATATAAAACTGTCAGATGTGACAACTAATAACAATATATTGAGGGAATCCCACTAAAAAAACACAAATAAAACTTTGTGAGAAGTGTGTGTGAATATGAGCAGCAAAACGACTTAATTCTTGTCACATTATAAAGAAGAAGAGAGTGCGCTGTATTAAACCATTTTTAACATTGCAGCGTGACGAAAGTGCTGTATCCATTGCGAACGCTAAGTTTACCAGAACGAGCTGTTCCGTCTCGGAATTTCTTCTGAGCATGCGTGGCACTTTGTGCGTTGGAACAGGCCACACACGGTCGGAATTGACGCGATCGGATTTTGTTGTCGGAAAATTTTATCTCCTGCTGTCCAACTTTGTGTGTCGGAAAATCCGATGGAAAATGTCCGATGGAGCCCACACACGGTCGGAATTTCCGACAACACGCTCCTATCGGACATTTTCCATCGGAAAATCCGACCATGTGTACGGGGCATAAGGAGAAGTCCTCTTTGTTTTTTGGTGTGGGTCTTTTAGGTACACTTGCCAACGTACTGCATGGCAGGTCAACATATGTCTGGTCAAGCATGTGGTGCCCAAGCAGGAGATGTTTTGGCCACGTGAGATACGCTTGAGACATATGTTGCAAATAGCAGTATTGCCATCTGATGCACCAATCTCAAAAAAGGCCCACACCAGAGAACTTTTAGAATAACACGCAGAGACAGCAGCACCCTGCACATGCGGAGCTCTGAGGTGTGATCCAGTCATCGTGCTGCCCTTAGGCTGGCCCCTGGAGGGCATCCTGCTTCGTCTGTGATGTGCCTCCTTCTCCTTCTCCTCCTCCTCCCCCTCCTCCTCTATCTCCATCAGGCACCCACGTTGAGTCAGTGACCTCATCATCCCCTCCCTCCTCATCACTGGAGCAAACCTGGCAGTATGCTGCAGCAGGGGGAGCATGACTGCCAGATTGCTGTCCTTCTTGGGCACCCCATCTGTCCGTGCTGATGTTACTGCCTTCATCTAGCTCAGTATCATCATCAGAGCCTTCTAAACGCTGGGCATTCTCCTGGAGCATGTACCCAACACTGTGGTCAAACAGTTCGAGGGACCCCTCAGGAGGACATGGTGGGGCTAGGGAAGGAGTCACTGATGCCATTGAGCTGAGGGAGGAGGCCGCGTTGGCAGCTGCTTTGCCAAAGTACCCTGAGCATGGGTGAGAGAGGATGAGGAGGATGATGACGGCTTGGTCATCCACTCGACCAAGTCTTCCTGTCACGTACCTGGTAGGTGGAGCCCGGAATGCAGAGAACGGCCTCTCGTATGCCTCCGACTTAAGAACCCCTGAAGGTGTGAACAGGGACTCAAAAGTACAGAGGGGCACAAGTGCCTGACTGGAACACTGAAGTAGAAGGCAGGATCCTGTAGTCAGCAGGGAGGTGCACCGTAGTTCTGTAGCAGGTTGCAGACAGCAGGGAGGTGCACTGTAGTACTGTAGCAGGGTGCAGGTAACAGGGAGGTGCACTGTAGTCCCGTAGCCGGATGAAGACAGCAGGGAGGTGCACTGTAGTCCTGTAGCAGGATGCAGACAGCAGGGAGGTGCACTGTAGTACTGTAGCAGGATGTGGATAGCAGGGAGGTGCACTGTAGTCCTAAAGCAGGTTGCAGATAGCAGGGAGGTGCACTGTAGTCCTGTAGCAGGTTGCGGATAGCAGGGAGGTGCACTGTAGTCCTGTAGCAGGTTGCAGACTGCAGGGAGGTGCACTGTAGTACTGTAGCAGGATGCGGATAGCAGGGAGGTGCACTGTAGTCCTGTAGCAGGTTGCAGACAGCAGGGAGGTGCACTGTAGTACTGTAGCAGGATGCAGATAGCAGGGAGGAGCACTGTAGTCCTGTAGCAGGTTGCAGACAGCAGGGAGGTGCAGACAAGCCAGGTCAAGGTACTGGCGGGCAGATCAGGTACAGAAAGGCAAACCAAGAGTATAGTCAGAGTCCAAGCCAAGATCGGGGCGGGCAGCAAGCAGGTAAGTCAGGAACAAGCCAAGTAAGTACAGGATACAGGAAAACTGATAACAAGGTAGCAGGGGTCTCAGGAAACGCTATAGAACGGACAGCAAGGCAGCATTGAAACAGTCTTCTTTAAATAGCCTATCTTTGGCACCAAGTGGCACTATTGCGCATGCGCGTACGCCCGTTAGCGCTATTGGCGCTATTGCGCGTGCGCGGGCGCCAGATGGAGCTTCTATGCACATGCATTCGTTTAACCCTCAATCTGCTGGGATAACTGCAAGAGGGCTTTTGCTGACATTGCCCCCCTCCAATGGGCAGCCTCCGGATGCCCAACTGAGCCATTTTACTCGGATGAGTTCTCTTAAAGGCTAGGATTAACCTTTTGGCGTGGATGTTAGTCTCTGGTTCCCAGGAGTTCTCCTCAGGACCGTAACCCTTCCATTTCACCAGGTACTGAACCTGATTACGTCTCCTTCGGCAATCTATGATGGACTCAACCTCAAATTCTTCTTCGCCGTTAATAAGTACAGGCTCAGGAGGACCGGTGTTCCAGTTAAGGAAGGGATCCGGGACTGCTGGTTTAAGTAGAGCTACGTGAAAGACTGGATGTATACGGAAGGACTCCGGTAACTTCAATTCATATGCCACACTTAATTTTCCTCAACACTGGGAAGGGACCCACAAACTTAGGGCCCAATTTCTTAGATGGGCATGCCAGTTTCAGGTTTAGAGTGGACAACCAAACTTGATCTCCAGGTTTTAGGTCAAGCTCCTCTCTTCTCTTCCTGTCAAACGTTTCCTTGTTATGGTCTTGGGTCTTTGCCATTGCCTCTTGAAGTAGCTTGTTGTTTGTGCTGAAGAAGTTCAAGGTTTCTTGAGCCGCCGGTACAGTACACTCTGGCATGTTATTGGACAGAAACAAGAGGTGGAACCCATAGTTCGCAAAAAATGGAGATTGGTTGGTTGCAGAATGCACAGAATTATTATAGGCGAACTCAGCAAGAGGTAGCAGAGGCACCCAGTCATCCTGAGAAAAACAAGAATAGCATCGCAAATACTGCTCAAGGGTCTGGTTAGTTCGTTCGGTTTGTCCATTCATCTGGGGGTGGTAGGCAGACGAGAAGGAGAGGTCAATCTTCAGTGCTTCACACAGGGCTTTCTAGAATTTGGATGTAAATTGTACCCCCCGATCAGATACAATATTAGCAGGTATATCATGGAGCCTTACAATGTCTTTAATAAAAATCTTCGCAGTTTCGGAGGCAGATGGGGTACCCTTCATAGGCAGGAAGTGAGCCATTTTAGAGAGTCTGTCAACCACTACGAAGATGGTGGTAAAATCTTCTGAAGGTGGTAATTCCACAATGAAATCCATGGAGATCATCCTCCATGGTCTTTCTGGTATGGGTAGAGGCCTCAACAGTCCCCAAGCCTTGGTCTTGCTGCCCTTGTTCTGGATGCAAGTAGTACATGCTTCGATATAACGTTTGCAATCCTTTTGTAGCTGAGACCACCAAAACATGCGCTGCAGGAGTTCGGACATCTTATGTACCCTGAAGTGGCCAGCTAGTTCATGGTCATGGCAAGACTTGACTATGGCAACCCCGTGTCTGTTGTGGCACAAAAATTCTGTCCTTGTACCAAAGTAGATCATCTTTCCACTGTAAAGTGACATCTGTTGGATGGGGAGCCAATGAGGAGGCTTGTTTAACTTGAGAGAGCAGATCTCCCTGAAGCATGAGAAAATTTCCAGGAGCAAGGATGGTATCAGGGGGTGAAGGAACTTCAGGTTCGCTGAACATCCGGGAAAGCGCGTCTGGTTTAGTGTTTTTAGATCCCGGCCTGTAAGTAATGTGAAAGGCAAATCTGGTGAAGAAGATTGCCCATCTGGCCTGTCGTGGTTTTAATCTCTTGGCAACTTTCAAGTACTCTAAGTTCTTGTGATCAGTGTACACCAGAATAGGATGGGCCGCTCCTTCCAAGAGGTAACGCCATTCTTCTAGCGCAGCCTTGATTGCAAGTAGCTCTCTGTCCCCGACATCGTAATTTCTTTCAGCTTCGGTTAACCTGCAAGAGAAGAATGCCACTGGGTGTAACAGAGCCTTGGATCCTTGTCTCTGTGAAAGAACTGCCCCTACTGCTACCTCTGAAGCATCTACTTCAAGTATGTAAGGTAAGGCTGGGTCAGGATGCATTAAGACGGAGGCTGAAACAAACTGTTCTTTTAAGGAAGTAAAGGCTGCTTGAGCTTCAGAAGACCATTGGAAATGGGTGCCTTGCCGAGTAAGACTTGTGATGGGGGAAATAATAGAAGAGAATCCCTTGATGAATTTGCGATAAAAATTCGCAAACCCCACAAATCGCTGAACTCCCTTCTTATCAGTCGGAGCTGGCCAATCCAGTAGGGAGGTGCACTGTAGTACTGTAGCAGGGTGCAGGTAACAGGGAGGTGCACTGTAGTCCCGTAGCCGGGTGAAGACAGCAGGGAGGTGCACTGTAGTCCTGTAGCAGGATGCAGACAGCAGGGAGGTGCACTGTAGTACTGTAGCAGGATGCAGATAGCAGGGAGGTGCACTGTAGTCCTGTAGCAGGTTGCAGATAGCAGGGAGGTGCACTGTAGTCCTGTAGCAGGTTGCGGATAGCAGGGAGGTGCACTGTAGTCCTGTAGCAGGTTGCAGACAGCAGGGAGGTGCACTGTAGTACTGTAGCAGGATGTGGATAGCAGGGAGGTGCACTGTAGTCCTGTAGCAGGTTGCAGACAGCAGGGAGGTGCACTCAAGCCGGGTCAAGGTACTGGCGGGCAGATCAGGTACAGAAGGGCAAACCAAGAGAATAGTCAGAGTCCAAGCCAAGATCGGGGTGGGCAGCAAGCAGGTAAGTCAGGAACAAGCCAAGTAAGTACTGGATACAGGAAAACTGGTAACAAGGTAGCAGGGGTCTCAGGAAACGCTGTAGACCGGACAGCAAGGCAGCATTGAAAAAGTCTTCTTTAAATAGCCAATCTGTGGTGTCAAGTGGCGCTATTGCGCATGCGCCCGTTAGCGCTATTGGCACTATTGCGCATGCGCGTACGTTTGTTAGCATCATTAGCGCTATTGGCGCTATTGCGCGTGCGCGAGCACCGGATGGCGCTTCTATGCACAGGCATTCATTTAACCCTCAATCTGCTGGGTTAACTGCAAGAGGGCTTTTCCTGACACTTCCGCATGTTGCGGCTCAACGCGGCCAGCTGCCGAAAAAAAGGCCAAGCGTGTCCCACGGCCACGTGCTGATGAGGATGCACCGTGTCCACGACCAGCACTGTTGTCTCTAGACACAGAGCCTGCTTGCCCTCTTTTATTGGCTTGTGACTGTCTGCCTCTCCTTGTTGGCCTTCCCCAGACATACTAATGGCCTGTAGCTGCACTAAGCTGAGATATATATTCTTCTTCAGGTAGCTTTAGCTGAACACTGTGCAGAGGTCGCACTACACTAACTTGTAGCTTTAGCTGAACACTGTGCAGAGGACGCACTACACTAACATTTAAATAATGTAGCTGCCTGCGGTAGTGATAGGATCAGGAAAACAATACTAACCTTCTACAGGTAGCTTTAGCTGAACACTGTCCAGAGGTCGCAATACACTAACGTGTAAAAAATGTAGCTGCCTGCAGTAGTGATAGGATCAGGAAAACACCACCAACCTTCTACAGGTGGCTTTAGCTGAACACTGTGCAGCGGTCGCACTACATTAACATGTTAATAATGTAGCTGCCTGAGGTAGTGATAGGATCAGGAAAACACCACCGACCTGCTACAGGTAGCTTTAGCTGAACACTGTGCAGAGGTCGCACTACACTAACTTGTAGCTTTAGCTGAACACTGTGCAGAGGTCGCAATACAATAACTTGTAGCATTAGCTTTACACTGTGCAGAGGTCGCACTACACTAACTTGTAGCTTTATCTGAACACTGTGAAGAGGTCACACTACACTAACGTTTAAATAATGTAGATGCCTGCGGTAGTGCTAAGATCAGGAAGACACCACCAACCTTCTACAGGTAGCTTTAGCGAAGACTGTGCAGAAGTCGCACTACACTAACATGTAAATAATGTAGCTGCCTGCGGTAGTGATAGGATCAGGAAAACACCACCAACCTTCTACAGGTAGCTTTAGCTGAACACTGTGCAGAGGTCACACTACACTAACTTGTAGCTTTAGCTGAACACTGTGCAGAGGTCGCGCTACACTAACTTGTAGCTTTAGCTGAACACTGTGAAGAGGACGCACTACACTAGCGTTTAAATAATGTAGCTGCCTGCGGTAGTGATAGGATCAGGAAAACACCACCAACCTTCTACAGGTAGCTTTAGTGAACACTGTGCAGAGGTCACACTACACTGACATGTAAATAATGTAGCTGCCTGCGGTAGTGATAGGATCAGGAAAACACCACCAACCGTCTACAGGTAGCTTTAGTTGAACACCGTAAAGAGGTCGCAATACACTAACGTGTAAATAATGTAGCTGCCTGCGGTAGTAATTGGATCAGGAAAACATCACCAATCTTCTACAGGTAGCTTTAGCTGAACACTGTGCAGAGGTTGCACTACCCTAACGTGTTAATAAAGTAGCTGCCTGCGGTAGTGAATGGATCAGCAAAACACCACCAACCTTCTACAGGTAGCTTTAGCTGAACACTGTGCAGAGGTCACACTACACTAACTTGTAGCTTTAGCTGAACACTGTGCAGAGGACGCACTACACTAACGTTTAAATAATGTAGCTGCCTACAGTAGTAATAGTATCAGGAAAACACCACCGGCCTTCTACATGTAGCTTTAGCTGAACACTGTGCAGAGGTCGCACTACACTAACTTGTAGCTTTAGCTGAACACTGTGCAGAGGTCACACTACACTAACTTGTAGCTTTAGCTGAACACTGTGCACAGGACGCACTACACTAATGTTTAAGTAATGTAGCTGCCTACAGTAGTGATAGTATCAGGAAAACACCACCAACCTTCTACAGGTAGCTTTAGTTGAACACTGTGCAGAGGTCGCACTACACTAACTTGTAGCATTAGCTAAACACTGTACAGAGGTCGCGCTACACTAACTTGTAGCTTTAGCTGAACACTGTGAAGAGGACGCACTACACTAACGTTTAAATAATGTAGCTGCCTGCGGTAGTGATAGGATCAGGAAAACACCACCCACCTTCTACAGGTAGCCTTAGCTGAACACTGTGCAGAGGTCGCACTACACTAACGTTTAAATAATGTAGCTGCCTACAGTAGTGATAGTATCAGGAAAACACCACCAACCTTCTACAGGTAGCTTTAGCTGAACACTGTGCAGAGGTTGCACTACCCTAACGTGTTAATAAAGTAGCTGCCTGCGGTAGTGAATGGATCAGCAAAACACCACCAACCTTCTACAGGTAGCTTTAG
Source organism: Lithobates clamitans (assembly GCA_037952925.1). Classification (NCBI taxonomy): domain Eukaryota; kingdom Metazoa; phylum Chordata; class Amphibia; order Anura; family Ranidae; genus Lithobates; species Lithobates clamitans. The sequence continues at coordinate 2,392,248 of JBBGZY010000909.1, forward strand.
CTGAACACTGTGCAGAGGTCACACTACACTAACTTGTAGCTTTAGCTGAACACTGTGCACAGGACGCACTACACTAACGTTTAAGTAATGTAGCTGCCTGCGGTAGTTATAGGATCAGGAAAAAACCACCAACCTTCTACAGGTAGCTTTAGTGAACACTGTGCAGAGGTCGCACTACACTGACATGTAAAAATTGTAGCTGCCTGCGGTAGTGATAGGATCAGGAAAAGACCACCAACCGTCTACAGGTAGCTTTAGTTGAACACTGTAAAGAGGTCGCAATACACTAACGTGTAAATAATGTAGCTGCCTGCGGTAGTGATTGGATCAGGAAAACACCACCAACCTTTTACAGGTAGCATTAGCTGAACACTGTGCAGAGGTCACACTACACTAACGTGTAAATAATGAAGCTGCCTGCAGTAGTGATAGGATCAGGAAAACACCACCAACCTTCTACAGGTAGCTTTAGTTGAACACTGTAAAGAGGTCGCAATACACTAACATGTAAATAAAGTAGCTGCCTGCGGTAGTGATTGGATCAGGAAAACACATCCAACCTTCTACATATAGCTTCAGCTGAACACTGTGCAGAGGTCGCACTACACTAACTTGTAGCTTTAGCTGAACACTGTGCAGAGGTCGCACTACACTAACTTGTAGCTTTAGCTGAACACTGTGCAGAGGACGCACTACACTAACGTTTGAATAATGTAGCTGCCTACAGTAGTGATAGTTTTAGGAAAACACCACCAACCTTCTACAGGTAGCCTTAGCTGAACACTGTGCAGAGGTCGCACTACACTAACGTTTAAATAATGTAACTGCCTGCGGTAGTGATAGGATGAGGAGAACACCAACAAAATTCTACAGGTAGCTTTAGTTGAACACTGTACAGAGGTCGCAATACACTAACGTGTAAATAATGTAGCTGCCTGCAGTAGTGATTGGATCAGGAAAACACCACCAACCTTCTACAGGTAGCTTTAGCTGAACACTGTGCAGAGGTCGCACTACACTAACTTGTAGCTTTAGCTGAACACTGTGCAGAGGTCGCACTACACAAACTTGTAGCTTTAGCTGAACACTGTGCAGAGGTCACACTACACTAACTTGTAGCTTTAGCTGAACACTGTGCACAGGACGCACTACACTAATGTTTAAGTAATGTAGCTGCCTACAGTAGTGATAATATCAGGAAAACACCACCAACCTTCTACAGGTAGCTTTAGTTGAACACTGTGCAGAGGTCGCACTACACTAACTTGTAGCATTAGCTAAACACTGTGCAGAGGTTGCGCTACACTAACTTGTAGCTTTAGCTGAACACTATGAAGAGGACGCACTACACTAACATTTAAATAATGTAGCTGCCTGCGGTAGTGATAGGATCAGGAAAACACCACCAACCTTTTACAGGTAGCTTTAGTGAACACTGTGCAGAGGTCGCACTACACTGACATGTAAATAATGTAGCTGCCTGCGGTAGTGTAAGGATCAGGAAAACAACACCAACCTTCTACAGGTAGCTTTAGCTGAACACTGTGAAGAGGTCACACTACACTAACGTGTAAATAATGTAGCTGCCTGCAGTAGTGGTAGGATCAGGAAAACACCACCAACTGTCTACAGGTAGCTTTAGTTGAACACTGTAAAGAGGTCGCAATACACTAACGTGTAAATAATGTAGCTGCCTGCGGTAGTGATTGGATCAGGAAAACACCACCAACCTTTTACAGGTAGCATTAGCTGAACACTGTGCAGAGGTCACACTACACTAACGTGTAAATAATGAAGCTGCCTGCAGTAGTGATAGGATCAGGAAAACACCACCAACCTTCTACAGGTAGCTTTAGTTGAACACTGTAAAGAGGTCGCAATACACTAACATGTAAATAAAGTAGCTGCCTGCGGTAGTGATTGGATCAGGAAAACACATCCAACCTTCTACATATAGCTTCAGCTGAACACTGTGCAGAGGTCGCACTACACTAACTTGTAGCTTTAGCTGAACACTGTGCAGAGGTCGCACTACACTAACTTGTAGCTTTAGCTGAACACTGTGCAGAGGACGCACTACACTAACGTTTGAATAATGTAGCTGCCTACAGTAGTGATAGTTTTAGGAAAACACCACCAACCTTCTACAGGTAGCCTTAGCTGAACACTGTGCAGAGGTCGCACTACACTAACGTTTAAATAATGTAGCTGCCTACAGTAGTGATAGTATCAGGAAAACACCACCAACCTTCTACAGGTATCTTTAGCTGAACACTGTGCAGAGGTCGCACTACACTAACGTGTAAATAATGTTAACACTGTGCAGAGGTCGCAATACACTAACGTGTAAATAATGTAGCTGCCTGCAGTAGTGATAGGATCAGAAAAACAATACTAACCTTCTACAGGTAGCTTTAGCTGAACACTGTGCAGAGGTCGCACTACACTAACGTGTAAATAATGTAGCTGCCTGCAGTAGTGATAGGATCAGGAAAACAACACCAACCTTCTACAGGTAGCTTTAGCTGAACACTGTGCAGAGGTCACACTACACTAATGTGTAAATAATGTAGCTGCCTGCAGTAGTGATGGGATCAGGAAAACAACACCAACCTTCTACAGGTAGCTTTAGCTGAACACTGTGCAAAGGTCGCACTACACTAACGTGTAAATAATGTAACTGCCTGCGGTAGTGATAGGATGAGGAGAACACCAACAAAATTCTACAGGTAGCTTTAGTTGAACACTGTACAGAGGTCGCAATACACTAACGTGTAAATAATGTAGCTGCCTGCAGTAGTGATTGGATCAGGAAAACACCACCAACTTCTACAGGTAGCTTTAGCTGAACACTGTGCAGAGGTCGCACTACACTAACTTGTAGCTTTAGCTGAACACTGTGCACAGGACGCACTACACTAACGTTTAAGTAATGTAGCTGCCTACAGTAGTGATAGTATCAGGAAAACACCACCAACCTTCTACAGGTAGCTTTAGTTGAACACTGTGCAGAGGTCGCACTACACTAACTTGTAGCATTAGCTAAACACTGTGCAGAGGTTGCGGTACACTAACTTGTAGCTTTAGCTGAACACTATGAAGAGGACACACTACACTAACATTTAAATAATGTAGCTGCCTGCGGTAGTGATAGGATCAGGAAAACACCACCAACCTTTTACAGGTAGCTTTAGTGAACACTGTGCAGAGGTCGCACTACACTGACATGTAAATAATGTAGCTGCCTGCGGTAGTGTAAGGATCAGGAAAACAACACCAACCTTCTACAGGTAGCTTTAGCTGAACACTGTGAAGAGGTCACACTACACTAACGTGTAAATAATGTAGCTGCCTGCGGTAGTGATAGGATCAGGAAAACACCACCAACCGTCTACAGGTAGCTTTAGTTGAACACTGTAAAGAGGTCGCAATACACTAACGTGTAAATAATGTAGCTGCCTGCGGTAGTGATTGGATCAGGAAAACACCACCAACCTTTTACAGGTAGCATTAGCTGAACACTGTGCAGAGGTCACACTACACTAACGTGTAAATAATGAAGCTGCCTGCAGTAGTGATAGGATCAGGAAAACACCACCAACCTTCTACAGGTAACTTTAGTTGAACACTGTAAAGAGGTCGCAATACACTAACATGTAAATAAAGTGGCTGCCTGCAGTAGTGATTGGATCAGGAAAACACATCCAACCTTCTACATTTAGCTTCAGCTGAACACTATGCAGAGGTGGCACTACACTAACTTTTAGCTTTAGCTGAACACTGTGCAGAGGTCGCACTACACTAACTTGTAGCTTTAGCTGAACACTGTGCAGAGGACGCACTACACTAACATTTAAATAATGTAGCTGCCTACAGTAGTGATAGTTTTAGGAAAACACCACCAACCTTCTACAGGTAGCCTTAGCTGAACACTGTGCAGAGGTCGCACTACACTAACGTTTAAATAATGTAGCTGCCTACAGTAGTGATAGTATCAAGAAAAAACCACCAACCTTCTATAGGTAGCTTTAGCTGAACACTGTGCAGAGGTCGCACTACACTAACGTGTAAATAATGTTAACACTGTGCAGAGGTCGCAATACACTAACGTGTAAATAATGTAGCTGCCTACAGTAGTGATAGGATCGGGAAAACAACACTAACCTTCTACAGGTAGCTTTAGCTGAACACTGTGCAGAGGTCGCACTACACTAACGTGTAAATAATGTAGCTGCCTGCAGTAGTGATAGGATCAGGAAAACAACCCCAACCTTCTACAGGTAGCTTTAGCTGAACATTGTGCAGAGGTCGCACTACACTAATGTGTAAATAATGTAGCTGCCTGCAGTAGTGATGGGATCAGGAAAACAACACCAACCTTCTACAGGTAGCTTTAGCTGAACACTGTGCAGAGGTCGCACTACACTAACGTGTAAATAATGTAACTGCCTGCGGTAGTGATAGGATGAGGAGAACACCAACAAAATTCTACAGGTAGCTTTAGTTGAACACTGTACAGAGGTCGCAATACACTAACGTGTAAATAATGTAGCTGCCTGCGGTAGTGATTGGATCAGGAAAACACCACCAACCTTCTACAGGTAGCTTTAGCTGAACACTGTGCAGAGGTCGCACTACACTAACTTGTAGCTTTAGCTGAACACTGTGCAGAGGTCGCACTACACAAACTTGTAGCTTTAGCTGAACACTGTGAACAGGACGCACTACACTAACGTTTAAGTAATGTAGCTGCCTACAGTAGTGATAGTATCAGGAAAACACCACCAACCTTCTACAGGTAGCTTTAGTTGAACACTGTGCAGAGGTCGCACTACACTAACTTGTAGCTTTAGCTGAACACTGTGCAGAGGTCGCACTACACTAACTTGTAGCATCAGCTAAACACTGTACAGAGGTCGCGCTACACTAACTTGTAGCTTTAGCTGAACACTGTGAAGAGGACGCACTACACTAACGTTTAAATAATGTAGCTGCCTGCGGTAGTGATAGGATCAGGAAAACACCACCCACCTTCTACAGGTAGCCTTAGCTGAACACTGTGCAGAGGTCGCACTACACTAACGTTTAAATAATGTAGCTGCCTACAGTAGTGATAGTATCAGGAAAACACCACCAACCTTCTACAGGTAGCTTTAGCTGAACACTGTGCAGAGGTTGCACTACCCTAACGTGTTAATAAAGTAGCTGCCTGCGGTAGTGAATGGATCAGCAAAACACCACCAACCTTCTACAGGTAGCTTTAGCTGAACACTGTGCAGAGGTCACACTACACTAACTTGTAGCTTTAGCTGAACACTGTGCAGAGGACGCACTACACTAACGTTTAAATAATGTAGCTGCCTACAGTAGTAATAGTATCAGGAAAACACCACCGGCCTTCTACATGTAGCTTTAGCTGAACACTGTGCAGAGGTCGCACTACACTAACTTGTAGCTTTAGCTGAACACTGTGCAGAGGTCACACTACACTAACTTGTAGCTTTAGCTGAACACTGTGCACAGGACGCACTACACTAATGTTTAAGTAATGTAGCTGCCTACAGTAGTGATAGTATCAGGAAAACACCACCAACCTTCTACAGGTAGCTTTAGTTGAACACTGTGCAGAGGTCGCACTACACTAACTTGTAGCATTAGCTAAACACTGTACAGAGGTCGCGCTACACTAACTTGTAGCTTTAGCTGAACACTGTGAAGAGGACGCACTACACTAACGTTTAAATAATGTAGCTGCCTGCGGTAGTGATAGGATCAGGAAAACACCACCCACCTTCTACAGGTAGCCTTAGCTGAACACTGTGCAGAGGTCGCACTACACTAACGTTTAAATACTGTAGCTGCCTACAGTAGTGATAGTATCAGGAAAACACCACCAACCTTCTACAGGTAGCTTTAGCTGAACACTGTGCAGAGGTTGCACTACCCTAACGTGTTAATAAAGTAGCTGCCTGCGGTAGTGAATGGATCAGCAAAACACCACCAACCTTCTACAGGTAGCTTTAGCTGAACACTGTGCAGAGGTCACACTACACTAACTTGTAGCTTTAGCTGAACACTGTGCAGAGGACGCACTACACTAACGTTTAAATAATGTAGCTGCCTACAGTAGTAATAGTAACAGGAAAACACCACCGGCCTTCTACATGTAGCTTTAGCTGAACACTGTGCAGAGGTCGCACTACACTAACTTGTAGCTTTAGCTGAACACTGTGCAGAGGTCACACTACACTAACTTGTAGCTTTAGCTGAACACTGTGCACAGGACGCACTACACTAATGTTTAAGTAATGTAGCTGCCTACAGTAGTGATAGTATCAGGAAAACACCACCAACCTTCTACAGGTAGCTTTAGTTGAACACTGTGCAGAGGTCGCACTACACTAACTTGTAGCATTAGCTAAACACTGTGCAGAGGTTGCGCTACACTAACTTGTAGCTTTAGCTGAACACTGTGAAGAGGACGCACTACACTAACGTGTAAATAATGTAGCTGCCTACAGTAGTGATAGGATCGGGAAAACAACACTAACCTTCTACAGGTAGCTTTAGCTGAACACTGTGCAGAGGTCGCACTACACTAACGTGTAAATAATGTAGCTGCCTGCAGTAGTGATAGGATCAGGAAAACAACCCCAACCTTCTACAGGTAGCTTTAGCTGAACATTGTGCAGAGGTCGCACTACACTAATGTGTAAATAATGTAGCTGCCTGCAGTAGTGATGGGATCAGGAAAACAACACCAACCTTCTACAGGTAGCTTTAGCTGAACACTGTGCAGAGGTCGCACTACACTAACGTGTAAATAATGTAACTGCCTGCGGTAGTGATAGGATGAGGAGAACACCAACAAAATTCTACAGGTAGCTTTAGTTGAACACTGTACAGAGGTCGCAATACACTAACGTGTAAATAATGTAGCTGCCTGCGGTAGTGATTGGATCAGGAAAACACCACCAACCTTCTACAGGTAGCTTTAGCTGAACACTGTGCAGAGGTCGCACTACACTAACTTGTAGCTTTAGCTGAACACTGTGCAGAGGTCGCACTACACAAACTTGTAGCTTTAGCTGAACACTGTGAACAGGACGCACTACACTAACGTTTAAGTAATGTAGCTGCCTACAGTAGTGATAGTATCAGGAAAACACCACCAACCTTCTACAGGTAGCTTTAGTTGAACACTGTGCAGAGGTCGCACTACACTAACTTGTAGCTTTAGCTGAACACTGTGCAGAGGTCGCACTACACTAACTTGTAGCATCAGCTAAACACTGTACAGAGGTCGCGCTACACTAACTTGTAGCTTTAGCTGAACACTGTGAAGAGGACGCACTACACTAACGTTTAAATAATGTAGCTGCCTGCGGTAGTGATAGGATCAGGAAAACACCACCCACCTTCTACAGGTAGCCTTAGCTGAACACTGTGCAGAGGTCGCACTACACTAACGTTTAAATAATGTAGCTGCCTACAGTAGTGATAGTATCAGGAAAACACCACCAACCTTCTACAGGTAGCTTTAGCTGAACACTGTGCAGAGGTTGCACTACCCTAACGTGTTAATAAAGTAGCTGCCTGCGGTAGTGAATGGATCAGCAAAACACCACCAACCTTCTACAGGTAGCTTTAGCTGAACACTGTGCAGAGGTCACACTACACTAACTTGTAGCTTTAGCTGAACACTGTGCAGAGGACGCACTACACTAACGTTTAAATAATGTAGCTGCCTACAGTAGTAATAGTATCAGGAAAACACCACCGGCCTTCTACATGTAGCTTTAGCTGAACACTGTGCAGAGGTCGCACTACACTAACTTGTAGCTTTAGCTGAACACTGTGCAGAGGTCACACTACACTAACTTGTAGCTTTAGCTGAACACTGTGCACAGGACGCACTACACTAATGTTTAAGTAATGTAGCTGCCTACAGTAGTGATAGTATCAGGAAAACACCACCAACCTTCTACAGGTAGCTTTAGTTGAACACTGTGCAGAGGTCGCACTACACTAACTTGTAGCATTAGCTAAACACTGTACAGAGGTCGCGCTACACTAACTTGTAGCTTTAGCTGAACACTGTGAAGAGGACGCACTACACTAACGTTTAAATAATGTAGCTGCCTGCGGTAGTGATAGGATCAGGAAAACACCACCCACCTTCTACAGGTAGCCTTAGCTGAACACTGTGCAGAGGTCGCACTACACTAACGTTTAAATACTGTAGCTGCCTACAGTAGTGATAGTATCAGGAAAACACCACCAACCTTCTACAGGTAGCTTTAGCTGAACACTGTGCAGAGGTTGCACTACCCTAACGTGTTAATAAAGTAGCTGCCTGCGGTAGTGAATGGATCAGCAAAACACCACCAACCTTCTACAGGTAGCTTTAGCTGAACACTGTGCAGAGGTCACACTACACTAACTTGTAGCTTTAGCTGAACACTGTGCAGAGGACGCACTACACTAACGTTTAAATAATGTAGCTGCCTACAGTAGTAATAGTAACAGGAAAACACCACCGGCCTTCTACATGTAGCTTTAGCTGAACACTGTGCAGAGGTCGCACTACACTAACTTGTAGCTTTAGCTGAACACTGTGCAGAGGTCACACTACACTAACTTGTAGCTTTAGCTGAACACTGTGCACAGGACGCACTACACTAATGTTTAAGTAATGTAGCTGCCTACAGTAGTGATAGTATCAGGAAAACACCACCAACCTTCTACAGGTAGCTTTAGTTGAACACTGTGCAGAGGTCGCACTACACTAACTTGTAGCATTAGCTAAACACTGTGCAGAGGTTGCGCTACACTAACTTGTAGCTTTAGCTGAACACTGTGAAGAGGACGCACTACACTAACGTTTAAATAATGTAGCTGCCTGCGGTAGTTATAGGATCAGGAAAACACCACCAACCTTCTACAGGTAGCTTTAGTGAACACTGTGCAGAGGTCGCACTACACTGACATGTAAAAATTGTAGCTGCCTGCGGTAGTGATAGGATCAGGAAAACAACACCAACCTTCTACAGGTAGCTTTAGCTGAACACTGTGAAGAGGTCACACTACACTAACGTGTAAATAATGTAGCTGCCTGCGGTAGTGATAGGATCAGGAAAAGACCACCAACCGTCTACAGGTAGCTTTAGTTGAACACTGTAAAGAGGTCGCAATACACTAACGTGTAAATAATGTAGCTGCCTGCAGTAGTGATTGGATCAGGAAAACACCACCAACTTCTACAGGTAGCTTTAGCTGAACACTGTGCAGAGGTCGCACTACACTAACTTGTAGCTTTAGCTGAACACTGTGCACAGGACGCACTACACTAACGTTTAAGTAATGTAGCTGCCTACAGTAGTGATAGTATCAGGAAAACACCACCAACCTTCTACAGGTAGCTTTAGTTGAACACTGTGCAGAGGTCGCACTACACTAACTTGTAGCATTAGCTAAACACTGTGCAGAGGTTGCGGTACACTAACTTGTAGCTTTAGCTGAACACTATGAAGAGGACACACTACACTAACATTTAAATAATGTAGCTGCCTGCGGTAGTGATAGGATCAGGAAAACACCACCAACCTTTTACAGGTAGCTTTAGTGAACACTGTGCAGAGGTCGCACTACACTGACATGTAAATAATGTAGCTGCCTGCGGTAGTGTAAGGATCAGGAAAACAACACCAACCTTCTACAGGTAGCTTTAGCTGAACACTGTGAAGAGGTCACACTACACTAACGTGTAAATAATGTAGCTGCCTGCGGTAGTGATAGGATCAGGAAAACACCACCAACCGTCTACAGGTAGCTTTAGTTGAACACTGTAAAGAGGTCGCAATACACTAACGTGTAAATAATGTAGCTGCCTGCGGTAGTGATTGGATCAGGAAAACACCACCAACCTTTTACAGGTAGCATTAGCTGAACACTGTGCAGAGGTCACACTACACTAACTTGTAAATAATGAAGCTGCCTGCAGTAGTGATAGGATCAGGAAAACACCACCAACCTTCTACAGGTAACTTTAGTTGAACACTGTAAAGAGGTCGCAATACACTAACATGTAAATAAAGTGGCTGCCTGCAGTAGTGATTGGATCAGGAAAACACATCCAACCTTCTACATATAGCTTCAGCTGAACACTATGCAGAGGTGGCACTACACTAACTTTTAGCTTTAGCTGAACACTGTGCAGAGGTCGCACTACACTAACTTGTAGCTTTAGCTGAACACTGTGCAGAGGACGCACTACACTAACATTTAAATAATGTAGCTGCCTACAGTAGTGATAGTTTTAGGAAAACACCACCAACCTTCTACAGGTAGCCTTAGCTGAACACTGTGCAGAGGTCGCACTACACTAACGTTTAAATAATGTAGCTGCCTACAGTAGTGATAGTATCAAGAAAAAACCACCAACCTTCTATAGGTAGCTTTAGCTGAACACTGTGCAGAGGTCGCACTACACTAACGTGTAAATAATGTTAACACTGTGCAGAGGTCGCAATACACTAACGTGTAAATAATGTAGCTGCCTACAGTAGTGATAGGATCGGGAAAACAACACTAACCTTCTACAGGTAGCTTTAGCTGAACACTGTGCAGAGGTCGCACTACACTAACGTGTAAATAATGTAGCTGCCTGCAGTAGTGATAGGATCAGGAAAACAACCCCAACCTTCTACAGGTAGCTTTAGCTGAACATTGTGCAGAGGTCGCACTACACTAATGTGTAAATAATGTAGCTGCCTGCAGTAGTGATGGGATCAGGAAAACAACACCAACCTTCTACAGGTAGCTTTAGCTGAACACTGTGCAGAGGTCGCACTACACTAACGTGTAAATAATGTAACTGCCTGCGGTAGTGATAGGATGAGGAGAACACCAACAAAATTCTACAGGTAGCTTTAGTTGAACACTGTACAGAGGTCGCAATACACTAACGTGTAAATAATGTAGCTGCCTGCGGTAGTGATTGGATCAGGAAAACACCACCAACCTTCTACAGGTAGCTTTAGCTGAACACTGTGCAGAGGTCGCACTACACTAACTTGTAGCTTTAGCTGAACACTGTGCAGAGGTCGCACTACACAAACTTGTAGCTTTAGCTGAACACTGTGAACAGGACGCACTACACTAACGTTTAAGTAATGTAGCTGCCTACAGTAGTGATAGTATCAGGAAAACACCACCAACCTTCTACAGGTAGCTTTAGTTGAACACTGTGCAGAGGTCGCACTACACTAACTTGTAGCTTTAGCTGAACACTGTGCAGAGGTCGCACTACACTAACTTGTAGCATCAGCTAAACACTGTACAGAGGTCGCGCTACACTAACTTGTAGCTTTAGCTGAACACTGTGAAGAGGACGCACTACACTAACGTTTAAATAATGTAGCTGCCTGCGGTAGTGATAGGATCAGGAAAACACCACCCACCTTCTACAGGTAGCCTTAGCTGAACACTGTGCAGAGGTCGCACTACACTAACGTTTAAATAATGTAGCTGCCTACAGTAGTGATAGTATCAGGAAAACACCACCAACCTTCTACAGGTAGCTTTAGCTGAACACTGTGCAGAGGTTGCACTACCCTAACGTGTTAATAAAGTAGCTGCCTGCGGTAGTGAATGGATCAGCAAAACACCACCAACCTTCTACAGGTAGCTTTAGCTGAACACTGTGCAGAGGTCACACTACACTAACTTGTAGCTTTAGCTGAACACTGTGCAGAGGACGCACTACACTAACGTTTAAATAATGTAGCTGCCTACAGTAGTAATAGTATCAGGAAAACACCACCGGCCTTCTACATGTAGCTTTAGCTGAACACTGTGCAGAGGTCGCACTACACTAACTTGTAGCTTTAGCTGAACACTGTGCAGAGGTCACACTACACTAACTTGTAGCTTTAGCTGAACACTGTGCACAGGACGCACTACACTAATGTTTAAGTAATGTAGCTGCCTACAGTAGTGATAGTATCAGGAAAACACCACCAACCTTCTACAGGTAGCTTTAGTTGAACACTGTGCAGAGGTCGCACTACACTAACTTGTAGCATTAGCTAAACACTGTACAGAGGTCGCGCTACACTAACTTGTAGCTTTAGCTGAACACTGTGAAGAGGACGCACTACACTAACGTTTAAATAATGTAGCTGCCTGCGGTAGTGATAGGATCAGGAAAACACCACCCACCTTCTACAGGTAGCCTTAGCTGAACACTGTGCAGAGGTCGCACTACACTAACGTTTAAATAATGTAGCTGCCTACAGTAGTGATAGTATCAGGAAAACACCACCAACCTTCTACAGGTAGCTTTAGCTGAACACTGTGCAGAGGTTGCACTACCCTAACGTGTTAATAAAGTAGCTGCCTGCGGTAGTGAATGGATCAGCAAAACACCACCAACCTTCTACAGGTAGCTTTAGCTGAACACTGTGCAGAGGTCACACTACACTAACTTGTAGCTTTAGCTGAACACTGTGCAGAGGACGCACTACACTAACGTTTAAATAATGTAGCTGCCTACAGTAGTAATAGTAACAGGAAAACACCACCGGCCTTCTACATGTAGCTTTAGCTGAACACTGTGCAGAGGTCGCACTACACTAACTTGTAGCTTTAGCTGAACACTGTGCAGAGGTCACACTACACTAACTTGTAGCTTTAGCTGAACACTGTGCACAGGACGCACTACACTAATGTTTAAGTAATGTAGCTGCCTACAGTAGTGATAGTATCAGGAAAACACCACCAACCTTCTACAGGTAGCTTTAGTTGAACACTGTGCAGAGGTCGCACTACACTAACTTGTAGCATTAGCTAAACACTGTGCAGAGGTTGCGCTACACTAACTTGTAGCTTTAGCTGAACACTGTGAAGAGGACGCACTACACTAACGTTTAAATAATGTAGCTGCCTGCGGTAGTTATAGGATCAGGAAAACACCACCAACCTTCTACAGGTAGCTTTAGTGAACACTGTGCAGAGGTCGCACTACACTGACATGTAAAAATTGTAGCTGCCTGCGGTAGTGATAGGATCAGGAAAACAACACCAACCTTCTACAGGTAGCTTTAGCTGAACACTGTGAAGAGGTCACACTACACTAACGTGTAAATAATGTAGCTGCCTGCGGTAGTGATAGGATCAGGAAAAGACCACCAACCGTCTACAGGTAGCTTTAGTTGAACACTGTAAAGAGGTCGCAATACACTAACGTGTAAATAATGTAGCTGCCTGCGGTAGTGATTGGATCAGGAAAACACCACCAACCTTTTACAGGTAGCATTAGCTGAACACTGTGCAGAGGTCACACTACACTAACGTGTAAATAATGAAGCTGCCTGCAGTAGTGATAGGATCAGGAAAACACCACCAACCTTCTACAGGTAGCTTTAGTTGAACACTGTAAAGAGGTCGCAATACACTAACATGTAAATAAAGTAGCTGCCTGCGGTAGTGATTGGATCAGGAAAACACATCCAACCTTCTACATATAGCTTCAGCTGAACACTGTGCAGAGGTCGCACTACACTAACTTGTAGCTTTAGCTGAACACTGTGCAGAGGTCGCACTACACTAACTTGTAGCTTTAGCTGAACACTGTGCAGAGGACGCACTACACTAACGTTTGAATAATGTAGCTGCCTACAGTAGTGATAGTTTTAGGAAAACACCACCAACCTTCTACAGGTAGCCTTAGCTGAACACTGTGCAGAGGTCGCACTACACTAACGTTGAAATAATGTAGCTGCCTAGAGTAGTGATAGTATCAGGAAAACACCACCAACCTTCTACAGGTAGCTTTAGCTGAACACTGTGCAGAGGTCGCACTACACTAACGTGTAAATAATGTTAACACTGTGCAGAGGTCGCAATACACTAACGTGTAAATAATGTAGCTGCCTACAGTAGTGATAGGATCGGGAAAACAACACTAACCTTCTACAGGTAGCTTTAGCTGAACACTGTGCAGAGGTCGCACTACACTAACGTGTAAATAATGTAGCTGCCTGCAGTAGTGATAGGATCAGGAAAACAACCCCAACCTTCTACAGGTAGCTTTAGCTGAACATTGTGCAGAGGTCGCACTACACTAATGTGTAAATAATGTAGCTGCCTGCAGTAGTGATGGGATCAGGAAAACAACACCAACCTTCTACAGGTAGCTTTAGCTGAACACTGTGCAGAGGTCGCACTACACTAACGTGTAAATAATGTAACTGCCTGCGGTAGTGATAGGATGAGGAGAACACCAACAAAATTCTACAGGTAGCTTTAGTTGAACACTGTACAGAGGTCGCAATACACTAACGTGTAAATAATGTAGCTGCCTGCGGTAGTGATTGGATCAGGAAAACACCACCAACCTTCTACAGGTAGCTTTAGCTGAACACTGTGCAGAGGTCGCACTACACTAACTTGTAGCTTTAGCTGAACACTGTGCAGAGGTCGCACTACACAAACTTGTAGCTTTAGCTGAACACTGTGAACAGGACGCACTACACTAACGTTTAAGTAATGTAGCTGCCTACAGTAGTGATAGTATCAGGAAAACACCACCAACCTTCTACAGGTAGCTTTAGTTGAACACTGTGCAGAGGTCGCACTACACTAACTTGTAGCTTTAGCTGAACACTGTGCAGAGGTCGCACTACACTAACTTGTAGCATCAGCTAAACACTGTACAGAGGTCGCGCTACACTAACTTGTAGCTTTAGCTGAACACTGTGAAGAGGACGCACTACACTAACGTTTAAATAATGTAGCTGCCTGCGGTAGTGATAGGATCAGGAAAACACCACCCACCTTCTACAGGTAGCCTTAGCTGAACACTGTGCAGAGGTCGCACTACACTAACGTTTAAATAATGTAGCTGCCTACAGTAGTGATAGTATCAGGAAAACACCACCAACCTTCTACAGGTAGCTTTAGCTGAACACTGTGCAGAGGTTGCACTACCCTAACGTGTTAATAAAGTAGCTGCCTGCGGTAGTGAATGGATCAGCAAAACACCACCAACCTTCTACAGGTAGCTTTAGCTGAACACTGTGCAGAGGTCACACTACACTAACTTGTAGCTTTAGCTGAACACTGTGCAGAGGACGCACTACACTAACGTTTAAATAATGTAGCTGCCTACAGTAGTAATAGTATCAGGAAAACACCACCGGCCTTCTACATGTAGCTTTAGCTGAACACTGTGCAGAGGTCGCACTACACTAACTTGTAGCTTTAGCTGAACACTGTGCAGAGGTCACACTACACTAACTTGTAGCTTTAGCTGAACACTGTGCACAGGACGCACTACACTAATGTTTAAGTAATGTAGCTGCCTACAGTAGTGATAGTATCAGGAAAACACCACCAACCTTCTACAGGTAGCTTTAGTTGAACACTGTGCAGAGGTCGCACTACACTAACTTGTAGCATTAGCTAAACACTGTACAGAGGTCGCGCTACACTAACTTGTAGCTTTAGCTGAACACTGTGAAGAGGACGCACTACACTAACGTTTAAATAATGTAGCTGCCTGCGGTAGTGATAGGATCAGGAAAACACCACCCACCTTCTACAGGTAGCCTTAGCTGAACACTGTGCAGAGGTCGCACTACACTAACGTTTAAATACTGTAGCTGCCTACAGTAGTGATAGTATCAGGAAAACACCACCAACCTTCTACAGGTAGCTTTAGCTGAACACTGTGCAGAGGTTGCACTACCCTAACGTGTTAATAAAGTAGCTGCCTGCGGTAGTGAATGGATCAGCAAAACACCACCAACCTTCTACAGGTAGCTTTAGCTGAACACTGTGCAGAGGTCACACTACACTAACTTGTAGCTTTAGCTGAACACTGTGCAGAGGACGCACTACACTAACGTTTAAATAATGTAGCTGCCTACAGTAGTAATAGTAACAGGAAAACACCACCGGCCTTCTACATGTAGCTTTAGCTGAACACTGTGCAGAGGTCGCACTACACTAACTTGTAGCTTTAGCTGAACACTGTGCAGAGGTCACACTACACTAACTTGTAGCTTTAGCTGAACACTGTGCACAGGACGCACTACACTAATGTTTAAGTAATGTAGCTGCCTACAGTAGTGATAGTATCAGGAAAACACCACCAACCTTCTACAGGTAGCTTTAGTTGAACACTGTGCAGAGGTCGCACTACACTAACTTGTAGCATTAGCTAAACACTGTGCAGAGGTTGCGCTACACTAACTTGTAGCTTTAGCTGAACACTGTGAAGAGGACGCACTACACTAACGTGTAAATAATGTAGCTGCCTACAGTAGTGATAGGATCGGGAAAACAACACTAACCTTCTACAGGTAGCTTTAGCTGAACACTGTGCAGAGGTCGCACTACACTAACGTGTAAATAATGTAGCTGCCTGCAGTAGTGATAGGATCAGGAAAACAACCCCAACCTTCTACAGGTAGCTTTAGCTGAACATTGTGCAGAGGTCGCACTACACTAATGTGTAAATAATGTAGCTGCCTGCAGTAGTGATGGGATCAGGAAAACAACACCAACCTTCTACAGGTAGCTTTAGCTGAACACTGTGCAGAGGTCGCACTACACTAACGTGTAAATAATGTAACTGCCTGCGGTAGTGATAGGATGAGGAGAACACCAACAAAATTCTACAGGTAGCTTTAGTTGAACACTGTACAGAGGTCGCAATACACTAACGTGTAAATAATGTAGCTGCCTGCGGTAGTGATTGGATCAGGAAAACACCACCAACCTTCTACAGGTAGCTTTAGCTGAACACTGTGCAGAGGTCGCACTACACTAACTTGTAGCTTTAGCTGAACACTGTGCAGAGGTCGCACTACACAAACTTGTAGCTTTAGCTGAACACTGTGAACAGGACGCACTACACTAACGTTTAAGTAATGTAGCTGCCTACAGTAGTGATAGTATCAGGAAAACACCACCAACCTTCTACAGGTAGCTTTAGTTGAACACTGTGCAGAGGTCGCACTACACTAACTTGTAGCTTTAGCTGAACACTGTGCAGAGGTCGCACTACACTAACTTGTAGCATCAGCTAAACACTGTACAGAGGTCGCGCTACACTAACTTGTAGCTTTAGCTGAACACTGTGAAGAGGACGCACTACACTAACGTTTAAATAATGTAGCTGCCTGCGGTAGTGATAGGATCAGGAAAACACCACCCACCTTCTACAGGTAGCCTTAGCTGAACACTGTGCAGAGGTCGCACTACACTAACGTTTAAATAATGTAGCTGCCTACAGTAGTGATAGTATCAGGAAAACACCACCAACCTTCTACAGGTAGCTTTAGCTGAACACTGTGCAGAGGTTGCACTACCCTAACGTGTTAATAAAGTAGCTGCCTGCGGTAGTGAATGGATCAGCAAAACACCACCAACCTTCTACAGGTAGCTTTAGCTGAACACTGTGCAGAGGTCACACTACACTAACTTGTAGCTTTAGCTGAACACTGTGCAGAGGACGCACTACACTAACGTTTAAATAATGTAGCTGCCTACAGTAGTAATAGTATCAGGAAAACACCACCGGCCTTCTACATGTAGCTTTAGCTGAACACTGTGCAGAGGTCGCACTACACTAACTTGTAGCTTTAGCTGAACACTGTGCAGAGGTCACACTACACTAACTTGTAGCTTTAGCTGAACACTGTGCACAGGACGCACTACACTAATGTTTAAGTAATGTAGCTGCCTACAGTAGTGATAGTATCAGGAAAACACCACCAACCTTCTACAGGTAGCTTTAGTTGAACACTGTGCAGAGGTCGCACTACACTAACTTGTAGCATTAGCTAAACACTGTACAGAGGTCGCGCTACACTAACTTGTAGCTTTAGCTGAACACTGTGAAGAGGACGCACTACACTAACGTTTAAATAATGTAGCTGCCTGCGGTAGTGATAGGATCAGGAAAACACCACCCACCTTCTACAGGTAGCCTTAGCTGAACACTGTGCAGAGGTCGCACTACACTAACGTTTAAATACTGTAGCTGCCTACAGTAGTGATAGTATCAGGAAAACACCACCAACCTTCTACAGGTAGCTTTAGCTGAACACTGTGCAGAGGTTGCACTACCCTAACGTGTTAATAAAGTAGCTGCCTGCGGTAGTGAATGGATCAGCAAAACACCACCAACCTTCTACAGGTAGCTTTAGCTGAACACTGTGCAGAGGTCACACTACACTAACTTGTAGCTTTAGCTGAACACTGTGCAGAGGACGCACTACACTAACGTTTAAATAATGTAGCTGCCTACAGTAGTAATAGTAACAGGAAAACACCACCGGCCTTCTACATGTAGCTTTAGCTGAACACTGTGCAGAGGTCGCACTACACTAACTTGTAGCTTTAGCTGAACACTGTGCAGAGGTCACACTACACTAACTTGTAGCTTTAGCTGAACACTGTGCACAGGACGCACTACACTAATGTTTAAGTAATGTAGCTGCCTACAGTAGTGATAGTATCAGGAAAACACCACCAACCTTCTACAGGTAGCTTTAGTTGAACACTGTGCAGAGGTCGCACTACACTAACTTGTAGCATTAGCTAAACACTGTGCAGAGGTTGCGCTACACTAACTTGTAGCTTTAGCTGAACACTGTGAAGAGGACGCACTACACTAACGTTTAAATAATGTAGCTGCCTGCGGTAGTTATAGGATCAGGAAAACACCACCAACCTTCTACAGGTAGCTTTAGTGAACACTGTGCAGAGGTCGCACTACACTGACATGTAAAAATTGTAGCTGCCTGCGGTAGTGATAGGATCAGGAAAACAACACCAACCTTCTACAGGTAGCTTTAGCTGAACACTGTGAAGAGGTCACACTACACTAACGTGTAAATAATGTAGCTGCCTGCGGTAGTGATAGGATCAGGAAAAGACCACCAACCGTCTACAGGTAGCTTTAGTTGAACACTGTAAAGAGGTCGCAATACACTAACGTGTAAATAATGTAGCTGCCTGCAGTAGTGATTGGATCAGGAAAACACCACCAACTTCTACAGGTAGCTTTAGCTGAACACTGTGCAGAGGTCGCACTACACTAACTTGTAGCTTTAGCTGAACACTGTGCACAGGACGCACTACACTAACGTTTAAGTAATGTAGCTGCCTACAGTAGTGATAGTATCAGGAAAACACCACCAACCTTCTACAGGTAGCTTTAGTTGAACACTGTGCAGAGGTCGCACTACACTAACTTGTAGCATTAGCTAAACACTGTGCAGAGGTTGCGGTACACTAACTTGTAGCTTTAGCTGAACACTATGAAGAGGACACACTACACTAACATTTAAATAATGTAGCTGCCTGCGGTAGTGATAGGATCAGGAAAACACCACCAACCTTTTACAGGTAGCTTTAGTGAACACTGTGCAGAGGTCGCACTACACTGACATGTAAATAATGTAGCTGCCTGCGGTAGTGTAAGGATCAGGAAAACAACACCAACCTTCTACAGGTAGCTTTAGCTGAACACTGTGAAGAGGTCACACTACACTAACGTGTAAATAATGTAGCTGCCTGCGGTAGTGATAGGATCAGGAAAACACCACCAACCGTCTACAGGTAGCTTTAGTTGAACACTGTAAAGAGGTCGCAATACACTAACGTGTAAATAATGTAGCTGCCTGCGGTAGTGATTGGATCAGGAAAACACCACCAACCTTTTACAGGTAGCATTAGCTGAACACTGTGCAGAGGTCACACTACACTAACTTGTAAATAATGAAGCTGCCTGCAGTAGTGATAGGATCAGGAAAACACCACCAACCTTCTACAGGTAACTTTAGTTGAACACTGTAAAGAGGTCGCAATACACTAACATGTAAATAAAGTGGCTGCCTGCAGTAGTGATTGGATCAGGAAAACACATCCAACCTTCTACATATAGCTTCAGCTGAACACTATGCAGAGGTGGCACTACACTAACTTTTAGCTTTAGCTGAACACTGTGCAGAGGTCGCACTACACTAACTTGTAGCTTTAGCTGAACACTGTGCAGAGGACGCACTACACTAACATTTAAATAATGTAGCTGCCTACAGTAGTGATAGTTTTAGGAAAACACCACCAACCT
Organism: Lithobates clamitans; assembly: GCA_037952925.1. Classification (NCBI taxonomy): domain Eukaryota; kingdom Metazoa; phylum Chordata; class Amphibia; order Anura; family Ranidae; genus Lithobates; species Lithobates clamitans. Next base: position 2,412,394 of record JBBGZY010000909.1, read on the forward strand.
TCTACAGGTAGCCTTAGCTGAACACTGTGCAGAGGTCGCACTACACTAACGTTTAAATAATGTAGCTGCCTACAGTAGTGATAGTATCAAGAAAAAACCACCAACCTTCTATAGGTAGCTTTAGCTGAACACTGTGCAGAGGTCGCACTACACTAACGTGTAAATAATGTTAACACTGTGCAGAGGTCGCAATACACTAACGTGTAAATAATGTAGCTGCCTACAGTAGTGATAGGATCGGGAAAACAACACTAACCTTCTACAGGTAGCTTTAGCTGAACACTGTGCAGAGGTCGCACTACACTAACGTGTAAATAATGTAGCTGCCTGCAGTAGTGATAGGATCAGGAAAACAACCCCAACCTTCTACAGGTAGCTTTAGCTGAACATTGTGCAGAGGTCGCACTACACTAATGTGTAAATAATGTAGCTGCCTGCAGTAGTGATGGGATCAGGAAAACAACACCAACCTTCTACAGGTAGCTTTAGCTGAACACTGTGCAGAGGTCGCACTACACTAACGTGTAAATAATGTAACTGCCTGCGGTAGTGATAGGATGAGGAGAACACCAACAAAATTCTACAGGTAGCTTTAGTTGAACACTGTACAGAGGTCGCAATACACTAACGTGTAAATAATGTAGCTGCCTGCGGTAGTGATTGGATCAGGAAAACACCACCAACCTTCTACAGGTAGCTTTAGCTGAACACTGTGCAGAGGTCGCACTACACTAACTTGTAGCTTTAGCTGAACACTGTGCAGAGGTCGCACTACACAAACTTGTAGCTTTAGCTGAACACTGTGAACAGGACGCACTACACTAACGTTTAAGTAATGTAGCTGCCTACAGTAGTGATAGTATCAGGAAAACACCACCAACCTTCTACAGGTAGCTTTAGTTGAACACTGTGCAGAGGTCGCACTACACTAACTTGTAGCTTTAGCTGAACACTGTGCAGAGGTCGCACTACACTAACTTGTAGCATCAGCTAAACACTGTACAGAGGTCGCGCTACACTAACTTGTAGCTTTAGCTGAACACTGTGAAGAGGACGCACTACACTAACGTTTAAATAATGTAGCTGCCTGCGGTAGTGATAGGATCAGGAAAACACCACCCACCTTCTACAGGTAGCCTTAGCTGAACACTGTGCAGAGGTCGCACTACACTAACGTTTAAATAATGTAGCTGCCTACAGTAGTGATAGTATCAGGAAAACACCACCAACCTTCTACAGGTAGCTTTAGCTGAACACTGTGCAGAGGTTGCACTACCCTAACGTGTTAATAAAGTAGCTGCCTGCGGTAGTGAATGGATCAGCAAAACACCACCAACCTTCTACAGGTAGCTTTAGCTGAACACTGTGCAGAGGTCACACTACACTAACTTGTAGCTTTAGCTGAACACTGTGCAGAGGACGCACTACACTAACGTTTAAATAATGTAGCTGCCTACAGTAGTAATAGTATCAGGAAAACACCACCGGCCTTCTACATGTAGCTTTAGCTGAACACTGTGCAGAGGTCGCACTACACTAACTTGTAGCTTTAGCTGAACACTGTGCAGAGGTCACACTACACTAACTTGTAGCTTTAGCTGAACACTGTGCACAGGACGCACTACACTAATGTTTAAGTAATGTAGCTGCCTACAGTAGTGATAGTATCAGGAAAACACCACCAACCTTCTACAGGTAGCTTTAGTTGAACACTGTGCAGAGGTCGCACTACACTAACTTGTAGCATTAGCTAAACACTGTACAGAGGTCGCGCTACACTAACTTGTAGCTTTAGCTGAACACTGTGAAGAGGACGCACTACACTAACGTTTAAATAATGTAGCTGCCTGCGGTAGTGATAGGATCAGGAAAACACCACCCACCTTCTACAGGTAGCCTTAGCTGAACACTGTGCAGAGGTCGCACTACACTAACGTTTAAATAATGTAGCTGCCTACAGTAGTGATAGTATCAGGAAAACACCACCAACCTTCTACAGGTAGCTTTAGCTGAACACTGTGCAGAGGTTGCACTACCCTAACGTGTTAATAAAGTAGCTGCCTGCGGTAGTGAATGGATCAGCAAAACACCACCAACCTTCTACAGGTAGCTTTAGCTGAACACTGTGCAGAGGTCACACTACACTAACTTGTAGCTTTAGCTGAACACTGTGCAGAGGACGCACTACACTAACGTTTAAATAATGTAGCTGCCTACAGTAGTAATAGTAACAGGAAAACACCACCGGCCTTCTACATGTAGCTTTAGCTGAACACTGTGCAGAGGTCGCACTACACTAACTTGTAGCTTTAGCTGAACACTGTGCAGAGGTCACACTACACTAACTTGTAGCTTTAGCTGAACACTGTGCACAGGACGCACTACACTAATGTTTAAGTAATGTAGCTGCCTACAGTAGTGATAGTATCAGGAAAACACCACCAACCTTCTACAGGTAGCTTTAGTTGAACACTGTGCAGAGGTCGCACTACACTAACTTGTAGCATTAGCTAAACACTGTGCAGAGGTTGCGCTACACTAACTTGTAGCTTTAGCTGAACACTGTGAAGAGGACGCACTACACTAACGTTTAAATAATGTAGCTGCCTGCGGTAGTTATAGGATCAGGAAAACACCACCAACCTTCTACAGGTAGCTTTAGTGAACACTGTGCAGAGGTCGCACTACACTGACATGTAAAAATTGTAGCTGCCTGCGGTAGTGATAGGATCAGGAAAACAACACCAACCTTCTACAGGTAGCTTTAGCTGAACACTGTGAAGAGGTCACACTACACTAACGTGTAAATAATGTAGCTGCCTGCGGTAGTGATAGGATCAGGAAAAGACCACCAACCGTCTACAGGTAGCTTTAGTTGAACACTGTAAAGAGGTCGCAATACACTAACGTGTAAATAATGTAGCTGCCTGCGGTAGTGATTGGATCAGGAAAACACCACCAACCTTTTACAGGTAGCATTAGCTGAACACTGTGCAGAGGTCACACTACACTAACGTGTAAATAATGAAGCTGCCTGCAGTAGTGATAGGATCAGGAAAACACCACCAACCTTCTACAGGTAGCTTTAGTTGAACACTGTAAAGAGGTCGCAATACACTAACATGTAAATAAAGTAGCTGCCTGCGGTAGTGATTGGATCAGGAAAACACATCCAACCTTCTACATATAGCTTCAGCTGAACACTGTGCAGAGGTCGCACTACACTAACTTGTAGCTTTAGCTGAACACTGTGCAGAGGTCGCACTACACTAACTTGTAGCTTTAGCTGAACACTGTGCAGAGGACGCACTACACTAACGTTTGAATAATGTAGCTGCCTACAGTAGTGATAGTTTTAGGAAAACACCACCAACCTTCTACAGGTAGCCTTAGCTGAACACTGTGCAGAGGTCGCACTACACTAACGTTGAAATAATGTAGCTGCCTAGAGTAGTGATAGTATCAGGAAAACACCACCAACCTTCTACAGGTAGCTTTAGCTGAACACTGTGCAGAGGTCGCACTACACTAACGTGTAAATAATGTTAACACTGTGCAGAGGTCGCAATACACTAACGTGTAAATAATGTAGCTGCCTGCAGTAGTGATAGGATCAGAAAAACAACACTAACCTTCTACAGGTAGCTTTAGCTGAACACTGTGCAGAGGTCGCACTACACTAACGTGTAAATAATGTAGCTGCCTGCAGTAGTGATAGGATCAGGAAAACAACACCAACCTTCTACAGGTAGCTTTAGCTGAACACTGTGCAGAGGTCACACTACACTAATGTGTAAATAATGTAGCTGCCTGCAGTAGTGATGGGATCAGGAAAACAACACCAACCTTCTACAGGTAGCTTTAGCTGAACACTGTGCAAAGGTCGCACTACACTAACGTGTAAATAATGTAACTGCCTGCGGTAGTGATAGGATGAGGAGAACACCAACAAAATTCTACAGGTAGCTTTAGTTGAACACTGTACAGAGGTCGCAATACACTAACGTGTAAATAATGTAGCTGCCTGCAGTAGTGATTGGATCAGGAAAACACCACCAACCTTCTACAGGTAGCTTTAGCTGAACACTGTGCAGAGGTCGCACTACACTAACTTGTAGCATTAGCTAAACACTGTGCAGAGGTTGCGCTACACTAACTTGTAGCTTTAGCTGAACACTATGAAGAGGACGCACTACACTAACGTTTAAATAATGTAGCTACCTGCGGTAGTGATAGGATCAGGAAAACACCACCAACCTTTTACAGGTAGCTTTAGTGAACACTGTGCAGAGGTCGCACTACACTGACATGTAAATAATGTAGCTGCCTGCGGTAGTGATAGGATCAGGAAAACAACACCAACCTTCTACAGGTAGCTTTAGCTGAACACTGTGAAGAGGTCACACTACACTAACGTGTAAATAATGTAGCTGCCTGCGGTAGTGATAGGATCAGGAAAACACCACCAACCGTCTACAGGTAGCTTTAGTTGAACACTGTAAAGAGGTCGCAATACACTAACGTGTAAATAATGTAGCTGCCCGCGGTAGTGATTGGATCAGGAAAACACCACCAACCTTTTACAGGTAGCATTAGCTGAACACTGTGCAGAGGTCACACTACACTAACGTGTAAATAATGAAGCTGCCTGCAGTAGTGATAGGATCAGGAAAACACCACCAACCTTCTACAGGTAACTTTATTTGAACACTGTAAAGAGGTCGCAATACAGTAACATGTAAATAAAGTAGCTGCCTGCAGTAGTGATTGGATCAGGAAAACACATCCAACCTTCTACATATAGCTTCAGCTGAACACTATGCAGAGGTCGCACTACACTAACTTTTAGCTTTAGCTGAACACTGTGCAGAGGTCGCACTACACTAACTTGTAGCTTTAGCTGAACACTGTGCAGAGGACGCACTACACTAACGTTTAAATAATGTAGCTGCCTACAGTAGTGATAGTTTTAGGAAAACACCACCAACCTTCTACAGGTAGCCTTAGCTGAACACTGTGCAGAGGTCGCACTACACTAACGTTTAAATAATGTAGCTGCCTACAGTAGTGATAGTATCAAGAAAAAACCACCAACCTTCTATAGGTAGCTTTAGCTGAACACTGTGCAGAGGTCGCACTACACTAACGTGTAAATAATGTTAACACTGTGCAGAGGTCGCAATACACTAACGTGTAAATAATGTAGCTGCCTACAGTAGTGATAGGATCGGGAAAACAACACTAACCTTCTACAGGTAGCTTTAGCTGAACACTGTGCAGAGGTCGCACTACACTAACGTGTAAATAATGTAGCTGCCTGCAGTAGTGATAGGATCAGGAAAACAACACCAACCTTCTACAGGTAGCTTTAGCTGAACACTGTGCAGAGGTCGCACTACACTAATGTGTAAATAATGTAGCTGCCTGCAGTAGTGATGGGATCAGGAAAACAACACCAACCTTCTACAGGTAGCTTTAGCTGAACACTGTGCAGAGGTCGCACTACACTAACGTGTAAATAATGTAACTGCCTGCGTTAGTGATAGGATGAGGAGAACACCAACAAAATTCTACAGGTAGCTTTAGTTGAACACTGTACAGAGGTCGCAATACACTAACGTGTAAATAATGTAGCTGCCTGCGGTAGTGATTGGATCAGGAAAACACCACCAACCTTCTACAGGTAGCTTTAGCTGAACACTGTGCAGAGGTCGCACTACACTAACTTGTAGCTTTAGCTGAACACTGTGCAGAGGTCGCACTACACAAACTTGTAGCTTTAGCTGAACACTGTGCACAGGACGCACTACACTAACGTTTAAGTAATGTAGCTGCCTACAGTAGTGATAGTATCAGGAAAACACCACCAACCTTCTACAGGTAGCTTTAGTTGAACACTGTGCAGAGGTCGCACTACACTAACTTGTAGCTTTAGCTGAACACTGTGCAGAGGTCGCACTACACTAACTTGTAGCATTAGCTAAACACTGTACAGAGGTCGCGCTACACTAACTTGTAGCTTTAGCTGAACACTGTGAAGAGGACGCACTACACTAACGTTTAAATAATGTAGCTGCCTGCGGTAGTGATAGGATCAGGAAAACACCACCCACCTTCTACAGGTAGCCTTAGCTGAACACTGTGCAGAGGTCGCACTACACTAACGTTTAAATAATGTAGCTGCCTACAGTAGTGATAGTATCAGGAAAACACCACCAACCTTCTACAGGTAGCTTTAGCTGAACACTGTGCAGATGTCGCACTACACTAACGTGTAAATAATGTTAACACTGTGCAGAGGTCGCAATACACTAACGTGTAAATAATGTAGCTGCCTGCAGTAGTGATAGGATCAGGAAAACACCACCAACCTTCTACAGGTAGCTTTAGTGAACACTGTGCAGAGTTAGCACTACACTGACATGTAAATAATGTAGCTGCCTGCGGTAGTGATAGGATCAGGAAAACAACACCAACCTTCTACAGGTAGCTTTAGCTGAACACTGTGAAGAGGTCACACTACACTAACGTGTAAATAATGTCGCTGCCTGCGGTAGTGATAGGATCAAGAAAACACCATCAACCTTCTACAGGTAGCTTTAGTTGAACACTGTAAAGAGGTCGCAATACACTAACGTGTAAATAATGTAGCTGCCTGCGGTAGTGATTGGATCAGGAAAACACCACCAACCTTCTACAGGTAGCTTTAGCTGAACACTGTGCAGAGGTCACACTACACTAACGCGTAAATAATTAAGTTGCCTGCGGTAGTGATAGGATCAGGAAAACACCACCAACCTTCTACAGGTAGCTTAAGTTGAACACTGTAAAGAGGTCGCAATACACTAACAAGTAAATAAAGTAGCTGCCTGCGGTAGTGATTGGATCAGGAAAACACCACCAACCTTCTACAGGTAGCTTCAGCTGAACACTGTGCAGAGGTCGCACTACACTAACGTGTAAATAATGTAGCTGCCTGCAGTAGTAATAGGATCAGGAAAACAACACCAACCTTCTACAGGTAGCTTTAGCTGAACACTGTGCAGAGGTCGCACTACACTAACTTGTAGCTTTAGCTGAACACTGTGCAAAGGTCGCACTACACTAACGTGTAAATAATGTAACTGCCTGCAGTAGTGATAGGATCAGGAAAACAACACCAACCTTCTACAGGTAGCTTTAGCTGAACACTGTGCAGAGGTCGCACTACACTAATGTGTAAATAATGTAGCTGCCTGCAGTAGTGATGGGATCAGGTAAACAACACCAACCTTCTACAGGTAGCTTTAGCTGAACACTGTGCAGAGGTCGCACTACACTAACGTGTAAATAATGTAACTGCCTGCGGTAGTGATAGGATGAGGAGAACACCACCAACCTTCTACAGGTAGCTTTAGTTGAACACTGTACAGAGGTCGCAATACACTAACGTGTAAATAATGTAGCTGCCTGCGGTTGTGATTGGATCAGGAAAACACCACCAACCTTCTACAGGTAGCTTTAGCTGACCACTGTGCAGAGGTCGCACTACACTAACTTGTAGCTTTAGCTGAACACTGTGCAGAGGTCGCACTACACAAACTTGTAGCTTTAGCTGAACACTGTGCAGAGGTCACACTACACTAACTTGTAGCTTTAGCTGAACACTGTGCACAGGACGCACTACACTAACGTTTAAGTAATGTAGCTGCCTACAGTAGTGATAGTATCAGGAAAACACCACCAACCTTCTACAGGTATCTTTAGTTGAACACTGTGCAGAAGTCGCACTACACTAACTTGTAGCTTTAGCTGAACACTGTGCAGAGGTCGCACTACACTAACTTGTAGCTTTAGCTGAACACTGTGCAGAGGTCACACTACACTAACTTTTAGCTTTAGCTGAACACTGTGCAGAGAATGCACTACACTAACATTTAAATAATGTAGCTGCCTACAGTAGTGATAGTATCAGGAAAACACCACCAACCTGCTACAGGTAGCTTTAGCTGACCACTGTGCAGAGGTCGCACTACACTAACTTGTAGCTTTAGCTGAACACTGTGCAGAGGTCGCACTACACAAACTTGTAGCTTTAGCTGAACACTGTGCAGAGGTTACACTACACTAACTTGTAGCTTTAGCTGAACACTGTGCACAGGACGCACTACACTAACGTTTAAGTAATGTAGCTGCCTACAGTAGTGATAGTATCAGGAAAACACCACCAACCTTCTACAGGTATCTTTAGTTGAACACTGTGCAGAAGTCGCACTACACTAACTTGTAGCTTTAGCTGAACACTGTGCAGAGGTCGCACTACACTAACTTGTAGCTTTAGCTGAACACTGTGCAGAGGTCACACTACACTAACTTTTAGTTTTAGCTGAACACTGTGCAGAGGATGCACTACACTAACATTTAAATAATGTAGCTGCCTACAGTAGTGATAGTATCAGGAAAACACCACCAACCTTCTACAGGTAGCTTTAGCTGAACACTGTGCAGAGGTCGCACTGCACTAACTTGTAGCTTTAGCTGAACACCGTGCAGAGGTTGCACTACACTAAGTTGTAGCATTAGCTAAACACTGTGCAGAGGTCACGCTACACTAACTTGTAGCTTTAGCTGAACACTGTGAAGAGGAAGCACTACACTAACGTTTAAATAATGTAGCTGCCTGCAGTAGTGATAGGATCAGGAAAACACCACCAACCTTCTACAGGTAGCTTTAGTGAACACTGTGCAGAGGTCGCACTACACTGACATGTAAATAATGTAGCTGCCTGCGGTAGTGATAGGATCAGGAAAACAACACCAACTTTCTACAGGTAGCTTTAGCTGAACACTGTGAAGAGGTCACACTACACTAACGTGTAAATAATGTAGCTGCCTGCAGTAGTGATAGGATCAGGAAAACACTACCAACCTTCTACAGATAGCTTTAGTTGAACACTGTACAGAGGTCACAATACACTAACGTGTAAATAAAGTTGCTGCCTGCGGTAGTGATACAATCAGGAAAACACCTCCAACCTTATACAGGTAGCTTTAGCTGAACACTGTGCAGAGGTCGCACTACACTAACTTGTAGCTTTAGCTGAACACTGTGCAGAGGTCGCACTACACTAACTTGTAGCTTTAGCTGAACTGTCAGGAAATGTTCCATCCGCTGGTAATATCTGTTATTTGGCATGCAGTACTGAGGTCCACCAGCAGGTGTCTCCTAGCAGTTTGGAACTGTCAGTAGAGCTTTTCCCTGTTAATAGTATATCATCTTTGGGCCGCAGTACTGGCGTCCACCAGCGGATGGATCCTGGCAGTGTGGAGCAGACAGTACCTCCTACAAACAGGTGTCACTTGAGGCCAATCACAGGCCTATAAATACCCGGCAAACATTCACATGTTTGCCTTGATTTCTTCATTGCCTCCTGACCTGCTAGTGATCTGATCCTGTGCCCTGAACCTGATCCTGTTTTCCTGTCTCGGACCCTATCCTGTCCCAGGATAGGGTCCGAGTCTGACCCATCCATCCTCTCCCTGTCCTGTGTTCCATACCTCATCTGCTGACCTCCCTGTGTATGACCTTGGCCTGACTTACGTGTATGTCTCTGGAACATTCCCTGTCCATCTGCTGATCTGCTGTGTATGACCCTGGCCTGGCTATTGTTTATGATCCTGGTATTTCCCATTTATTGCACTTATCTGTCTGTTGTTATTTGTGGGTCTCTGTCTGTGGTTGGTTATTGCACTGTGTCATATTGGAGTTGGTTGTATTATATTACTCACTTTCTTTAATAAATTATTATATTTTCACGTATATACATTTGGGTGTCCTCTGTCGCAGATCACACGATTCTGGTCACACCTGTTCATGACAGTAAATCAAGGCCACCTCTGACCAGAAGTGACTGCGCAGAGGAACCATTGTAGTGCTATTAAAATGCAATCAGAAACAGTTGTTCTCCTTGCCTCACTGGTGTTGGAGCATAACAATTACTGTTGTTTGGTATTGAAAGAATGGGCCAGGGATCAGCTCCTGGAGTGTATCCGTCTGGCCCATTCTCTGGTTGATCAGGGTAGATTTCTGTTTGAAAACGTTCAGCCCCTGATAGAGGTGTGTGCTGAGCTAGCCTTGTCTAGCAGTCCTAAAGGAAGTGATGATTTTTCTCCCCCCTTCAGTAGTGATCAGGTGGAGTCTCTGGTATGGCTGTTGGAGGATGATGCTGTATACTTTCTGGAGCATTATTCAGCTTGTCCTAAACAGGTGCTAGTGGATTGTATAGATTCGGTGCAGTCCCTGGTTAGACAGCCAGTATGTGAACCCACGTTTGTTCAACCTGTACTACAGGCATGGTCAGACTCATTATCTCCAGCTTCGGTCAGCTCTGCACAACCCAGACCTGCTATTAGACACCTGCCTGCCCAGGAGTCTTTTTTCCCTTCACCCATGGCAACCTCCGTTTTGGCCCAATATACCCTGCTTCCCACCAAATATCGATACCCTGTCCCTACCCGCTGCACCTATCCTGCATTCAACCCACCTGCCTCTTCTCAGCTGTCCACAAACCCACAGGAACTTCCTCCAGCTACTGTTACCTCTTCTCTGCCATATTCCAATCCTCCTTTCCAGTCTCCTGCACCCCTCACCTACAGAGCTTCAGTGGCTAAGCCAAAGAAAAAACAAAAGTTTTTTTCCAACCAAGACGATCCTGCCAGTAACCCAACCTGCCTCCGCACCAGCTAATCCAACCCATACCATCATGCCAGTGTCCAATCCTGCCTCCCCGCCAGCTGATCTGTTCCAGCCTGATGTGTTCCTGTGTGCCGCCCAGCCTGATGTTCCGATGCCTGCTGTTGTGCCAGTACCTGCTGTTCTGTCTGTTGTGCCAGTACCTGCTATTCTGCCTGATGTGCCAGTGTCTGTGCCTGCTGTCCAGTCTAAAGTTTCAGTACCAGCTGCCCGGTTTGAAGTTCCAGAACCTGCTATCCAGTCCGATGTACCTACTGTTCAGCCTATTGTGCCAGTACCTGCTGTTCTGTCTGATGTGCCAGCACTTGTGGCCACTGTCCAGCCTGAAGTTCCAGTACCAGCTGCCAGGTTTGAAGTTCCAGTACCTGCTATTCAGTCCACTGCACCTGCTGTTCTGCCTAATGTGCCAGCACCTGTGCCCACCGTCCAGTCTGAAGTTCCAGTACCAGCTGCCCGGTTTGAAGTTCCAGTACCTGCTATCCAGTCCAATGTACCTGCTGTTCAGCCTGTTGTGCCAGTACCTGCTGTTCTGCCTGATGTGCCAGCACCTGTGCCCACTGTCCAATCTGAAGTTCCAGTACCGGCTGACCGGTTTGAAGTTCCAGTACCTGCTATCCAGTCCGATGCACCTGCTGTTCAGCCTGTTGTGCCAGCACCTGCTGTTTTGCCTGATGTGCCAGTGCCTGCTGCCCAGTCTAAAGTTCCAGTACCGGCTGCCCGGTTTGAAGTTCCAGTACCTGCTATCCAGTCCGATGTGCCTGCTGTTCAGCTTGTTGTATGTACACAGTAATTCTGCGCTACCAAAAAATAGAAATACAAACAGCAGCTAACACAACCAGCAAGTGTAGACAATATCAAAAGAGCAAAAATAAGTGTAGCGCTAAGAAAAGAAGTCTGGAAATGGAGTCTATGTACTGACAGTTCCAAGTTCGTGTACTCAAAGGAACATCCTTGGGGAAAAAGGTCCTCTGAAAAGGATCTCAACAAGGGTGTATGACATCTGTAGGGGGAGCCCACACACCACCAATGAAAGTGAAAAGGCTTACCGGACAAGGTGGACCCAACAAGGCATACACCAGGTGGAGTCAGTTAAGCTCGGGTGGTGCTGGACTACAGTTGGCCTGGGAAGGCGGAGTTGGTGGAGTGGCTACCACGTGGCTATGTTCCTCGAACTTGATCGGGACCAAAGGCATGGGGTGCAGCTCCCAAAGATCGTATTCCTCAGATCAACGGTGGAATCAGCAAAAAGCCGCAACTCCTCTGCTGCCAATTTCAGCAATGTCTCCTCTTGACTGTTTAGCTTGTTGTGCCAGCACCTGCTGTTCTGCCTGATGTGCCTACTGCCCAGTCTGAAGTTCTAGTACCTGTTGCCTGGCCTGATGTCTCGGTGCCAGCCCTCCAGCCTGATGTCTCGGTGCCAGCCCTCCAGCCTGATGTCTCGGTGCCAGCCCTCCAGCCTGATGTCTCGTGCCAGCCCTCCAGCCTGATGTCTCGGTGCCAGCCCTCCAGCCTGATGTCTCGGTGCCAGCCCTCCAGCCTGATGTCTCGTGCCAGCCCTCCAGCCTGATGTCTCGGTGCCAGCCCTCCAGCCTGATGTCCCGTGCCAGCCCTCCAGCCTGATGTCCCGGTGCCAGCCCTCCAGCCTGATGTCCCGGTGCCAGCCCTCCAGCCTGATGTCCCGGTGCCAGCCCTCCAGCCTGATGTCTCGGTGCCAGCCCTCCAGCCTGATGTCTCGGTGCCAGCCCTCCAGCCTGATGTCTCGGTGCCAGCCCTCCAGCCTGATGTCTCGGTGCCAGCCCTCCAGCCTGATGTCTCGGTGCCAGCCCTCCAGCCTGATGTCTCGGTGCCAGCCCTCCAGACTGATGTCTCGGTGCCAGCCCTCCAGCCTGATGTCTCAGTGTCTGCCTCCAGCCTGATGTCTTAGGTGTCTGCCCTCCAGCCTGATGTCTCGGTGTCTGCCCTCCAGCCTCATGAGCCCGCTGCCCAGCTTGATGAGCCCGCTGCCCAGCTTGAAGTGCCCATGCCTGCTGCCCAGCTTGAAGTGCCCATGCCTGCTGCCCAGCTTGAAGTGCCCATGCCTCCTGCCCAGCTTGAAGTGCCCATGCCTGTTGTGCCACCACCTGTTGTTCTGCCTGTTGTGCCACCAGCTGTTCTGCCTGTTGTGCCACCATCTTTTGTTCTGCTTGATGCCATAGACTATGGACAATTACAACCAATTGGAGCATCCGGAGGCCGCTCCTTTGAGGGGGGGGCACTGTCATTAAATGTTCCATCCGCTGGTAATACCTGTTATTTGGCATGCAGTACTGAGGTCCACCAGCAGGTGTCTCCTGGCAGTTTGGAACTGTCAGGAGAGCTTTTCCCTGTTAATAGTATATCATCTTTGGGCCTCAGTACTGGTTTCCACCAGCAGATGGATCCTGGCAGTGTGGAGCAGACAGTACCTCCTACAATCAGGTGTCACTGGAGGCCAATCACAGGCCTATAAATACCCGGCAAACATTCACATGTTTGCCTTGATTTCTTCATTGCCTCCTGACCTGCTAGTGATCTGATCCTGTGCCCTGAACCTGATCCTGTTTTCCTGTCTCGGACCCTATCCTGTCCCAGGATAGGGTCCGAGTCTGACCCATCCATCCTCTCCCTGTCCTGTGTTCCATACCTCATCTGCTGACTTCCCTGTGTATGATCTTGGCCTGGCTTACCTTTATGTCTCTGGAACATCCCCTGTCCATTGGCTGATTTGCTGTGTATGACCCTGGCCTGGCTATTGTTTATGATCCTGGTATTTCCCATTTATTGCACTTATCTGTCTGTTGTTATTTGTGGGTCTTTGTCTGTGGTTGGTTAATGCACTGTCTCATATTGGAGTTGGTTGTATTATATTACTTACTTTCTTTAATAAATTATTATATTTTCACGTATATACATTTGGGTGTCCTCTGTCGCAGATCACACGGTTCTGGACACACCTGTTCATGACATGAACACTGTGCAGAGGTCGCACTACACTAACTTGTAGCTTTAGCTGAACACTGTGCAGAGGACGCGCTACACTAACGTTTAAATAATGTAGCTGCCTGCGGTAGTGATAGGATCAGGAAAACAACACCAACCCTCTACAGTTAGCTATAGCTGAACACTGTGCAGAGGTCGCACTACACTAATCTGTAAATAATGTAGCTGCCTGCGGTAGTGATAGGATCAGGAAAACACCACCAACCTTCTACAGGTAGCTTTAGCTGAACACTGTGCAGAGGTCGCACTACACTAACGTGTAAATAAAGTAGCTGCCTGCGGTAGTGATAGGATCAGGAAAACACCACCAACTTTCTACAGGTAGCTTTAGCTGAACACTGTGCAGAGGTCGCACTACACTAACTTGTAGCTTTAGCTGAACACTGTGCAGAAGTCGCACTACACTAACTTGTAGCTTTAGCTGAACACTGTGCAGAGGTCGCACTACACTAACTTGTAGCTTTAGCTGAACACTGTGCAGAGGATGCACTACACCGACGTTTAAATAATGTAGCTGCCTGCGGTAGTGATAGGATCAGGAAAACAACACCAACCCTCTACAGTTAGCTTTAGCTGAACACTGTGCAGAGGTCGCACTACACTAACCTGTAAATAATGTAGCTGCCTGCGGTAGTGATAGGATCAGGAAAACACCACCAACCTTCTACAGGTAGCTTTAGCTGAACACTGTGCAGAGGTCGGACTACACTAACTTGTAGCTTTAGCTGAACACTGTGCAGAGGTCGCACTACACTAACTTGTAGCTTTAGCTGAACACTGTGCAGAGGTCGCACTACACTAACGTGGAGCTTTAGCTGAACACTGTGCAGAGGTCGCCCTACACTAACTTATAGCTTTAGCTGAACACTGTGCAGAGGTCGCACTACACTAACTTGTAGCTTTAGCTGAACACTGTGCTGAGGTTGCACTACACTAACTTGTAGCTTTAGCTGAACACTGTGCAGAGGTCGCACTACACTAACATGTAGCTTTAGCTGAACACTGTGCAGAGGTCGCGCTACACTAACTTGTAGCTTTAGCTGAATACTGTGCAGAGGTCGCACTACACTAAAAAATAATGTAGCTGCCTGCGGTAGTGATAGGATCAGAAAAGCACCACCAATCTTCTACAGGTAGCTTTAGGTGCACACTGTGCAGAGGACGCACTACACTAACTGTAAATACTGTAGCTAATAGGACTAATAGGATCAGAAGAACACCAACAATTTTCTTCAAATACTGTAACTACACCTGCCTGCCATTCAGTAGGAAGATAATAATAGGAACGGATCTAGCTAAACTGAATACAGTGTATATATATATATATATATATATATATATATATATATATATATATATACACAACACCTGGGATGCATATATATACACAATACACTGTAAGTGCAGCTAACTGACTGACTGCCCTGCCTAATCTATCTAACTTAAATCAAATGACACTGTCTCTCTGTCTCTCAACGCCGGAACACACTACACAGGGCCGACATGCAGGCGGCCTTATATAGTGTGGGGCGTGTACTAAACCCCCTGAGCCATAATTGGCCAAAGCCACCCTGGCTTTGGCCAATTACAGCTCTCTGTACAGATGGCGCTTTGATTGGCCAAGCATGCGGGTCATAGTGCATGCTTGGCCAATCATCAGCCAGCAATGCACTGTGATGCCGCAGTGAATTATGGGCCATGACGCGCCACTCGAATTTGGCACAAACGGCCCATATCGTTTGCAATTTGGCGAACGATCGAACAGACGATATTCGAGTCGAACATGGGTTTGGCTCGAGCATGAAGTTCATCCCTACTCATCACCCTCTGAGTATATACCTCCAATATGCTTTCCCATCCTTTCTCAATCAACACTGGCACCAGGCAGGGCTGCCCCCTTTCCCCATCTATTTTCAATTTACTAATCGAACCCCTGGCAGAAATTATAAGATCGTCCCCAAGAATTACTGGATTCAAATTGAAAAAAACATTCACACCATAAACTTATTTGCAGACAATATTATTATTTTCCTAACCAACCCAGAAACCTCCCTAGCCGAGACTCATGAAATTCTCACACCGTTTAGCAAACTATCTTACTACAAGGTAACTCTTTTCTCCTTGATCTTGGTATTGAATCTACTTTAAAAAACATCTCACCCATATACTTGGAGCAAAGATGGTATCCCTTATCTAGGTATACGTCTTGTATCTGATATTTCACAACTAGCGGATATTAATTACTTGCCTTTCATTGACAAACTATCCAAAGAAGCCCAGCGCATGTCTAAGAATGAGCTCAGGTCGCCTCGCATCTTTTAAAATTATACTGCTACCCCAAATATTATACCTTTTTAGAACTCCCTGTAAAAAAAGAACAACTACTGGCCCTCGACTCAATACTTACAAATTTGTGTGGAAAAATGTAAAACCTTGCAGCTCCCATACCCAGCTGATGAAGCATAAATATGCTGGAGGAATGGGGATTGTTAATCTTCATGACTACTTTATAGCGACCCAACTTTCTCAAATTCAATACTGGTTCTCCCCTCTGACTGATAAAATGTGGATTGATATTGAGATGGCCACCTGCTCTATGACCTCACTTCACAAACTACTACTAGTAGCTGATATATGGAGCCCCAAGCATCATTGATAGCATGGAGGGCCTTCTACCTACACAGAGTACAACAATGTCCATTCCAATACAGGTCCTAGAATCACTCATTCCCCATATTTCTCTCCATAAATGGGTGGGAAAGGGAATCTCAAATCTCAAAAACCTATTCAATAACCAAACTCTCAAAACGTTTACACAACTTCAAAAAGAATTCCAAATTCTGTCTACCAATTAATACCTGTATCTTCAAGTGTCCCATTTTTAAACTCCCTGACCTCCCCTGAAATATATGTTCAAAAATAAGGCTTGCAGTTTCTCCTTAATCCAACACCCTCAGTAAAGGGTACCTCTCTATTCTACAATCTATTGCAAAACAAACTCACACTCCATACTTAAAAGGGAAGAAAGACCTAGGGAAAGAATTTACCACCAACCAATGGCAGTCTGCCTTCAAGTCCATTTTCCAGGCCTCCAAGTGTGCCAACCACTGGGAGCTATCCCAAAAAATCACTCTTATGCCCCGTACACACGGTCGGATTTTCCGATGGAAAATGTCCGATCAGAGCGTGTTGTCGGAAATTCCGACCGTGTGTGGGCTCCATCGGACATTTTCCATCGGATTTTCCGACACACAAAGTTTGAGAGCAGGATATAAAATTTTCCGACAACAAAATCTGTTGTCGGAAATTCCGATCGTGTGTACACAAATCCGACGGACAAAGTTCCACGCATACTCAGAATAAATAAAGAGATGAAAGCTATTGGCCACTGCCCCGTTTATAGTCCCGACGTACGTGTTTTACATCACCGCATTCAGAACGATCGGATTTTCCGACAACTTTGTGTGACCGTGTGTATGCAAGACAAGTTTGAGCCAACATCCGTCGGAAAAAATCCTAGGATTTTGTTGTTGGGATGTCCGAACAAAGTCCGACCGTGTGTACGGGGCATTAGGTGGTACCTCACTCCCTATAAAATCTCTAGATATCTTTTTTCTCAATCCCCACTTTGCTGGAGAGGATGTGGTGGGGTGGGACAACTCATGCATATCTTTTGGTCCTGCAAACACTTATCCAATTTTTGGAATAAATTATTTCGAACAATATCTGAAATAACTGGAATCCTCACTCCACGCTCTCCGGCTCTGGCAAACCTCAACCTAGGTATTGAACATTTTCCCCTAAGTGTCAGAGAATCGTTACCCATATGTTACTTGCTGCTAGATCACTTATAACTAAGAGATGGAACTCATCACCCAACTTATCACCCAATGCATCAGAAGTGATTGATATGGTAAAGCAAAATTATACCTATGAATATATACTAGCGTACAAACATGGTAGCAGACAAATCTTTGATCATCACTGGGGCATATGGAATTCCTGGACAAAGAACCATTGAATGAATGCATAATATGGAATATATATTGATATTCTAACTAAGAATGTCACATTCCTTATCCAAGTTTCTCTTTCTCTTTCTTCATGAATATACTTGTCAGACCATACCATTACCGACATCCCATTTTACTGTGCTTTTGCTGTTTCTGTTTGCTTTATTTTACTTATTTTGTTTATTTTATCCTATTTCCTACTACTACATTTATATACTCCATGATATGTACTTACGGTATAAAATACATTTCCTTGTCAAAAGAAGTTTATTGAGTATACAATGTTATAAAGATACATAAAGTAAGTTTACAAGGCTCTATAAAGTAAGCTCATTGTTTTACAGTAGGGTTTATATAGGTAAATATCATGAAATTTAAAATATTAAACATTGGGTTCACGTAAACCTAAATTAAAGATATATATAATTTCCTTAGTTACTTTTGTAGGTATTTAAATGATTTATACCTACTATACATATTGTTTACAAGTAGAGTGTATATAGGTCAAATAAATTCTGATAATGAGCTTTAATCGTAAGGTGGAGAAAAGGAAAGAGAAAGAAGAAAAAGGGTTGAAAGGTAGAGGTATGGTCTACAAGGTTGTCCCGCTCGTCAGTTTATTATTCTTTTTAGTTCTCTTTGAAGCCTTAGAATGGGTGTCTCTGTAAGTCATTTAATCTGTTACCATGGCAATAGGACAGAGTCATTGAAGTTTGACAGGAACTGTTGTTTTATCCAAGGATGCCAAAGTTTTTCAAATTTTGGAATTTGATTTTGATCGATGGCTACCATCTTAGCATGGGACATTGTATTATTCATTCTGTGAATTGTTTCTGCTAGTACCAATGTAGGAGATTTCCATGCCTTGGCCACTGTTTGTTTTGCAGCCGTTATTAGTTGGATCATAAGTTTGAATTGAGAGAGTGTTAACCATTCCGGTTTTAGATTAAGTAAAGTTAAATATGGATCTGGTTGTATTATTTTTTTAAATATTTTAGATGCAATCACGAAGACTTCCTTCCAGAAGGTTTGGATTACTGGGCACGTCCACCATATGTGTAAATATGTGCCTATTTCTGGGCATCCTCGAAAACAAAGAGCTGAGGTATTAGGTGAATATTTTGCCACTCTAGCGGGTACAAGGTACCAGCGAGTTAGGACTTTATAATTTGTCTCCAGTGCTAAGATGTTGGGTGAAGATGACTTAGATGTGAGCCATATGTTAGACCAGTCCGTGTCTTCTAAAGTTCATCCCAGGTCCTCCTCCCACCTCTGAACGTAAGAGGGTCTATTAAGATTTGCTACTCCATATAATTGATTATAAAGTGATGAAATTGTGCCTTTAGCAAATGGATCTTTTGTACAGATTGATTCAAAAATGGATAATTGGGATAATGGTGTATCCCCCTTTAGGAATGGTGTATAGAAATTTTTGATTTGGAGATATCTAAATATCTCAGAGTTTGGTAGATCATATTTTTCTCTAAGCGATGGGAATGAAAGGAATGATTTAGATGCTATGAAGTCATTTAGTGTCTGAATGCCTGATGTTGTCCAAGCTTTAAAAGAATTTGGGTAGATCCATGCCGGATAAAAGGCCGGATTTCTGATAAAAGAAAGGCGAGGATTGTGTGGAGATTGTAACTGATATTTGGTTTTTAGTTTATCCCAGAGAGATAAGAAGTGTTTAGTTATGGGATTATGAATTTTAAAGCGGTCTTTAGGATCAAGCCATAATAAATTTGATATTAATAGAGGGTCATTTTCTGAAGCCTCTATAAATACCCATAATGGCATTTCCTGTTTTGCATGGTATTTGGACAGACTGGCCAAATGTGCTGCTCTGTAGTAGTTAGTAAAATTAGGGTATCCCAGGCCTCCTTTATTTTTGGGAAGATGTAGTGTGTGTATAGGTATACGTGGTTTAGAAGAGCCCCATATAAACGAAGTTGCTCTTTTTTGTACTATTCTCAAAAAATAGGAAGGAATTGGAATAGGGAGGACTCTGAATAGATAAAGCAATTTGAGTAGAATAGTCATTTTGATTGCTTTAATCTTCCCTATCCAGGATAAAGGAAGTTGTGACCATTGTTTTATTAGATTTGTGATCTGTCTTAATACAGGAGGATAATTGGATGAGAATAAGTCAGAATGAGATGCTGTTAAATGAATTCCAAGATATGGGATTGATTTTTCTGCCCATGTGAATGGGAGTGCAGCCCTAGCCGGGATCAATTCTATGTTTGTGAGTGAAATATTAAGCACTAGGCATTTCTTAGGATTAATCATAAGGCCGGATAGGGCTGCAAATCCATCAAGAGCTGGTATTAAGTTAGGACCAGAGACCTGTGGTGATGATAGAAAAAGTAATATATCGTCTGCAAATATACATAATTTGTGTGTAATACCTCCTACTTCAATGCCAGTTATAGTTTGGTTTGTTCTGATGTATTGGGCCATGGGTTCGAGTATAAGGGCAAATAATAAGGGAGATAATGGGCAACCCTGTCGGGTATCTCTTTCGATATTAAAGGCTTCAGATTTGTATCCAGCATATTTTATATAGGCTTTGGGTTTATTATATAATGCTTTGATCCATGTTAAAAAGTGGGGTCCAAAACCCCATTTTTGTAATGAATATTGCATATATTGCCAGGATACTGTGTCAAATGCCCTCTTAATATCGAGAGATAGAAAACATAAAGGGATTTTCCGTTTTTTAGCAATATGTGCCAATAACACTGTCCTGCGTATATTATCGCCTGCCTGTCTATTTGGCATGAAGCCTACTTGATCTCTATGTATTAATTTTCCTATAATGCTATTGAGGCGTTTTGCTATTATTTTTGCTAATAATTTAATATCGAGGTTTAACAGAGAGATAGGCCGATAATTCACACAGGAAGTATCATCAGAAAGGGGTTTTGGGATCATACAAACAATTGCCATTAGTGTTTCTTGCCGAAAAGAATGTCCATCTAGAAGTTTGTTAAAAGTTTCAGTGAGAATGGGAGAGAGTATTTCTGAGAATGTTTTATAGTATAAAGCCGAGTAGCCATCTGGGCCTGGTCTTTTGTTAAGTTTTAGGTCTTTTATGGCGTTAGCAACTTCATCTATAGTTATAGGCTCATCCAAACTGCTTTTTTGATTCTGAGATAACTCGGGTAAGGTTATTTTTGAGAAGAAGGATTCAGCCTCTGTAGGATTAAATTCATTGTTTGTCTTGTATAAAGTTGCGAGATGTGAGTGAAATTTATGGACTATTTTAACTGGATTACAAGTGTAAACATTTTTTGATAATTTCAAATGTATTGGTTTGAAAGATTTGTTAGTTGAATTTAATGCCCGAGCCAAATATGTACCTGGTTTGTTTGTATTCATGTAGAAATTGTGTTTGGAGCGTTTGAGGGATTTATCAACTGACTCAGTGAGAAATAGATCGTATTCCAATCTAGATTTTTCCAGATGAGATTTTGTACTCTGAGATGGATTATCTTGAAATGATATGTAGGCTGCATTAAAATTGAGTTCTAGTTTTTTTGCTAGATTTTTGCGTTCCCGTTTAAATAGTGCCATTTGTCTTTGTATTGTACCACGCAAGACAGGCTTATGAGCTTCCCACAGTGTTATTGGGGAGATGTCTGTTGTATTATTAATTGATATGTATTCCTTTAAAGCTTGTTCAATGGCCATCTGATGTAGTGGGTGTTTGAGCATTATATCCGGTAAGTACCACGTTGGGTCATGCGCTTTTGGTATGGCTGAGGCTATAGTAGTGTATACTGCATTATGGTCAGACCACGGAATCGGAATTATATCTGATGCAATAATTTCTGGTATCATTCCTATTGTTAGAAAAATATGATCTATTCTGGTGAAAGTTTGATGAGGGTGCGAGAAATAAGTGAATTTCTTTTTCCTTGGGTTACTTTATCTCCATGAATCTACCAGATTGTATTTGGAAAGAAGTTGAGAAAAGGTAATCTAGAGGTTATTTTGGATGGTGTAAAAGGTGATTTATCTAGAAATGGGAGGAGGACAACATGGCAACAGATCAAATAGTTTTGACTTACTTTTTGTTATGCAGAGCTGACTGCGCAGATCAACCTGTGTGGACTGAAGAGATGAATAGATAGAAAAGAAACCAGTGAATTCTTGAGTAAAGAGTAAACAAAAAACATATGAGATTAGATGATACATTGTGTAAATTATTTTTTGCAAGTAATCACAATTTACCCATGAAAGAGAATAAATATCTCTCTCAGGGGAATAAGTGCCTTCGTCACACTCCCACATAATAGGGTTGGGAGAATGAGGAGGGCTAATGGGGGAACACGGATCTTCCGCTTACAGGAGAGAAGTGCTATGTCAAAAGACATCAAAATGATGTTTCATTAATTGGAGTGCAGAATATAGTTTTTGTTGAAATTATTTATTCCAGGGTGGTTGTATATGGTTAGTCTTGCCCTAGGCTAAATAATTCAGTTAGAAAGGTACTGTTAATAACTTTGGTATTGATGAAGATAGTTTGAATTATTTTGGGATTTTAACCCTTTTAGAGTAAACAATTACATATTTTATTCATATGTAACTGTTTAGATATGTTAACTCATAAAATTGAGGTTGTATTGCTTCAGATTAAAATAAACAAAAACATAATTCTAGGAACTATTACTAGGTAATAATATATTTGTTTTAAGAAAAGAAAGAAAAAGCTTCCATTACTTCTGGATTATTGAACATATTTGTCCTAAAAAGTAATAAATCTATTGTTATTACCTGATAATATATAACTGAACATGAATTTCCTTATTTCACTTATATATTCTAAGGCTATATGAATCAGAAGTAATAAGAAATATAACTGGAATGTAACGATCCCACACAGTGTGTGACTATCAGAATGCAGTTACATTCAGTTATAAATATAGGTTTTTTATAGAGAACCATCTCTTAGTATAATAAATGAAGAGATATCAGGAATTAGGATGTCAGTCCATTGAATCTTCTTGGTCCATGGATGATGTGGCATAACGGCCTCTTTTGTGAGAATGATGATTCCCATTTTGTTCTGAAATTTTCTGGGTGCTGCCTGAAGGTGAAGATGATGTAATTCTTCTGCGTGTGGGAGAGTTGCTGCTTGTGGGTTCTGTCAGATTTAATTTTAAAAGGGTTTGTTGTAATTCATCTGCTGATCTGCTTCTGTAAATTGTACCTTGGTAGTTAAATCTGACTGAAAAGGGGAAGCCCCATTGATACATAATGTTGTGGCGTTGCAGTTCCATTAGTTGGGGTTTCATGGATCGTCTTTTAGTAATAGTAAGTTGGGATAGGTCAGCAAAAATTTGATAATTGTGTCCTTGAAAATTAAGTTCCTTTTTCTCTCTTGCAGCAATTAGTATTTGTTCTTTCGTTCTGTAATAATGAAATTTTGTGATTATATCACGTGGGGGTCCATCTTTCTTTTTGGCTGTGAGGGCTCTGTGTACTCTGTCCAGTTCTAAACGTTCAATAGGGATATCTGGCTTTAGTTCTTGTAATAGAGCAGTAATAGTAGATTGCAGGTCTGTCACAGTTTCAGGTATTCCCCTTATGCGCAAGTTTGAACGTCTGGCTCTATTTTCGTAATCTTCGAGCTTAGTTTGAAGTATTAAATTCTCTTTTTTTAATTGTTCCAATTCTGTTATATTTTCTTGGGTTGTAATTTCAATTTCATCCATTTTTATTTCTAAGGCTGCGGTGCGGTTTCCCAGCTCTCTTATTTCTTTGGTTAGGCTTTTTGTTATTTGGTCTGAGGTTTGTTTTAAAGCCTTATGAAGCATCTTTTCAAATTGTAATAATATTACTGGGGATACTGAGGAGGCTTGTGGAGAAGTTTGTGAGAGGATTTGTTCTGTATCTGACTCAAATGGAGAGTCTTGCTGTGACATTTTCTGTCTGTGAGAGCGCCCTGATGCTGTATCTTGTGAGGTGACTGGAGCTGCTTCAGCTGCAGTGAGTGCCTGTGAGCTCTTTGTGAGGTGATTTTTATTTCTGCCACGGTTTCCTCCCAGTACCATATTTCCTGCCCAAACTTTCACAGTTTGTTCCCTGGGGCAAAAAGGTCCAAATGGATACCTTTTGAGCCTGCAGGCTCCGCTTTGTCCTTCTCTTCTCTCCTCAGCGGTGTGGAGCTCTAACAATGCATGTCTGCTCTGCTAGGCTCCGCCTCCTGCCCCCGTATACAATACATTTCATGTATGTTATATTTGTAACAGCTATATACTTAATGTTAATGGAGCCATGTTTAGGCTCATTGTTATTCTGTATATGCAATCCCCATTGGAGCACACACTAATGGTTGTATCTTTAATGCTTTATTCTTATAATAAAAACTAATGAAACAAAATAATTCAGCTGATTCCTCCATGCATGATGCTGCGGCTATGGCAGGAGTAGCTGTGGACAAGAAGGCAGAATAAGCCACTCTGGCAGCTGTAGTGGACTGCGCACTAGTGCCAGCTTTGATCTTAGAGGATGAGGAGGATGAGGAGTGAACACACTAACTGCTAGTAGAAAAATGAGCCCCACTATATCTATCTCCACTCCAACACACTACAAAACATTTCTATGGCAAATTATCTTTTATAGTGTGGGGTGGGACTAAGAGCACTGAGCTGTGATTGGAGAAAATAATCATCAGTTTATCCAATCAGGGCTCTGACAGTGCTAATTGGCATAGCCTTGCACCTGGCTGGTCAGGTGCAAGGGTTCATCCAATTAGGGCTCTAGAATGCACTGTGAAGCAAACATCCTGCTGAGCTACCCACAAAATCGGATATTCACTGAACAGGCAGACTTTGGCCTGACTTTTTGATCGGCTTCTAACTGCTCGCCCACCTCTAATCACGAATGAAAGAAAAGAAAATTGCTTAATTCCCCCATCAACACTGACTGAATGCCTTCGGCAGAGCTATGGCATTCTGCGGGCAAGGGGTTGCACTGAGCCTTCACAGCCAGCAGAACAATATGATTACTGCTAGCGGCTGTAGTTGTCAGCAGTGATCACATGCGAAAAATATGACAGGCTGGTTGTACCCAAGTTGATCGATGGATCTAATTGGGTAGATTCATCCTGCCCATATATGGATTGAATGTCAGCTTGTGTCTGCTGAACCGGCTAAGTTTCAATCCATGTATCACTGACTTTAGCTACTTGGTTGCCTACAGATTTCCAGACATATTTGCACAAAGCAATATTTACATGTCAGCAATGTGTAGCAACCAGTGAAAGCATTTTCCTTCACTGACCTGACTGGCTGATGTGGGCTGCACATCACCATTTATTTTGGACTGCGTTGTTAAATAGGATGATAGTTTCTGTCAATTGTATATATATATATATATATATATATATATATATATATATATATATATATATATATATATATATATATATATATATATATATGATAAGTAAAACATACAAAATTCATGGTTGATGCCCTAATTAAACTATAATCTATATGCATTTGAAAATCATGGACAAGTCATAAACCAAAAAAAGGAAAATAACAATATTAATCTTAAAGCAATATTATTAATAATGTAATATAATGGTAATATTAATGTACTGTATGTTTGCTTTTTCCCTACATGATCCCACAACTTGCGGGTTTTTGGCAAGTTAATACAGATTTTATTTTTACTTTTCCAGTGTTATTTGGTGATATAGATTCAAATTGCAGACATAT
Source organism: Lithobates clamitans (assembly GCA_037952925.1). NCBI lineage: Eukaryota > Metazoa > Chordata > Amphibia > Anura > Ranidae > Lithobates > Lithobates clamitans. The sequence goes on from JBBGZY010000909.1 coordinate 2,437,890, forward strand.
TGATATGAAGCAGAGTTGACTACGAGTGGAAGCTCGAGTTAATCAAGTGTATGAAATAGTGAAATCTAAAGGGAAAGATACCTCAGTCTAATCTGAATATAAATAGGATTAGATGCTTTTTATTAGGGCCTGAAATGCAATTCAAAGTTCTCTCTGCCTGGTCATTCTCAAATAAATATTTCAGTTCAAATACCGGTGCACAGAATTCTAATTCTGTGTATTGGTTGTGGGAGAAGGTATACATTTTTAGCACTGTTAACAAAATTCAGTGCTAATAAAAATATTTTCTTTCTGAAATTTTTAAACCAGTTCACACCAGATTCACATGCTACTGAACACCACATTTATTTAATGAAAAAACTCATTTGAAATCCCCTAATAAGCACCATGAGAAAGAAAATATTCAACTAATACTCATGGTGCACTTTCTATAGTAAAGTAATCAGTTCTCAGTATTGATGAATAAACTAATGTATTCAAAATGGCATTTGCACTGGGACAATTTACCAGAGGAGGAAATCTGCAAAGCTCTGCTACTCCACACCAACACATGTTCTTTTCCCCCCATATGTGCACCTTTTTAGTGGTGGTGTTCCTTTATTTTATTTGGTCTTTGATTTATTTTGAAACTGTGTTTCTGCTGGCTTTACAGCTGCCAAGCTTTAAGCCATGTACACACGATCAGATCCGACCGTTTGTATGCAAAATCAGACAATTGTTGTCGGATTTTCCGCGGACACATGTTGGATGGCAGGCTTTAAAATTTTCCGCGGACAAATGTCTGTTGTCGGATTTTCCGTGTGTGTGTATACAAGTCCGTCGGACAAAAATCTAAAGTACAAACACGCATGCTCGGAAGCAGTCGGTCTTGTAAACTAGCGTTTGTAATGGAGAATTAACATTTGTGACATGGCAAATTATGAAATCTCGAAATGCAGCGCACATTCTCTTCTTTAATGGGATAATAATGAAGCTGCTTTGCTGGTGATACTAATGGAGTCATGGCAAACGTATTTTTACAGGCTTTTATTTTCTAGCGATATCAAGAATAATATTATTATGCTTTTTTTTTGGGGGGGGGGGGGGACTTACCACAACACCATTATTTATCCCGTAGTTTCTAAGATCAAAGATACAACTATGTTGGTGTTCCTTGTCAATTTTACATTGTATTTTTTTAAATGTAACTGCCTACTCCCAAACTGTCATTTGAAGTAAAACACATAGCCAAGTATTATTCTCCACAATTTTTATATTGTGCATTAAAAAAGAAAACAAATAAACTTAGACATGTTATCTACCAATAGAAATTAGCCAAAAAGTGCATTCTATGCCTCCAAATATAGAAAATATACCAAATCAAATCATTATTAAACCAAAAAATAAAATAAAAGCCTCATGCACATGTCCTGCTTCTTAATAAAGGGGGTCAACAATGCCAAGAGTTGGTGAAAGCAGGGGTCCTTCATCCGTAGATAATTCCGAAAATCATCCAGATTATTCCCCTGGAGCTCCTGCAGCAAAGGCATATGACATAATTGGTCACGATTAATAAAGCAACCAATTTTGGGTCCAAGAAATCCTCCTCCTCCTGTTCCTGGACTGAACTTGGGTCAAAGCAATAACTCCAAGGCCAATAATAAATAACACGTTATCTCCTCCGATTCTGCAACATGTCTGGCTGATGAACAGTCATTCAGAAACTAACTGAAAAGCACGAAATGAAAAGCATGACCTGGAAAGCGCGAAATGAAAAGAGCGAATCAACGCTCACCAAAACTCTACTAACACAAAATTAGCAGAAAGAGCCCAAAGGGTGGCGTTAAAGAACTGAAAAACCACGTACTACATCACTATGTTCATGTTTGTTGGCCGACAATTCCTTGCTGTTTGTATGCAAGACAAAATCCAGGCACACGCCTTTGGACAAAATTCTGAGGTTTTGTCTGTGGAAAATCCGATCGTGTGTATGAGGCTTTAGAGTTTTGGCACACCCAACTGAAAAACATAGGAGAGCATACGGAACATGAGCTACCATTTTCCAAATGTGTTGCAAAGAGAAACAAGTCCAGAATTGAAAATCAAATAGCTTGCTGTGTAATAATTTTGCAGAGTAAATGTAGTTTATTGCTGTGACAAGGGCAATTGTACCACTAACAGACTCTGCAAAATATAGTAATATATAGTAATAAAGTTATTTTGTTAGCCAAGTTGAAGAAAGACACAAGTCCATTTAGTTCAACCAATAGAAACAATAATAAAATAAATACAATAAGAAAAATAGGAAACCTCCATTTAAATATTCATGTACCCAAAGTTGATCCAGAGGAAGACAAAAACCCCTAAAAAACACGGTCCGATTTGCTCTAGTGGGGAAAAATTTATTCCAAGCAATCACATTTTTTTTCTCCATGGATCAACAATATTTGATGTTACTACCTACAGTATAAATTTTATGTGTTCAGCCCTTTTTCAAATTAATATACTGAGCTGGTCAGAACTAGTTCTTGAGGGAGTCTATTCCACATTTTCACAGCTCTTTACTGTGAAGAAGCCTTTCGATTTTTTTGGAGGTTAAATCTTTTTATCTTCAAAAGTAAAGAGTGCACCTGTTTCCTTTGTAGCAAACTATACACCAAGTTCACTATATTAATCACTTATACATTTATACATATTATGCCGCGTACACATGATCGCACATTCCGATAACAAAATCCATGTTTTTTTCCAATGAATGTTGGCTCAAACTTGTCTTGTATACACACGGTCACACAAATCTTGTCGGAAATTCCGAACGTCAAGAATGCGGTGACGTACAACAGGTATGATGGCACTAGAAAAGGGAAGTTCTATAGCCAGTGTGCCACCCTTTGGGTTCCTTTTGCTAATCTTGTGTTAGTAGAAGTTTGGTGAGAGATGATTCACGCTTTTCAGCCTCGTGCTTTTCAGATCGTTACTGCTCTTCAGTTTGTGTTTGTGGGTTCGTATCTGGTTTTCAGTGCTTGTAGTCAGTTTGCATTTGTTTTTCAGTGCATATTATTATAATACGTGATTCCCAGTGCGTTCTTGTCCACTCGTTTCTGATTTTCAGCTCGCTCTTCTCAGGCCTTTCTCATTTTCAGTGCGCTCTGTTAGTTTGTTCTGACCAGCCGACCATTTTTAAACCATGTTGCGGGTACATACTCATCGTAGAGTTTCTTGCTGCGCAGGGGCTTGGTGTTGGGGTTCTTACTTTGACACAAGCCCAGTCCATGAACAAGACGGGGAGGAGTTCATGGACCAAGAATTGGTTGCTCCAGCATGACCAATTCTCTCATATGCCTTTGTTGTGGGAGATTCATGAGAATAATCCTGATGATTTCAGGAATTATCTCCGGATGACGGACCCCGTTTTTCACCATTTGTTGGCTTTGCTGTCCCCTTATATTAGCAGGCAGGACACCTGCATGCGGCAAGCCATCACTCCTGAGCAGAGGCTAGTCGCCACGTTGTGGTACTTAGCATCAGGGAGAAGTCTGCAAGACATCAAGTTCTCGAACAGGCATCTCCCCCCAGGCTCTGGGGATCATAATTCCAGAGACCTGGTCTGCCATCATTCAGGTCCTGTAGAAGGACTATATTAGGGTAAGTTTTCTCCTTTAACATCACATTCTATGTATTTAATGTTTGCTAATGTATTTAATGTTTGCTAATTTATTTCATCATTCCCTAATTACCATGATTGTAATATGCTGTGAATGTCCCCTTTGTCCTCATGTATGCTTGAAGTTTGTAAACTTTCTTTTTTGTCCTTCATGCATATTTGCTTTCACTAACCTCCCCAGCATGCTACCCTGGGCCCATACACACCTAGCCTAGTCACATAACAATGTATTTTGTCAGCTCCATAGTAGTGCTTTACCCTAAACACCCCCTAAAATGTGTCCAAATGTTATTTGTGTCCTTAAATTCATGCTTTTTTTGGGGTCCCAAAATCATTTGGAACCCTCCCCCCCCCCCCAACTGCTAAGTCAATCGATACCAATCCTCTATCTGCTGACTTTTCCAAACCCATACACACTATACCTACCTCTTTTGTGGTCAGATTTCTGTATGAATTTCCCAAAGCATGTAGTGAAAGGGCCTGCCAGAATACTTTCAAATGGTACTGTTTAAAGTTTTGTTCTCCTATTATCTTGATAGTTAATTGCAAAATGTAAAAAGGTGCTTCAATTTGTACAGTGTGTATTCATGTTTTTGTATTAGGACACTTATTACCTGTCCAGTGGGCTTCCAATAGTGTAAGTAAGGAGTGGCTGGCCAAAGTAAAACACATTATTTATGCATTCAGCTCTCAATGAAGTGGAGAGAGTTACCTGTCCAAAACATACCCCCCCTCAATTGTTTACAATGGGCCATCAGAGAGGGTGAGGAATACTCCTTAAAATAAATGTTATACTGATGTTGGCCAAGAGTGTTTGTTTCTAATCTGCTTGCAATGTTTATGTGCAAAATTAATCATTTCTTTTTTCTTGTTTGACTCCACAGTTTCCTTCAACGCCACAGGAATGGCAGACTGTGGCTTCCCAATTCTTCAACAGTGCAAACATAATTTATTTGATACATGAGGTGACAATCTCTTCTTCAGCAAACTATTATGTTGTGTGTCTGCTACACACACACAAACACATTGTTTTTGTTGTTAATGTATGTAATGCAAAAAATATTAATTTTCACCACCATGAATTAATTTTTGTGAGTCACGAAAATGGCCTGATTGTGGCAAATTTTAAAGCACTGTGGGAGTTATTCACTAAAGGCAAATTCACTTTGCAATACAAGTGCACTGCAAAACTGCACTTAAAACTGCACTGAAAGTGCACTTGTAGTGCAAATTGGATTTGCCTTTAATAAATAACCCCCGTTGTCACTGTAAACACCAACCTTTTTAAAAAAAATGCTATTTAGCATTGAAAGAAGAAACCACACATTGTTGATTAGAAACATTTTTACTCTGTGCACATTCACATGTGCGTTAGAAAAGGGTTTTTGAACAAACCAACATATTTTTAAAATAACATTTTGGCATTTGACATTACAAAATAGCCTTTTAGTGGCAAACAGGCATGTTTAAAACCATAAAACAATGGGAGGGCGTGGCTAGCCGGCGCGGTGTATGGACGCTCACTGAAAGAGCTCCTCTCTGCCAAGGGCCATTAGACACTCAAACAGCGAATTACAACCTAGAAATCTTACCACAACCAAAGCGGTTCAGCTGGGGGAACATCAAGGATGACTTCCAGGAAAAGAAAAGAGGATATTTACCCCAACAAGCTGCCAGATTACTTCATGTGGCAGCGGCGGTCTCCTGAGCAAGATGGCGGCGGCAAGCAGGGGAAAGGCACACGAGGCTCTCATACACAGAACGGCACTGCACAGGGGAGAAGACCAAGCAGAGCTTACAATTCACCCACCGCTGAGCAGTACTCCCTGCCTCCCTCAGCCTCATCCAGCCCAGCCAAAAGCAAGCCAAAGTTGGATCACACAGAGGAGGATGATGAAGAGGTAAGCCTGCACTCATCTCAGGATGATACCAGAGAACTACAAGACTCCATAACTGACTTCCCCACCGCTAATACACCAATAATGGACACTACACTTAAAGACATGTTGATATCTCTCAGATCCACATTGCATGCTGACATTCAATCACTGACTAGACAATTTAAGTCTGAAAAATCTTCAGTGAACAAGAGAATCTCACATGTCGAAACAAAGATGGGTGAATTTGCATGCACCTTCAATGATTTAGTGGATGCCCATAATGATAGAGATGACGACATGATGCAACTGAAACTAAAATTAGCAAATTTAGAAGATAGGTCCAGGAGAAACAACGTTAAAATACGGGGGATATCTGAATCAGTTAAAAATCCTGACCTGAAACCTCACTTTATACAAATGCTGAAATCTGCCCTTCCAGAAGTTCCCCATGAAGAACTAGTAGTGGATCGTATCCACAGACTGCCTAAGCCTAAACATGTAGCCGCCCACCTTCCCAGGGACACCATTGTCAGAATACATTTTTATCACGTCAAAGATCAGTTTATGGCAGTCACAAGAAACCGTGATTCCCTTCCAGAGGAGTTCCAAGAACTTTCCTTTTATGCTGACCTCTCAGCCTTCACCATGCAACAGAGGCGTCAACTAGCCTCTATCACGAAGCCACTGAACAATCACCATATCACCTATCGGTGGATATACCCAGCAAAACTCATGATAACAAGAGAAGGAACTACACATGTGATCTCTAACATCAAAGATGGCCTCCGCCTCCTGCGAGATTGGCAAATCATTCTCCCTGATGCAGACGACCAAGTCAGTCATGGCTAGAAAGAAAGATGTCCACAAACCAGATCTACTTCTAGGCAACCTCTACTGCTATTACATCCCTGATGGCCCCGGGGATTGCCACCTTTCGTTTACCTGTTAAACACCCCTCAATTGAGCGGTTATTCCTACCGCACTGATTCTTTTAAGAATCAAGTTTTGTTTGTTGCTGTTAACTATTTCTTTTCTCCAAGAAGTTTCCAAGACTAGGATCCATCCCTGTACATCCCAAGGAATCGCATACTACATCACTTGAACAGAAAACCCACCTGCAGTAATTCATCTCAGCATATCCGCAACAGCTACCACCTGAGAGTTTCCCAATCCGCAAGTCCCACCTTACGGACCACCACACTGCCAGCGTCTGCTCATCGCCTTCTGGATCAGAATCGAGCCATTCATCGACCTTAAGGTAACCAGCATCTAAATAATTGTCAAACCATATAACTAAGACCAACAGGAATCCATACCATGCCGATTAAAATTGTATCTCTTAATGTAAAAGGCTTAAACAGCCCATACAAACGACAAATGGCCTGGAAAGAAGCTAAAAGTCTTCACTCTGATGTGATTTGTTTCCAGGAAACACACTTTGCAGCAAATAAATCGCCTAACTTTCAAAATCGCCAGTTCCCGCACACTTTCCAAGCAAATTATACCTAAAAAAAAAAAAGAGGTGTAGCCATAGCTATTAAGGACTCTTTGCAATTCCAAAGTCTAGATATCCATTTGGACAGTTCAGGCAGATACATCATCTTAGTATGTGAGCTTAACGGCAAAAAATTCACCTTAGTGAACATCTACCTTCCAAACTCCAAACAGCTATCTTTTCTAAAAAAAGTATGGAAAAAAGTCTCCTCGATGCAACAGGGTCATACCATCTTATGTGGAGACTTTAATGCTGTCCCCAACAGAGACCTAGATGTGTCCAGCCAGACCAAGCATTCAAGAAACAGATTGACTCTGAATGATTTCATCTCATCTTCCAGTTTGTATGATGTGTGGAGGTGCCAACATTCCTCAGAAAAGGACTTTACTTTTTTTTCCAGCGTTCACCATACATATTCTCGCATAGATTTGTTTTTAGTAGATAAATTTATCCTACAACAGATTACTAAATCTGAACTGCATTGTATTACATGGTCGGACCATGCTCCGATATCGGTGGTCGTGGGGGATCGCAATGACATTTTCACATTATCTCAACCGCAAAACGAAAATCGAAAAAGCAATTAAAGAATTTTTTGCCATCAACGCCCCCTCGGTCAGCGACCCCTTCACACTGTGGAATGCACATAAAGTTTATGTAAGAGGTCTACTCATACAGATGAGCGCTAGAGCAAAAAGACAAAGATTAGAAAAACTCAATACTATATTAGCTCAAATCCAACAGTTAGAAAACTTAAACAAACAACATACCACACAAAAGATAAGAGAAGCATTGTTTATGTCCAGGCAAGAATTGCGAACTCTCCTAATATCACGCCACAACCACCAATTGAGATCACTTAAAGCTCAAACATATAGATACGGGAATAAAGCAGGAAAGTCCCTAGCCACACAATTAAAAGAAAAAACTATTAAATAAAAAATTTCCTACCTCATTAACCCCAAATCCAACAAAAAAGTTAACAACCCGCAAGAAATAGCCGATGCATTTAGGGATTACTACGAGAAACTATATAACCTTAAAAAGGACCCAGATACTTTTCAGCCCAATGACAAGGTGATTTCAGAATTTTTGGAGTCAATACATCTCCCTAAAATATCACCAGAAGATTTAGCATACATAAACCAACCATTCACGCTAAAAGAAACAAATGACGCCATCAAACGTCTCCCCCGCAACAAAGCCCCAGGCCCGGATGGTTATTCTTCAGAATATTATCAATTATTCTCTCCCATCCTAACCCCCCACTTACTCCATGTTTTTGAAGCTGCAACAACTACAGCAAAATTTCCCCCAGAAATGCTTACAGCCACAATTATAACTCTCCCCAAACCAGGCAAAGAACCCAACCTCCCACAAAACTTTCGGCCGATATCCCTATTAAATGTAGATGTCAAATTGCACGCTAAGCTGATAGCAAACAGATTATCACATATTCTACCCAACTTGATAAACTATGACCAGGTGGGATTTGTAGTGGGTCGCCAGACCACAGACACCACCAGAAGAATGTTAAATCTCCTTCATTTGGTAGAGGAGAACAAAGAGCCTTCTCTGCTTCTGGCTTTAGATGCAGAGAAGGCCTTTGATAGAGTGCATTGGGGGTACCTGTCCAAGGTCATGGATAAGTTTGGTCTGGTCGGTCCATTGCAAAGTGCAATAATGGCACTATATTCTTCACCCTCAGCATTTGTATATACTGAAGGCATGTTCTCTAAGCCATTTCTCATTACAAATGGAACAAGACAGGGGTGCCCTTTATCCCCCATAATTTTTACCATGCTTATGGAACCATTAGCGGAAAAAATTAGGTCCCATCCCTCCATACATGGTATCACGTCACAAGAACACCACCACAAGATCTCACTATTTGCAGACGATGTTATTCTAGCCCTATCAAACCCAGACAAATCACTACCCGCAGCACATGAAGTCCTTGCACATTTTAGTAACATATCTTATTATAAAGTCAATGCATCTAAATCCAGCATATTAGGAATACACATACACAAAAAACTTGAAAACCTCCTCAAACACTCCCTACCATATCCCTGGACGAACGAATCAATCAATTACCTAGGTATTAAGCTCACCTATCCAGTTTCGAAAACATATACCATTAACTATACCCCACTTCTCCCCTCCCTTCAACCAGAACTGTCTAGACTGGGGAAGCACCACTTGACGTGGTTGGGCAGATTAGCAGCGTACAAAATGCTTATCTTACCGAAACTAATATACATATTCAGAGTTCTACCAATACCAGCACCAGCATCATTCTTTAGATCAATGCAAAAACAATTATCTAACTTTGTATGGGCAGGAAAAAGACCAAGATGTTCCCCTGAAATACAAACTAAAAACAAAATGGTGGGAGGCATGGGTTTACCAATTCTGAAAGACTATCACACAGCGGCAGTTCTGGACCAACTTAAAAATTGGTTCTCCAACCCTATTACTAAACCATGGTGTCACTTGGAGATTGCACGTCTAAACAAGACTTCACCATTATCATTTCTAATTGCTACTAAAGCACATAAACAGAATAGAAGACCCCTCCCACAAACAATGCAAGCGATACTACAATCTTGGGAAGAGATCAACACTACAGGGAATGTATTTTACCCCTCAACAATGATACCCATTCCCCTTGACACACTGCAATGGATAATTCCCAACATTAACCTTCGCAACTGGTATAAAGCAAACATACTAAATATAGTGGATATCATGTGTGGCGATAGGCTCCTACCGTTCAGCACAATACAACAGAAATTTAATCTCAATACTTCTGAATTCTTAACATATACCCAGATTACTTCATATCTTCGGGAGTCTGGGGCCACACATGTGTCCATAGTAGAAAAGATATGGACCTTCCTCCAATCCAAAAACCCTAATATAAAAGGAATAAAAATAATCAACAATTATCTTCACTCTAAAGATGTCTTTACAAAAAATAACAAGATTTCCAAATGGGAAAAAGAATTAGGCAAAGAGTTCACAGATCTACAATGGAAACAAGCGATTACTAATAATCGCAAATTCTCCAGATGCGCCAATTATGAGGAACTAACACAAAAACTAATGTTAAGATGGTACTACACACCGTATATTACAGCAAAATTCTCCAGAGACAACTCAAATCTATGCTGGAGAGGATGTGGTCAGATAGGGACCCTAGCACATATGCTATGGTCATGCCTGGTAGTCAAAAAATTTTGGTGGAGGGTCTATGATATGCTTTCGAAAATAACTAATAGCACGGTGGTCCCAAACATAGAAAAAGCTATTCTAGGATTAAACATGGACCAATACAAACCAGAACATAGATGTATAGTAACACAAGTCTTGCTGGCAGCAAGAATGGAATTAGTATACAGGTGGAAATCTACTGATGTACCTACTATTAAAGATATAAAAATAAAAATTAACGCTATTATAGAATATGAAAAAATTATGGCTTACAGGGATGGAGCCTTTTCAAAGTTTGAATCTAACTGGTCCCCATGGAAACTTCTTCTATCTTCTAATTATTTGTTTTAATTTTTTTTGTTTCGTTTCAACATTCAAACTAGCTGTAGCTGGTAAGCTATGCAAAGTAATATATCTCAGTGATCCCCGAGTCATACTGATTATTTTTGGAATGTTTACTGATTTACTAGTACATTTAGGGGGGGTGGTTCCTGTGTGAGCACAGTGCGATCCCATTGGGGTGCCCGGGGATCTCCTCCACCTTTACACAAGCTAAGTATTACCTATTACATTTCCACTACTACTCTTGGGACACGAGTAACTATCATCATCTCATTGTCTCTCTATAGTAATAAAGCAACATTCTTTAAGATACCTTGAAAAGGCTATGGACATACTTAATGTTTATAATAAAAATTTGTAATTATTATTTTCGATTGCTTTCTGTACAGTAAGTACAGGATTGATTCAATATACTCCTGTATGACTGCATTTATCTGTATTTGCACTAAAAAATTTTTCAATAAAAACTATTTGAATAAAACCATAAAACAATACACAACTCAGGAACCTACAAAGTTCAACTTTGATAATTTGAAGGCAATATCAGACATTAGTATGTCCAAACTGTGTTGATATTGCCTTCATCAGATGGAGTGATGTCACCCCTGCGAAAGCCAAACTTTGAAGATGCACACAAATTGAGAGTCAAAATGGGAATTTCCCTCCCGATTCCATGCCTAATGTCAACATGTGCTAGCTCCCATCATGTGGGATCAATGGACGTGTTTCGATGGTACAATCCCTTCCTCTCAGCTACTTGAGTAACGAGGAAGGGGTTGCACCCACAAAACGTGTACATTGATATCCTGTGATGGCAGATAGCACATGTTGACACACTGTGTGCATCTTCAAAATTTGGCTTTCAATATACTTCCAAAAAGATTCAAAAATGTTAAATATATGAACAAATGGAAGAATTTAGGTGCGTTTTAGATTCTGCCTAAAACTTCAATAATGTTTTTGAGTCTTTTTTCAACATCATTGATGTCTGCCTTGATCTTCTGTAAATCTCAATTGCACACCATGATCTCCCAATGAGAACTTGTGCACTTGCACTTGGGAAATGAGTTTCTTCTTCCACAACATCCACATCACCTAAAATTACAAAAAAAACACACCATGTAATATAAATATGCAGGCATACATCTATTACCTGAAGCTGTGGTCTCAGACACTCACCTGTTGTGGTCACTATTTCGTCCACTTTATAAACCTCTCCTTCCTTTTTTCCCCTTCTTTAGGAGGTTGGGGGTCCCTGGTGTCCTCTGATGTCCTGAGTCTTTCCTCCCCTATGTGAATTAAAAAAAGGTATACTTAGCACACAGATATTTGAGAGCAGAAATAGGAATCTGAAACATTGCTGGAATACTTACATTTTTTGTACAATTTTCACACATGGAGACACCCCTAGTATCCACTGGAGCACCTGTGTGGGACACCCTAAAAAGTTTGTTCTGGTGTCCCACACTAGTGCTTCTGAGTCCAGATGTGTAAACAGCTGCTGAGTGTCCTCTCCTTACACTCAATCAAGTTTGCATTTCATTCTAGTTACAAACCCATCTAGACAACAATGCCCTAAACTTCTTTTAATACAAATAGGACTGAACAAATGTAGTTAACCTGGATCTGCCAAAAACATCATAATAGTGGGTGAACGAAAGATGTTTATTACGAACGATTACTGTGCCCACGAACCTGAAAGTTGTCATTTTAAACTGTACAACAGTAAAGAAAAGCATGTGGAGCAGCATGCAAGTAATAATAATAATAATAATAATAATAGGAACACGGGACAACTATTTACTTTTTTGAAGAACTCTCTTGATTTTTTTGTACTGATTGTGCTCCCTCAATTTCAGGTCTGACCGGCATTTCCTCAATTGATTCTTGGACCATCGTACCCTAAAATTCCTGTGCAGACTTTTCACAGCTTTAGTCGTGATCTTGGCTAGGGATGAGCTGCGTGTTCGAGTCGAACCCATGTTCGACTCGAACATCGTCTGTTCGATCGTTTTACCAAAATTACGAATGATATGGGCCGTAGCCGAAGCCAGGGTGGCTTTGGCCAATTATGGCTCAGGGGGTTTAGAACACGCCCCACACTATATAAGGCCGCCTGCACAGCGGCCCTGTGTTGTGTGTTCCGGTGTGCTTAGAGAGAGAGAGAGAGAGAGAGACAGTGTCATTTCATTTGAGTTAGATAGATTAGGCAGGACAGTCAGTGAGTTAGCTGCACTTACAGTGTATTGTGTATATATATGCATCCCAGGTGTTGTATATATGTATATATATATATATATATATATATATATATATATATAGTAACCTGGGGTCCCTGGGATAAGCAGTCTTTCAGGCACAGATACCAAATCCAGCAAAATAGTGACAAACAGTGCGGTGTTTATTTGTGATATATACAAGTCTATATACATCAGAGGCTCAATGTCTATTGCGTTGACTGTTTAGCTATTGCACTTAACTATAAGCAACACTATTGCTCAATGCATATGTATGTCTATACGTTTAATAAAAAATGTTATTTGAAAAAAAAAACAAAAAAAAAAACAAGTCTATATACAGGTGCTGTACAGTGTTCCAAAAAAAACTAATAGGAACAAAAATAGCCGAAGCAAAACCTAGCCGTGTCTCGGCACTAACTAAACAATATTTACAGATCCTAACTACCAAGCTGAGCAAGCCTACAGCTTGTCAGCTTCCACATACCTTTTTGCACTCTTACACAGAAGTTCTCTGAGTATCCCAGGCCAAGAGCAAAGGCTTTCTTCTCAGGTGAGCTTAAATTAGCCTGGGGGAGAGGACCAAGACCTCAACTGGACCATGGATCAGAGATCCCTTAACGTGTATGAGAGGAGCCTGGGAGATGTATGAACCCCGAACAGGACTTTTCCTGGCTCTCTCTGGGACGCTCTGCTACATATCCTCCCCCTTGTTTAAACCCCAGGGTTGGAACACCTGTAGCCCAACAGGAGTGAACACGGGACAGGGCATCTACATTCCCCATCTCAACACCTGGCCTGTGTTTTACAGTGAATGAGTAATCCTGTAGAGCCAAAAACCACCGGTTCACCCATCTATTAGTCTCCTTCTTTTGGGCCATGCATTTCAGAGGAGCATGGTCAGTTATTAACTCAAACTGGCGTCCTAACAAATAGTACCTGAGTGCGTCCATGGCCCACTTTATGGCTAAACACTCCTTTTCAATGACTGCATACCTTTGCTCATGGTCATTGAGCTTTCTGCTTAGGTACACCACAGGGTGTTCTTCCCCATTGTGTACCTGTGATAGTACTGCCCCGATACCAACATCAGACGCATCCATCTGAACTAAAAAATCCTTGGAGAAATCGGGGGAGTACAGTACTGGTTGTGCACAAAGAGCCTTCTTCAGGACTTGGAAAGATTCCTCTGCTACTGAGGACCATTTCACCATTACAGAGTCTTTCCCTTTTGTAAGGTCTGTCAGTGGGGCAGCTATAGTTGCAAAATTTGGGATAAATCTTCTATAATACCCCGCAATGCCAAGAAAGGCCCTGACCTGCTTCTTGTTTGCAGGACGTGGCCATTCCTGGATGGCTTCTATTTTATTCACTTGAGGTTTTATGACCCCACGCCCAATAGTGTAGCCCAAATACTTGGCTTCCTCTAGACCAATGGCACATTTTTTTGGATTTGCTGTAAAACCTTCTTTGAAGAGGGAATCAAGGACAACCTGGACACGGGGCAAGTGAGACTCCCAGTCAGTGCTATGTACCACTATGTCATCTAGATATGCTGCTGCACATTGTCAGTGGGGTCTTAGAGTCCTGTCCATGGCCCTCTGAAATGTCGCGGGGGCATTTTGCAACCCAAAAGGCATTTTTTTGTATTAAAAGGAACCCTCCGGTGTCACAAATGCGGTCTTCTCTTTGGCGCTACCAGTCAGGGGTATTTGCCAATAACCTTTTGTCAAGTCCAAAGTGGTCAGATAGCGAGCCTTACCAAGTCGGTCTATAAGTTCGTCCACTCTGGGCATTGGGTACGTGTCAAACTTTGTCACTGCATTAAGCTTCCTGAAGTCATTACAGAACCTCCAAGTGCCATCCGGTTTTGGGACTAACACGATGGGGCTAGACCAGTCACTATTGGATTCCTCAATGACATCTAGCTCCAACATTCTTTTAACTTCCTCGCTGATGTCCTTTCTCCTCGCTTCAGGAATTCGGTACGGTTTGAGCTTGACACGGACCCCAGGTTCAGTAACAATATCATGCTGAACTGCTGAAGTTGTGCCAGGTAACTGAAAATTTCTCTCTATTTCTTACCAGGAATTCTCTAGTTTCCTGCTTTTGGGAATATGACAGGGTGTCTGGAATAGTGACCTCGGGGATCAGAAGGGACTCAGCACCCTTAGGCGTTACCGGGAGGGACCTCGCAGTTAGTGCCAGTCTATCCTTCCAGGGCTTTAACAGGTTTATATGGTAAATCTGTTCGGGCTTCCTTTTCCCTGGTTGATATACCTTGTAATTAACCTCCCCAACTCTTTCAATTACTTCAAAAGGACCCTGCCACTTAGCCAGAAACTTGCTCTCAACAGTGGGAACCAACACCAGGACCCTGTCACCAGGTGAGAAAACACGGTGTTGGGCCCCCCTGTTGTATATCCTCTGTTGGGCTGCTTGGGCCTGCAGTAAGTGTTCTTTTACCATCGGCATAATTGCTGCAATCCTGTCCTGCATTTGAGCGATATGCTCAATGACACTTTTATGGGGTGTCTGCTCCCCCTCCCAAGTTTCTTTGGCTATGTCTAAGAGTCCCCGAGGGTGTCTCCCATAAAGCAACTCAAATGGAGAGTACCCCGTGGAGGACTGGGGAACCTCCGTGATGGCAAACATCAAGTATGGTATTAGGAAGTCCCAGTTTTTCCCATCCTTGTCAACAACCTTTTTTAACATGCTCTTTAATGTCTTATTGAAGCGTTCCACCAAGCCATCCGTTTGAGGATGGTACACCGAGGTTCGCAATTGCGACACCTTAAATAACTTGCACAGCTCTCTAGTTATTCGTGACATAAATGGGGTGCCCTGGTCTGTAAGGACTTCTTTAGGGATTCCAACACGACTGAATATCATAAACAGCTCTTTGGCAATGTTTTTAGCAGACGCGGTGCGTAAGGGAATGGCCTCAGGGTAACGGGTAGCATAATCCATGATTACAAGGATATGCTGATGACCTCGGGCAGACTTGGGGAGTGGACCCACAAGGTCCATGGCAATCCTCTCAAAGGGCTCTTCAATAATGGGCAAGGGCACTAAAGGACTTCGGAAGTGTTGTAGTGGGGCTGACATCTGACACACAGGACAGGATTGACAATAATTCTTAATATCCTTCTGTATTCCGGGCCAATAAAACCTGCGCAACACCCTTTCAGTAGTTTTCTCAACCCCTAAATGACCTCCTAGCAAGTGCCCATGGGCAAGTTCCAACACCACCCATCTGTATGGCTTAGGGACCACCAACTGTTCAACCACTTCATCATTTTTTTTATATACACGATACAGTAAATTCTCATTACTGCTAAAATAAGGAAAACAGAGCCTGTCCCCTGATTCGACAGGTACATCATTAATCACCATTACATTTCCCAGGCCCTGGCAAGGGTTGGGTCTTTTCTCTGCTCGGTACCAAAATTTTCCTTGTGTACATTAAGGTCAGCAAACTCCAACGTAGGCTCTGATTCAGCAGATGGCTGTCCAGCTCCACTGGTTGTGGGGACCTCCTCAGGCTCCTCCAGCTCTCCTGCCATAACTGAGAAAGGAAAACCCGGGGAGCCCTGAGAAGAGTCCCCTGAACCCATATTGTCAGTAGCGGCCAGGAGTTCTGGCTCTGTCACTGAGTCAGCTACTGCGACCGGGTCGGGACGATCCCACAGTTCCCAAAACTTAGGGAAGTCCCTACCAATGATGGCCTCGTGCACCAAGTGGGGCACAAGTCCGACCGGATGGGTCACTGTACCTAAGCCAGTTTTAAACTGAACAGTGGCTATAGGATACTCGCGGGTATCCCCATGTACACAGATCACAGCAACTTTTTTAGCATGCAATTTCACAGTGTCAACCATCTCAGCTGTAACCAAAGTCACTAGACTTCCAGAGTCCAGCAAGGCCGTAATAGGCTTATTATTAACAGTCATTTGGCACATGTGTTTTCCCATACTTGGTGCTGCAGCACATGAAACAGCAGCAAACATAGACTGCCTTCTAATAGATACATCACACTGCATTGGTTCATCTGTCAATGGACAGTTTGCTGCCACATGTCCCAGTTCTTGGCAACGAAAACACCTGATGTTTCCCCAGTTTGGTTTGCTGACAGGCAGTAGCTTCCCGTGTTTGGGACGCCAAACTTCAGTCCTGGCACCAAAAATCCTCCCCCCTATTTCCTTGCCATGCTTACAACCCACTTCCCCTGGAACAGTCTTACCGGTTGCCTGGGGAGACCGTGGCTTTGGGCGGAAAGTCCGTGCGGCTGTAGGGGTGGTGACCAGGTTCTCTGCAGCAAAGTACCTTTCAACAAGTTCCACGAGGTTGTCCGCCGAGTTGGGGTCTCCTTGACTCACCCACTTCTGCAGGGGAACTGGTAGTGACCTCAGGAACCGGTCCATGACCAAACGCTCCACTATTTGTGGCCCAGACAGGGACTCCGGCTGTAGCCATTTTCTCACCAAGTGAATTAGGTCGAACATCTGCGATCTTGGGGGCCTCTCGTCTTGGAAGAACCAGTTGTGGACCCGCTGTGCTCGAACTGCCAAGGTGACACCAAGTCGCGCCAGGATTTCCCGCTTGACCTTTTCATAGTCTCCTGCTTCTGCTGACTCCAAATCATAGTAGGCCTTCTGCGATTCTCCAGACAGCAAGGGAGCGACCAGTCTGGCCCACTGGGTTTTGGGCCAACCTTCCCTCTCAGCGGTCCGTTCAAACGTTAAGAGAAAGGCCTCTGGATCATCATCTGCAGTCATCTTGGAAAGAAAGCGACCCACATGGATGGCTGAGGGCTTGTCTCCAACAACATTAATTTTAGCAGGTGACCACTGTGCTAGCGTCTCCACAACTGCAACCAAGGTTTTCCTATCCTCTTTTGCATCAGTGACTAGCTGTTCAAACAGCCTCTGCGATAGCTCCTGTACAGCACCAATCTGTTGGCATAGCGCCTTGGTTTGCTCCTGTGCGATAGCGTTTGTTTGCTGCTGTGTAGCGTTTGCTTGATGCAGTGCAGCATTTGCTTGTTGCTGTGCAGCATTGGATTGTTGCTGTGCAGCACTGGATATGACCAATTGTTTTAGGATTTCCTCCATGTTTAGTCACTCTAGGTACTGGCCTTTTAAGTAGTAACTTACTACAGCTGGTCGCAGTCTCCACCATATGTAACCTGGGGGACAGGTAGCAGGTACAAAAGCTCCCTGGGATGAGCAGTCTTTCAGGCACAGATACCAAATCCAGCAAAATAGTGACAAACAGTGCAGTGTTTATTTGTGATATATACAAGTCTATATACAGGTGCTGTACAGTGTTCCAAAAAAAACAAATAGGAACAAAAATAGCCGAAGCAAAACCTAGCCGTGTCTCGGCACTAACTAAACAATATTTACAGATCCTAACTACCAAGCTGAGCAAGCCTACAGCTTGTCAGCTTCCACATACCTTTTTGCTCTCCTACACAGAAGTCGTCTGAGTATCCCAGGCCAAGAGCAAAGGCTGTCTTCTCAGGTGAGCTTAAATTAGCCTGGGGGAGAGGACCAAGACCTGAACTGGACCATGGATCAGAGATCCCTGAAGGTGTATGAGAGGAGCCTGGGAGATGTATGAACCCCGAACAGGACTTTTCCTGGCTCTCTCTGGGACGCTCTGCTACAATATATATATATACACTGTATTCAGTTTAGCTAGATCCGTTCCTGTTATCTTCCTACTGACAGGCAGGTTTGTCTTGTTACAGTATTTACCTGAAGAAAATTGCTGGTGTTCTCTTGATCCTATTAGTACCACAGTCAGGCAGCTAGACTATTTACAGTTAGTGTAGTGCGTCCTCCTCACAGTGCTCAGTTAAAGCTACAAGTTAGTTTAGTGTGACTTCTGCACAGTGTTCAGCTAAAGCTACAAGTTAGGGTAGTGCATCCTCCTCACAGTGTTCAGCTAAAGCTACAAGTTAGTGCAGTGCGACCTCTGCACAGTGTTCAGCTAAAACTACAAGTTAGTGTAGTGCGTCCTCCTCACAGTGTTCAGCTAAAGCTACAAGTTAGTGTAGTGTGATCTCTGCACAGTCTTCAGCTAAAGCTACAAGTTAGTGTAGTGTGTCCTTCTCACAGTGTTCAGCTAAAACTACAAGTTAGTGTAGTGTGACCTCTGCACAGTTTCATTTAAAGCTACAAGTTAGTGTAGTGCGTCCTCATCACAGTGTTCAGCTAAAACTACAAGTTAGTTTTTTGTGAGCTCTGCACAGTGTTCAGCTAAAGCTACCTGTAGAAGGTTGGTGGTGTTTTCCTGATCCTATCACTACCGCAGGCAGCTAAATAATCTACAAGTTAGTTTTTTGCGAGCTCTGCATAGTGCTCACCTAAAGCTACCTGTAGAAGGTTAGTGGTGTTTTCCTGATCCTATCAATACCGCAGGCAGCTAAATAAGCTACAAGTTAGTTTTTTGCGAGCTCTGCACAGTGTTCAGCTAAAACTACAAGTTAGTGTAGTGCGAGCTCTGCACAGTGTTCAGCTAAAGCTACCTGTAGAAGGTTGGTGGTGTTTTTCTGATCCTATCACTACCGCAGGCAGCTAAAAAGCTACAAGTTAGTTTTTTTGCGAGCTCTGCACAGTGTTCAGCTAAAGCTACCTGTAGAAGGTTGGTGGTGTTCTCATACTACAGGCAGGCAGTTGATTTTGCTAGCTGCAGTATCAGTGTATATATATATATATACCAGCTTAGTGCAGCTACAGGCCATTAGTATGTCTGGAAGGTCAACAAGGAGAGGCAGACGGTCACAAGCCAATAAAAGAGGGCAAGCAGGCTCTGTGTCTAGAGGCAAGGTACTTTGTCTGGCAAAGCAGCTGCCAACATGGATGAAGGCAGTAACGTGAGCACGGACAGAGGGGGTGCCCAAGAAGGACAGCAATCTGGCAGTCATGCTCCCCCTGCTGCAGCATACTGCCAGGTTTGCTCCAGTGATGAGGAGGGAGGGGATGATGAGTTCACTGACTCAACGTGAGTGCCTGATAGGAGAGAGGAGGAGGAGGAGGAGGCTCACAACCAACGAGGCAGGATGCCCTCCAGGGGCCAGCCTAAGGGCAGCACACTGACTGCATCACACCCTAAAGCTCCACATGTGCAGGGCGCTGCTGTCTCTGCACGTTATTCCAACAGTTCTTTGGTGTGGGCCTTTTTTGAGACGAGTGCATCAGATCGCACCGCTGCTATTTGCAACATATGTCTCAAGCGTATCTCGCGTGGCCAAAACATCTCCCACTTGGGCACCACATGCTTGACCAGACATATGTTAACCTGCCATGCAGTTCGTTGGCAAGCGTATCTAAAAGACCCACACCAAAGAACAAAGAGGACCTCTCCTTGCTCCTCATCAGCTGAGATATCCAACCCCACTATACATTCAGTCCTCTCTGAGACCTGCACTGAGAGGAATGAAGGTGTAGAATTAGGTGTGTCACAGCCAAGTACTTGTGGGCAATCTGCTTTCAGTACACCGACGTCAGATTGTGCCAGGCAAATTTCCCTGCCCCAGCTGCTGCACCGCAGAAAGAAGTTCACTCCCAGCCATCCACATGCCCAGCGGTTGAATGCTAGCTTGGCAAAATAGCTAGCACTTCAACTGCTGCCTTTTCAGTTGGTAGACTCTGCCCCCTTCCGTGAGTTTGTGGAATGTGCGGTTCCTCAGTGGCAGGTACCCAAACACCACTTTTTCTCACGGAAGGTGATTCCAGCTCTCTACCGGCATGTGGAAGGCAATGTCTTGGCCCCGCTGACTCATGGTCCAACAGGCATGGACAGGGACGTTACCTAAGTTTCACGGCGCATTGGGTGACTCTGATGGCAGCTGGGAAGGATGCAGGACAAGGTGCAGTAGTGTTGGAGGTTGTTCCGCCACCACGCCTCCAAAATGCCACTACTAATGATTGTGACACACCTCTCTCCTCCACCCCCTCCTCTTCTTCTTCCTCCATGGCCTCTTCCTGTGCTTTGTCCTCGGAACCAGCGGTGCTCCGTAGCCGTTCAAGGGGCTACGCAAGTATGCAGGCCAAAAGATGCCATGCGGTGCTTGAGCTGGTGTGCTTGGGAGACAGGAGCCACACTGGGGCAGAGGTTCTGTCAGCTCTGCAGGGGCAGGTTCAGAGGTGGTTGATGCCACGCCAACTTAAGGCAGGAATGGTGGTTTGCGACAATGGAACCAACCTCCTCTCTGCCCTCCGACAGGGGCAAAGGACCCATGTGCCCTGTTTGGCTCACGTCCTTAACTTGGTGGTGCAGCAGTTCTTGGGCAGGTACCCGGGCTTAAAGGATGTCCTGAGGCAGGCCAGGAAAGTCTGTGTGCATTTCCGCCGGTCATATAATGCCAGTGCTCGGCTGGCAGACCTCCAAAAGGAGTTTAATCTGCCCAAGAACCGCCTAATCTGTGACATGCCCACCAGGTGGAACTCAACATTGGCCATGCTGCAGCAGCTGCACAAGCAGCAGAGGGCCATCAATAAGTACCTGTGTGACTATGGCACCAGGACAGGGTCAGGGGAGCTTGTTTTTTTTCCCCACGCCAGTGGGCCATGATCAGGGATGCATGCACTGTCCTGTCACCATTTGAGGAGGCCACGAGGATGGTGAGCAGTGACAGTGCATGCATCAGTGACACTGTCCCCCTTGTCCACCTGTTGGAGCACATGCTGCATGGAATAATGGACAGGGCACTTGAGGCAGAACAGAGGCAGGAAGAGGAGGACTTCCTTAGCTCTCAAGGCCCCCTTTATCCAGACAGTGTTCCTGTGTGCCCGCCGATCACACAAGAAGAGGAGGAGGAGGAGGAGGAGGATTGTGTCAGTATGGAGGTGGAGCCTTGCACTCAGCATCAGCAACAGTCTTTAAGGGATCAGTCCCAAGAAACACATGAACTTGTACATGGCTGGGAGGAGGTGGCTGCGAACCATGTCGTCCTTAGTGACCCAAATGCCTCAGCAAACCTACGCTGCATGGCCTCCCTGATCCTGCAAAGCCCGTGTAAAGATTCTCGTAATCGTGGTATCAAGGAGAAGGACCAATACTGGCTGGCAATCCTCCTTGATTCACGTTACAAGGGTAAGGTTGCGGACCTTATCTTGCCATCACGGAGGGAGCAGAGGATGAAACATCTTCGGGAGGCCTTGCAGCAAGGTCTGTGCAACGTGTTTCCAAAGACTGGGAGGTTACAAACTCCTGTTTCTGGACAACGTGTAGCTGAGGCTTTGGTCAGTCGAAGAAGGAGCGGTGGAGAAGGTGGTCATCTGAACGATGCGTTCAGACAATTTTTTAGTCCGCAGCCCCAAGGTATGATCGGTTCCAGCAACCATCACCAGCGTCTGTTTTACATGGTGCAGGAATACCTAGGGGCAAGATCTGACTTGGACACCTTTCCCACCAAAAATCCCCTGGGTCTTGAGGATGGATCACTGGCCAGAGCTTGCACAGTATGCAATTGAGCTACTGGCCTGTCCTGCATCCAGCGTTCTTTCGGAACGCACATTCAGTGCTGCTGGAGGCTTTGTAACTGATCACAGGGTGCGTCTGTCCACCGACATGGTCGATCGACTGACTTTCATAAAAATGAATCAGTCTTGGATCACCACCAGCTACCAAGCACCTGATGCTGATGTAACTGAATATTTTTTTTTGAAATCTCAGATCCCTTCAAATACTGCCTATGCTGAGTGACTATCCTGAGTAATTATCCGCTTCCTCCTCAATGATCACGCTGATAGCTTGTAAGAACATTTTTGGTTCTGGGCGCCGCCACCAGTGCCTAAGGCCCAATTTTTCAGCCCCTGTTTAACAGGGGCATGTAATTACAATTTTTGATGCAATACTTTGCAGCAGGGCTCGTTTCTGCGTTCCAACTAGAGTATCTGTGAGGGGTTACAGTGTTGTGGCACCAGCACCAGTGCCTAAGGCCCAATTTTTCAGCCCCTGTTTAACAGGGGCATGTAATTACAATTTTTGATGCAATACTTTGCAGCAGGGCTTGTTCCTGCGTTCCAACTAGAGTATCTGTGAGGGGTTGCACTGTTGTGGCACCAGTGCCTAAGGCCCAACTTTTTAGCCCCTGTTCAACAGGGGCATGTAATTACAATTCTTGATCTAATATTTCACAGCAGGGCCCGTTTCTGCGCCCACCAAGAGCGAGTGAGGACTTACAGTGTTGTGGCATCAGCACCACCACCACCACCACCAAAGGCCCAATTTTTCTGCCCCTGTTCAACAGGGGCATGTAATTACAATTCTTGATCTAATATTTCACAGCAGGGCCCTGTGAGGGCTTACAGTGTTGTGGCCACAACGACACCTAAGGCCCAAATTTCTGCTGAGCAGGCCCCTATTTTCAAACATCCAACTTACAAACGACTCTTGCAAACAGAAGGAGACAACAGGAAGTGAGATAAAATCTACCCCTAGGAAGGGAAATTCTCTCCTGTAAGAGTTAATATGGGAAAAACATTTCTCCTTTCCACTGATGCTTTATCACCAATCCTTGTTTCACAAAAAAACCCAAATTTTCAAAAAACATTTGTCATTGGGACAAAAAGTGAGGTGAAATCTTCTGAAGAGGAGCAAAGGCAGCAAAACAAATGTCACAGGGGTTATAACCCTTCCCTATGTTTTCCAAAAAGCTTAAAATAGATTTTTTGGCTGGAGCTAAACACAAAAATTTACCAGTTCAAAATTACAAACAGATTCTACTTAACAACAAACCTACAGTCCCTGTCTTGTTTGCACCGCCTGTATACTGCTGTTCAGAGTATAAAGGGCCTTTCCTTTTTTTAATTTGGGTGCGGGGTTCCCCTTAATATCCATACAGGACCCAAAGGGCCTGGTAATGGACTGGAGGGTACCCATGCCATTTGTCTCACTGATTTTCATCCATTGCCAGGACCCGACATTACATTAAAGCGATAAGCAGTTTTATATGGCTTTTTTTCCTTTAAAAATGTCATTTTGTGCAGGGACTGTTCTAAGCACGGGAAACACGCGCCACTTTACAGGCATACTATAGACATCCCCCAGGTACAATATTTAAAGGAATATTTCACTTTTTTTTACTTTAAGCATCAATAAAATCACTGCTCCCGAAAAAACGTCAGTTTTTAAACTTTTTTTTTGCATTGATACATGTCCCCTGGGGCAGGACCCGGGTCCCCAAACCCTTTTTATGACAATACCATGAAAATTAGCTTTTAAAATGAGCACTTTTGATTTTGAACATTCGAGACCCATAGACGTCAATGGGGTTCTAACGTTCGTGCAAATTTTCTGGTTCTGGTGCGAACCGAACCGGGGGGTGTTCGGCTCATCCCTAATCTTGGCCTTTCTCACATTTGGGTTTGAGTAAGGTCCATGCTTCCCATCATAGTCGGCCCTCTTCAAGATGTCCACCATCTCCACCATCTCTATAGAGGACATATTTGAGACCTTAAATCTCCTCCGGGATCGGGACGTTCGTGGCTCTGGGCTTTCGTCGTTGCTGCTGTCTGCATGCACTTGCTCTTTCTCTGCCACTCTGTGCTCTCCCACTGCACCAAAAGATAAGGGGCGGGGAATAAACTAGAAAGAACGTCTGGGGCGGGCAGAGTTTCATGCATGCGCAGTGTATATAAAGCGTAACACGCGTGCGTCTTACGTACGATCTGTGAGCAGGGGAAGGAGTAGCGGCAGCGCCGATCGTTCTAACAAAGGTACAATTTTAACTTGGTGCATCAGTGACTTATACTGCTTCTAGATTGAGGCCTATATTGGGACAAGATTAGGAGAGTTTAGCCCGATATTAGGGTTTGTCTTGGGTTTGTCTTGCAGAGAAAATGCATCTATTCAATTATGAGGACTTTATCCCCATATTCATTGATATGTACAGGGAGCTGCCCTGTCTATGGCAGGTAAACCACCACTTTTATAACAATAAATCAAAGAGGAAGGCAGCATTGGATCAATTACTGGAATTTGTGAAGCTGGTGATCCTCACGGCAGTCACCCCCTATTTGAAGGCCCTAATTGGTGGCATAAGGAGGACCTATAATAGGGAGTGCAGGAAGGTCCAGGATTCCCAGGGATCAGGAGCTGCAGCAGATGACATTTAGGTACCCAGGCTGTGGTACTATGACTGATTGCATTTTCTGTAAGGCCAGACTGAAAGCAGGCCAGCACTCTCCTGTCTTCCTTCAAGGCTTCCTTCCACCTCAGCTGAGGCTTCTGACGTCCAACCTGGGCCTTTCAGCCAGGAAGAAGTGGAGGATCCCAGCTTGAGCCAGGTATAGCATTGTTCAACATATTTCTAGTCAAATTATGTTAACTAGATGTTATTATTGATCAGTAATTTCTGATTTTACAAAGTGTTTTACATATCAATTGAGAGTAGTGGCCACAAATGATTGGGACAAGAATGAAAAATGCTGGGGTCAGAATGATAGTCTTTTCTATTTATTAACATTCAATTTGCAACAGTCATTAGCTGAAAATTGTGTGTGATTGATGAACGAAAAAATAAAACTATGTCCCTTTTTAATACACAGAAAAGCCTCAGCCAGGCTGTGGAAAGTGGCAGCCAGAAGGTGACGGGGTAAGTGGCAGCCAGGAGGTGGCCGGGCCCAGTAGCCTGCCCGAATCCCAGGTCCCTCCCCTCTGCCTTCCAAAATAAAGTCCCAGGAAGAGGAGTAACTTGGAGGAGGCAGCACTTGGCCTATTTCGGAAGGCTACTGCAGCCCTCAGAACCCCCAAAAAATCAAGGCGACTATGGCTACATGGCAGCTTGCAAAATGCAGGAAATGGAGGAGGGCCAATGCCTCTTATGTGAGGAAATTATGTTACAAGCTCTAAATAAGGGGTTGAGGAGCGAACTCACAAGCCAAAGCCATGTTTGTGAGTTCAACCGTGGTCCTCCTCCTCCACCTCCTGCCACAACTACAACACCAGAGCCACATCCTGGAAGCAAGCGTGGAAGGAAGAGTGGAAGGAAGACAAGAAAGTGATGGCCTGGGTTCAGTCTGGTCTGACAAAAGATGCAGGCTGTTATAAGACCACAGCCTGGGGACAGATATGTCATCTCCTGCTGTTCCTGATCTCTTGTAGTCCTGGACCGGATTGTGCTCACTATTATAAGGACTCCCCAGGCCACCAATTGGCCACCAACCGTTGCCTTCCTCTTTATTTTGCTATGACCCATAATTAATGGCTATTTCTTTTTCACAAATACTTGCCTATGTGTTTTACTTCAAAAAGGACAGTTTGTTTGTGAGTAGGCAGGTACATTTCAAAAATACAATGTCAAATTAACAAGGGACACCAACAGCAACCTCTTTGAGGTTAAAAAATATAATAATGGTGTTGTGGTAACTTGACACAAAACGCAAGAAAAAGTTATGGAGATCACTATAAAAAAAAATAGGAGATCTGGATAAAAAAAATTACTATAAACAAAAAATCTAAACATTATTATGGAGATCTGACGAAATAAAAAAAAAATTATTCATGAGATCATGAGAAATAATAAAGGAATCATTTTTTCAGAACTTTGTGTGAATATCAGCAGCAAAACAACTTCATTATTCTAGCATTCTAAAGAAGAAGAGAATGTGTTGCATTTAAAAGATTAAAAAATTTTCAGCGTGACGAATGTGCTATCACCATTATCACCATTATGAACGCTAGTTTTACCAGACCGATCGCTTCCGTCTCGTAATTGATTCAGAGCATGCGTGGAACTTTGTGCATCGGAATTTACGTTGTCGGAAAATTTGAGATCCAGATCTCAAATTTTGTTTGTTGGAAATTCCGACGGAAGATGTCTGATGGAGTCTACACACAGTCGGAATTTCCGACAACAAGCTTCCATCGAACATGTTGTCGGAAAATCTGACCGTGTGTACGCAGCATTAGTATTCTTTAATGCTTAATGATAATGACATTTTCTGTTTCTCTGGTCCCCTACAGAAAAAAGTTCATTTAGCACTGTGTCCTGTTTTGATAGCTGTTGTGGATGGTTAGCTAGCATGGTAGATGTGGTAGATGGGGGGGGGGGACATCTTTCCCCATCACTGTTCATACATGCTGCTCAGTAGGAGATTCATTTCTGATGAGTTTTGATTGACAAATGTTTTTGATATCAGCTTCCCCGTCAGGTGTGCTCACAGCACAAACAGAACAGAGGGTTTTAACAACTGGGTACTGCTGGAACTTCAGTATCAGGGTGCCCCCACATTGGCCATGTAGGGCTGGAGCTCACAGACAATAATAGCAAACATAAATGTGTGCATTTTTATATTTTTTTCAACATTTCATTTCTCTCAATACAGATTATTGTTTAAACATGAATTATTAGACCAGCAAGTAAGCTTGTATCCCTTGTGAGACTAGAGATTACATTGAAAAGGTGTTAATATACATAGGTGCGTATTCAGAGAGATACAAATTCTGCTCAGCCTTGGTGTGCTCATGTAATGGTTTGAAAGCTTAAAGTGGTATTAAACCCAAAGCCAAACAGTTTTTATATTGCACTGTCAGAGAATGTCTGAACAATTAATTTAGTCAACTATATTGGTTGTTTAATCGATTGATGAACAACAATGCCTTCAATACTACAATAATTTATAAAAATTAGTAAGCTGACTTAATTTTTCCTGTGTTATTTTGCCATGCAGAAATTCTTTGAATAACATGATAAAATTTGTGTAAGTATGGACTGCACACTATCAGAAAATAAATTAATATTTATTTACAATAAGTCACTATACAAACACCACTATCAGTCGGATTAATAGGTTGACACAGACACTAAATTATCTTTGCAAGGAATTGTTTAAGATGTTAAGCTAAAGCCTTGGTACATAGGTTGGAAGAAATTAAATATTTAAGTTACCCTCATTAGGGATGAGCCGAACACCCCCTGGTTCGGTTCGCACCAGAACCTGCGAACGGACCGAAAATTCGCACGAACGTTAGAACCCCATTGACCTCTATGGGACTCGAACGTTCAAAATCAAAAGTGCTCATTTTAAAGGCTAATTTGCATGATATTGTCCTAAAAAGGGTTTGGGGACCCGGGTCCTACCCCAGGGGACATGTATCAATGCAAAAAAAACTTTTAAAAACGGCCGTTTTTTCGGGAGCAGTGATTTTAATGATGCTTAAAGTAAAATAAAAAAGTGAAATATTCCTTTTAATATCGTACCTGGGGTGTGTCTATAGTATGCTTGTAAAGTGGCGCGTGTTTCCCGTATTTAGAACAGTCCCTGCACAAAATGTCATTTTTAAAGGAAAAAATCTCATTTAAAACTGCTTGCGGGTTTAATGTCGGGTCCTGGTAATATGGATGAAAATCAGTAAGACAAACGGCATGGGTACCCCCCAGTCCATTACCAGGCCCTTTGGGTCTTGTATGGATATTAAGGGGAACCCCGCACCCAAATTAAAATAAGGAAAGGTGTGGGGCCACAAGGCCCTATATACTCTGAACAGCAATATACAGGCGGTGCAAACAAGACAGGGACTGTAGGTTTGTTGTTAAGTAGAATTGTTAAAAATTGTTAAGTACATTTTTAACGTGTTTAGCTCCAGCCAAAAAATCTTTTTTAAGCTTTTTGGAAAACATAGGGAAGGGTTATCACCCCTGTGACATTTGTTTTGCTGTCTGTCCTCCTCTTCAGAAGATTTCACCAATGACAAATGTTTTTTGAAAATTTGGGTTTTTTTGTGGAACAAGGATTGGAAAGCATCAGTGGAAAGGAGAAATGTTTTTCCCATATTAACTCTTACAGGAGAGAATTTCCCTTCCTGGGGTAGATTTCATCTCCCTTCCTGTTGTCTCCTTCCGTTTGCAAGTAGGAGTCGTTTGTAAGTTAGATGTTTGAAAGTAGGGGCCTGCCCTATATACTCAGCAGAAATTTGGGCCACAACACTGTAAGCCCTCACAGGGCCCTGCTGTGAAATATTAGATCAAGAATTGTAATTACATGCCCCTGTCTAACAAGGGCAGAAAAATTGGGCCTTTGGTGGTGGTGGTGCTGGTGCAACAACACTGTAAGTCCTCACTCGCTCTTGGTGGGTGCAGAAATGGGCCCTGCTGTGAAATATTAGATCAAGAATTGTAATTACATGCCCCTGTTGAACAGGGGCTGAAAAATTAGGCCTTAGGCACTGGTGCTGGTGCCAGAACACTGCAATCCCTCACAGACACTCTAGTTGGAACACAGGAACGAGCCCTGCTGCAAAGTATTGCATCAAAATTGTAATTACACGCCCCTGTTAAACAGGGGCTGAAAAATTGGGCCTTAGGCACTGGTGCTGGTGCCACAACACTGCAACCCCTCACAGTTACTCTAGTTGGAACGCAGAAACGAGCCCTGCTGCAAAGTATTGCATCAAAAATTGTAATTATACGCCCCTGTTAAACAGGGGCTGAAAAATTGGGCCTTAGGCACTGGTGCTGGTGCCACAACACTGCAACCCCTCATAGATACTCTAGTTGGAATGCAGAAATGAGCCCTGCTGCAAAGTATTGCATCAAAAATTGTAATTACACGCCCCTGTTAAACAGGGGCTGAAAAATTGGGCCTTAGGCACTGGTGCTGGTGCCACAACACTGCATACCCTCACAGATACTCTAGTTGGAACACAGAAATGAGCCCTGCTGCAAAGTATTACATCAAAAATTGTAATTACATGCCCCTGTTAAACAAGGGCTGAAAAATTGGGCCTCAGGCACTGGTGGTGGCCCCCAGAACCAAAAATGTTCTTACAAGCTATCAGCGTGATCATTGCGGAGGAAGAGGATAATTACTCAGGGATAGGGATGAGCTTCGAGTTCGAGTCGAACTCATGTTCTACTCGAACATTGGCTGTTCGCAAGTTCGCCGAACAGCGAACAATTTGGGGTGTTCGCGGCAAATTCGAATGCCGCGGAACACCCTTTAAAAGTCTATGGGAGAAATCAAAAGTGCAAATTTTAAAGGCTTATATGCAAGTTATTGTCATAAAAAGTGTTTGGGGACCTGGGTCCTGCCCCAGGGGACATGGATCAATGCAAAAAATTTTTTAAAAACGGACGTTTTTTCAGGAGCAGTGATTTTAATAATGCTTAAAGTCAAACAATAAAAGTGTAATATCCCTTTAAATTTCGTACCTGGGGGGTGTCTATAGTATGCCTGTAAAGGGGCGCATGTTTCCTGTGTTTAGAACAGTCTGACAGCAAAATGACATTTTGAAGAAAAAAACACATTTAAAACTACCCGCGGCTATTGCATTGCCGACAATACACATAGAAGTTCATTGATAAAAACGGCATGGGAATTCCCCACAGGGCAACCCCGAACCAAAAAAAAAAAAATGATGTGGGAGTCCCCCTAAATTCCATACAAGGCCCTTCAGGTCTGGTATGGATATTAAGGGGAACCCCAGCCAAAATTTTTTTTTAAAAATGACGTGGGGTTCCCCCTAAATTCCATACCAGACCCTTCAGGTCTGCTATGGATTTTAAGGGGAACCCCGCGCCAAAAAAAAAAAAAAAACGGCGTGGGGTCCCCCCAAAAATCCATACCAGACCCTTATCCGAGCACGCAACCTGGCAGGCCGCAGGAAAAGAGGGGGGACGAGAGTGCGGCCCCCCCCTCCTGAACCGTACCAGGCCACATGCTCTCAATATTGGGAGGGTGCTTTGGGGTAGCCCCCCAAAACACCTTGTCCCCATGTTGATGAAGACAAGGGCCTCATCCCCACAACCCTGGCCGGTGGTTGTGGGGGTCTGCGGGCGGGGGGCTTATCGGAATCTGGAAGCCCCCTTTAACAAGGGGACCCCCAGATCCCGCCCCCCCCCTGTGTGAAATGGTAAGGGGGTACTTACCCCTACCATTTCACTAAAAAACTGTCAAAAATGTTAAAAATGACAAGAGACAGTTTTTGACAATTCCTTTATTTAAATGCTTCTTCTTTCTTCCTTCATCTTCTTCTGGTTCTTCTGGCTCTTCTGGTTCTTCCTCCGGCGTTCTCGTCCAGCATCTCCTCCGCGGCGTCTTCTATCTTCTTCTCCTCGGGCCGCTCCGCACCCATGGCATGGGGGGGAGGCTCCCGCTCTTCTCTTCATCTTCTTCTTCTTCTTCATCTCTTCTTCCTTCTTCTCTTCTTCATTTCTTCTCTGGGCCGCTTCGCAGCCATGCTGGCATGGAGGGAGGCTCCCGCTGTGTGACGGCGTCTCTTCGTCTGACGGTTCTTAAATAACGGGGGCGGGGCCACCCGGTGACCCCGCCCCCTCTGACGCTCGGTGACTTGACGGGACTTCCCTGTGACGTCACGGGGAATGCCACAGGGAAGTGCCGTCATGTCCCGTGCGTCAGAGGGGGGCGGGGTCACCGGGTGGCCCCGCCCCCCGTTATTTAAGAACCGTCAGAGGAAGAGACGCCGTCACACAGCGGGAGCCTCCCACCATGCCAGCATGGCTGCGGAGCGGCCCGGAGAAGAAATGAAGAAGAGAAGAAGGAAGAAGAGATGAAGAAGAAGAAGAAGATGAAGAAGATGAAGAGAAGAGCGGGAGCCTCCCCCCCATGCCATGGGTGCGGAGCGGCCCGAGGAGAAGAAGATAGAAGACGCCGCGGAGGAGATGCTGGACGAGAACGCCGAAAGAAGAACCAAAAGAACCAGAAGAACCAGAAGAAGATGAAGGAAGAAAGAAGAAGCATTTAAATAAAGGAATTGTCAAAAACTGTCTCTTGTCATTTTTAACATTTTTGACAGTTTTTTAGTGAAATGGTAGGGGTAAGTACCCCCTTACCATTTCACACGGGTGGGGCCGGATCTGGGGGTCCCCTTGTTAAAGGGGGCTTCCAGATTCCGATAAGCCCCCCGCCCGCAGACCCCCACAACCACCGGCCAGGGTTGTGGGGATGAGGCCCTTGTCTTCATCAACATGGGGACAAGGTGTTTTGGGGGCTACCCCAAAGCACCCTCCCAATGTTGAGGGCATGTGGCCTGGTACGGTTCAGGAGGGGGGGGCCGCACTCTCGTCCCCCCCTCTTTTCCTGCGGCCTGCCAGGTTGCGTGCTCGGATAAGGGTCTGGTATGGATTTTTGGGGGGACCCCACGCCATTTTCTTTTTTTTGGCGCAGGGTTCCCCTTAAAATCCATACCAGACCTGAAGGGTCTGGTATGGAATTTAGGGGGAACCCCACGTCATTTTTTAAAAAAATTTTGGCTGGGGTTCCCCTTAATATCCATACCAGACCTGAAGGGCCTTGTATGGAATTTAGGGGGACTCCCACATAATTTTTTTTTTTAATTTTGGTTCGGGGTTGCCCTGTGGGGAATTCCCATGCCGTTTTTATCAATGAACTTCTATGTGTATTGTCGGCAATGCAATAGCCGCGGGTAGTTTTAAATGTGTTTTTTCCTTCAAAATGTCATTTTGCTGTCAGACTGTTCTAAACACGGGAAACTTGCGCCCCTTTACAGGCATACTATAGACACCCCCCAGGTACGAAATTTAAAGGGATATTACACTTTTATTGTTTGACTTTCAGCATTATTAAAATCACTGCTCCTGAAAAAACGGCCGTTTTTAAAACTTTTTTTTGCATTGATTCATGTCCCCTGGGGCAGGACCCGGGTCCCCAAACACTTTTAATGACAATAACTTGCATATAAGCCTTTAAAATTAGCACTTTTGATTATTCATGTTCGTGTCCCATAGACTTTAACGGTGTTCGAACTAACTTTTTTCCTGTTCGCATGTTCTGGTGCGAACCGAACAGGGGGTTGTTCGGCTCATCCCTACTCAGGGATAGTCACTCAGCATCAGCATAGGCAGTCTTTGAAGGGATCTGAGATTTCAAAAAAAATTATTCGGTTACATCAGCATCAGGTGCTTGGTAGCTGGTGGTGATCCAAGACTGAATCATTTTTATGAAGGTCAGTCGATCGACCGAGTCAGTGGACAGACGCACCCTGTGATCGGTTACAAAGCCTCCAGCAGCACTGAATGTGCGTTCTGAAAGAACGCTGGATGCAGGACAGGCCAGTAGCTTAATTGCATACTGTGCAAGCTCTGGCCAGTGATCCATCCTCAAGACCCAGTAACCCAGAGGATTTTCGGTGGGAAAGGTGTCCAAGTCAGATCTTGCCCCTAGGTATTCCTGCACCATGTGAAACAGACGCTGCCAAGGGTTGCTTGAACCGATCATACCTTGGGGCTGCGGACCAAAAAATTGTCTGAAAGCATCGGTCAGACGGCCACCTTCTCCACCGCTCCTTCTTTGACTGACCGAAGCCTCAGCAATATGTTGTCCAGAAACAGGAGTTTGTAACCTCTCAGTCTCTGGGAAACCATTGCACAGACCTTTCTGCAAGGCCTCCTGAAGATGTTTCATCCTCTGCTCCCTCTGCGATGGCAAGATAAGGATCGCAACCTTACTCTTGTAACGTGGATCAAGGAGGGTTGCCAGCCAGTATTGGTCCTTCTCCTTGATACCACAAATACGAGGATCCTTACGCAGGCTTTGCAGGATCAGGGAGGCCATGCAGCATAGGTTTGCTAAGGCATTCGGTCCGGAGTCCTCTGGGTCACTAAGGACCACATGGTCTGCAGCCACCTCCTCCCAGCCACGTACAAGTCCATGTGTTTCTTGGGACTGATCCCTTAAAGACTGCTGCTGATGCTGAGTGCCAGGCTCCACCTCCATACTGACACAATCTTCCTCCTCCTCCTCCTCCTCCTCCTCTTCCTGTGTGATCGGCGGGCACGCAGGAACACTGTCTGGATAAAGGGGGCCTTGAGAGCTAAGTAAGTCCTCCTCTTCCTGCCTCTGTTCTGCCTCAAGTGCCCTGTCCATTATTCCACTCAGCGTGTGCTCCAACAGGTGGACAAGGGGACAGTGTCACTGATGCATGCACTGTCACTGCTCACCATCCTCGTGGCCTCCTCAAATGGTGACAGGACCGTGCATGCATCCCTGATCATGGCCCACTGGCGTGGGGAAAAAAAAACAAGCTCCCGTGACCCTGTCCTGGTGCCATAGTTGCACAGGTACTCATTGATGGCCCTCTGCTGCATGTGCAGCCACTGCAGCATGGCCAATTTTGAGTTCCACCTGGTGGGCATGTCACAGATTAGGCGGTTCTTGGGCATGTTAAACTCCTTTTGGAGGTCCGCCAGCCGAGCACTGGCATTATATGACCGGCGGAAATGCACACAGACTTTCCTGGCCTGCCTCAGGACATCCTGTAAGCCCAGGTACCTGCTCAAGAACCGCTGCACCAGCAAGTTAAGGGCATGAGCCAAACAGGGCACATGGGTCATTTGTCCCTGTCGGAGGGCAGAGAGGAGGTTGGTGCCATTGTCGCAAACCACCATTCCTGCCTTAAGTTGGCGTGGCGTCAACCACCTCTGAACCTGCCCCTGCAGAGCTGACAGAACCTCTGCCCCAGTGTGGCTCCTGTCCCCCAAGCACACCAGCTCAAGCACCGCATGGCATCTTTTGGCCTGCGTACTTGCGTAGCCCCTTGAACGGCTACGGAGCACCGCTGGTTCCGAGGACAAAGCACAGGAAGGGGCCATGGAGGAAGAAGAAGAGGAGGGGGTGGAGGAGAGAGGTGTGTCACAATCATTAGCATTTTGGAGGCGTGGTGGCAGAACAACCTCCAACACTATTGCACCTTGTCCTGCATCCTTCCCAGCTGAGTCACCCAATGCGCCGTGAAACTTAGGTAACGTCCCTGTCCATGCCTGCTGGATAATGAGTCAGCGGTAATATGCACCCTACCGCTGACCGCCCTGTCCAGCGAGGCATGGACATTGCCTTCCACATGCTGGTAGAGAGCCGGAATCGCCTTCCGTGAGAAAAAGTGGCGTTTGGGTACCTGCCACTGAGGAACCGCACATTCCACAAACTCACGGAAGTCGGCAGAGTCTACCAACTGAAAAGGTAGCAGTTGAAGTGCTAGCAATTTTGCCAAGCTAGCATTCAACCGCTGGGCATGTGGATGACTGGTAGCAAACTTCTTTCGGCGGTGCAGCAGCTGGGGCAGGGAAATTTGCCTGGTACAATCTGACGTCGGTGTACCAAAAGCAGATTGCCCACAAGTACTTGGCTGTGACACACCTAATTCTACACCTTCATTCCTCTCAGTGCAGGTCTCAGAGAGGACTGAAGGTATAGTGGGGTTGGAGATCTCAGTTGATGAGGAGCAAGGAGAGGTCCTCTTTGTTCTTTGGTGTGGGTCTTTTAGATACGCTCGCCAACGAACTGCATGGCAGGTCAACATATGCCTGGTCAAGCATGTGGTACCCAAGCGGGAGATGTTTTGGCCACACGAGATACGCTTGAGACATATGTTGCAAATAGCAGCGGTGCGATCTGATACACTTGTCTCAAAAAGGCCCACACCAAAGAACTTTTTGAATAACGCGCAGAGACTGCAGCGCCCTGCACATGTGGATTTTTGGGGTGTGATGCAGTCAATGTGCTGCCCTTAGGCTGGCCCCTGGAGGGCATCCTGCCTCGTTGGTGATGTGCCGCCTCCTCCTCCTCTCTCCTATCAGGCACCCACGTTGAGTCAGTGACCTCATCATCCCCTCCCTCCTCATCACTGGAGCAAACCTGGCAGTATGCTGCAGCAGGGGGAGCATGACTGCCAGATTGCTGTCCTTCTTGGGCACCCCCTCTGTCCTTGCTCATGTTACTGCCTTCATCGAGCTCAGTATCATGATCAGAGCCTTCCAAACAGTGGGCATCCTCCTGGAGCATGTACCCAACACTGTGGTCAAACAGTTCGAGGGACTCCTCAGGAGGACATGGTGGGGCTAGGGAAGGAGTCACTGATGACATTGAGCTGAGAAAAGAGGCCACTGCTTTGCCAGACAAAGTAACCTGGGCATGGGTGAGAGAGGATGAGGAGGATGAGGACGGCTTGGTCATCCACTCGACCAAGTCTTCCGCATGTTGCGGCTCAACACGGCCAGCTGCCGAAATAAAGGCCAAGCTTGTCCCACGGCCACGTGCTGATGAGGATGCACCGTCTCCATGACCAGCACTAGACACAGAGCCTGCTTGCCCTCACTTATTGGCTTGTGACTGTCTGCCTCTCCTTCTTGGCCTTCCAGACATACTAATGGCCTGTAGCTGCACTAAGCTATATATATATGTGTACTGATACTGCAGCTAGCAAAATCAACTGCCTGCCTGTAGTATGAGAACACCACCAACCTTCTACAGGTAGCTTTAGCTGAACACTGTGCAGAGCTCACAAAAAACTAACTTGTAGCTTTTTTAGCTGCCTGCGGTAGTGATAAGATCAGGAAAACACCATCAACCTTCTACAGGTAGCTTTAGCTGAACACTGTGCAGAGCTTGCAAAAAAATAACTTGTAGGTTTAGCTGAACACTGTGAGGTGGACGCACCGCACTAACTTGTAGTTTTAGCTGAACACTGTGAGCAGGACGCACCCCACTAACTTGTAGTTTTAGCTAAACACTGTGAGCAGAATGCACTGCACTAACTTGTAGCTTTAGATGAACACTGTGCAGAGGTCTCACTACACTTAACTACTGCCTGTCAGTAAGAAGATAACAGGAAGGGATCTAGCTAAACTGAATACAGTGTATATATATATATGCAACACCTGGGATGCATATATATATACACAATACACTGTAAGTGCAGCTAACTGACTGACTGTTCTGCCTAATCTATCTAACTTAAATCAAATGACACTGTCTGTGTCTCTCTCTCTCTATCTATGATTGCCGGAACACACACTACACAGGGCCGCCATGTAGGCGGCCTTATATAGTGTGGGGCGTGTACTAAATCCCCTGAGCCATAATTGGCCAAAGCCTGCTTGGCTTTGGCCAATTACGGCTCTCTGTTCAGACAGCGCTGTGATTGGCCAAGCATGCGGGTCATAGTGCATGCTTGGCCAATCATCAGCCAGCAATGCACTGCGATGCCGCAGTGAATTATGGGCCGTGACGCGCCACACGAATTTGGCGCGAACGGCCCATATCATTCGCAATTCGGCGAACGGGCGAACAGACAATGTTCGAGTCGAACATGGGTTCGACTCGAACATGAAGCTCTTCCCTATCCCTCATAGACAGTATAACCATTGATAACTACCTAGCAAACAATTATCTGCATTTTATGGAACCTGTTATTCTCCTGCAGAAAGAAAAAGGGTTGGAATAATTAAACGTGTGTGGCAATATGAAAGAAAAGAAAAATAATAACAAAATATAAAATAATAATAAAAAATATCGAACTCTGGTGGTTATGTTATTGTGGGCGAAAAATTAATTGATTTTTAGATTTGGGCTAAACAAAAAACACAGGAGAATAGTATGTTATATTTACTCTCAGATACAATAGAGTGGAACGCTGTGGATGAATTGTCTTAAGATGGCTGCCAACCAGACCCTTAAAGTGGCGACCAACCAATGGATTGAGTTGTCTTTCCCAAAATGGTATCTAGCTATTTTGGAGCTATGTGTCTTGGCTTAAGTGAAGTGTTAGATGATGAGATGTAATCTGATGTATCTTTCCTTCAGATGAAGAGATGAGGTCATGTCTGTTACATAGTTGCATAGTAGGTGAGGCTGAAAAAAGACACAAGTCCATCAATTCCAACCTATGTGTGTGATTATATGTCAGTATTACATTGTATATCCCTGTATGATGTGGTCGTTCAGGTGCTTATCTAATAGTTTTTTTAAACTATCGATGCTCCCCGCTGAGACCACCGCCTGTGGAAGGGAATTCCACATCCTCGTCACTCTTATGCCCCGTACACACAGTCGTACATTGATCGGACATTCCGATAACAAAATCCTAGGATTTTTTCCGACGGATGTTGGCTTAAACTTGTTTTGCGTACACATGGTCGCACAAAGTTGTCGGAATTTCTGATCGCCAAGAACTCGGTGACGTAAACCACGTACGACAAGACTAGAAAAGGCCAGTTCAGAACCAAGCGTGGCACCCTTTGGGCTCCTTTTGCTAATCTCATGTTAGTAAAAGTTTGGTGAGAGACGATTCGCGCTTTTTCAGACTCGTGGTTTTCAGGTCGTTTTCTGCTGTTCAGTATGTGCTTGTGGGTTTGTATCTGCTCTTCAGTGCGTGCAAGCAAGCTAAGCGTGACTTGTCATTGTGTTCTTGTTAGTTCCTTACTGTTTTTCAGGTCGCTCTTCACAGGCCTTGCTGTTCTTCAGTGCGTTCTGTTACTTCGTTCTGAGCAGCCGACTGTTTTCTAGCCATGTTGTGTATACGTACTCCTCGTAGAGTTTGTGCTGTGCGGGGGCTTGGTGTTGGAGTCCTGACCTTGACACAAGTCCAGTCCATGAACAGGGTGGGAGGAGTTCATGGACCAAGAATTGGTTGCTTCAGCATGACCAGTTCTGTCATATGCCTTTGCTCCGTGAGATCCGTGAGAATAATCCTGATGATTTCAGGTACTTTCTCCGGATGACGGACCCTATTTCACTGTTTGTTGGCTTTGCTAAACCCCCTATATCAGCAAGCAGGATACCTGCATGAGGCAAGCCATCACTCCGGAGCAGAGGCTCGTTGCCACCCTGCAGTACTTGGCGACGGGGAGAAGCCTGCAGGACCTCAAGTTCTCGACAGGCATCTCCCCCCAGGCTCTGGGGATCATTATCCCAGAGACCTGTTCTGCCATCATCCAGGTCCTGCAGAAGGAGTATATTAAGGTAAGATTTTTATCCTTTATTATCACATTTTATTGTATTTAATGTTTGCTAATATTTTGTATTTCTTTCCTCATTCCCTAATTACCATGATTGTAATATGCTGTGAATGTCCCTTGTCCTCATGCATGCTGGATTTTTATGTAATTATTTTTTGTCCTTCATACATATTTGCCTTCACTTACCTCCCCAGCATGCTCTCCTGGCCCTTTATTCACCTCATGTAGTCACTTAACAATGTATTTTATTAGCTCTATAGTAGTGCTTTACCCCAAACACCCCCTAAAATGTTTTGAAATGTGATTTGTGCTTTAAATTCAGGCAGAGTGCCAAAGGCTTTTTTTGGGGGGTCCCCAAATCATTTGGAACCCTCCCTCCCCCCAACTGCTAAGTCAGCTGATAACAATTCTCTATCTATCCTCAATCATCTATCTGCTGACTTTGCCAAACCCATACACACTATACCCATCTCTTTAGTGGCCAGATTTATGGATGAATTCCCCAAAGCATGTAGTGCAAGAGCCTGCCTGTATGCTTTCAAATGGTACTGTTTCAAGTTTTTGTATCCTATTATTATCTTGATAGGTAATAGCAGAATGTCCAAATGTGCTCAAATGTGTACAGTGTGTATTTATATCTTTGTATTATGACACTTCTTACCTGTCCAGTGGGCTGCCAATAGTGTAACTAAGGAGGGGCTGTTCCAAGTAATACCCATTATTTAGGCATTCATCTCTCAATGAAGTGTCCAAGAGCTCCCCCCCTATAATGTTAGAAATGGCCCATGACAGGGGGGGAGGGGGAATATGATAGGTGTACCTTATACTTTGGTCTTTAAAAATTCCCATAAATCAATGTTATCTTGATGTTGGCCAAGAATGTTTGTGTCTAATCTGCTTTCCATGTTTATGTGCAAAAAGCCTAATTTTTTTTGTTTTCCTCAACAGTTTCCTTCCACGCCACAGGAATGGCAGACTGTGGCCTCCCACTTTGCCCAGCGGTGGGACTTTCCTAACTGCGGACGGGCAATTGATGGGAAACACGTCCACATCATCCCACCACCCAACTCGGGGTCGTACTATTATAATTATAAGGGGTTCAATAGTATTGTGATGTTGGCGGTGGTGTCGGCTACTTATGAGTTCCTGTATGTGGACGTGGGGAAGAATGGCCGGATGTCCGATGGTGGAGTCATCACCCAGACCGAGTTCTACAGGCATCTCCAGAATGGCAGCTTGGACTTACCACCTCCAGAAGACAATGTGGAAGGACTCCCATTCGTCTTCATTGCGGATGAAGTCTTTGCGCTGGGGGACCATCTTATGCGGCCATTCCCAATGAGGACCCTCACCCCGGACCAGAGGGTTTTTAATTACCGGCTGGCCAGAGCCAGAAGAGTGGTGGAGAACACGTTTGGAATCATAGCCATAAACTGAATCATATTATCCTGGCGTGCTGTGTTCTACACAACTTTTTACGGCAGCATTCTGCCAACTATGCAGGCTCAGTTGGGCCCTGGGCCAGAATTCAAAATGAACCAACCCTGATGGCGCTTGAAAGTGGCTGTCCTGGCTTGCCCTCCCTGAGTGCCCATGATGTCTGACTAAGATACCATGAATTCTTTGCGGGTAGGGGGGCTATCAATATGCCAGACAATGTGTGAAACCTTTATCAAATAAATAAAAAACATTAAGCAAATCTTTGGTGACATTTTCTGCTTGTGTTTGTTTTAGCTGACCCTGACAGAAATGTGGTGAGTCCTGAAAATGGCATGATTGTGTAACCTTATACAAAGCACTGTTGGGTGTTATTTACTAAAGGCAAAGACACTTTGCACTACAAGTGCACTTGAAACTGCACTGAAACTGCACTTGTAGTGCAAAGTGGATTTGCCCTTAGGAAATAACACCCATTGTCACAGAAAACAGCAATTAGAGCACCACAAAAGTGTTGTAGCGTTCAGTCCACACATAATCAATAATCCACACATTCTTGATTAACATTCTTTTTAATACCTGAACAATCACATGTGCATTTAGAAAAGGTTTTTTAAAACAAACCAACATGTTTTTTGTATAACAATTTTTGGGGTGGCATTAGAAAAAGTAGAAATGTCCATTTAAGATAAAAAAGGCATGTTTAAAA
Organism: Lithobates clamitans; assembly: GCA_037952925.1. Classification (NCBI taxonomy): domain Eukaryota; kingdom Metazoa; phylum Chordata; class Amphibia; order Anura; family Ranidae; genus Lithobates; species Lithobates clamitans. Next base: position 2,478,578 of record JBBGZY010000909.1, read on the forward strand.
ACACACAAGAAAGACACAAATCTTTTGAACTTACAAAGTTCACATTTGGTAGAACTTGAAGGCAATATCAGACATGAGTATTTAGGAACTGTGTTTGATATTGCGTTCAGATGGGGTGAAGTCACCCCCGGAAAAGCCAAATTTTGAAGATGCACACAAATACCTGAATGTCAACATGTGCTACCTGCCATCACGGGGGATCAAGGGACGTGGTTTGGGGGAGCAACCCCTTCCTCTCAGCTACTTTATTATTGAGGAAGGGGTTGCACCCCCAAAACGCATCCATTGATCTCCCGTGATGGCAGATAGCACATGTTGACACACTGTGTGCCTCTTCAAAATTTGGCTTTTCTACAATTCGACAAAAAATTTAAAAATTGTAGCACACCACAAAATAAAGGGATTTGGAGAGGTTTTAAACTCTTCCCAAAACATCAATGATGTTCTTATTTTTTTGAATAACATCATTGATGTTTTTCTTGATATTTTCCAATACAACATTACACCCCATAATCTCCCCAATCAGGATCTGTGCACTTTCTGAGGTGAAATGCCCTGGATCCACAACATCACGATCACCTAAAAAGATAGAAACAAAAAAAAACATGTATTATAAATATGCCGGCATCCATCTCTTACCTGAGCCTGTGGTCGCAGACACTCACCTGTTGTGGTGACTAGTTCCACCATGTCTTCCTCCTCCTGCTCTTCTTGTCTTTGGGGGATATCCCCTTCTTCCAGAGGTGGGGGCTCTCTGGTCTCCTTGGATGAGGGGTGTCCTCTGAGTATTTTCTCCCCTATGTAAAAAAAAAAAATGGTATACTTAGCACACAGATATTTGATGGCAGAACTATAAATATGAAACATTGCTTGGAAGTGGGGTACAATTGTCTGTTTGGGCAGAGTTCCAAGATGTAGAATTTTGAGTGTCCTTTGTCAAGCTTCAATACTTTACCTGTTTTGTCCAAGCTTCACAGATGGAGACACCCCCATAGTATACACTGGAGCACCTGTGTGGGCCCCCTAATAAAAAGGGTGTTCTTGTGTCCCACACTAGTGTTCCAGTGTCCAGATGTAAAAACTGCTGCTGAGTGTCCTCTCCTTACACAGAATCGAGTTTGCATTTCATTCTAGTAACAAACCCATCTACACAACCAAATTATTTTCATACAAGTAGGCCCTAAAAAATGTGGGCAAATGCATATGGCCAAAACAATGGTGTTTTATAGGCCGAAAGAAAAATGTTTGAGACGAACGAATAATGTGCCCATGAACATGAAAGTTGCCATTTTAAACTGTACAACAGTTAAGAAAACATGGAGCAGCACGAACGTAATAAACACAAAAAGAATAGGAACACAAGACAACTACTTACTTTTTTGCAGCACTCTCCGGATCTTTCTGTACTGCTCATGTTCTCTTAATTTGAGGTCCGACTACCACTTCCTGAGCTGATCTTTTGATCGTTGTACCCCGAAATTCTGGTGCAGACTTTTGACCACTTTCGCCATTATCTTGGCCTTTCGGACATTGGGGTTGGGGTAAGGTCCATACTTCCCATCATAGTCGGCCCTCTTCAGGATGTCGACCATCTCCAACATCTCCCCAAAGGACATATTTGATGCCTTAAATCTTCTCCTTCTGGATCCAGACGTTTCTGGCTCCGGGCTTTCCTCCCCCTCCTCCTCGTTGCTATAATTAGCACGCACTTGCTGTGTCTCTGCCATGTGCTCTTCACCCATGAAAGAAAAGGGGCGGGGAATAGACTAGAAAGAACGTCAGGGGCGGGCAGAGTTACACGCATGTGCAGTGTGTATAAAGCGTAACACGTGTGTGTAGTATGTACGATCTGTGAGCGGAGGAAGGAGTATCGGAAGCACCGATCATGATAACGAAGGTAAGATCTAAACTTGGGCCTATACTGCTTCTAGATTGAGGCCTACATTGTAACAAGATTAGGAGAGTTTTACCTGACATTAGGGTTTGTATTGTGTTGTGTCTTGCAGTGAAAATGGATATCTTGAAAGATAAGGACTTTATGGCAATCTTCATTGATATGTTCAGGGAGCTGCCTTGTCTATGGGAGATAAACCACCCTGAATATAAGAACCAAACAAAGAGGAAGGCAGCGCTGGATCAATTGCTGGAATTTGTGAAGATGGTGATCCCCACGGCAGACATCACCTATTTGAAGATCCTAATTGGTGGCCTGAGGAGTACACATCTAAGGGAGCACAAGAAGATCCAGGATGCCCAGAGATCAGGAGCTGCAGATGACATTTATGTCCCCAGGCTGTGATACTATGACAGGCTGCATTTTCTGGCAGGTCAGACTGAACCCAGGTCATCATTCTCCAGTCTTCCTTCCAGGCTTCCTTCCCCCCCAGCTAAGGCTTCTGACGCCCAACCTGGGCCTTCCAGGCAGCAATATGTGGAGGAGCCCAGCTTGAGCCAGGTATAGCATTCCTCTAAATATTTTTGCTTGTCCAATCAATGATGTTAACTAGATGTTAGTTTGGAGTACTAATTTATGATTGTGATTGATGATGCAAAAACTGAAACCATGTCCCTTTTTCATACACAGGGAAGTCTCAGCCAGGAGGTGGCCAGGCCAAGCAGGCTGCCTGATACCCAGGTCCCTCCCATCCACCTTCAAATACAAAGTGCCAGGAAGAGGAGTAACCTTGATGAGGCTGCCATATGCCTCTTTTGGAAGGCTACAGAGGCCCTGAGAACCCCCCACACTGTGGAAGAGGACTTTCCTTGCATAACTGCCTGCAAAATGCTGGAGATGGAGGAGGGTCAACGACTCCTGTGTGAGTCCTTAATTTTGGAAGTTCTCAATAAGGGGTTGAGGGGCCAAATAACATGTGCTACCCACATTTGTGACCTCACACATGGTCCCCCTCCTCCTCCAGGTCCTACTCCTCCTCCTCCTCCTCCTCCTCCAGATCCTACTCCTCCTCCTGCCACATCTACAACACCAGAGCCACAGCTGGGAAGGAAGCGTGGAAAGAAGACCAGAAAGTGATGACCCTGGGTTCAGTCTGGTCTGGCAAAAGATGCAGTCTCTTGTATGACCACAGCCTGAGGACATAGATGTCATCTGCTGCTTTCATGATCTCTGGGACTTCTGGACCAGACTGCACTCCCTTAGATATGGACTCCTCAGGCCACCAATTTTGATGTTAAATAATTGATGTGTGCCCTGGGGGTCCAAGGCTTCACCAATTTCTGCTGTTTCTCCAGCGTTGCCTCCCTCTTTGTTTGGTTATGAGCCCTTAATAACGGATTTTTTGTTTCAATTATACTTGCCTATGTGTGTTTTCCTTAAAAAAGGACAGTTGGTTTGTGAGGATTCAGGTACATTTCAAAAATACTATGTGAAATTAACAAGGGACACCAACACTAAGCAACCTTCTTGAGATTAAATAATATAAGATATCAATGGTGTTGTGGTAACTTGACACACAAAACACACACAAAAATATTAGGGAGTAAAACTAACCAAAAAATAAAACAAAGATCAGCCTTGAAAAAATACAAACCCAAAAAAAACAAAAAACAGCCTTTAAAAATAAATAAATAAATAAAACAACCCAAAAATAATTTTGTCAGATGTGACAAATCAAAATATATTGAGGGAATCCCAATAAATAATAAAGAAAGAAGTTTGTGAGAAGTCTGTGTGAATATGAGCAGCAAAACTACTTCATTCTTTTCACATTATAAAGAAGAAGAGAGTGCGCTGTATTAAACCATTTTTTACATTGCACCGTGAGGAAAGTACTGTATCCATTGCGAATGCTAATTTTACCAGACCGAGCTGTTCCGTCTCGGAATTTCTTCTGAGCATGCGTGGCACTTTGTGCGTCAGAACACGGTTGGAATTGACGCGATCGGATTTTGTTGTCGGAAAATTTTATAGCCTGCTCTCAAACTTTGTGTGAAAATCCTATGGAAAATGTCCGATGGAGCCCACACACGGTCAGAATGTCCGACAACACGCTCCGATCGGACATTTTCCATCGGAAAATCCGACCGTGTGTACGGGGCATTACAGTAAAGAGCCCCCTATGTAGTTTAAGATTAAACCTCTTTTATTCTAATGAGTGGCCACGTGTCTTGTTAAACTCCCTTCCGTGAAAAAGTTTTATCCCTTTTGTGGGGTCACCAGTACTGTATTTGTAAATTGAAATCAATCATATCCCCTCTCAAGCATCTCTTCTCCAGAGAGAATAAGTTCAGTGCTTGCAACCTTTCCTCATAACTAATATTTTCCAGACCCTATTAGCTTTGTTGCCCTTCTTTGTAGTTGCTCCATTTCCAGTACATCCTTCCTGAGGACTGGTGCCCAGAACTGGACAGCATACTCTAGGTGCAGCCGGTGTTGTATCTTGATGATGAAGAGTGATCTGACGTATCTCTTTTTATGTCACCTGACTTGCTATTTTTATATAGAGGCAAATAATACACTTAAAAACTGTAAAAACCCTGGCCAAGAAGGTTCAATATGCCTTCTTTCATATCGGTGGATCAATTGTGTGAAATTCCGACTGTGTGTGGGCTCCATCACACATTTTCCATCGGAATTTCTGACACACAAAGTTTGAGAGCTTGCTATAAAATTTTCCAACAACAAAATCCGTTGTCGGAAATTCCGATCGTATGTACACATATCTGACGCACAAAGTGTCACGCATGCTCAGAATAAATTAAGAGATGAAAGCTATTGGCTACTGCCCCGTTTATAGTCCCAATGTACGCGTTTTATGTCACCACATTCAGAACAATCGGATTCCGACAACTTTGTGCAACCGTGTGTATGCAAGACAAGTTTGAGCCAACATCCGTCGGAAAAAATCCATGGATTTTGTTGTCGGAATGTCCAATCAATGTCCAATCATGTGTACAGGGCATAAGAGGGCACACCATGACATCCTCCCAGAATAGTGCTCCCGCATGCCCCCTTGGGTGCGCGCATGTGGCTGTCTGTGCCCGCCGGGTTCATGGGACCCAGTGGGTCACAGATTGCGGTAAAGGGCCAATGACAGCGGCCCTTTAACACGTGATCACTCCGTCCAATGATGAAGAGGTCAATGTAAACAAACCGGCATCATGTCCGGTTCTCTCCACTGCTCACACCAATTGTGTGAGCAGAGAAGGGAGGAGCCGTAGTGTGAGGCTGCTTCAGGTACTTTTCGTATAGTGCCAGTGCTCCCATGCCAGATCAGTGCTCCAATCTGTGCCAAAGCAGTGCCCAGCAGTACCCAGAATCATGCCAGATCAGTGCCTAGCAGTGCCATATGGATCAGTACAACATAAATAGCATAAAAAGTCCTCATCAAACATAAATATGTGAATTCATTGATTGAAGTGATCAAAAATTGTGTTGCAGTGTCCACATTACTGTTTTATAGCTGAACAATAGGTAGATAGCGTGGCACATATTTCTTTGTTTTTTTAAGCTAAATGATAGTTTTGCCACATTTAGAGCTAAACCACTTAAGCTTTAAACCATGTGAATCACTAATCATGATTCTCTGAATCCAGGCTTTAAGACAGTTTTCTATCCATTAACAAGCTACAAAAGCCTGTATGTAATATTTGTGACTGATTTATGGAATGGTTTTGCATGCAATAGGAAATAAGTTTGGGTTCTTTGTTACTCTGAGTTATAAAATGAAGTAGGTGGGGCATATAGTAGTCATAGTGTCAGTGAACTGGAAGTCATATTAGGAAAAGGATAAGGAAAACCGACAAACTGGATATGGAGGGATTATTGAAATTAGGAAACCTTACTTTGGACAATCAATGCCTTTGCTGCCTTTTTTGTTCTTGTTATGGGGGGCTGGATGTTGCTAGAGCCTTTTTTAAATTTAGGATGCTTTAAAGCACAGCATTCACTTGTTACTGACCATCTGTTCTTGAAGCTGCCTTTTGGTTGGAGCATGTTACTGTATCATTTGAAAGAATAAGAAAACAATTTGAAAGAACAGTGTGCATCTAAATCATATCACATTATATTACCCACATTAACAACACCTCTTATCCTAGATAAAATAAAAGTTAGGACTACGTTCCGTTAGGCCTATTATGCTGTGTTTGGTCAACTTTACACATACAAATACAGAAAATTACAACATTGCAGATAAAAATAGAAAGGAACGTTTTAATAACATTAAATTACAATGATGCCTGTGTAGCAATTGTAAATTCAATAATAATTTTTTTATTTGCCATATTTTTCCTACAAAGTGGAGTTACCCTTTAACCACTTGCCCACTGGACACTTAAACCCCCTTTCTAACCAGGCCAATTTTTAGCTTTCAGTGCTCTCACACTTTGAATGACAATTACTCAGTCATGCAACACTGTACCCAAGTGAAATTGTTGTCCTTTTTTTCACACAAATGGAGGTTTATTTTGGTGGTATTTAATCACCACTGGGTTATCTTTTTTTTTTTGCTATAAATAAAAAAAGATTGAAAACTTTGTAAAAGAAATTGAGCTTTCTTCGTTTCAGTTATGAAATTTTGCAAATTATTAATTTATTCTTCATAAATTTTGGCCAAAATTTATATTGCTACATACAGTATCTTTGGTAAATATAGCCCAAATAAGTGTATATTATTTGGTCTTTGTGAAAGTTATAAAGTCTACAAGCTATGGTGCCAATCACTGAAAATTGATCACACCTGATGTACTGATGGTCTGTCTCATTTCTTGAGGCACGTAAACCCCTTTTCACACTGCAGCACTTCTAAAACAGCACTAAAGTGCAGGTTGTTTTGCAATGCTTTCAAGGCACTTTTAAGGTGCTTTGGAAGCACTGCCCATTAATTTCAATGGACAGGGGTGTTTTGGGAGCGCTATTTATAGCGTTCCCAAGCCAGCCCAAAGATGCCACTTGCAGGACTCTTTCTAACGTCCCGCAAGGGCACTGTCCGAGTGTGAAAGCACCTGACCTGCATGCTTTGGCCAATCACAGCGCACTCTGCTCAGGGGGACTAAGTCTATGCCCCACACTATATAAGGCAGCTGATATAGCTAGATTAGGAAGCAGGTTAGTTAGTGGCATTGTATTTGATATATATATATATATATATATACACTCTGCATTTAGAGTAGACTAAATATTCAGTGTAGATTCTAAATATTCAGTCAGTGCAGGCAGCGTATTTGATATATACAGTCTCTAATATATATATTCTCTATACAGTCTCTAATATATCTAATATAGATATTCAAAATGCGGAAGACTTGACCAACCCGTCCTCATCCTCCTCATCCTCCCTCACTCATGCTCAGGGTACTTTGTCTAGCAAAGCAGCTGCCAACACTGTCTCTTCCCTCGGCTCAATGGCATCAGTGATTCCTACCCTAGCCCCACCATGTCCTCAAACTGTTTGACCACAGTGTTGGGTACATGCTCCAGGAGGATGCCAAGCGTTTAGAAGGCTTTGATGATGATACTGAGCTAGATGAAGGCAGTAACGTGAGCACGGACAGAGGGGGTGTCCAAGAAGGACAGCAATTTGGCAGTCATGCTCCCCCTGCTGCAGCATACTGCCAGGTTTGCTCGAGTGATGAGGAGGGAGGGGATGATGAGGTCACTGACTCAATGTGGGTGCCTGATAGGAGAGAGGAGGAGGAGGCACATCACAAACGAGGCAGGATGCCCTCCAGGGGCCAGCCTAAGGGCAGCACACTGACTGCATCACACCCCAAAGCTCTGCATGTGCAGGACGCTGCTGTCTCTGCGCGTTATTCCAAAAGTTCTTTGGTGTGGGCCTTTTTTGAGACGAGTGCATCAGACCGCACCGCTGCTATTTGCAACATATGTCTCAAGCGTATCTCGCATGGCCAAAACATCTCCCGCTTGGGCACCACATGCTTGACCAGACATATGTTGACCTGCCATGCAGTTCTTTGGCAAGCGTATCTAAAAGACCCACACCAAAGAACAAAGAGGACCTCTCCTTGCTCCTCATCAGCTGAGATCTCCAACCCAACTATACCTTCAGTCCTCTCTGAGACCTGCACTGAGAGGAATTAAGGTGTAGAATTAGGTGTGTCACAGCCAAGTACTTGTGGGCAATCTGCTTTCGGTGCACTGACGTCAGATTGTACCAGGCAAATTTCCCTGCCCCAGCTGCTGCACCGCCGAAAGAATTTCGCTCCCAGCCATCCACATGCCCAGAGGTTGAATGCTAGCTTGGCAAACTTGCTAGCACTTCAACTGCTACTTTTTCAGTTGGTAGACTCTGCCCCCTCCTGTGAGTTTGTGGAATGTGCGGTTCCTCAGTGGCAGGTACCCAAAGGCCACTTTTTCTCACGGAAGGTGATTCCGCCTCTCTACCGGCATGTGGAAGGCAATTTCTTGGCCTCTCTGGACAGGGCGGTCAGCGGTAAGGTGCATATTACCGCTGACTCATGGTCCAGCAGGCATTAACAGAGACGTTACCTAAGTTTCACGGCACATTGGGTCACTCTGCTGGCAGCTGGGAAGGATGCAGGACAAGGTGCAGAAGTGTTGGAGGTTGTTCCGCCACCACGCCTCCAAAATGCCACTACTGATTGTGACACACCTCTCTCCTCCACCCCCTCCTCTTCTTCTTCCTCCATGGCCCCTTCCTGTGCTTTGTCCTCAGAACCAGCGGTGCTCCGTAGCCGTTCAAGGGGCTATGCAAGTATGCAGGCCAAAAGATGCCATGCAGTGCTTGAGCTGGTGTGCTTGGGGTACAGGAGCCACACTGGGGCAGATGTTATGTCAGCTCTGCAGGGGCAGGTTCAGAGGTGGTTGATGCCACGCCAACTTAAGGCAGGAATAGTGGTTTGCGACAATGGAACCGACCTCCGCTCTGCCCTCCGACAGGGACAACTGACCCATGTGCACTGTTTGGCTCACGTCCTTAACTTGGTGGTGCACCGGTTCTTGGGCAGGTACCAGGATTACAGGATGTCCTGAGGCAGGCCAGGAAAGTCTGTGTGCATTTCCACTGGTCATATAATGCCAGTGCTCGGCTGGCAGACCTCCAAAAGGAGTTTAACCTGCCCAAGAACCGCCTAATCTGTGACATGGGTAGAACCAGAACCAGACCAGGTAGAACTTAACGTTGGCCATGCTGCAGCGGCTGCACACGCAGCAGAGGGCAGCAGAGGGCCATCAATGAGTACCTGTGTGACTATGGCACCAGGACAGGGTCAGGGGAGCTTGTTTTTTTTCCCCACGCCAGTGGGCCATGATCAGGGATGCATGCACTGTCCTGTCACCATTTGAGGAGACCATGAGGATGGTGTGCAGTGACAGTGCATGCATCAGTGACACTGTCCCCCTTGTCCACCTGTTGGAGCACACACTGGGTGGAATAATGGACAGGGCACTTGAGGCAGAACAGAGGCAGGAAAAGGAGGACTTCCTTAGCTCTCAAGGCCCTCTTTATCCAGACAGTGTTCCTGCGTGCCCGCCGATCACACAGGAAAAGGAGGAGGAGGATTGTGTCAGTATGGAGGTGGAGCCTGGCACTCAGCATCAGCAGCAGTCTTTAAGGGATCATTTAGAGTCCCAAGAAATGCATGAACTTGTACGTGGTTGGTAGGAGGTGGCTGCGGATCATGTCGTCCTTAGTGACCCAGAGGACTCCGGACCGAATGCCTCATCAAACCTACGCTGCATGGCCTCCCTGATCCTGCAAAGACTGCGGAAGGATCCTTGTATTCGTGGTATCAAGGAGAAGGACCAATACTGGCTGGCAACCCTCCTTGATCCACGTTACAAGGGTAAGGTTGCGGACCTTATCTTGCCGATGCAGAGGGAGCAGAGGATGAAACATCTTCGGGAGGCCTTGCAGAAAGGTCTGTGCAATGCGTTCCCAGAGACTGGAAGGTTACAAACTCCTGTTTCTGAACAACGTGTTGCTGAGGCTTCAGTCAGTCAAAGAAGGAGCGGTGGAGAAGGTGGCCATCTGACCGATGCGTTCAGACAATTTTTTAAGTCCGCAGAACCAAGGTATTATCGGTTCCAGCAACCATCGGCAGCGTCTGTTTTACATGGTGCAGGAATACCTAGGGGCAAGATCTGACTTGGACACCTTTCCCACCGAAAATCCTCTGGGTTACTGGGTCTTGAGGATGGATCACTGGCCAGAGCTTGCACAGTATGCAATTGAGCTACTGGCCTGTCCTGCATCCAGCGTTCTTTCGGAACGCACATTCAGTGCTGCTGGAGGCTTTGTAACCGACCACAGGGTGCGTCTGTCCACCGACTCGGTCAAATGACTGACCTTCATAAAAAGGAATCAGTCTTGGATCACCACCAGATGCCAAGCACCTGATGCTGATGTAACCGAATAATTTTTTTTGGAAATGTCAGATCCCTTCAAAGACTGCCTATGCTGATACTGAGTGAATATCCTGTTATGCTGAGTAATTATCCTCTTCCTCCTCAATAATTATGCTGATAGCTTGTAAGGACAATTTTGGTTCTGAGCGCTGCCACCAGTGCCTAAGGCCCAATTTTTAAGCCCCTGGTTAACAGGGGCATGTAATTACAATTTTTGATGCAATTCTTTGCAGCAGGGCTAGTTCCTGCGCTCCAACTAGAGTATCTGTGAGGGGTTGCAGTGTTGTGGCACCAGCACCAGTGCCTAATGCCCAATTTTTCAGCCCCTGTTTAACAGGGGTGTGTAATTACAATTTTTGATGCAATACTTTGCAGCAGGGCTCATTCCTGCATTCCAACTAGAGTATCTGTGAGGGGTTGCAGTGTTGTGGCACCAGCACCAGTGCCTAAGGCCCAATTTTTAAGCCCCTGTTTAAAAGGGGTGTGTAATTACAATTTTTGATGCAATACTTTGCAGCAGGGCTCGTTCCTGCATTCCAACTAGAGTACCTGTGAGGGGTTGCAGTGTTGTGGCAACAGCACCAGTGCCTAAGGACCAATTTTTCAGCCCCTGTTTAACAGGGGCGTGTAATTACAATTTTTGATGTAATACTTTGCAGCAGGGCTCGTTCCTGTGTTCCAACTAGAGTATCTGTGAGGGGTTGCAGTGTTGTGGCACCAGCACCACCACCACCACCAAAGGAGCAATTTTTCTGCCCCTGTTTAACAGGGGCATGTAATTACAATTTTTGATGCAATACTTTGCAGCAGGGCTCGTTCCTGCGATCCAACTAGAGTATCTGTGAGGGGTTGCAGTGTTGTGGCACCAGTGCCTAAGGCCCAATTTTTCTGGCCCTGTTCAACAGGGGCATGTAATTACAATTTTTGATCTAATATTTCACAGCAGGGCCCATTTCTGCGCCCACCAAGTGTAACTGTGAGGATTTAAAGTGTTGTGGCACCAGCACCACCACCAACATCACCAAAGGCCCAATTTTTCTGACCCTGTTCATCAGGGGCATGTAATTACAATTCTTGATCTAATATTTTCACAGCAGGGCCCTGTGAGGGCTTACAGAGTTGTGGCCACAACAACACCTAAGGCCCAAATTTATGCTGAGTGTATAGGGCAGGCCCCTACTTTCAAACATCCAACTTACAAACGACTCCTACTTGCAAACGGAAGGAGACAACAGGAAGTGAGATAAAATCTACCCCATAGGAAGAGAAATTCTCTCCTGTAAGAGTTAATATGGGAAAAACTTTGCTCCTTTACACTGATGCTTTATCACCAATCCTTGTTTCACTAAAACCCCCAAATTTTCAAAAAACATTTGTCATTGGGACATAAAGTGAGGTGAAATCTTCTGAAGAGGAGCACGGACAGCAAATCAAATGTCACAGGGGTGTTAACCCTTCCCTATGTTTTCCAAAAAGCTTAAAAACAGATTTTTTGGCTGGAGCTACACTTTGAAAATGCACCAGTTCAAAATTACAAACAGATTCTACTTAACAACAAACCTACAGTCCCTGTCTTGTTTGCACTGCCTGTATACTGCTGTTCAGAGTATATAGGGCCTGGGGCCCCACACCTTTCCTTTTTTAATTTGGGTGCAGGGTTCCCATTAATATCCATACAAGACCCAAAGTGCCTGGTAATGGACTTGGGGGTACCCATGCCATTTGTCTCACTGATTTTCATCCATATTGCCAGGACACGACATTACATTAAAGCCGCAAGCAGTTTTAAATGATTTTTTTTCCTTTAAAAATGTCATTTTGTGCAGGGACTGTTCTAAGCACAGGAAATACGCGCTACTTTATAGGCATACTATAGACACCCCCCAGGTACGATATTTAAAGGGATATTTCACTTTTTTTTTACTTTAAGCATCATTAAAATCACTGCTCCCGAAAAAAACGGCCGTTTTTAAAAGTTTTTTTTGCATTGATACATGTCCCCTGGGGCAGGACACGGGTCCCCAAACCCTTTTTAGGACAATACCATGAAAATTAGCCTTTAAAATGAGTACTTTTGATTTCGAACGTTCGAGTCCCATAGACGTCAATAGGGTTCTAACGTTTGTGCGAATTTTCGGTCCGTTCGCAGGGTCTGGTGCAAACTGAACCGGGGGGGGGTTCGGCTCATCCCTAGTTAACAGAGGACAGAATTAAAATTAGAATTGAGAAACTTAACATTGATAAATCACCGGGACCAGATGGCTTGCACCCAGGGGTAAGTAGGGGACTCAGTCAAGCAATTGCCAGACCATTGTTCCTAATTTTTATTGACAGTCTATTGACTGGATTGTTACCAGCTGATTGGAGAAAAGCCAATGTAGCACCAATAATTAAAAAGGGCCCAAAATACATCCCTGAGAATTACAGACCATTTATGCCCTGTACATATGGTCGGACATTGATTGGACATTCCGACAACAAAATCCATGGAATTTTTTTCCGACGGATGTTGGCTCAAACTTGGTTTGCATACACAGGGTTGCACAAAGTTGTCAGAATTTCTGAACACCAAGAACGCAGTGACGTACACCATGTATGACGAGACTATAAAAGGGGAGTTCAATACCAAGCGCGGCACCCATTGGGCTCCTTTTGCTAATCTCGTGTTAGTAAATGTTTGGTGAGAGACGATTCGCACTTTCTCAGACTCGTGGTTTTCAGATCGTATTTCTGCTGTTTAGTTTGTGCTTGTGGGTTTGTATCTGGTCTTCAGTGTGTGCAGCGAGTTTCCATGGACTTGTCATTGTGTTCTTGTCCGTTTGTTACTGATTTTCAGGTCGCTCTTCACAGGCCTTGCTGTTCTTCAGTGCGTTCTGTTACTTCGTTCTGACCAGCCGACCGTTTTCTAGCCATGTTGCGTGTATGTACTCATTGTAGAGTTCGTGCTGTGTGGGGGCTTGGTGTTGGGGTCCTTACTTTGACACAAGCCCAGTCCATGAACAGGGCGAGGAGGAGTTCATGGACCAAGAATTGGTTGCTCCAGGGTGACCAATTCTGTCACATGCCTTTGCTCCATGAGGTCCGTGAGAATAATCCTGACAATTTCAGGAACTTTATCCGGATGACGGACCCCGTATTTCACCGTTTGTTGGCTTTGCTGACCCCTTATATCAGCAGGCAGGATATCTGCATGAGGCAAGCCATCACTGCAGAGCAGACGCCAGTTGCCACCCTGCGGTACTTGGAGATGGGGAAAAGCCTGCAGTACCTTAAGTTCTCGACAGGCATCTCCCCCCATGCTCTGGGGATCATTATCCCAGAGACCTGTTCTGCCATCATCCAGGTCCTGCAGAAGGAGTATATAAAGGTGAGATTTTTATCCTTTAACATCAAATTTTATTGTATTTAATGTTTGATAATATATTGTATTTCTTTCCTCATTCCCTAATGACCATGATTGTAATATGCTGTGAATGTCCCCTTTGTCCTCATGCATGCTGGGTTTTTTTTTTACATTTTTTTGTCCTTCATACATATTTGCCTTCACTTACCTCCCCAGCATGCTCTCTTGGGCCTATATCCACCTTGTATACTCAATTAACAATGTTTTTTGTCAGCTCCATAGTAGTGCTTTACCCTAAATAGCCCCTAAAATGTGTACAATTGTGATGTGTGCTTTAAATTCAGGCAGAGTGCCAGAGCTTTTTTTTTTGGGGTCCCAAAATCATTTGGAACCCTCCCTCCCCCCAACTGCTAACTCAGCTGATACGAATCCTCTATCTGCTGACTTTGCCAAACCCATACACACTATACCCAGCTCTTTTGTGGTCAGATTTATGGATGAATTCACTAAAGCATGTAGTGCAAGGGCCTGCCTGAATACTTTCAAATGGTACTGTTAAAAGTTTGTGTATCCTATTATTATCTTGATAGGTAATAGCAGAATGTAAAAATGTGCTAAAATGTGTACATTGTGTATTTATATCTTTGTATTATGACACTTCTTACCTGTCCAGTGGGCTGCCAATAGTGTAAGTAAGGAGGGGCTGGCCAAAGTAATACACATTATTTAGGCATTCATCTCTCAATGAAGTGGAGAGGGTTACCTGTCCAAAACATCTCTCCCCCCTAAAATTTTTAAAATAGCCCATGGGGGGGGATCTGATAGGTGGACCTTATACCTTTCTCTTTAAATACTTCCTAAAATAAATGTTATACTGATGTTGGCCAAGAATGTTTGTGTCTAATCTACTTTCCATGTTTATGTGCAAAATGATTAATTTATTTTTCTTGTTTGACTCAACAGTTTCCTTCCAACCCACAGGAATGGCAGACTGTGGCATCCCACTTTGCCCAGCGGTGGGACTTTCCTAACTGCGTCAGGGCAATTGAAGGGAAACACGTTCACATCGTCCCACCACCCAACTCGGGGTCATACTATTACAACTACAAGGGGTTCAATAGTATTGTGATGTTGGCGGTGGTGTTGGCTACTTATGAGTTCCTGTATGTGGACGTGGGGAAGAATGGCCGGATGTCAGATGGTGGAGTCATCACCCACACGGAGTTCTATAGGCATCTCCAGAATGGCAGCTTGGGCTTGCCAATTCCAGAAGACAAGGCGGAAGGACTCCAATTCGTCTTCGTTGCAGATGAAGCATTTGTGCTGGGGGACCATCTTATGCGGCCATTCCCTATGAGGACCCTCACCCCAGAACAGAGGGTTTTTAATTACTGGCTGGCCAGAGCCAGAAAAGTGGTGGAGAACACGTTTGGAATAATGGCCACTCGGTTCCGCCTATTTCTTACACCGATACACATGGTGGAATATAAACTCAAACACATCATCCTGGCTTGCTGTGTTCTCCACAACTTTTTAAGGAGAGATTCTTGGAACTATGCTGGCTCAGTTGGGCCTGAGGCCGGAATTCATATTAATGAACCAACCCTGACGGCAGACAATGTCTGAGACGTTTTTAAAAATAAAAATATATTTTAAACTGAACAAATATATGCTTTGATTTACTGCTTGGCTTTCTTTTAGCTGACCATGACTGAAATTTGAGGAGTCCTGAAAATGGCGTGATTGTGTAAAATTAGAAAGCACTGTTGTGTGTTATTTACTAAAGGAAAATACACTTTGCACTACAAGTGCACTTGAGACTGCACTGAAACTGCACTTGTAGTGCAAAGTGGATTTGCCTTTAGTAAATAACCCCCATTGTCACTGAAAACACCAACTTTACTACAAAAAATGCTTTTGAGCGTTGAAAGAAGAAGCCACACATTGTTGATTCTCAATCTTTTTAATCAAAGCACAATCACATGTGCATGTATAAATAGTTTTTAGAACAAACCAACATGTTTGTTGTATAACAGTTTTTTAGGTCACATGAAAAGTAGAAATTGCCTTTTAAGGTAAAACAGGCATGTTTAAAACCAAAAAGAAATACACAACTCTGGAACTTACGAAGTTCAGCTTTTATAGAAAGTGAAGGAAATATCAGACATGAGTATTTATAAACTGTGTTTGATATTGCGTTCAGTAGATGGGGTGAAGTCACCCCTGGAAAAGCCAAATTTTGAAGATGCACACAAATTGCCGAATGTCAACATGTGCTAGCTGCCATCATGAGGGATCAATGGACATGTTTTGTGGGTGCAACCCCTTCCTCTCAGCTACTTTATTATTAAGGAAGGGGTTGCACCCCCAAAACGCATACATTGATCTCCCATGATGGCAGATAGCACATGTTGACACACTGTGTGCATCTTCTAAATTTAGCTTTTCTATAATATGTCACAAAATTGTCTCTAAATTGTCAGAAAAAAAAACACAAAGCAGAAATAAGTTAGGGATTCCTAGGGGTTTTAAATTCTCCCTAAAACATCAATGATGTTCTTCATTTTGTTTTGAACATCATTGATGTTTTGCTTGATGTTTTCCAAGTCCCTATTACACCCCATTATCTCCCCGATCAGGATCTGGGCACTTTCACTGGTGAAATGACCTTCTTCCACAACATCACGATCACCTAAAATAAAAAAAAACACACCATGTATTATAAATATGCAGGCATCCATCTCTTACCTGAGCCTGTGGTCGCAGACACTCACCTGTTGTGGTGACTATTTCCACAACGTCTCCCTCCTCCTCCTCTGCTTGGGTTTGGGGGATTTCCACTTCTTCATGAGGTGGGGGTCTGTTGTCTCCTCTGATGAGTGGTGTCCTCCAAGTCTTTTCTCTCCTTTGTGAAAAAATAGGTATACTTAGCACAGATATTTGATGGCAGAAATAGGAATATGAAACATTGCTTGGAAGTGGGGTACAATTGTCTGTTTTGGCAGAGTTCCAAGATGAAGAAATGTTTTTGTCCTTTGTCAAGCTTGAATACTTACCTGTTTTGTACAAGCTTCACAGATGGAGACACCCCTATAGTATCCACTGGAGCACCTGTGTGGGCCCCCTAATAAAAAGGGTGTTCTTTTATCCCACACTAGTGCCTCAGCGTCCAGATGTGTAAACAGCTGCTGAGTGTCCTCTCCTTACACAGAATCTAGTTTGCATTTTATTTTAGTTACTAACCCATCTAGACAACAAAATTATTTTAAGAGAAGTAGGCCATAAAAAATGTATTCAACTGCATCTGGACAAAACATGGTGTTTTATTGGCTGAATGAACAATGTTTCCTACAAACGAATAATGTGTCCATGAACATGATAGTTGCCATTTTAAACCATACAACAGTAAAGAAAAGCACATGGAGCAGCACTAACATTGTAAAAATAATGAATAGGAACACAGGACAACTACTTACTTTTTTGCAGCGCTCTCCTGATCCTTCTATACTGATCGTGCTCCCTGATTTTGAGGTCCGACCACCGTTTCCTCAGTTGATCCTTGGATCGACATACCCCAAAATTCCTGTGCAGACTCTTCACAACTTTCGCCATGATCTTGGCCTTTCTGACATTTGGGTTGGGGTAAGGTCCATACTTCCCATCATAGTCGGCCCTCTTCAATCTCCACCATCTCAACAAAGGACATATTTGATGCCTTAAATCTCCTCCAGGATCGTGACGTTTCTGGCTCCAGCCTTTCCTCCTCCTCGTTGCTGTATTTAGCACGCACCTGCTCTGTCTCCGCCATGTGCTCTTCCCCACTGTGCCGAACGAGAAGGGGTGGGGAATAGACTAGAAAGAGCATCAGGGGTGGGTGGAGTTTCACGCATGCGTAGTGTTTATAAAGCATAACACGCATGCGTTGTACGTACAATCTGTGAGTGGAGGAAAGAGTATAAGAAGCGCCGATCGTGATAACGAAGGTAACATTTAAACTTGGGCCTATGTTGCTTATAGATTGAGGCCTATATTGGGATTAAGATTAGGAGACATTAGCCCAGACAATAATAATAGTGTTAGGTTAGTTAGTTTGAGAGAAGGGTATGGCGCTGTTCTTCTAAAAAACGTTATGGTGTCCTATATATGTGCTATAGACAATACATTAAAAAAGTGAAAAAAATCAAAGACCATACATGGTGCTACTAATATGTGTCATGTAGCTCTTTATGTATGGAATGTTTGTGCCAGTGCAGAAAAAGTGAAGAAGAGGAGGGTGGGGTGGGGGAGGGGAGGGGGGAAGGGGAGGGAGGTGGGGTGGTTGGAATATGAAGGTAAATTGGAATAATACACTATATATACAAATTCAACATAATAAAGTGCACATGTGCAATCAAATATATGTATATAAAAGTCCTTTTTTTCCCGAGCAGATTAATTCATGTGATGTTCGTGCTTTTAATTCTTTTGATATCCCGTGCTCTAAATGTGCATCCACTCACCAGCTCACTTCACCCCTGCTGGGGTATCAGGCAATCACAGTCTATGCCACTGTCCGGCAATCTCTGGCAGTCTCAGGATCACGTGTGTCATATAAAAAGAGAAGGGGTGCCCATAGTGTAAGATCGTTTAGAAAAGTTTATTAAAACAAGCAGAGAGGTACTCACAATTTAAAAGCATGTAGTAAGCGAAAAAAGACAAAATTCTTGGTTAACCATCAGCTGTTCAGTGTTGTTTGGGAAGCACAGATTAGGCCTCGCTCAGTGACCTAATCTGTGCTTCCCAAACAACACTGAACAGCTGATGGTTAACCGAGAATTTTGTCTTTTTTCGCTTACTAGTTGCACAGTTCCAGAATATATGGAGGATATTACCAATAGCTTGGCAGTTTCTCCAGCAGAGAGGTGTAATACTAGGGTTCATTTTGTTTAATCTGTGCGGAGTGATGTACCATCTATGTAAGAGTTTTTGTGCATTATCCCAGTGATCTACGCATGCTGATGATTTATGATTGTATTTTATCGCTTCATGCCATTGAGGCATAGAAAATTCTTTTTGTAATTCAAATTCCCATTTCATCATGCTGGGGGTTTTGGAGTGTAAGTAGAGGGGGGTGGTGAATTTGTAAAAGAGCGATATTCCCTTACGCTTATTAGAAGTCTTGCTTAAGAGGAAGTCCCACAAAATCTGTGGTATAGCTATCTGTCGTATTGGGTTTTTGCTCTTGTAGTGGTGTAATTGGTACGCTCTATATCTATCTATCGCATTTTGATGAGGTGGAGCAGGTGTGGTGAAGTTGTCTCCCGAGGATTTCCATGGTTGGACTGAGAAGTTTGGGATTAGGTATTCGTAGGATGCCAGTGGTACGTTTAGTTTTCTAATTGGGGTGTCTGTTAGGTGTTTATGCACTAAGGAGGACCAGGCATCTATCGTTGCTCGTATAGTTGAGTAAGGTGGGGTGTTTGGTCTGCAATGTATACAGGCTGCTATAGCCAATGCAGGGAGGTCGTGACCTGGTGTTACGGTGAGTTCAATGTCTGACCAGCGGTTGTCTGTTTGGCAGGAGAACCAGTATTTCATTTGGTCCAGTATGCACCTTTATAGTAAGTCTGTGCATTAGGTAACCCTACTCCCCCTAGATGTTTAGGTTTATAGAGGTGGGCCAATGCTATTCTGGGTTTTTTACCCCCCCATATGTATTTTTTCAGGCATTTCTCTAGTTGTATAAAAAATTTCTGGGGAATTGGTATGGGTAATGATCTGAAATAATATAGGAGTTTTGGTAAGATTTGCATTTGGTATGCAGCTATCCTCCCCAACCATGTAAGGTGTAGTTTGGTAATTTGATGTAGTTCCTCTTCGATTTTTGTTAATAATGGAGGAAAGTTTTGGGAATAGATTTTGGAGGAAGAGGAAGTCAGCTGCACACCAATATAGGTAATGGAAGGTGGGTCCCAGTTGCAAGGAAAAATATTTTTCAACCTGCTTTTGTTCTCGTTTGATATATGAAGCGAGAGTGCATAGCTTTTGGTTGTATTTACTTTATAAAAGGAGATTTGTCCGAATTTATGTAATAGCATTTTGACGATGGGTAAAGAAGTGGCTGGGTTTGATAGAGAGAGGATTATGTCATCAGCAAACAGTCCTATTTTGTGGTTAACAGAACCAACTTTAATGCCTTCTATTTTGTCATTAGCTCTAATAGATTCTGCTAGTGGTTCTATGACCAAAGAAAAAATAATTGGGGATAATGGGCATCCTTGCCGGGTGCCGTTAGTTAGTGCAAAGGGGTCGGATAACAAGCTAGAGGTGTAGACTCTTGCAGATGGGTCTGAATACAGGGACATAATTGTTGAGTGTATCATTCCCGAAAGACCAAACTTGAGCAAGGTCCTGGATAGGTATCCCCAATGGACCCTGTCAAAGGCCTTTTCTGCATCTAATGCTAAAAAGATGCTGGGCTGCTTGCTTAATTCTGATATGCGCAGGAGGTATAGCATCCTCCTCGTCCCATCTGGTGCCTGCCTGCCCCTTACAAAACCTACCTGGTCTAGTCCTATGAGGGAGGGGGTTATTTCCATAAGTCTGTTTGCTAAAATTTTTGCATAGATCTTTAAATCGGAGTTTAGTAGGGAAATAGGCCTGAAGTTTTGTGGGTCCGCTACGTCTTTACCAGGTTTAGGGATAGTGATAATGATAGCTTGGAGCATTTCTTTCGGGAAGGTACCATCAGAGGCTGCTATATTGAATATTTTTACCAGTTCAGGGGCAAGGATGGCAGAGAAAGCCTTGTAATATTCAGCGGAGAACCCGTCCGCTCCTGACGATTTGTGCATGGGTAGAGAATGAATAACGGATTCAACCTCTGTGAGTGTGATGGGCGTGTTCATTTTTTGTAGGGAAGTTTTGTCTATTGAGGGAAGGTGAACAGTCTGTAGGAATTCGTCAATCTCTATGTCTGAGGGTTGGTAAGTGTTTGGGTCCGTCTGGAGATTGTATAGGGATTCATAATAGTCCTTAAAAGCGTTGGCGATATCTTTGGGATTGTGGTGTAGGGCTTTGGTACTGTGATGTCTGAGATTTTTGAGATTAGAACGTGCCTGTTTTTTTTTAAGCAGGGAGGCTAGGATTTTACCTGCTCTGTTATTTTGGGAGTAGTAGGAGACTTTTAGTTTTTTTTAAAAAGTATCATAGTCCGCTCTAATTTCCTGTCTTACTTCTTCCCGGCAGCTATTAAGGCTTTTGAGTATTTCACTTGAGGAGGTAGCAGGATTCTTGTGTTGCGCTTCCAGATCTGCTATCTTCTCAAGTAGTTTTGTCATGCGCTGCTGTTTCTTTTTCTTTTCCCTAGAGGCTACCTGTATAAGGGCGCCTCTAGCGAATGCTTTGTGTGCACACCAGATGGTCATAGGTGAACAATCTGCATTATTATTGAATTGAAAAAATTCCGTAATCTTTGCTGCAATTTCGTCTCTGATTTTGGGGTGTGATAAAATAAACGTATTGTTACGCCACAATGGTTTGTGGGAGTGTTTGTTGGCATCCACAATTTCAATAGTCACTGGAGCGTGGTCAGACCATGTGATATTGTGGATGTCAGCTTTCTGGACATTTTGCAGAGTGTACAGGTCAGTGAGGAAAAAATCTATTCTAGAATAGCTTTTATGTACAGCCAAATAAAATGTGTAGTCCCTCTCGGTGGTTCTAAGGCAGCGCCAAGGGTCACAGAGCCTCTCTTCGTGGCACAGCGAGTCTAGAGAGGGCCGCCGCTTAGAGGCCATCGAGGACACATCTAATTCTGTGTTCATAATCGAGTTAAAATCACCACATATTATTAAGTTGCCTTTTTGTACCTTTTTAGCCATACTTACAACTTTGCGAATAAACCTTAGAGATCTAACATTAGGTGCATACAGGTTAACTATAGTATATGTGATGTGGTCCAGTTCTTATTTGCCATCATTTATCACAGAGACTTATATATCAATCAATTTTTGTATTTTACACACATTTTAGTTTGTTTACCATTCGATTTTTTTGTCCGTCTGTAGTGATTATTCATTTTGTCACTTTGTAATACTCCATGTATTATTTATGGTTTATGTTCACAAATTAGCACGATTCTTGGGTTTTTATATTTAATTGGTATATGGGTGTCATATAATTAGAATTGCTGCTTTTCACACTTTTTTTTTTGGTTAACAATTTAACATTGTGAGCTATCGACTACACACACACCTTAGCACAGTTTTTTTCTTCCTTTTCTCTTGTCTTGTGTATTGCAGATAAAATGGATGGCTTTAATGATCACAACTTCCTCCCCCTGTTCATAGACAAATACAGGGAGCTGTCCTGTCTCTGGCAGGTGAAACACCCGCATTATAATCATAAACAAAAGAGGCAGGCAGCCCTGGAGAAACTGCTGGAGTTGGTGAAGCTGGTGGTCCGCACGGCAACCATCCCCTATTTAAAAGCCAAAATTGGTGGCCTGAGGAGCACTTATCTTAGGGAGCGCAAGAAGGTCCAGGACTTCCAGAGATCCGGAGCTGCAGCAGATGACGTTTATGTCCCCAGGCTGTGGTACTATGAGAGACTACGATTTCTGTCAGACCAGACTGAAGTCAGGGAATCCCTCTCAACCCTTCCTTCCACTCTTCCTTCCACCCTATCTTCCACCCCAGCTGAGGCTTCCGATGTCCAACCTGGGACTTCCAGCCAGAAAGATGTGGAGGATCCCAGCTTGAGCCAGGTATAGCATTGTTCTACAGATTTCTGGTCAATAAATAAATTATGTTTACTAGATGTTATTATTGAGCACTAATTGCTGATTTTAAAAAGTTTTTTTCATATCAATAGACAGTAGCGGGCAAAAATAATTGGGACAAGAATGAAAAATGCTGGGCTCAGAATGATAATCTTTTCTATTTGTTAACATTCAATTTGCAACAGTCATGAGATGGAAATTGTGTGTGATTGATGAAGAAAAAACTAAAACTATGCCCCTTTTTCATACACAGGAAGACCTCAGCTAGGAGGAGGCTGTGGAATAAGGCACACAGGAGCAGGCTGTGGAATGTGGCACACAGGAGAAGGCTGTGGAATGTGGCAGCCAGGAGGTGGCTGGGGTAAGTGGCAGCCAGGAGGTGGCCGGACCCAGAAGGAGCCTCACAGAATCGCAGGTCCCTCCCCTCCGCCTTCTAAACAAAATACCCAGGAAGGGGAGTAACGTGGAGGATTCAGCGCTCAGGCTGATTCAGGAGGCTTCTGCGTCACTCAAAGCCACCCCCACTCGTGAAGAGGCCTTTGCCTGCATGGCTGCCACAAAACTGCAGGACATGCAGGAGGGCCAATGCCTCATGTGTGAGGATATCCTTTATAAAACATTAACTAAGGGGGTGAAGGGCGAAATCACACCCAATACCCACCTGTGTGAGTTACATCATCCTCCTCCTCCTGCCACAGCTCCACCACGAGACACCGCGTGGAAGGAAGACAAGAAAGTGATGGCCTGGGTTCAGTCTGGTCTGACAAAAGATGCAGGCTCTTGTATGACCACAGCCTGGGGACAATACATGTCATCTGCTGCTGTTCATGATCTCTTTGACTTCTGGACCAGATTGTACTCCCTTTTATATGGACTCCTCAGGCCACCAATTTTGCAGTAAAATAGTTGATGTGTGCCCTGGGGGCCAAAGGCTTCGCCAATTTCTGCTGTTTCTCCATAGCTGCCTCCCTCTTTCTTTGGTTAGGTCCCCTTAATACATTTTTGGTTTGTTTTATTATACTTGCCTATGTGTGTTTTCCTTCAAAAAGGACAGTTTGTTTGTGAGGAAGTAGGTACATTTCAAAAATACAATGTGAAATTAACAAGAGACACCAACACCAAGCAAACTCCTTGAGATTAAATAATACAAGATAATAATGGTGTTGTGGTAATGTGACACACAAAACACACCCAAAACTATTCTGGAGTTAAAAAAAAATATATAAAAAATTAATCCAAAAACATCAAAAAATTTAATTTTTTTCAGTAGATGTGACAAATAAAAATATTATATTCATGAAATCACGATAAATAATAAAGAAAGAAGTTTGTGAGAATTTTGCGTGAATATGAGCAGCAAAACAACTTCATTCTTCTAGCATTATAAAGAAGAAGAGAGTGCGCTACATTAAACAATTTAAAACATTGCAGCGTGACAAAAGTGCTATATCCATTACGAACGCTAATTTTAACAGACCAAGCAGTTCCGTCTTGGAATTTATTCTGAGCATGCGTGGCACTTTGTGTGTCGGAAGTGTACACACACGGTTGGAATTGACGTGAACGGATTTTGTTGTCGGAAAAATGTATAGTCTGCTCTCAAACTGAACTGAACAGAGAGCCGTAATTGGCCAAAGCCAAGGAGGCTTTGGCCAATTATGGCTCAGGGGATTTAGTACACGCCCCACACTATATAAGGCCGCCTGCACGGTGGCACTGTGTAGTGTGTGTTCCGGCGTTCAGTGAGAGAGAGAGAGAGACAGACAGTGACATTTGATTTGAGTTAGATAGATTAGGCAGAACAGTCAGTCAGTTTAGCTGCACCTACAGTGTATTGTGTATATATATGCATCCCAGGTGTTGCATATATATATATATATATATACACTGTATTCAGTTTAGCTAGATCCGTTCCTGTTATCTTCCTACTGACAGGCAGGCTTGTCTTGTTACAGTATTTACAGCTACCTGAAGAAAATTGCTGGTGTTCTTTTGATCCTATTAGTACCACAGTCAGGCAGCTAGACTATTTACAGTTAGTGCAGTGCGTCCTGCTCACAGTGTTCAGCTAAAACTACAAGTTGGTGTAGTGAGACCTCTGCACAGTGTTCATCTCAAGCTAAAAGTTAGTGCAGTGCGTCGTGCTCACAGTGTTTAGCTAAAACTATAAGTTAGTGCTGTGCGTCCTGCTCACAGTGTTCAGCTAAAACTACAAGTTAGTGCTGTGCGTCCTGCTCACAGTGTTCAGCTAAACCTTCAAGTTGGTGTAGTGAGACCTCTGCACAGTGTTCATCTGAAGCTACAAGTTAGTGCAGTGCATCCTGCTCACAGTGTTTAGCTAAAACTATAAGTTAGTGCTGTGCGTCCTGCTCACAGTGTTCAGCTAAAACTACAAGTTGGTGTAGTGAGACCTCTGCACAGTGTTCAGCTAAAGCTACAAGTTAGTGCAGTGCGTCCTGCTCACAGTGTCCAGCTAAAACTACAAGTTAGTGCTGTGCGTCCTGCTCACAGTGTTCAGCTAAAAATACAAGTTAGTGCTGTGCGTCCTGCTCACAGTGTTCAGCTAAACCTACAAGTTGGTGCAGTGCGTCCTGCTCTCAGTGTTCAGCTAAACCTTCAAGTTGGTGTAGTGAGACCTCTGCACAGTGTTCATCTGAAGCTACAAGTTAGTGCTGTGCGTCCTGCTCACAGTGTTCAGCTAAAACTACAAGTTAGTGCTGTGCGTCCTGCTCACAGTGTTCAGCTAAACCTTCAAGTTGGTGTAGTGAGACCTCTGCACAGTGTTCATCTGAAGCTACAAGTTAGTGCAGTGCATCCTGCTCACAGTGTTTAGCTAAAACTATAAGTTAGTGCTGTGCGTCCTGCTCACAGTGTTCAGCTAAAACTACAAGTTGGTGTAGTGAGACCTCTGCACAGTGTTCATCTAAAGCTACAAGTTAGTGCAGTGCGTCCTGCTCACAGTGTTCATCTGAAGCTACAAGTTAGTGCAGTGCATCCTGCTCACAGTGTTTAGCTAAAACTATAAGTTAGTGCTGTGCGTCCTGCTCACAGTGTTCAGCTAAAACTACAAGTTGGTGTAGTGAGACCTCTGCACAGTGTTCATCTAAAGCTACAAGTTAGTGCAGTGCGTCCTGCTCACAGTGTTCAGCTAAAACTACAAGTTAGTGCAGTGCGTCCTGCTCACAGTGTTCAGCTAAAAATACAAGTTAGTGCTGTGCGTCCTGCTCACAGTGTTCAGCTAAACCTACAAGTTGGTGCAGTGCGTCCTGCTCACAGTGTTCATCTGAAGCTACAAGTTAGTGCTGTGCATCCTGCTCACAGTGTTCAGCTAAAACTACAAGTTGGTGTAGTGAGACCTCTGCACAGTGTTCATCTAAAGCTACAAGCTAGTGCAGTGCGTCCTGCTCACAGTGTTCAGCTAAAACTACAAGTTAGTGCTGTGCGTCCTGCTCACAGTGTTCAGCTAAAAATACAAGTTAGTGCTGTGCGTCCTGCTTACAGTGTTCAGCTAAACCTTCAAGTTGGTGCAGTGCGTCCTGCTTACAGTGTTCAGCTAAAACTACAAGTTAGTGCTGTGCGTCCTGCTCACAGTGTTCAGCTAAAACTACAAGTTGGTGTAGTGAGACCTCTGCACAGTGTTCATCTCAAGCTACAAGTTAGTGCAGTGCGTCCTGCTCACAGTGTTTAGCTAAAACTATAAGTTAGTGCTGTGCGTCCTGCTCACAGTGTTCAGCTAAAACTACAAGTTGGTGTAGTGAGACCTCTGCACAGTGTTCATCTAAAGCTACAAGTTAGTGCAGTGCGTCCTGCTCACAGTGTTCAGCTAAAACTACAAATTAGTGCTGTGCGTCCTGCTCACAGTGTTCAGCTAAAAATATAAGTTAGTGCTGTGCGTCCTGCTCACAGTGTTCAGCTAAACCTACAAGTTGGTGCAGTGCGTCCTGCTCACAGTGTTCAGCTAAAACTACAAGTTAGTGCTGTGCATCCTGCTCACAGTGTTCAGCTAAAACTACAAGTTGGTGTAGTGAGATCTCTGCACAGTGTTCATCTAAAGCTACAAGTTAGTGCAGTGCGTCCTGCTCACAGTGTTCAGCTAAAACTACAAGTTAGTGCTTTGCGTCCTGCTCACAGTGTTCAGCTAAAACTACAAGTTGGTGTAGTGAGACCCCTGCACAGTGTTCATCTCAAGCTACAAGTTAGTGCAGTGCGTCCTGCTCACAGTGTTCAGCTAAAACTACAAGTTAGTGTGGTGCGTCCACCTCACAGTGTTCAGCTAAACCTACAAGTTATTTTTTTGCGAGCTCTGCAAAGTGTTCACCTAAAGCTACCTGTAGAAGGTTGGTGGTGTTTTCCTGATCCTATCACTACCGCAGGCAGCTAAAAAAGCTACAAGTTAGTTTTTTGCGAGCTCTGCACAGTGTTCATCTAAAGCTACCTGTAGAAGGTTGGTGGTGTTCTCATACTACAGGCAGGCAGTAGATTTTGCTAGCTGCAGTATCAGTACATATATATATATATATATATATATATCCCAGCTTAGTGCATCTACAGGCCATTAGTATGTCTGGAAGGCCAAGAAGGAGAGGCAGACAGTCACAAGCCAATAAGACAGGGCAAGCAGGCTCTGTGTATAGTGCTGGTCATGTAGACGGTGCATCCTCATCAGCACGTGGCCATGGGACACGCTTGGCTTTTTTTTCGGCAGCTGGCCGTGTTGAGCCGCAACATGCGGAAGACTTGGTCGAGTGTATGACCAATCTGTCCTCATCCTCCTCATCCTCTCTCACCCATGCCCAGGGTACTTTGTCTGGCAAAGCAGCGGCCTCTTCCCTCGGCTCAATGTCATGTCAATGAAGGCAGTAACATGAGCACGGACAGAGGGGGTGCCCAAGAAGGACAGCAATCTGGCAGTCATGCTCCCCCTGCTGCAGCATACTGCCAGGTTTGCTCCAGTGATAAGGAGGGAGGGGATGATGAGGTCACTGACTCAACGTGGGTGCCTGATAGGAGAGAGGAGGAGGAGGAGGTGGCACATCACCAACGAGGCAGGATGCCCTCCAGGGGCCAGCCTAAGGGCAGCACATTGACTGCATCACACCCCAAAGCTCCACATGTGCAGGGCGCTGCAGTCTCTGCGCGTTATTCAAAAAGTTCTTTGGTGTGGGCCCTTTTTGAGACGAGTGCATCAGATCGCACCGCTGCTATTTGCAACATATGTCTCAAGCGTATCTCGCGTGGCCAAAACATCTCCCGCTTGGGTACCACATGCTTGACAAGACATATGTTGACCTGCCATGCAGTTCGTTGGCAAGCGTATCTAAAAGACCCACACCAAAGAACAAAGAGGACCTCTCCTTGCTCCTCATCAGCTGAGATTTCCAACCCCACTAGACCTTCAGTTCTCTCTGAGACCTGCACTGAGAGGAATAAAGGTGTAGAATTAGATGTGTCACAGCCAAGTACTTGTGGGCAATCTGCTTTTGGTACACCGACGTCAGATTGTACAAGGCAAATTTCCCTGCCCCAGCTGCTGCACCGCCGAAAGAAGTTTGCTCCCAGCCATCCACATGCCCAGCGGTTGAATGCTAGCTTGGCAAAATTGCTAGCACTTCAACTGCTGCCTTTTCAGTTGGTAGACTCTGCCCCCTTCCGTGAGTTTGTGGAATGTGCGGTTCCTCAGTGGCAGGTACCCAAAGGCCACTTTTTCTCACGGAAGGCGATTCCGGCTCTCTACTGGCATGTGGAAGGCAATGTCCATGCCTCTCTGGACAGGGCGGTCAGCGGTAGGGTGCATATTATCGCTGACTCCTGGTCCAGCAGGCATGGACAGGGACGTTACCTAAGTTTCACGGCGCATTGGGTGACTCTGCTGGCAGCTGGGAAGGATGCAGGACAAGGTGCAGTAGTGTTGGAGGTTGTTCCGCCACCACGCCTCCAAAATGCTAATGATTGTGACACACTTCTCTCCTCCACCCCCTCCTCTTCTTCTTCCTCCATGGCCTTTTCCTGTGCTTTGTCCTCGGTACCAGCGGTGCTCCATAGCCGTTCAAGGGGCTACACAAGTACGCAGGCCAAAAGATGCCATGCAGTGCTTGAGCTGGTGTGCTTGGGGGACAGGAGCCACACTGGGGCAGAGGTTCTGTCAGCTCTGCAGGGGCAGGTTCAGAGGTGGTTGATGCCACCCAAATTAAGGCAGGAATGGTGGTTTGCGACAATGGAACCAACCTCCTCTCTGCCCTCCGACAGGGGCAAATGACCCATGTGCCCTGTTTGGCTCACGTCCTTAACTTGGTGGTGCAGCGTTTTTTGGGCAGGTACCCGGGCTTACAGGATGTCCTGAGGCAGGCCAGGAAAGTCTGTGTGCGTTTCCGCCGGTCATATAATGCCAGTGCTTGGCTGACGGACCTCCAAAAGGAGTTTAACATGCCCAAGAACCGCCTAATCTGTGACATGCCCACCAGGTGGAACTCAACGTTGGCCATGCTGCAGCGGCTGCACACGCAGCAGAGGGCCATCAATGAGTACCTGTGTGACTATGGCACCAGGACAGGGTCAGGGGAGCTTGTTTTTTTCCCCACGCCAGTGGGCCATGATTAGGGATGCATGCACTGTCCTGTCACCATTTGAGGAGGCCACAAGGATGGTGAGCAGTGACAGTGCATGCATCAGTGACACTGTCCCCCTTGTCCACCTGTTGGAGCACACGCTGCGTGGAATAATGGACAGGGCACTTGAGGCAGAACAGAGGCAGGAAGAGGAGGACTTCCTTAGCTCTCAAGGCCCCCTTTATCCAGACAGTGTTCCTGGGATGATGGATGTAGATCCACAAACAGCTAAAGTTCCAGCCGCTGTGGAGGGCAAACCCCAAGCTGTTAGCTCTATGCCTCTGATCAGAGGCTATCTGGTAAGCCTTCAATCTATACCAGGTGACGGGATTTCAAGACGGTGACAGTCACGGATTTATTATTCATAGAAAGTCACATTTAATTGCTTTTTTGGACATTTGTTTTGACATAATTTTTGAATCTTTGGACTTTTCCTAAATGTGTGGATAAAAAACTGGGAATAGTCACGCATATCTATCACTATAGTGAAGCATCCATGTTATTGTTCACGCATATATATCACTATAGTGAAGCATTCATGTTATTGTTCATTTTTATTTTTTTCTTTTACCACATATGAAAGTTGTTGGTGCTTTAATAGTAATATCAATTTTTGTTGTATTTTTGCATTTATATCCAGCGCTGTGCTTTTTGTTATATCTATTTAGTAGTGCCCTTATCAAGGTATAGTGCATAGCTGCAGGATTTTCCTTCAAGGGTGATATTCACTAAGTTATTGTTTGTACACCTAGCGCAAATTTTTTCTTTAGAAACAAGGATGTGGAATTCCTTTCCACATGCGGTGGTCTCAGCGGGGGGGCGTTGATAGTTTCAAGAAACTATTAGATAAGCACCTGAACGACCGCAACGTACAGGGATATACAATGTAATACTGACATATAATCACACACACACAGGTTGGACTTGATGGACTTGTGTCTTTTTTCAACCTCATCTACTATGTAACTATGTATATAACTAGAACTATGACTAGGGGTTTGCAAAGAGACAGTTGGGTCAAGAGTGTGAACCAAGGCCTCCTTTGCCAGTAAGGGATCACTGCCAAGATGGTCATTCATTCCTTTGTTAGACATTGAAGGAATCTCAGAATCAGTGGAGGAAATGCGTACCTGAATTGGATGGTCCGTGACCTACTATATGTAACAAAGCAGCCCACATACCAGGATTGTCAAAGAGCAACAGAGAGTGATGACAGTCGGCTGTCAGAAAAGTAGGTAATAATATCAATATTTCATCTGATTCATTACCACCAAGATAAAACAAGCATTGCTGTGGGGGTACTAAGGGGTTCACTAGAATTTTAACTTTTTCAGTTAACTGAAGTTCAACTTTTAACAAACAAACACTATAATCAACTACACCTTAGTAAGTATCAGTATCAAAGCAATGAGATCCCATAAAAATATAAAAATAATATTATTTTATATATTAATACTATGCAAAATTATAATAAACATTAATGCCAGATCAATGGGATCTCACGGGATCTAAGTAATACAGTAATACTATTTCCATATAAATCTTCCTTTTAACAGCAATGTTTAAAGCAGAATTCCAGACAGAGTCTAACCAAGCTGAAATCTGCTCCCAATACCTATCCTAAGACTATTCTACCTAAATGTAAATATTAGACATGTGCATTCATTTTCGTCCGAATGCATTTTCGTCCGAATTTCAGGTATTTTCGTTATCGTTTTAACAAACAATAACGAAAGTGCAGAATCCGAAAAACGAAAGATCCGACATAAACAAATGCTTTATTTTCGTTTTGGTTGCTACAACAGTTCGATATAGATAGGAGATTCAACATGATGATGACAATAACAATCTGTGTCCATCAAACCTGTGGTCAAATGTGCCTAACCTTAACTCTATTAGTCCAAGATTATTCTACATAGAGAGAAAAGATTTGACATAGAGAGAAAAGATTCAACGTAGGGGAGAAAAGATTTGACGTAGGGGAGAAAAGATTTGACGTAGCGGAGAAAAGATAAATAAAAATAATGATGATGATGAATGTTATTGGCTGATTGTAACCAAAGAGGAGGAGCAGTAAATAGCTAGAACTAAGTACGCACTTACTTTGGCTTATGGCGTCTGTTGAAAGTTCTAAGAAGATTCGACGGGGGAGGTAAACTATATGGCGTCGTACAGTTTAGCTGCTCCGTCAAATCTTCTTTGAACATTCGACAGACACCATAAGCCTTCAATGACAGATTCAACCTTAATTTGGATTTTCGGACGAATGCAATTTTTAACGAAAAACTAAATGAATAAAAACAAATTTCGGGAGTAACTAAATAAATTTATTTTTCGGACGAAAACAAAATTCCGAAACAAAATATTTCAGTATGCACATGTCTAGTAAATATCTATACTTACCTTTCCTGAAGCCGCTCAGGTCTGATCATATGATCGGGTCCCAGAGTAGGCTTCAGTGTAGAGGAGAGACAGCGACAATGGCTGCAGAGCCTAGGCAATGAAATGACCATAGGTTTACTAGGGGACATCTGCTAGCCAATGCTAGGACCTGATTGTGTGACTGGACCAGAGCGGCTTCAGAATAGGTAAACAGAATAGATACATATAGAAATCTTTTTTACACTTAAATTAATATGCATAGAGTACTAAAACAACTAAAAAGAAAAAAAAAAACAGATTTCTCTATCCACACAAATGAATTAAATGGAGGAATCCCCCCACAGGACATTGTATCCTAACAGCAGGACCTGCTGCTGTCAGAATACACTGATTAGGGACTGCAACAAACTGATCAGAATTTGGTCGGTCCCTGCTGAACCAATCAAAATTTGATCAGTGTATGGCCATCTAAAGGCTACTCACCCTTCCACAATGTCGAGGGAATGTCAGGCAGCAGCAAAAGTAAAGTAAACATAGAAACCTGTAGTCATAGGCTGCCTGGACTTCCTCAAATTACACAATCACCACACACAAACAAAACATGTAACATGGGCAAAAACATGTGGATGGGCAACTTAATATTGCACAGGCTAAACGGCTTGGTGTCATGTACCATCTGAGTAATAGTTTGTAGTATGTCTCTGTGTATTAAGCATTCAATTATTTTGTTTCAACGTGATCCCTAGGTCTAGTCCCCATTTGTGCATGTAGTTATGAGGTGGTGGATTGAGCCAAGAAACTACGGTGTAAAAGAGTAAGAAATTAGCCCTGGAGAGTGTGGATCATTTTTACACTTAAATTACATCTAGAGTATGAAGGTATCTGGTGACTCAGATCCTGACGGTAATGATGTGGTTGTGAAGAATAGATAAAAAAGGCAACTAAGGAGAAAGGAGGCCACCTGAATACTTAGGGCTGTCCTATATTCGCAAAGCGTGTTAGGTTTTATTAAAATGTGGAAGAAGCCAAAGTAAGTTATGTATGTAAGGGGTCACAATCAATCTCTTCTAGAGTAACTCAAAGTGGGTTTTTGTTAGAAGCATTACTGTATATTTTGTAAGCTAGGCCAGTTGTGCTGCCTGGTAGAATCTTAACAAAATATGGAACATCAAGGCCCCCATTGGATCTTGTTTGAAACATTGGGGTTGATTTACTAAAGACAGATAGACTGTGCACTTTGCAAAGAGCATTTGCACTCTGCAAATGCAGTTGCTCCAGAGCTTAGTAAATGAGGTAAAGCTTAACTTTGCAAAGAGTACCCAATAACATGCAAGTAAAACAAAAAAAAAACAAATAACACATTTTTGTTTGCAAATAATTGGATGATAGAAGTCAGCAGAACTTCTGTTCATTTACTAAGCTCTAGAGCAATTGCACTTTTCAAAGTGCACAGTAAATTTGTTTTTAGTAATTTAACACCAATGTTTCAAACCAGATCCAGTCGGGGCCTTGATGTTCCATATTTAGTTAAGATACTACCAGGCAGCACAACTGGCCTAGCTTACAAAATATACAGTGATACTTCTAACAAAAATCCACACGTCGGCAGTTTGAAGAGGAATATCGTTGTTATGGCAGAAGCTAGCAGCCATAACCTCAGTATCCTCTTCTTCAGCAGGCGGTCCACTTTCAGATAAAAGTGGTCTCTGCAGCGGATTCGCTGTGAGATCACTTTTATCAGAGGCGGGAGAGGGGCTCCCCCCGCACTCCGGTCATCTACGCCCCTTACCGAAGCCGTCGGTAGCGGCGGAGACTGGATGCCGAGTGAGGGGAAGATAGCCCCTACTCGGCTCCATAGCATTGGAGGGCGGAAGCGACGTCAAACGTCGCTTCTGCCCAATGCTCTTAAAGGGGAATTTTGATTATTTTTTTTCAAATGACAATTTTTTTAAATTGTATTTTAGTGTAAATATGAGATCTGAGGTCTTTTTTGACCCCAGATCTCATATTTAAGAGGTCCTGTCATGCTTTTTTTCTATTACAAGGGATGTGTACACTTCTTGTAAGAGGAATAAAAGTGACCAATTTTTTTTTAAAGGACAGTGTCAAAATAAAAAGTAAAATAAATAAATTAGAAAAAAAATTAAAGTGCCCCATCCTACCAAGCTCGCATGCAGAAGCGGACGTATATGTAAGTCGTGCACGCAGGGCAGCCATCAGAAATTTTTGGGCCCCTTACACAGCTTTAGACCTGGTCCCGCCACCCCCCCTGAGCCTGATCACCAACATTCCCCAGGGCTTGCCTATGGGCCATCCTACCGAATCCGCACACCGGCCACCTAACCTGTATGCACTCAGCCCCCTCCTCAATCCTGTATATATGTCAGCCCCCTCACACCTGAATATTTGTCAGCCCCCCTCACATCTGTATATATGTCAGCCCCCCACACACACATGTGTATATAGCAGCCCCCCACACACACACCTTTATATATGTCAGCCCCCACACACACACATACACCTGTATATATGACAGCCCCCCTTACACACACCTGTATATATGTCAGCCCCCCTTACACACACACACCTGTATATATGACAGCCCCCCTCACACACACCTGTATATTTGTCCGCCCCCCCAAACCTGTATATATGTCAGACCCCCTCACACCTGTATATATGTCAGCCCTCCATACACACATACACCTGTATATATGGCAGCCCCCTCACACACACCTGTATATATGTCAGCACCCCCTCACACACACCTGTATATATGTCAGTCACCCCCCACACACACACCTGTATATTTGGCAGCTCTACATACACAAATCTGTTCACACACAAGCCTATGGCCCCTCCCTGTACATAAACAGCCCCCCTCCCTTTCCTTCACAGCCCCTACTTGTAACTTCCTACCTGGTCCCAGCTCATTTTTATAAAGCTAACATGTTTCCGAGAAGTTTAGTACAGGCAGATCACTGTCACACGAGGGGTGCAAATGCACATAAAAGCCAGAGGTGGCAGTAAAGAGTTTGATGTCTAAAATCAATGACACAAGAAATGCAGAAACTGTGAGATCATTTTTATACTGCACAGCACGGATCCCCTTCACCAGTCCTGCCTTCTTCTGGCCCAGGTGGGCCCCTTACAGTTGTAACGACTGTACTCCCCTGATGGGGTGCACACATATAAAAACGGTGGTCAAACCACACATGTGGGGTATCGCCGCAATTGTTGGAGTGAGAACAGTAATTCTAGCCCTAGATCTCCTCTGTAGCTCAAAGATGGTAACCTGTAGAAATTTTTTAAACATCACCTGGAGATTTTTAAGGGTAAAAGTTTGTCACCATTCCACCAGCGGGCACAATTTTAAAGCGTGACATGTTGGGTATCAATTTACTCGGCGTAACATTATCTTTTACAATATAAAAAAAAATGGGCTAACTTTACTGTTGTCTTATTTTTTAATTCCAAAAAGTGTATTTTTTCCAAAAAAAGTGCTCTTGTAAGACCGCTGCGCAAATACGGTTTGACAGAAAGTATTGCCATTTTATTCTCTAGGATGTCTGAAAAAAATATATAATGTTTGGGGGTTCTAAGTTATTTACTTGTAAACACAGAGTCTGAAAAATAGGCCAGGTCCTTAAGTGGTTAATATACTTTTATTTTTTTTAATATGCATTTTTTTCCTGTCCCTGCCCTGGTAAAGCTCACAGGCAGGAATAACAATGTAAACTGGGTAATACTTTTAAAAAATACTAGGCCTAAACACCATCTTGTCTCTATGCAAATATTAATAAAGGCTGCCCACCCTTACACAAAGTAGGGGGTAGGGCAGGCAGCGGCATAAAGGTAAGCCAAGAAACATTCACCATAGGCTGCCTGCCCTTCCTCAAAATAGGATTTTTGGGAATGAAATAACATAGAGAGAAAGTCTGTATCAGGACATCAGTTCTGAAAGGCTGAAAGTTGTGTTCTGTTTTGTGGCTAGTATATGCATTTTTTTACACATTTTGTTATTTACATATTTACATTTTTTTACACTTTTTATTTAAATTATAATTTTTTTTATTCTTAAGGCTGTCCCTGCCCTAGTAAGGCAAATATTGTCAGGGACAGCAATGTAAAACTGAGTAATACATTTAGAGCAAAGACGTGCTCAGGCTAAACCCCACCTTGTTCCCACGCAAAAAAATAAATAATAGGATTTTTTAAAACAGCTTACTTGTAAAATCCTTTTCTTTCGAAGGACACCACGGGACACAGAGCCACAGTAATTACTAATGGGTTATATAGGTATCACTGGTGATTGGACACTGGCACACCCTATCAGGAAGTTCAACCCCCTATATAATCCCTCCCCCTTGCAGGGATACCTCAGTTTTGTAGCCAAGCAATATAGTGTATTAGAAGAGGGGCGGGACCTCTGTGTCCCGTGATGTCCTTCGAAAGAAAAGGATTTTACAGGTAAGCTGTTTTAAAAAATCCTATTTTCTTTCTCGAACATCACGGGACACAGAGCCACAGTAATTACTGATGGGATGTCCCAGAGCAATGCTACCTGAGGGGGGGGAACCATGACCAAGTGACCAAGTAGGGTGCAATCAGACCTGAGGATCCTGTACCGCTGCCTGCAGCACACTACGCCCGAAGGCGATATCCTCATGCCTTCTCACATCCACCTGATAGAATCTGGTGAATGTATGAACTGAAGACCAGGTTGCGGCCTTGCAGATTTGAGCCATAGAGGCCTGGTGATGCACTGCCCAAGAAGCACCAATATCCCTTGTGGAATGTGCCTTGATCTGAAACGGAGGAATCCTCTGTTTCAAACCATAAGCTTGAATGATCAACTGTTGAATCCATTTAGAAATGGTAGCTTTTGACGCTGCCTGTCCTCTATTGGGACCCTCTGGCAGTACAAACAAAACATCCGTCTTGCGGATCTGAGCAGTTGTCCCTAGATAGGCCTTAACTGCTCTTATTACATCCAACGAATGTAGAGATCTCTCTTCCGGAGAAGAGGGATCTGGAAAAAAGGAAGGCAGAACAATGTCTTGGTTTAAATGAAAATCAGAAGCCACCTTCGGTAAAAAACTAGGATGAGGGCGTAGTACCACTCTATCCTTGTGTATAATCAAATAAGGCTCCTTACAGAAAAGAGCTGCTAATTCTGATACTCTTCTAGCAGCAGAGATGGCTACCAGAAAAATTAACTTCCTTGTCAACAAGACCAAAGGAATCTGACTTATTGGTTCAAAAGGCTGTCTTTGTAACACAGCCAGGACCAAGTTCACGTCCCAGGGGTTTAGGGGCGCTTTAACCGGAGGATTAAGATGCATCACCCCCTGCATAAAATTTCGGACCAAAGAATGCGAAGCAAGTGGCTGCTGAAATAATACTGATAAAGCAGAGACCTGGCCCTTGATGGTACTCAAGGCCAGCTTCATCTCTAATCCTAATTGTAGAAAATCAAGAATTCTACCTATGACATATTTCCTGGGATGCCAACCTCTGGATTCACACCAGGTTATATAAGCTTTCCAGACTCTATGATAAATCATCCTGGAAGCTGGCTTCCTTGCATTAATCAAGGTAGATATGACAGGACCTGAAAGCCCACGACTCTTCAGAACGTGGGTCTCAATTGCCAAACCGTCAAATTTAGCATTTGTAAGGCAGGATGGAACACTGGACCTTGAGATAACAGGTCTGGGCGTACTGGTAGGGTCCACGGGGAACCTACCGTCATCCTTACTATTTCTGCATACCAAGTCCTTCTGGGCCAAGCGGGGGCCACCAGAAGTACCGACTTCCTTTCCTGCCTGATCCTGCGAAGGAGTCGTGGTAATAGCAGAATAGGCGGGAATGCGTAAATCAGTGAGAACCGATGCCACGGAATCACCAACGCATCCGTCCCGCATGCAAGAGGATCTTTTGTCCTTGCCACAAATCTGTCTATCTTTGTGTAGAATCGGGATGCAAAGAGATCTACATCTGGAACCCCCCCATCTTTGGCATATGGCCCAAAAGACGTCGGGATGCAGAGACCATTCCCCTGGAAGTAACTGCTGATATGCATGGCACATGCATCTCTGCCCAGACTATGATCTGGTTCACCTCCTTTTGATCAGCTCGGCTCTGGGTGCCTCCCTGATGATTGACATAAGCCACTGCTGTGGCATTGTCGGACTGGATCCTGACCGGACAACCCTGTAGCCTGATAGTCCAGGCTTTTAGAGATAAATGTATCGCCCGGATCTCCAGAATGTTGATGGGTAAGGTCCTCTCTGTCTTGGACCATATCCCTTGGACCGCAGCCTGTTCCAGAACTGCTCCTCAACCTGACAGACTGGCATCTGTTGTTACCACCGTCCAGGTAACCGGTAGAAGGGATTTCCCCTTCTGCAGGTTCTCGGGTATGAGTCACCAATTGAGGCTCTGACGCACCGCATGCGACAGGTGCATCGGAAAGTCTAATGCCTGAACCTTCTTGTTCCAGGTCAACAGAATACTGTGTTGCAGCATTCTTGAGTGAAACTGAGCATAGGGAACTGCTTCGAATGAAGACACCATCTTCCCTAGTAGCCTCATACAAAGACGGACTGAGGGACCCTTCTTGGTCCTTACTGTCAGAATCAGCTCTCTCAAAGCAGTGATCTTTGCCTGGGGTAGAAATATTTTCTCCTGGCTTGTATCTATAATCAGACCTAAATACTCCAGTCTTCTTACTGGTTTTAGGAAAGACTTTTCTAAGTTGAGGATCCAACCCAGGTGTTCTAGATACCTGACTGTGGTCCTCAAGTTTCCATTCAAAGAGGCTACCGACCGGTCTATCAAGAGCAGGTCGTCTAGGTATGCTATGACAGCTATACCCTGAGCCCTTAATCTGGCCAGAGGAGGAGCCAAGATCTTTGTGAACACTCGAGATGCAGTGGCTATCCCAAAAGGCAGAGCCACAAACTGGAAATGGCGCCCTCCTACCTCGAAGCGCAGAAACTTCTGATGAGCAGGAAAAATGGGCACATGCTGATATGCATCTCTGATGTCTATTGATGCCAGAAATTCTCCTCCCTGCAGGGTGGGAACTACTGTTCAAGTTGATTCCATGCGGAAGGATTGAATCCTTAGGAATCGGTTCAGATCCCTTAAGTCCAGAATGGGCCTGACATCCCCATCTGGCTTTTGGACCGTAAAAGGGTTGGAATAGAAGCCCAATCCCTGGTCCTTTGCGGGAACTATCATAATGACCTCCTGCGACAAAAGTCGCCCTAACGCTAGAAGGAGCGACTGGTACTTCTCTGGGTCTCTGGGAACACCTGATCTGAGGAACCGAGGAGAGGGGAATTCCTGAAACTCCAGCTTGTACCCTAAGGTTACCGTGGAGATTACCCATCTGTCCTGGAAGTCCTCCTGCCAGAGCTCTGAGAACTGTCGCAGTCTTCCCCCAATCGAGTGAGCGGGGGCGCCCCCTCATGCAGAGGTCTTAGTGTTTTGCCTAGTAGGCTTCTTTCCCCAGGACCTCTTTTGTCCCTGGGGTTGACTCTTGTCTCTGGACCCCGATGGAGGCGGCCGTCGAGACTGCCTGGAGGCTGAAGCCCCCAGTGCTGGGGAAAGAGTCCGTTTGAAAGAGGGACGCTTACTCTTCTTTTTGACAGGTAAGAGAGTGCTTTTCCCACAAGAGATTCTCTTGATATAGTTATCCAAGTCCTCTCCAAACAACCTTGCACCACGAAATGGAAACCCAGCCAGTAGCTTCTTACATGGCGCTTCGGCTGACCAATTTTTCAACCATAGGATTCTACGTATATGCACCAACCCCAGTGAAAGACGGGAGGTTTGCACGATAGAATCTCTAATGGCGTCAACCACAAAGCATAAGGCCGCTGGAAGGTTAGCAAACCCCTGGGCCTGCTGTTCAGGTAATACTTTGATGACCTGCTTAACATGGTCTCTTAAGTATTGACAGACTCCAATCGCTGCTACTGCAGGTTGGGCCACTGATCCTGCTAAGGAGAAAACATCCTTCAATAGGGATTCCATCCTTTTATCTACAGGATCCTTGAGCATCTGAGCATTGTCTACAGGACAAGTCAGGCTATTATTTATGGAGGAAATGGCGGCATCAATAGCCGGTATTCCCCACATTTTAATAAACTTTTCTTCCATCGGATAAAGTGTTGAAAACTTTCTCGGCGGAAAAAAACGTCTGGGTGATCCCACTCAGAATAAATGAGCTTTTCAAGTAAAGTATGAACAGGAAAAGCATGTGCTGCTTGGAAAGGTTTCAGTGACCCCAAAGCAGAAGAGGATTCTTTAGCAGTTTCAGGTATGGGCAACTTAAATGTGGAGCGGACCAATCCAGTGAGGATCTGCACTAAGACTTTCTCCTCTTGGGAAGTCGCAGAGGGTCCCTCTCCACCTGATTCCCCCGAAGAGGAATCATCCGTCCCATCCCGATCCTCTAAAAGGGATTCATCTCCTTTATCCCAGAGCTCCTCTGTCTGAGGGTCTTGGGGAACAGAGGAAAGCCTAGTGTGTTTTCTTTCACTGAGTGAAGACGTAATCACGGCCATTAATCTTTCCTCTAGACCATTAATGGTTGATGAAAAAACCTCTTGTGTAATATATACAGGGGCTGAAGTGCCAGAAGCAGGTGTAGCCCCTGACCCCGATGGCTCTCCCTGGCTAGCCGTCCCTACCCCATCTTTAGGGGGGGAGGATGCTGCCGACAGGGGGCCCTCAGAACCTGAACAAGATCCCCTAGTGTCTCTGGTTCCTGGGGTGCTTGAACCTCTTCTACCCATAGTGCAAAGCAACAAGGTGTGAGGTATACAAATGAACACTGCCTGCTGAGCGATGTAGTCTGGCTAAAAGCCTTGCTACCCAATGCTCAGTCTGGTGTTACTTCAGTAAATGCTGCCTAGGAGAATGCCTGTGTCCCACCTTACATGCGACCGTCAGCTCTGTGTCTCTCAGAAGGCTGTGTGCACCTGTACAGAGTGCCTCTAATAGCCTGCAGCTGGCCTGAGTGGGGAGTCTAAGCACTCAGTGCTGACATCCCGCCCCTCCCCCTCTACCGCCCCCCCTTCGAGTTTTGAAAAAAACGAGCGCTTCCCGCGCTGCCGACTCTCCTGTCATGCTTCTGGAGGAAGGCTGGTAGCGGGGGGGGGGAGAGGCTGGTACAAGATCTGCCTGAACAGCTATCTTCAGAGATGGTGGCCATTATGCCGCAGAGTCCGGGTGGTATAACCACTTTCTAGACCCCTGTGGTCCCTCTAGCCTGGGGGGAACATTCAAACATGAGAAATCCCTCCTCAATCTTACCTTCTTTGCAGCCGGCTTTAGACGCTGTGAGGAAAAAACACCAACGATGAACACTGAGACAGACAGTCAGCATGTGCAAGTTTGTGCTCTTGGCAGCCCCCGGTGGTCACAATAGGCATAGCATGCATTTACCTTAAAGGAGAAAAGCCACTAGAACTCAAAAATTCTGTGGAATCTCCTCTTACCTTATCCAGCCGCAGGGTGCTGTTTACACAGACCCAATCTTCACCTCTCATGGTGGGCTCCGTTTGAAAAAACCATCAGAGACTGGGGCCCCCATCAGTAGGAGGATCCAACAGTTCTGGGACCGTAAAGCACCTCGCCAGAAATTAGGAAGTTTAAAGCCATTTTCTGATCTGCGGGGTCCAGCTCTCTAAAAAAGAGAAGCGTTACGGGTAAAACCTCGTTTCTTCGGACACGAGGCCTGGGTACCATTCAATTCGGCCATGAAAAGACACTTTGAATGGATCCGGTTCGCCTGGCTTGCCCCAGTATAGGATATCAGGATATTCCCTTTGGAGCTCAGCACAGGACATCTTTACACGTCCATCACCTAAGACACTGGCGTAAAAACTGAGGTATCCCTGCAAGGGGGAGGGATTATATAGGGGGTTGAACTTCCTGATAGGGTGTGCCAGTGTCCAATCACCAGTGATACCTATATAATCCATCAGTAATTACTGTGGCTCTGTGTCCCGCGATGTTCGAGAAAGAAAAATGGGTTTCCTTGCGAGATAAGGCAAATTAGTTACTAGCCTCACAGAGGTGATGGTTACAAGGAATCCCAACCTGTAGGTGAAAGTGGAGAGAGGAATGTCACTAACGCAAAAAAAAAATATTTCTGAGTTACAAGAAGAACCACATTAAATCTATGTTCTCTGCAAAATAGAAAGGGCAGAAACTGACCCAGACATTTTTCTTCATTTATTTGTCTTCTTATTTTTAATTATTTACAAATTAACTTATTCATTTCCTTTTTTTATTATTTAGACTGAAAATCAGAATTAATTACCTGGGGTGAGAGTGGGTGGAGTTTTGGGTGCACAGCGCTTGTACATTTTTTCTCTTCAATGGATTCAGTGAGGCTGTTAAAAGAAATGCAGCCAGAAAAATCCAGAAATATGCCCTGTAAAAAAAAACATATGTTGCTGGTTATTAGTGAAGTGCATGTGGACAAGGATATGCTGTGGAAAAAAAAATTGCGGTCATTAGGGATGGGCTAACAGTTCGGCCCGAGCATAATTTCGGGCTGGACTTTGGTTGTTCGGGCTTTCGGTGAACAACGAACATTATGCGGTGTTCGCGGCAAATTTGAAAGCCGCGGAACCCCGTTAAAGTCTATGGGAAACTAACACAAAAAAAACAAAAGTGCTAATTTTAAAGGCTTATATGCAAGTTATTGTCATAAAAAGTGTTTGGGGACCTGAGTCCTGACCCAGGGGACATGTATCAATGCAAAAAAAGTTTCAAAAATGGATGTTTTTTCAGGAGCAGTGATTTTAATAATGCTTAACCACTTGCCGACCGCCTCACGCCTATATACGTGAGCAGAGCGGCACGGGCAGGCAAAATCACGTACCTAGTACGTGATTGCCTTCCCGCGGGTGGGGGGTCCGATCGGACCCCCCTCCCGGTGCCAGCTGCGGTCAGCATTTGGCTGGGAGCATTGAGAGACGAGGGGGAGGCCATCCGATCGTGGCCCCCCCCTCGCGATCGCTCCCAGCCAATGAGAAAACATCCCCTGCCTCTGTATAGTACACAGAGGCAGCGGATGTGATGTCATCTCTCCTCGGCTCGGCAGTTTCCAGCGCCGAGGAGAGATGACATGTAAGTAAGTGCACAACACAAACACACATAGTAGAACATGCCAGGCACACTTAACACCCCCGATCCCCCCCCGATCCCCCCCCGATCCCCCCCCAATCACACCCCCCCTGTCACAAACTGACACCAAGCAGATTTTTTTTTTTTTTTTTCCTGATTACTGCATAGTGTCAGTTTGTGACAGTTAGCAGTGGTAGGACAGTTAGTATTAGCCCCCTGTAGGTCTAGGGTACCCCCTAACCCCCCCTAATAAAGTTTTAACCCCTTGATCACCCCCCCTCACCAGTGTCGCTAAGCGATCATTTTTCTGATCGCTGTATTAGTGTCGCTGGTGACGGTAGTTAGGGAGGTAAATATTTAGGTTCGTCGTCAGCGTTTTATAGCGTCGGGGACCCCCATATACTATCTAATAAATGTTTTAACCCCTTGATTGCCCCCTAGTTAACCCTTTCACCACTGATCACCGTATAACCGTATAACCGTTACGGGTGACGCTGGTTAGTTCGTTTATTTTTTATAGTGTCAGGGCACCCGCTGTTTATTACCGAATAAA
The DNA here is from genome assembly GCA_037952925.1 of Lithobates clamitans. Taxonomy (NCBI): domain Eukaryota; kingdom Metazoa; phylum Chordata; class Amphibia; order Anura; family Ranidae; genus Lithobates; species Lithobates clamitans. The sequence continues at coordinate 2,521,721 of JBBGZY010000909.1, forward strand.
GGTTTAGCCCCCTGATCGCCCGGCGGTGATATGCGTCGCCCCAGGCAGCGTCAGATTAGCGCCAGTACCGCTAACACCCACGCACGCAGCATACGCCTCCCTTAGTGGTATAGTATCTGTACGGATCAATATCTGATCCGATCAGATCTATACTAGCGTCCCCAGCAGTTTAGGGTTCCCAAAAACGCAGTGTTAGCGGGATCAGCCCAGATACCTGCTAGCACCTGCGTTTTGCCCCTCCGCCCAGCCTAGCCCAGCCCACCCAAGTGCAGTATCGATCGATCACTGACACTTACAAAACACTAAACGCATAACTGCAGCGTTCGCAGAGTCAGGCCTGATCCCTGCGATCACTAACAGTTTTTTTGGTAGCGTTTTGGTGAACTGGCAAGCACCAGCCCCAGGCAGCGTCAGGTTAGCGCCAGTACCGCTAACCCCCACGCACGCACCGTACACCTCCCTTAGTGGTATAGTATCTGAACAGATCAATATCTGATCCGATCAGATCTATACTAGCGTCCCCAGCAGTTTAGGGTTCCCAAAAACGCAGTGTTAGCGGGATCAGCCCAGATACCTGCTAGCACCTGCGTTTTGCCCCTCCGCCCGGCCCAGCCCAGCCCACCCAAGTGCAGTATCGATCGATTACTGTCACTTACAAAACACTAAACGCATAACTGCAGCGTTCGCAGAGTCAGGCCTGATCCCTGCGATCGCTAAAAGTTTTTTTTGTAGCGTTTTGGTGAACTGGCAAGCACCAGCGGCCTAGTACACCCCGGTCGT